>CANTUZ010000018.1:3945785-4651785 GCA_947846985.1 Fratercula arctica
CAAAAAGAAGAGATGCGTGTGACTCCTGTAGAGTATGTTTCAGTTTTTTGAGGAAGGTTTCCTGATGGACCCTGGACTGTAAACTAGGAAATGTGGGACCAGTCTGTAACACTTCCCGGAGTCCGTAAGTGAACCGGACGCTTTGCTTAACCAGTCAGTTCACCACCTGTAAATGAAGTCACTTCTGCCTTCTTTCTTCATAATGTCCGATCTGCTCAGGGTGCAGAGGGGCTGAGGCACCCCTTTGGTGCTAATCCTGCTGGGTTTGGGGATCTTTGGGAGCCCTGCTGATGTTCACCCTGTGACTGAATGCTCCTTTCTCTGGTGAGGCTGGAGCAGGCGTAGGGCCGGCCCCTGCCGTGTCCCCGTGCTCTCTGCTGGGGTCAGACTCGGTGTTGCCACATGCTGCCGCGGTCCCCACACACGCTCCCCATCGGCGGGGCAGCTTTTTGGGTGAGAAAATGCCAAAACACGACCCCGCGCTTGGGAGATCCGTGCCCGTGGGAACGGCCGGGAGGGCCGAACCACTGAGCGGAGCGGGGGAGGCAAGGGCGGGCTGTACCACTGCGGCTGTGCGCTGGGGGGCGTGCTGGAGTGGAGGGGCCGGCGTGCACGTGCGGCCGGAGGACCAGTGAAAGTGCGCCGGGGAGAAGGGGGGAGCCGGGGCGTACCAAGGGTGGCTGGGGACAGGGGGGCGGCGCGTCTCGCTGCGTGCCCTGCTCACCAACGGGCAGGGCGAGCCGGCGCCGGGCTCCCCGGCCGCCATACCAATGCCCAAGGAAGGGGGGAAGTGGGCTATACCAATGCTGCCCTCGTGGCGGGGAGAGGTTTGTTCCAACAGCAGCGGGATGGAGGGAGGCGGTCCCCGCGGCAGGTCTTACTGCAGCGGCACGGCGAGCCGCGGCAGCGGGGAACGAGGCTGGATCCAGCGCCGCTTCTATGGCGTCGGCGTGTCCTGAGCACCCCCGCGGCGGCGGCGGGTGGACGCGCCCAGCGCGCTGAACCGGGGCGGGTCGGGCCGTACCAATGCCGTCGGGGGGGGGATGAGTCGGGCCGTGCCAATCAGCGGCGGGCGGGCCGTACCACGGGAGAGGCGCGGGCGGGGAGGGAGCGGCCTGTGCGCGAGGAGCCGTCTGGGGGCGCGCGGGCTCTCGGGTCTCTCCGCGCCGCACCGGGTCGAGCCGCAGCCCCAGCCCCGTCACGGGCCCCGCCGCCACCGGGCTGGGCCCGCCGCGCCCCCGCCCGCCCCCGCGCGCTGCTGCCCGTCCCCCGGCTCGGTGTGTGGAAGGCGCCGGGCCCGTTCGGAAGAACGCCGACGCGATCAATGCCCAGGGTGAGGGGCCGCGGCGGGGAGGAGTAGGGGGGACTTCGGGTGAGGAGGGACGGCGGGAGGCCTGAGCCCCCGCCCCGGGGCGGACCCGGGATGCGGTGGAGGGGGGAGCGGTGGGTCTGGGACGACCTGTGAGGGCCCCCTTTGGCTCTTTGGGGAGTTTTGAGGGGATCCCTCGGCCTGTGGGGCTCATCCGGGGGAAGCTCCCTGGCCTGGAGAGTCTCCTTTGGCCCCTGCGGCTGCTTTGGGGGGATGTCTTTGTGCTCTGGGGTCCCTGCGCTGGAGCTCTGGTTTAGGGGAGTTCTTGCTGGTCTAGGAGGCTCTTTGGCCTGAGGAGGTGGTTTGGGGGCGTCCTTACTGGCGTGGGGGCATTTCCTGGCCTGTGGGCCTTGTTTGGGGAATTTTTTCGGGCCTTGGGGGCTCCCTTGGCCTGAGGAGTGAGCTTGGGGGCAGCTCGCTTGCCTGTGGGGTTGATTTTGGGGGGTCCCCCTGCCTGTGGTGTTGGACTGGTAGGGGGGATCCCCATGGCCGGTAAAGTCTGGTTGAAGTTAGTGGGCCTTGCTTGAAGGTTTGAGCTGCTTTGTAGGGTGTCCCTTTCACCTGCGAGGCTGGTTTGGGATGTCCTCGCCTCCCCTGTGGGATGGGCTTGACTTACAGTGTCCACCCCTGAGGTCTGCAGGGCTGGTTTGTGTGGGTCCTCCCTCAGTTGTGGGGCTGGGATGAGTGGACCCCAAAGGGATGGTTTAGGGGAGGGAGTCTGCCTTGTACCTGGGCTTGGGGGGGTTCAGAGAGGAGGTGATTGCCTGTAGGATTGCAACAGTGGGAAAGTAAGGAGAGTGCAAAGGGGTTGGTGTGAGTGAATGGGGGGGGTGTGGGGTGTGTCTTCCTTGTGCAAGAGGGGCATGGGGGTCATTCGGAGGGGTTTGTTTGAGGGGAGAGGGTGTTACTTATTCCTATATGTACGTACGCATGTAGGAAGAGTTTGAGAAAGGATGGGCGGGTTGTTTTGGGGGAAGGGGGGCCTGCCTTGTGTTAGGCCTGGAGACGGTCTGTAAAAAGTAAAGAATTTTTCTGGTATATGGGATGGAAAATGGAGGGGGAAGGCTGGGAGCAATGCTGGGGGCGGGGGGGGGGGGAATCTTTCTCAGGCTGAAGGGGGCATGTGGAGCTGGAAAGGAAGGGTGTCCAGGATGTGGTGGTTTTCCTGGGGTTTGAGTGGGGGCAGGGTTGTGAATGCTGAGGCCGGTTTGTGTAGATAGAAGGCTGCCCTGTGGGATTTGGAGCTGCCTGGGCTGGATGGGGGGAGCTGATGAAGTCTGGGCAGGGCAGTGGGTAAAGAAAGTACTGGTGTTGCTGAGGGTGCTCGGAGTGACCTGCAGGAAGGCCCTGAGACAGGGAGTGGTGTGGAATAGCTGTGGTTCGCTGCTCAGGGCGTGCTTTGGTGGGTGAGGAACCCTCATTACTGAGAGCTGGAGAGGTTTGGGATTTGGGGCACAGGCGAAGTTGCAGGTTGGGAGGTGTTACGGTACAGGGATGATCGTAGAAGTGGCCTCCAGTCAGTTGCGGTGATGGTTCCTCGTGGTTCCTTGGTGTGGTTAGTCACGATCTGCTTTTTCTCTAGGGGCAGCTGTGTGCTTGTTGGTTTCAGTGTGAGGAGGAGTAAGGCAGAAAGTTGGCTTTTAAAGGGTACTGTATAAATGGAAACTTGCTTCAAAACTCCCAAAATGAACCAGTCAGGTTCTGACTCAGAACTGCAGTTAGTATTTAAAGAAGAAAAAAGATAAACCCACCACTAGCAGCAGCCAGAAAACCCTATCTCCTTATGACTCAACTTGTAGAAATACTTGGATTTAATGAACTCAACTGTTGGAAAGAAAAGATGGTCGGAGTTAAGGTAGGAGTGAGGATCTGTGTACGTGTTGATGCCCAGGCAGGAATGTTGGCCTCACATAGGGTCTAGTTGTGATGTTTTTTCGTACGTGTCTCATAAACACAGGTAATTGACTTCACATTTAATTACCTGCAGATATCCATCATTCTCTTCCACACAACAGTACTTAAATGCTCTTCCTCTATCGGAGCAGAGCTGAACTGTGATCGCAGCCGGTTTCCTTGCTCCTGCTGCTGGACTTTGCCCCGTGGTGGAATGCTGTCTTGGTTAACTGTTGTGTGGCCTGGGAGGGAGAGCTGGGTGACACACAGCTTGTGGAAAGGCACATTTCTGTCCTCGCTTTAAGGAAGATGATCCACACCTGGAAATGTAGCTCCTGAGATGTTGTAGTGCAAGCAGATAATTTTTGTAAATGGTGTAGGTTGTGTATTTTGATAATATCTTTGGAGGAGAAAACATGTTGTCAGTAATTTACCATTACTGAACAAGTAGAGAGGAGCTCTGTGTTGTCTGTTGTATCTGGATTAGTTTGACAATTTATTTGCCTGTTAAAGAGTTGGAGATTTAAAACAGCTCTGTCTAAGCATTGAAAAATAGACCTAATGGCTTGGGAATCTGGGGTAAAAGTTATTCTTTTTCATGCATGTGAATTGCAGTGCTAGATCAGGCTGCCACATATTTAGGCCAGTATCTGGCTGATGTGTATCGTAAGAGAGTATAAAATACCTTTATAGTGTCTGTTGACTTCGGTATCATCTCACAGCTCATTTATTTAATTGTGAAAGGGTAAAGGAGTCTTAAATCTCTTGATCCTTTTTACTGTTATAACAATTGAGACGCTGGGTTGCTGTCTCTATTCAGGTCACTGTTACGTGTACCTTTTTGTTACCCCTTGTTTCTCTCTGTTCTTAGGAAAAAGTTAAATTCTTTTTGGTCTCTTACACTGAAAGTCTAGCTCTGCTCGAAATAATGGACTGTGGATTTTAACAATTGAGACTTTGTGGACATGGGGTGAAATTTATCAGTAAGCTTCAGTTTCAGTTTTCAGACTGAATTTAACTGCCACAGGAGCGTGGAAAAGGAGCCAGCTCTCCACTAAGTCATTTTTCCAGCAGAGGTATACAGCAAATTCAAATAAGTGAGATGACTAAGATGCAAGTGATTCAACTGTGTAACTTCATAGAATAATATCCCTGTTGCTGTGTGATTTGAAATTGCTTTTAAGTCCTGCTTGACTTGTTAATGATTTTTTGGTGGTTTCTTTTTTGATACTTCATCTTAAATTGTGAGAATATTTAGTCTGAGTTGTCGGGGAAGCTGATGATTTAGCAGGACTGTGTTTTCAAAAACCAACAGTTGATACGGCTTAGGCAACTCAGCATTCTGATTTTTAGGAGTGAGTTCGTGTCACATACTCAGGAACTGTTGTCTAAAGTAACTTTTGATTTTACTTAAATGTCATTCTGTGACTTAAACAGGATAATAGCTTAAATTTCTTCTTAGCGGGGCCTTTTGGTTTTGACTTCAAACACTTAGTAACTTTAAACTTTTTGGGCATGGTATGTAAATAACATTCAAATGTGTCCTCTGAAGGGATTTTGAAAACTAAATGGTGGGTGGGGAAGGCGTTCAAAAATCCTGTGTCAGAACAGCATTTTAGCATTTTTAACTATGAAGCAGGAAAGCAAAGATGTGAAGCATACTGCACGCACGCCTGTCACTTCATTCTGAAAGAGCTAATGCTGTATCTAATCACTTCCCACTGCCGCGCTCGCCAGGAGGATGATCTCTGCATCCATGTCTCTGGTGGACACAGTGGTTTGACCTCACCCAAATTTAGGGATGGCAGCTAAACTTTTTCTGCCTAGGACTCCCAATTTTGAGTTTTGCCGCAGGATTGTTGTCTCTCTGAGTCAACTTGCATGCTACATTTGACAATTCTTACCATTTCCTGATGTGTCACTTTTGAGACTTCTTTAATCTGGACTTTTTTTTTTTTCTCTTGCTGAGGCAGATCTCTATCTGCTGCTGTGGGTTTTATGGCCTGGGACAGAGCGACTGGTTTAGTGCAAAAGGAAACGAATGAGTCACCCACAGAACTTGTCAGCAGGCTGGGAGGGAGCTCCGCGGCGGGGGTGGATAGGGTGGAACAGTAAAATTTTTGACCTCACCCCTCTCTAGGCACGTGTCACTCTGAGCAAGCTTCTTTCAGACAGCGCTCAAGAATTTTTTCCAAGAATGTTAGTTCCAGAGTTTCTTTTCTCTGTGCACTGGGAGAGTATATTTTAGAAAAGATGGTTGCTTTCATTCTTCTTAACGTGTGTTTCCACTGTTTTAAGGCTCGTTTTGAAGGTCTTAGTGAATTCTTTCACTTGAAAAGCACCTTGTGTTTCAGAAGCAGCAGGACGTTTTGATAGTGTGTGGATAGAATGTGGGTCACTTCACGAGGCAATGCAGGAAGGGGAAGTGAAATGCAACGTACGCAGAGTGTCAGGAGAAGCCTGGCTGGGCTGCAGCATCGTACCAGGATGGCAATTTTTATGGGATCAAGTTGTGTACTGACAGTGTGCTGAGGTGCCGATTCCGCATGTGTAAGTGTAAACCACAAGAATGAGGTTTTATAGAAGAGGAAAAATTCAGCAGTTTGTGACCTGACTTCGCTAACATTGAATGTGGACTCCCACTTACAGGAACAAACTTAGTTGAGATGGTTTCAAAATACTGGTCTTCAAAACACTGAAGTATTCTTTTAATACTGACTGACAAATTAGCAGGCTTTGCTCTGCATCCTGTGCACTGGGTTATTTTGAAAGGTGATCCAAGTGACCTTTCCAAAGGTATCTGTGTTTTGCAATCTCTGGAAGCTGCAGCTGTTGCAAGCTGTTTTGCTGTCTCAGCGTAGCTAAGGCAGCACTTCTACCGGTGTGTTTTGAAGGAGATGGTGGAACTAGGAATTCCTTACGATGTTATTACTTGTTTTTCATTAGACCTGTCTCCCTGAACTTGTATAAGCTCGATACAGAAGAGCAAGTGACTTGCCCTATTGAAGTGTCTAATTTAGGAGTCAATGCAATGATAGACGAGGCAGCCACTGGAGGTGAATATTGTAGGTGCGTTAGATTTTTACTTAAGGCAATCTGTAGTGAAGTTTCTGTTGAGTCAAGAATTCATTTAACTGTTCTCTCTTAATTAGTTAATCACCCTGATTTATTTGTGCTAGTTAATAGGACTGCCCTTTGCTTACATTTTAAACATATTCTTGCACATTCATAGCATTTAAAAAGACATTTTTCTCAAATTGGCCTCATTAGGCTTTATCAAGCTCTCTGCGTGTATGGTTGTGTGCGTGTGAGAGATGGGGAGCTCACAGTGCTGTTAGTTATAACTTAAATTAATCCTGTCTGTACTGCAGAGACTGTCACAGCTCACTAAACCTCGTTCTGTAGATAGGTATCTTGATTGATGATTATTCCCTGATAATTAAGTTAAACAACATCAGGAACTGACTCGCAGGCATATCTAGTTCTTTTCAGGCGCACGAGTGGCTGTTGCTTGGCTCATTCATGCTTCTTTCTCTGCTTTTTCTCCTCCTCTGGTTCCTGATGGAGCTGTTGCACCTCATTCCTAGCGTTGATGCGTGTGATACTTCTGTTCCCTTTCTGAGGCCAGCCACATAAAACGTGTAGTAATTTTTTGGTTTCTCTCCATGTGCTATCTCACTTTCTAAGTATAAAAAGTTGAAGGTTAATTGGCTTAAAAATGATTTCTTGTTTTATGTTGTGCGTAGACCTGGTTACTATTTATTGTCGTCAGTTTGATCGTGCTCAGTTCTCTTGGGATTTTGAAGTGCAAATTTGCTTGCTAACACAGGGAGGAAGAAATTTTAAAGTATTTATTTGGGGAGATCAGAGGTTGTAGACAATAGAGTTTTTCCTGTTTTTCATTTTCGTAATTGGAAACCTGTTTTTTCTTTTTAAACTTTAGATTAACAGTTAGCAGTTGAAAGTCATGGGAGAAAGGGATATACGTGTCAGTAACCAAACTTTTAAAAATGAGACTGCGTGCTATATAAACTTCTTATCCTTCTGGAAATCATTTTTCAGACTTAAATACAGTGCTTTACATTTTTAATCACTCCTTAGCTGCTAGCTAATTAAATGCTTCAGTAGTACTCCTTTGGGGAAGGTAAGATGGTGTCTTTCCTGTTCTCTAGATGAGCTGAGCTACTGAAAGTAGCTTGGCCAAGGTCAGAGCATGAGCGGCTGCAGATCTGAGAGTAGGACTGGAGTTGATGACTCCCCTGCAATACTTAATTTACTGGAACATGTCATCTCCATGTGTCCTTTCTTAATGACTTGGTAAATAGTTTTTACAAAAGACTTTTAACATAATTGGGTTGAAATTCCCTCTTTGATTTGCTTGAGGGAGGAGAAGTGTAGCCATAATGACCTGATCTGATACAACTCGCAGTGCAAATAGCACTGGATGGGGCTCTTCCAACCAAATTATTGGTGCTGAAAAGAAAAATGTTTAAAGGATTTGTTTAAATATGACACAATAGCTCTTGCCTTTGCGACAGTGTACTTTGTAATGCTGTAAGCCTCTGGTACGCTGGATCCAAGTTTTGATCTCCTATGCCAAGATCTGTTGACGATTATTTTTATTTAATTGACCTTGTTGGGTCCTAAAAAGTTAGTTTTGAAACTCTTCCTGTAATGTAAGTCTGCAGATCACTCTCCAGGACATGTCAGGTGATGGGAGCATATTTTCAAATGGGGGAAAAACAGGCCAGTATTTGCCTGAAAAAAAGGCTTCCTTGCATCAAGTTTTACAGGTGTTGGACACGTGGAAGCTGAAACTTCAGATACTCTGTTCCTGGTACATCATAGCTATAGCAGACTGTAATACATTTTAACAAGTCCTTTGCTTTGAGATTGGGTAGTGTATATGAGAGAGTTGAGACAAACGTGCAAGAATTGACAAGTGTAAGGACTTGAGTATGGTGGGTTTGGATGGGACTCTTCCATTTGGGGTGAGACTTAATCCTATAGTCATTACAATGACAAAATATTCCAGGATTCATTTTTGAAATTTGTATTTCAGTCACTCAGAGTAAGAACTGCGTTAAGGTCGGGGGAGGTTACTGAAAACATCTTTGTTCTTGCCTCTGGCAACCTAATTAATGTATTTTTTTGGCATTGAAAGCTGTTCTTTAAGGAAATAGTTGCTGTTCTTTGGGTGATTTTTGACTTCATGTCAGTGAAAAAGGTAATTTTGTAGTACTTAATTTGACTATTTTAAAGTGAGGATCTCATTAAAATGTTGAGCACACCAGCAGTTTGGGGTGTGAACTTCCATGCATGTGTGTTTTTTCCCTAATTGTATTCACTTGAGTGTGCCACATGGACCTTTCCGCTTGAGTTGCAGGTTTGTGACTTCTGGCTGCTAGTTTGGATTTTATTCAACCGATTTAAAACTTTTCCCTTAAAAAAGAAGTGTCAGTTGTGATTCTTTGGCTTTGTGCTTTTTAAATGCAGTGAAAAGCCATGTTGCTTATTTAGTATTTCAACCTTGAATCCATTCAGCTAGTTCAGGTTGGCTCCATTTTCATCCCCCTAAACTTCATGGTAGAATCACATTATCCATCTTTTATTCTTGCTGCTAAAACATCTATATTTTGAATCCTCTGTGTGGGACTGGAAGCTGCCGCTGTTTTAATGCCCTAGTCTGTAAACACAGATAAGACTGAGAGTAACTACAAGTTATTACTGCTAAATGACCATTTAGTTGCTTTTGAAGTGACTAATTTCTAGAGCATATCTCCCTACTACTGTTGGGAGTTTGGTGATACAACACTGGTGAAATTTATCTGCTAGCAAAAGCTCAAATCTATGGCAGTTGTACTCTTTTTCTGCTTGTACTGCTTATTTTGCTCAGAAAATAAAGCCATGCCAACAATATTTTTTACACATTTGGGCTTAAGCCAAGCAGGTATGACTGTACCAACAGACACTTTCAAGCGTGTGTACTTGGCTTTGTGCTATTTTCTCCTGTTCTAGGGCACCTGGTTGGGAGGGAGGGGCCGCAGAGAGCACAGAAAGGTTTCCTTGTTCTCGGTTCCGGTGCCTGGCTGCCAGGAAGAGCAGTTACGAGAAGTCCCATGTCTCTGGGCTAGAGCATACTCGGTGCCGAAAGAAAATTCAGGATTACAACTACCGGGACTCCAGTAAAGATTGAGTTTTGTTTGTTCTTTAACCATGGTCTTAGTTTAATTTGAGTTTTTCTGGCAGGATCAATATTTGGTGTTTCTGGAAGCAGAAGCAACAAATCCTCTTACATGGTATTCTTCTTCTCTTTAGGTGTTCCGTTGGAATATACGTCGCACATTTATGGCGATTCTGAGTGTGAGGGCAGACTTCTGCCAGGCCCAGCACAGCATCCTGGCTGACAAGTGAGCTGAGTGCAGGGGGTTCTACGTGCCATAATTACTTTGCCTTGAAGACTCCAGACACAGCGAACACACTCAAATATATGGGATATCTTCTGCACATTGGAAGCATATTCCTCTTACTGACTCTAGCAAAACTAAGCATCAAGAAAACAAAGTGGAGAGAAAATCTGCCCTTACTTTTTTGCCTCACCAGTGCCTAAATGTAGAACAGGCTGCCTAGTCTTGCATGTAGTCAGAATTTTTGGAGTCTGAAGGATACCACCTGCAGTAATTGAGGCTGAAGTTAAATTCAAGTGGATTCTGAAGCAAACCTGCTTTTCTAGAAGCAAATTCTTTAAGGAACAAACACGTCAAAGCAAGCTCTGATCAATCCCAGGCATTTTAGTGGTCTTTTTAATGTGTTCTGCTGTGAAACATTTCCAAGGTTATTGATTTTATTTTTTTTAAATTTTTTGGCCCCTTACACTTTTTTTTTTGCCATTATGAACCGTCCAGCCCCCGTGGAAATTACTTATGAGAATATGCGTTTCCTGATCACTCACAACCCAACCAATGCAACCCTCAGCAAGTTCATTGAGGTAAGGCTGTCAAATGAAGTATCATCCTTCTTTCCTGATATGCTCATAGTTTCTGTAGAAGTACTGAGCAGTCATTCTTCACACCTGTTGCTTAATGCTTTACTTATACGTTACGTGTTTCTTGAAAGTTAATGCATTTTATCTTTAATATGATATTCACATTCTCCTGAGTGTGAGAAGAGAATCTGCCAATTACTTTTTCCAAAGCCCTGCATTTCTTTAATTGTGAGAGGCTGGATGAACTTCCATTTTAGAATAAAAGCACACACCCTTGCCATCGTTCTGGTCCTGGTTTCTGCAGGATTGCACGTTCTGCAATTCTAAATGTTTTTCATTGAATAATGCAGTGCTGCTAATATATCGATCTATTGCTCATCAACTGACTTTTAAAGAGGTAGTTGATAGAATTGTAACTGGTTTCTGACCTTTCTTCTCCCTTAAAGTAGGAGTAAATGCAATACTTAAACTGGTGTTTTAGTTTACAGGATGTGTGCTCAAACTGCCCTACAATCCCAGAATTGCCAGAGATTTCAGGTGCCAGAATTTATCCATGAAACATGACACCTGCCTGGGTGAAACTATGGGAAGAGTCAGTTACAATGGGCGTGGATCAGACCATTACTGACACAATAAGATCTTAAATACTGCAAAATTTAATACTTGGTTTTCTGAAAAAGCAGCAGATGGTATCATCAGAGAGTAGTAGTGCAGTGTATTTCTGCATTCTGGTTTGCTCCAAACCTGCTATATCTTTGTGCCCTTAGAACTAGAGGACTATTGTGTTACACATGCAGGTCTCTTCCATTCCAAAGAGATCCTGTCATCTGATACTGATGTCTGACTGGGGCTTTTAACAGACTTCCATCATTTAGCAGTGTGCTCTTCACCATGAACCTGTTCAGATTATTAGTGGTTAATCTTGTCTGAAAGCCGTGTTCTTTTTGGTCTTCATATATATATTTTTTTCCCATTGTTGTGGATTGTCTTCCTTTTTCAGGAGTCTTGACTCTGAAATATATGTTATTGCTAATTGTTAGAAGTTATAGTGATTAAGTCCAAACATGAGAGGAAATTCTGATTGCTGTATGAACCTTCAAAGTGAACTGGAACAGTTTTTGTTTGATCTTCTGATTATTTATCTAGCACAATGTGCTACTTATAGTGCATTACAAGGAAGCTAGAGTATGGTGGTGTGTGTGTTCTGTTCCTCCCTGCCTCAAAATGTCAACACTGGCTGAAGCAAACAGTTCCAGGCTTCTATTTAAAGAGAAGAAGAAGCTGCATGGGGAATATAAGCAGCTATTTTAATGTTGCTCTTATACGTGCAATTTTTTTCCACCTTGGCATTTCCCTAGAGAAGAATTCAGAGCTGTTTCACGTTTATTCCTGCCACTTGTACCCTTGTCCTAATGTAGGCCATGAACCCCCCTTTCTGTGTTGGCCCTTGCTCCTTCATTGTGTAGTCACCTTGGAGCTGTGCAATAGTCACGGTACCACTCACTGTCTGTAAAATGTTTAGTTCTGTAGCTGATGAGAAGGTTGTTTAATTCTTCACTCTGTCAGTGTGCTCACATGTTTTTCTTCTTCTTAAAGGAGCTGAAGAAGTATGGAGTGAGAACCTTGGTGCGAGTTTGTGATGCCACTTATGATCAAGCTCCTATCGAAAAAGAAGGAATCCAGGTTCTAGTGAGTTGCCTTTAAAACTGTCTAAAAATGAAAAAATCACGTGTCTAGAAGTCGTGGGCATGGCCTTCGTGCTTTGGGCAAGAGCTGATGGCTGTTTCAGATTGGCCAAAAGCAATTTGATCCCCTGCATCAGATAAAGCTGGTTTTGAGAAACTCCCTGTACTTTTGCGAAAGGTACTTGCTGATTCATTACTATTACCTGAGCGCTTTAGTTGCAGTAGAAATGTCTGTTCCTGGATTTCTGGATTTGTTGAGATATTTTGATTGCCTTTTAGTGACTAGTTCGATACTAATCCAATGTTCAGACTTGTGTTTCATACAACTCTGTTTGGTCCTTTTCTCTAGATATAGCACTTCTTGGCTTTGCTGTTGACCTTCTCAGGATGCAGATAAAACTCCCTTCTCTCGCTCTTTCAGAAAGCTCCACCTTTTGAGACTATAGCTGACACGTTGGTACAGGCTTTCATGGATTGGCTGTAGCAGGATATTGATCGATAGCCTCGTCACCTCACCCCTCTAAATGGAGCCTGGCTGCTGGTGGCTTCCCTCTTCAGCAGGTGGAATTCCTTAACTGCCACTCAGAGTTAACATTATGCAATGACTGTCTGACTATATCGTCTAGCATTGCTTGGTGTTTTAGGGGAGGTTTTTTTAATAGGTGTGTGCTCATACTAAGCTTACAGGCGGTATTTTTCCAGGCAATACTTCTGAATTATTATAGTGTGTCAGATATAATCAGGTTATTTTACTGGAGTGAGTAATGTTCTGCTTTGAGGCCAGAAATTGCATCTTACCTTCTTGTCGCAGGTAGTCAGTCTTCTGTTGCCTCTTGAGTTTTATGGCTTGGTTGGAGGAAAACGTCTGCAGTTTTCCATTAGGAGAAAAACTTGTATCCTGGCATATCTGTGAAAACTCCATGTACAGGTTAATCAGGTTTCTTGGCTCCTGGCCCTAGTAAGCATTTACTCCATTCCAGGCAGCCACGTGTGCCTCAGTGTTGTTGGAAAAATCAGTCACTACAGGGCTACCGGTGCTGCTAGGGCTGCGCTCTGGATTAGCATTTTTGTTCACTCTAGAGCTGTCTTGGACTTGAGCATCACAGTGTTTTCGGGCGCACTGCTGTGAAACCTCTAACTGCAATACTCTGAAGGCTGCCAGAGACTGGAAGGATTAAACCTCTGGTGTGGAAGCCCTCAGAGCCCTGACTTAAGCTGGGGCTTAAGAGTATTTCCATATTCCCGTGCCAGAGCACAGATCTGAATTCTTCCAAGAAGACTTGGGACAGTTTTGCAGGTGTCCAGCTCTGCCAGGGTGGCTGCCCTGTGAGACCGGCTGGCCTTGGCTCCTGCAGCTGTGACTGAAGTCCACCTTCTCCAGTCCGTGGCCGGGGCCTCCAGGGCCGCTGCAGGAGCCAGGGAGCACTCTGTGCTCTGGAGCCTGCGCTTCCGAAGTGATTCAGGGATTTTGGTTCTCGAGAAACTTTCAAAACTTGGTGTTGGCTAGGTTTGAACTGAAAGCAGTTTTTTGAGGAACTTTTCTAAAAACTGGAAATGCTGTTTCCGTCAGCCCTGCTAAGCACCGTTCTGTTGGAGAGCCTTACGCTTTGAGTAACACATGCAAGAGAGAGTTTTATGTCTGTACACATTTGCCTCAGCTAACAAGCCTCTCTGCATTTGGTATGTACCAGCTCTTCTTAGTACTCCGCTGCTGCAGAAGGCAAAACAGGAGAGAGCGTAAATCCACCAGGTATCTGTTAAGGGTAGCAGAAAGCAGGAGGTGACAGGGAAGGTTTGCTGCTAATGTCATTACTGATCCTGATGATCCCAGTCATGAGGTTGTCTTAGTAATTTACTGTATTGCAGTAGTGTTTTGCTATTTGAGACAAGCTTAACTAGTCACCGACACGACCACCTCCTGTATAGCTTTTCCTTCCTATGAATGCATGCTTTTTCAAAGCAGAGTCCTGTTGCTGTTCAGAAACGGTATTGAATTACCATCTGGCTGAGAAAATAACACATCGCTATTTAAAGCTAATATTTGCTTGCAAAAATAACATTAAGATTAAAAACACAGCCTGAGAGAGATTAGTGTCTATTTTAGAACTGTTGAGGTCAAAAGCGTAGTGAAACCCTTGAAAATGAGAGCATTTTAGCAAAGCCTGCTCTCATGCCATGATACAGGATCATGTGCTGGCAAGATGGGTAGAATGTGGCAGCTAGAGAGTAGCTTTGGCAGATGGCATAGTGAGAAAGTAGAGAATTAGATGTTCCATGTTTGAAGTAGTACTATTGCTTGCGCATGTTTATCAACAGAGATTAAATCCAGGAGATGGGAGGTGGGGATGGATTTAGTTTCTGTGGGCTTCTGCAGTTCTTACAGTTAGGTTCATGTGTAAGGTCTTGTAACACAAAAATGCTACTTCGGAAAAACTGGCAGGTTTTTTTTCTGGAAGTATTTTTGCACTGGCTGGCAACCAAGGAGGCTGTGGTAGTTTTATTCGTCTTCAAGATCTAAGGCACGTGATGTTGTTCTGCTTCGATCAGTCCTTCATTTACTGTTCATCCCTGGATCAGACTTTCTTTATACTCTGTGCCCACCAGGATGGCCGCCTCCTGAATGCTAGTGGCCAGGCGGGAGTGCCCGTGTTAGAGATGGGACTTCGTTGCCGTCTGATACTTCCTGCATTGCCCTGGACTCTGGCACTGAAGGTGGGAAAGTTCCACACTGGTGCCTGTGGTCCCATCCTATGCAGATGCAGGCAGTTCTGGGAGTGTCGCACACGGGTTTTGAAGAAAGGGTCCTTTGTCACTATAAAGTGCTGTTACTGCTTCTTGGTCATCTCAGTTCTGCATTGCCAGTCCTGCAGTCGCTGCTGACTGACAAACCTAGAGCTGTTCTGCTGAGCAAGGCTGCTCCAGATAAAGGGTAAATAACAATAACCCTTTCTTGCCTATCATCCTTCCGAGCTACTGCAGGGTGGCACAAAAGAGCTATATTTTCTGTTTGTGCAATCTCAGTGCATCATCCTGGTTACTAATGACTATTTTGGTCACAGAGCTTAGCAATTTGTGTTCTGTCCTGTCCGGCAGGAATTCGGAGGTGATGCTGGCAGAACTCATAATCAGGAAAAAAAACTGTGAAACTTTGCTGCAGTTACTCTTCTAGTCCCAGAATTATTCTTGTTCCTTGTTCTGGGCAGTGTCCCAGGCAGCAGTGTTTTATCAGTGCTAATTTAATATCAGTGGTGTACCGTTCCTGGGAAGGTGATGATTTGTGGGGAAATGACG
This sequence comes from Fratercula arctica, assembly GCA_947846985.1. Classification (NCBI taxonomy): domain Eukaryota; kingdom Metazoa; phylum Chordata; class Aves; order Charadriiformes; family Alcidae; genus Fratercula; species Fratercula arctica. The sequence continues at coordinate 3,961,009 of CANTUZ010000018.1, forward strand.
ATTGTGATTAATTCAGGCCAGCACAAGGGTTGTGTGGACGTGATGGTTAACATGTAAGTTGAAGCAGAGTAGTGAGCTCCTGTGCTTGGTCTGAAGGAAAGGATTTAATTTTACTTAAAAGCAGGACGCAGAACTCACATGTAAATCCTGAGTTCTTTGCAAGGCAGTTTCAAAAAAAAGCATCTTGCAATGGGTAATGCCTCTTCTCTTGGCAGCTCATCTCTTCCTGGGACAGTGGATGACACTAGACCTAAAATAATATAGCTAGCTGTGTGTGGTTGGGTGGAAAATCTCATAAAAGCCTTTTATTAGAAAGAGCAACTTTTACTTTATGATCTTGTTTCTATAGCCTTTTATTTTGCTGTGTTGTCCCAGATATCTTCAATTTCCCATTCCCTTTAAAAAAAAAAAGGAGTTCTCTGCGCTCTTCAGATTTTGTGTATCTTTCTGAATTAATCACATATAAAGTTATTTCAGTAACTTAAAGCTTTTTGGTTTTGTAGTTCCAAGCCGCAGATTTCCACCTTGCAGCTTTTTTGAGTGCTAACGCATTTATAAGGTGCTCTTGGGCTGAGGTCTGTGCTGAGCTGTACTTGCTATTCAGGAAGTGTCAGGGTAGCAATAAGTGCGTTTCAAAATGAAAAGTCTGGCGGTTGTACGTGTTCAGAGTTTCTGCGTGCTTCTTTCAGGCTTCAGAGAGTATTACTTGGTATTAACCTGTTCTCAAGATACAACATGAAAGACTTGTTTCTAGCCAATGAGGGAAGAATGTAACTCCTCTCAAAGCAATTTCCCCACCGTTTGGAGAGGTGGTTGAATTGTGTGAAACTCTGGCTACGAGACTCTCTTGTAAAATGCATTGCAGTCATCTAATGAAAGGTGCTAAATAACTACTAAGTATTAGTTTTTTCCCTTGCATCTAGGAGTGCTCTTTCTACAGCACTCCCCGTGTCTGAGAAGATTATAAAGCACGTGATGTTGTGCTTGGTCCTGAAATGCAGGACATGGAGTGCTCCACTTCGCACAAGTTCCAGGAGAGAGCTGTGACCTCAGGAAAATGGGAAGCTTCTGACATGTAATTTTGATTGATGGCCATGTTGATGACATTAAGTGTGGCCCAAGTAGTTTAAATGTTGGCTCCCCCTTTAGTAGGCAGAAGTGTAATTGTAAATGGTGCTTAGTTGTTGACTTCGCTTTTGGTGAAGCGCTCTTCTGTTTTGCTTGTGAATGTGGTTTTTCGACTTGAAAATACCCAGGCAATTTTAACTGTCTTGCTTATTGGATTCACGGCAGCTGCACAAGCTGATCCATTTGAGCTGTTATGAAGTACCTTCTCTTCTGCTGATCTCCTGGAATGTTATGAAGTAGCTTCTCCTCTGTACAGAGTCTGCAGTACAAATAGTTTTTTAAAAGGTTGACACGACCACAGGCAAAAGTCTACAGAGTTCTCATCTTTCAAATGTTTATTTGAAATGTCTATTGATTTTTACATATTTTTAATAAAATGAGATTTCAAGGGCAGCTATTTTTCTAAAAATTCTATACTACAAAGGAGTTAGTGTAGAGTTTTATTGAAATTTTATTGAAAAGTGCAATTAAACAATTGTTAAACATTTGGTGTTGCATTATGATATTGACTTGCACATTTCTGTGCGACCAGAAAAATACTCACAGAACTGTTCATGTGATACGCACTTCTTGATGAATGGAATATTTTGCTTCTCCCAGTTATGGTTACCTTGCTGTTGGTTATGGATTGAAATCCAGGGAGCTAATGTCCTTTTTTCCTTCAAAGGACTGGCCATTTGATGATGGAGCACCACCCCCGAATCAGATAGTTGACGACTGGCTAAACCTGTTGAAAACCAAATTTCGTGAAGAGCCTGGATGCTGTGTCGCTGTTCACTGTGTTGCAGGGTTGGGAAGGTTAGTATTCCGCTCTCTTTTTTTTATACTGGACTTAAAGTTAGTTTGTCATGGAAGGTGTTAAGTAAATGCCAATTCCTCTGTTTTCTCCCAAATAACACTTTAAAGCAGCAGCATCAAGTTTTTGTCATTAAAGCAGGAGAGACTTATTACTGCTTAAAAATCTCCAGTAATTTCACAACTCTGATCAAGGATGAGAGGAAAAACTTGGAGAGATTGTTCAAAACACTTCTGGCAGTCATGAACGACACGAGCGGTTAGAGGTGCTATTAATTTGAAAGTTTATGTCTTCCTGCAAAAACAGTAAAATCTCTAGTGCTTCTTGACAAATGCTATATACAAGTATAGTACAATTTCTAAGGCTGTACAGTTGGGGTTCTTTTAATTTCCTCCTGTTTTTTAACTTGTATACTATTAAGAATGTGGTAATAAAAAAAGGCATTTAGAAAAACTGGTTCAATTACTTTCTTGCTCTGAAGTGGCTTCACTTCAGTGGTAAGAAGAGTTAGGCTGGTATTTCTTCCTCACATGCAGACTGATGTTTCTCTTCTCAGCACTCAAAATATAACTTCCTTCTTGAAAGGAAGTTCTTCCCAAAGATGAAGTAAAAAGATGACTGATTCGGGAAAGCTAAATGCTACATTCATATTCCCAACTGTAACCTCTGAACATTATATTTATCCTGTGGGCTAGAAGGAAATGGAGCTTAAGTGTCGGTATTCTTACCATGGGACTGTTAATATTTAAGGATATGAATGAGTGGGCAGGAAAGGTGGATTGAAGAAGTCAAGTAAGCACAGAGTTGGAGTGCGTCAAGCTCTTAACTTTCCACCTCTGGAGAAGAAGAGATGGGGGAAATGAAGAGGTGGAGGGAGAAACAGCCAATATTTAAAGACACAAGAGCCAAAAACCCAAGCCAATTTACATTTGTTTATCCATTTCTGCTCTGCTTTTATCTGAGGAACACCTTTAGGAAGGTGGCCATGTGTAATTCAAGTGATTTTTCAACTGTCCCATTTCTTGCATAATACCAGGCCAAAGGGTGCCAGAAGCTTCCCACCTTCTGTATGTCACAAACTCCTGTCTGTTCCTTACAGAACGACCTTTTTGCTGTTGTTTTCAGACTATTTCTGGCAGAGAGAAAAGGAAGAGCTTTTCAGATTTTGCTTTAATCTGAAAAACTGTCTACCTGTAGCAGGGAATTGAACTTAACTGGTAAAGAGGCAGATTTTTTTTGTTCTTGTTAAAGTGACTTTTGAAATTTCAAATTGTTTTCTTTGGAAAGTGACTAATTCTGTTTATGCTGGTGCAGTGTAGTGGTGATAGAGTTGTTTCTCCTGAATTACGTTTTTGTTTAACCATGAATACAGGTTGTCCAAGTGCTAGCACCTTTTTAATCCTTCCCTCTCTACCCTCAGAGGTGTCTCTTGCAACTGTGTGTGTTCAGTGAACATCAGTCCAGGAGAGAGTCAGTGTGTACTGTGATTTCCACTTGTTTGAAAAGCCAGCTTTTTACACTTAAGCGATTTCTAAAATATGGACCCCAAAGTAGGAAATTTTACTCTATTGTCCCTGAAACACCCAGTTCCATGTACAGCATATAAATTAAAGAAAAAATAAATCTGTATTAAGTCATCTGTTCAGTGCTTCATAGATCTGTCTCATGTACAGCTAAATCTAAAGTGTCCTAAGAAGCAAAATGCATGCAGGAGGTATTACACACTCGTTTTAGCAAAGTAGAAAATCAGGTTATAGTGAAATGAGAAAGCGTAAAAATCTAGAATTATTGTTTCATGCCCCAAACTCTAAGGAGTTATAGATTTTTATTTTTTTGGGTATGCTGGAAGCAGAGCTGTCTACTAAAAGAAATTTTACATTAGGTACTCGGCAGGCAAATGTCTGTCTGTAGATAAAAAGAGAAAATACTTAAGCTATCTGTTTACAGATTAATTTGATGTATTTTGAGAGGTTCAATGTATTGTTTTTGTAGATCTTCTTTAAATATTGATTTCTCCTTTAGGGCTCCTGTACTGGTTGCACTTGCTCTCATTGAATGTGGAATGAAGTACGAAGATGCCGTTCAGTTTATAAGGCAGTAAGTTAAACTTCCCCATTCTCAAGAGATCTCTCAGTTTACATTGTATTTGAATATCATGAGTCTTCAGCAAAGTTTATTAGATTTCTGATTTGTTTTCTAGTAGCTATATCCCAACAATAAAAGGCATGATCTTGACATTAATGCTGAGGCTTCAAATCTGGAGTTATATATTAAGCCATTGACCTAAGACTCAAAGATGTTGAACTTGGGAGGAAAAAATGGCTAGGCTGGGGCTGTAAAAAATTCTGGCTTAATTGAACATGGACTAATTGCTCCTAATTAAATAAAAAATAAAATTATAGTGAGGTTGGGCCCCCAAGCAGAATTTGTGCAGCAAGTAGGCGAGCACCAGCAGTCCTGCAGGTGTTGTGGGTGAGCGCGTTACCCACCCAGGGAATGTCAGCAACCTCCCTGGCTGGAAAATAACAAAACTGGTGAAGGATGAGACTGCAGAGCTCTGTTGGTTTAGTGATAACATCAGACCTTGAAATGAAGCCCAGCAGGTAAGATTATGTTGAATGAGCTTTGCGAAAAAAAGCAATTCACCCTTTTATGGATTCCCAGGTCTTCAGTTATCTTTGCAAACTGTATTGCTGTCAACAGATTTTTTTCTGAATTTTTCCTTTCTTAAATTCCTTTTTTCTCTTCTGGTATGGTACCTTTTATACCGAGAAGCTCTTTTCTGAGAACTTCTTATTATATTAGCTAAGTAAGACCATGACGTTCAGATACAAACATCTAAGTAGCACATGCGTCTGTAAGGAGAGGGTGACCTTGCTGTTGTTCGGTGACTACTGCTGGTGATGGAAATAAACTCTCCCAGTCCAAGAAAATATGCTGAAATTTGCCAACTGCGTTTCAGTTTTAATATTGGCATGTAGGTGAACTGCATGTGCTGGTCTGGTTTAGCCTTCCTCAAGGTGTCAATGGGTACGGAACCAAGCCAAAGTGCTGTTTTTTTGATACAGAACAACTTTGAAACAAGGACTAATCTGCCTTAGAATGTGTAATGGTGATTGAAGCAGTACCTTTTCCATTGATACTAGCCTTCATTCTCTTTGTTTCAGGAAGAGGAGGGGAGCTTTCAATTCCAAACAGCTGCTTTACCTTGAGAAATACCGACCTAAGATGCGATTACGCTTCAAAGATGCCAACGGTCACTGCTGTGTTCAATAGGAAAAAAAAAAAAAAAAAATCTCAAACGAAGGCAGAAGTTAGCGTGGCTGTTTTCTGGACTCTAGGCACCTGGAAATGTGAATCTGGAATGAAACTACGTCATCAAATTAGTGGTGGAGTCAATGCTCCTCAACCTCTGTCCTAATGGTGGTGATGATTGAAAAAAAATAAAAATAAAAAAAAATTTAAGAGAAACATTTCAGTGAAGGATTGTTTTCTCCTTAAGCTGCAGTTTGAACATCTGCAAGGAGAAAAATCAGTTTCTGAACCTTCTGTATTTTTAACTTTTTAAGAAAAGAAATAAAGTAAATTTTATGTCTAAGGAAAACCAGCAGAGCATTGGCTTGTGCAGAAACTATTTTCTTGATTTGAGGAAAGTACCCCAGAGTTAGGGCCTGATACATTAATTCCTACGGGACTCTCTTAAATGGAGTTGCCTTTTTTTTTTAACCTTGCTGGGATCTGGCAGACAGACGTGCGGAGGAGCCTTTGTTGCTGTATGGGAGCAGTCTGACGGCCTTAAGCCCACTCTGGGCATATTCTAGAGATTCGGTGATGTCTGTGTTTTTTGTCTACGTGGTGTTCAGGCTCTGCAAGTGTGAAACACCTTCCTGGTGGGCTTTACCAGAAGACTCACTGCCTAATATCTTTGGTGAATCTGCTAAAGGCCTTTTCTGATTGATGGGAGACAGTGCTTTTAACTGTGTGAGAGTGTGTGTGCGCGCGTGTGTGTATATGCACGTGTGGGTGATTTTATGTGTGAGAGTGTCGCAGTCTTATTTTTCCAAAGAATTTGGCTGAAATTTTCATTGTCTTTCTGTTGCTAGATAGAAAATCTATCCCGGCAGAAGACTGATGTTCAAAAGTGTCCTAGGTGAGGAAGGGGCGATTCGGACAAGGACTTAAAATTAATTGTATTTGTCATAAAGAGGAAGAAAAGGCTTTTTGCTGCTGTCCAGATTCTCTGCCTTGCTGAACACAGTAAATCAGGATTTGGGGGGAGGGTCTTATTTGTATCATAGGTGAGGTAAAGATGGCGCGCGCAGAAATGCGCTCCATGAATAAAAGCCTAGGATGGGTATTTTCCCAGACTGGCCCTTGTGTACAGTTCAGTTTAACCACTGATTGCCTTCTTGTTTTTTATTAGGCTCTTTCGGAGGGAGAATCTCTAGTTACACACCAACATGCCTACCATCTATTCACCGTTGGCAGACCATAAATATGCTGACTTTTGGAGTGTGGACTGGCACCACGTTCTCTTTGTAGGGCCACTGGTGTTGTCAGTGAATTCATCAAGACAAGTCATTTTCCAGCCTCTAATAAGCAGTTTCAGCCAGGCTACTTCTACCAAACGCACGTTAACTTAGTGCCCTGCCCTAGTAGTGACCTCATGTGCTTTCAACTTGACATTATGTCTGTAATGCTCAGCCACTGAAGGCTTTGAATACAGGTTTAGGGTCATATTCTCCTGTGATCTTTCGCTGTGGAGCACCAAAGGCTTTTGTTGGTCTGTGCCTGTAGCAGGTACAGGCTGGTACCCAGCTTTTACCGATACCTCAGCTGCTGGCCATGCGAGCTGCCTTCGCAGGGTTTCTTCCTCTTCTGGACTTCTCTGTTCAGTCCGCAGCTTAACTGCACAAACATTTTCCAGAACATAAGTAATGGATTTTTAGAATTCTATTCCTGGAAGGGTTTTATAAATTTAAGCGCAAAAAAAAAAAAAAAAAAAAAAGGTACTTGTCAAGCTCCTCACTTTACAGATGGGCCAACAGACCTGTTTGGGGTCCGTGGCTTGACAACACGGCACTCCACGAAGCCCGGTCTGTACCCTGCCTCAAGCTGTATTGCTGTACGGAGTTCCTTCCTCCCTTTAAGATGTGTAACATTTCTGATTTCTTTAATAGATAAAGGAGATGCGAAAGTGTTTGTGATGTCGATGCCTACGTTAGGGAAATAACATATCTGGTAATGTTTGAGTCCATGTGGAAGGTAGATGATGCTGAAATTGCCTAATTCTGGCCTTTACCTTCCCCTTGCAAACTAGAAGCCTAATGTTCTAACTGTTTCTGCAAATGAAAAACGATGTTTTTAGTAAAATGAAATACTGGTAGTTAAAGCCGATTTGAGAAATGGTGGAAGTCAGATTGGAGGGGAAGGTGTTGAGCTGGATTAAAAACAAAACCCCAAGCCCTTCTGAAGAACAATGAAAAAAAATTTTACACATGCTATATGTATAACTTTACATTCTTCCCCCTAGTTTGATTTATAATGTACTAATTTTCATATACTATGACTCTGCAGCCTTAATTGAGGAAAAATAGTGAAAAGTGCAGACTGTCATACAGTGTAGACACGAGCGGGGGGAGTGTAATTGTGACCGATGTCCAGTAGGCACAATACTTGGTTCAGCACTTGAACGTAGTGCAATAAAGTTCTTGCAGTAAAATGTCTTCCCTCTGGCTCTTGATGAATTTATTGCAGCTCGTTAAAGGTAAATGCTCTTCTTTAATCTGATTTGTAAAGGCCTTCGGACAGGCTCGTCCGCGTGTGAGTGATCACCGTTGGGTACTGCGTGGCTTGGAGTTGCTGGTGGGAAAGGCTGTTTGACCTTGGAGCGGCGCTGCAGAGAGGAACCGTTCTCTTACTGTCAAATTACCTGTTTTCTAAAAGTGTAGACTTACTTTTAAACAAACAAAACAACCCCCCAAACCAAACAGCTCTGAACTTTCCCAAGAACTGTCAGAGATTGGTTGCAAAACTTTCTGTTGTGGCCTGGACAAGACTAGACACCATCCCACCTGGCAGGGCCTGAATGGGGTTATTGTTTGGGGTAACAATGGGCGAGTTTCTCGCCCTGGAGCCCTGTCAGCTCCCCTTCCTTGGGAGTGGAATGCCGCTGCCTCCATCTGTATAATTTATTCAAATAATACTAAGGTGCTGTTTTCTGGGCTTCGCAGACAACAATCCAATCAGCTTTGCTTTGCTGCCACCAAAGAAATATGTTACTTGCAAATCGGTATCGTGTTTCTAATATTTATCAGATTTTTCCCACTAGTGTACTAGAACAAATTTTTAGTCCCTGTTGGCAGTGAGATAATAAAGCACTTTGGCTGCGAGACTGGCAGCCCTAACTGCAGTTCCATCTCCTCTTTGTATTCGTACAGGTTTTGTTGTTTGGGGGTTTTTAACACCAAAGTCTTGCTTTGTTTGTTTTTCAGAGTTTCTACCTTTTTGGTTACCATGCACAAGAATGAGATGTCTTGCTAATTAAAGGCTTCTCGGTATAAAAAATATCATGCAGTTAATTGGAAGTGAGATATTCCTGCATGATATGAGTTACTTGTTTCTCCTGTTAATTTTTTTTCACTGACATCTGGGCAGCTTCAGATCCTGATACTTTAACAGGAGATAAGACTTGATCACATGCATATTTATATCGCTTAAGATGCTACTTTTGGAGCAGTTAATGATAAGCAGAGTGGAGCGACTCCGCGTGGGGAAAGAAACTGCAGGAATCACGGTTTGCGCTTCTGTAATAGTGTAGGTTCTTTTAACTAAAAAATTATAAATCATTTAACTTGGTCTTAACGCTTGCAGACCAGTTCCAGAGAGCGGTTTGAGTAGATGTTTCTTTGGGGAAGGGGAAGAACGGTTTCCTGTCAGTACAGAGATGAGAAGTCAAATGTTAAGGCTGCTCTCGACCCCCTCGTGTCTCTAGGGCGCTGCGGTGGCACGGCTGTGGCCAGCAGCGCTCGTGTCCGTGCCGAGGAGCGCCAGAGCCTTGTCCCTGTGCTGGGACCTTCCCCGGCAGAGCCGGAGGCTGCTGAGGCTCGGGCGCTTGGAGCACACCCGTATTTGCAGCCAGGCCCCGTAGGAAGTCTCCAGGCTCGGGCGAGGGGATTGCTGTGTTTGGCTGCTCTGGAGGCTGGCGCCGCTGCGGAGGTGGAAAGTTGGGGGTATCAAGTAGTCCCTTGACTCTTCTGTGAAAATGGAGATGACAAGGAACCCTGTCTAGAGCTGGTCCCAAAGGGCCATACCAGGTAACGCTTTCCCAGGTTGATCTGGAACACCTTTCCCTTTAGGCTGTCTGAGGGCTGTGTGGACATCGTTACCTTGATAGTCCTACGTTAAATATTTGTATCCCTGTTTTGCGAAAACCGAAACCAAAGGCACGGAGCTAAATCTTAGGACCTCCCCATGTTCTGACTGCTGGTTTCATCAGAACTTTAATCGCCATCATCGACGAATCAAGTGACGTAAGTGAAGTCTTAATTGTCGTTCATGCCATACATCTAGTCTGGATCCTGCCACTGCTGAGTGGTGGGACATCAAAAAGAAAAATGAGGCTAACCCCCGAAGCTAGTGGCTGACAACGTGGATGGTTGGTGCAGTTGCACCACCCAGGACGGGAACTCTCCTTCCTGGGCTTTTGCTCTTCTCTTTGGACCACTGAGATCTCGTTTTGGGGCTGTGGGACCAGGTAACTGAGCCCCCGAGCGCTTTGCGGAGGCGGGGGTGTGCCTGCAGGGAGTTTGGCTCTTGAGGAAACAACTGTGGGTGAGATCCAGAGGCTGCTGGAGGAGCCGCTTGGTTTTGGCGGTGGCTGCAGTGATTCTGGCAGGACAGCTGGAGGCTGAGGTGGCTGTCTGTGCCCTTTCTTACAGGGCCGAACTCTGTAGATGGAGAGAATCGAGGGACACCGGGAGCCGACACCAGAGGAAAATCCCTGATCCAAATCCGTGGATGGATTAGATGAGCTCAAGGAGGGGAAAAGAACCAGGTAAGGAATCGCTTCTCGTCTGTCCAGCAAGGGAAAGCGAAAGCACCGGGTAATAACGTGAGTCCCTTAGGGCTGCACAGGGTCAGGAGAGGGAGCGAGTCTGGTCCCAGGACGCGGGACGTCCTCCGTGGTTCCCGGGGGCACTTTGCTGGGAAGCGGGGCTGAATCCTGATGACGGGAGTCCTTTGCTGAGACAATTCTCTGGCTGACAAGCACCCTGAGGGGCTGCACATGCCGGCAGTTGGAGGACGGGATGTTGTGAAAGGCCCCCTGCTCCCAGCCAGGCGGGGCGGCTGGGGCTCCGCACATCCGCGGCGTTCTGCGGAGAATGGAGAGCACAGCGTGAACCCCTGCCGGAAATAATATCCTGAAAGCCCTTGGGTTGTCTTTGGCAAGGCCGTGCGTGTGGAGCTTGTGACCTTCCTGGGCTACTGTTTTGTTTCTGGTGTTTATTGTCCGTGTTATCCAGAGGGCTGTGGGATCATGAGCGTGCTGGGTGGCACGCTCTTGCCGAGCTGGTGATTCCAATTGACTGGACTCTGTGCTTCAGGGTACCTTTGGCGGCAGATAATTCCGCACGCAGGCTCACTCCTGTGCTGCTTTGTGATTTATTGCCATTTCAATTTCAAATTTCAATTTCCAACAATAAAAGGCAAGAGGACGTTCCTGCGTGGAATATAAACGGCTTTAGGACTCAAAGAAGAAATCTTCCTAGAGAAAAGGGCAGCAGAACCCATCAGGCTGGCGCTGAGTGGGGTTGGGGGGAAATGTTAAAATAGCAGCAGTTTTTTGACATCTAATCCTCGCTGCTGCTCAGCCTGTGAGCCCGAAGTGCTGGGAGCGCAGGCAGAGCCTCCTGCTTTTTTGAGAACTATGATGGGATCGACGTGTTCCTGCGGAACGCTTCCATCCCGTCGTTTCAGCATTTGGCAGGGAGAGGTGTGGGGTTTTGTTTTTTTTTTTATTATTTCTGTTGCTTGAGGGCAGTGAGCAAGTCGGTGGGTCTCCTGCCGCCAGATCAGGCGCAGGGGGAGATAAAACGGGGATTTGCTGAATTCCCTGGGGCTGGAGGGACTGGGAGGATCAGCTGGAGCGCGTTGTCCCGCGGAGCACGGGCTGGGAGAGCTGGCGGTGGGGTGGGTACAAGCCCTAGATTTCTTCCCTTCTCTCCTCCCTAGACACTGAAAACAAAATGAGGAGTAACAAAATGTTGTCAGGCTGAGAGGGAAAAAAAAAAAAAAAACGAAATGGAAAAATCTGGAGGAAGAACTGCATAATGCATGACTTAATGATAATCACCCTCTTCCCAACTGTTCCTTGAGCTCCTCGCCACTGGTGGCACTGGAAGCTGCGTGGGACGGGGGCCTCGCCGTACGGACAGGCTTCTGGGGGGCTCCTTTTCGCGTACCGCTAATTCGTACTCATGGTATCTTTGCAACTGGGATTCAAAGTCGGGCCTGGTCTTGCAGCTGTGGAGCGGGGCAAGGAAAGAAAGGGGAAAAAAAAAGACTCTATTACCCAAAAAAAAAAAAAATGTTGTCAAGGAAACTGCTCTGCCGGTACCGCTGCGCGCAGCCAATGAGGCAGAAACAGGAGTCTCCCCACAGCAGAGCTGTGCCGCGCGGGGTAGGCTCCACAAACGGGATTGAGACAGCAGGAGCTCAGCGCTAACTACAGAGCCTTGTTTCGATCGCCGTGCGGACTCCATCCCAACCTGCCGTAGCTACTCTTTGTACCTTCGTTAATGAGCCGGTCTTACTTTCCTTTCTGTAAAGCGAGCCAGAAATTTTAAATAGGAGAAGGGGTCAGGAGGAAGGTGACAGAAATTACAGCAGACTCGCTTTTGGTAGCGGTATTCTTCCTGCAAGGATAATTACTTAAAGCAAGACGAATGCCCGGCGTTTGGGTTAACTCCTCGCCAGCCTGCGTTAAACCCATTACGGGATGCCTCGCGTTTGACATTTGCGTCTTTGTCCTTAATGATGACAGTAAATTTAAACACCCCGGGGGGGCTGCGGGGAGCTGCCAAGTCTCGGGATGCTGCTGCTGCTGCTGCTGCTGCGACTCCTTTCGCATCGCCCCACGGGTGAGGTGCTGGAGCTGCCGCTGTCTCCCGCGCGCTCCCGGCGCAGGTGGAAGCCGCGCTCGCCGAAGCCGGCTGTGACGCTGACAACCGGCGGTTGCTTCCTGGTTACTAGGTAATAGCCCTGTCCCAGGTGAATCCTTCGTGCCTGCAAAGGTAATTCATCACGGGGCTTTCCTGTTTGTGTTCTGCTGAGCTGAATCCAAGCCTTCCATCTATTTCAGGACCTCAGTAAGAAATCAAAGCAGGGGTTGCCGAAGGGCAGCAGAATTAAACTGTTTGCCTTTGCTTGGAAATGGCGCGAAATGAATTCTGGTGCTTGCAGAGCTGAGCCTGGCAGGGACGGCTGGGATGGGAGGCGGTTCTGGGCGGCTGTTCTGCAAACAGCACGTGCCCTTCTCTGCCTTCCGCTGCCCCACAGCCGTGTGACGGCTCGTGCAGCCGGAGCCCCACAGCTTCTCCAGGTGCAGATGTGCGGTCGGCTCCTCCGGCAGCCGAGTCCAGGGCAGCTCTGCCGTGCTGCCAGGGCTCTTCCCTCCTGCCCCCCGGGAACTGCTGAGGGTTCCGCTTTAGTGCCTGGTGCTCCGCAGGGACCTGGTGTCCGGCGGAATTCTGCCCTTGGATGCTACAGTGCCGACAGGGCAGTGAGGAGCTGCATTGTGAATCTGGGCTGTTGTCACTCCTAAACAAAGCAGCTCTCAAAGCCAGGCCTGCGAGATGAAAGGCCATCTTTCCTCCAGCTCTCATGTTTATGCATATTCGCGGTATACACTTCCATTATTCCACCTGTTTGATGATAAGGGGCGTTTGGGACGGAGCAGCTGCTGAAGTGGCGCACGGGGCGGATCAAATCAGCAGGTGACATTTTTCGCTGGGTTTATCTTCGGGAACAAGCTGGGCCTGCAATAAACTGGCTGCTGCTCCTTCGTTTGCTGGAGGACAAAGCTGCCATTATTCGGGGGCAGAAGAAAGCGAAACCCCGGGAGAGAGGAGCCGAGCGCGTGTGCGATATCCCTGTCTGGCTGCGCGCGGGCATTGATGCGAGAACTCGGGGTCAAAGGCTGCCCAGCTCTGCGAGTCGGAGGCAGAAGGGGCCTCCAGAAGGAAGAATGGTTTATTTCTTTATCTCATGGAGTCGTGTATCAATTATCCATAGCGTCTAACAGCCTAGGAAGGGAATATATATATATATTTTTTTTTTTTTTCTGCTCTTTAAGAGAGGTTTTGCGTGTACCGTTGGTTTGCTGGGCAGCGGGTATAAACTCTACACGGCTCTTGAGGCCAGAGGCTAAAAGCGGAGACACCGTATGGCTTGTGAGAGGGGAAAACCCAAAGGGCGACAGCCCTCCTTCCAGTCTCGGGTGGTCCTTCTGTCGTTCACGAGGCAAATGGTGCTGATAACGTGAATTAGGGAAATCTGCTGTGTGCTGTTCTGGAGGGATTGCTGAGAAATTGCAGAAGAAATTACCGGTCCTGTGTGGCGGAGAATTGGGGCAGGGTTAAAAAAAAAAAAAAAAAAAATCAGATCAGCTCAAAAACGGAGGGATTCATCAAGCTTTTATGATAAAGAAACCGCTACCGCCTGTCTCTGCTGCGGTATCGCATGGTGACATGACCCAGCAGGCTGCTGCCCGGCTGCTGTGGAGCTCCGGGGGTTTCCCATCCGCGGAGCAGCGCTGCGTCCTCCGGGGAGGATGCCGGTGAAGCGATGCTCCTGCGCCTCCCTTGGGATGGGTCTTGGCAAGACCCTGCTCACCGCGGTCTAACGAACCAGCAAACCCCCTCCTCGGGGCCGGGGGGGGTTGGGGGGGGCACGGCTGCGGGGGAACAGGAGCAGCGTTTCCGCGGAGCAGAGCGAGCGCTGAGCCTTCGTCCCGGCCTCGGCGTCTGTTGTGCTCAGAGGCAGAGGGGGGGATCCCGGGGAACACAAATGGATCTGGGCTTCAGCGCGGGCATCCCGCAGCGCGGCTTGCGCCCAGCCAGGGCTCGGCGAGGTCCTGGGACGGCTTCCCCTCCCTCCGGAGACACGGGCGCCAGGGAACGCTGGCCCTGAGCAGGAGAGGCTCCGAGGGGTACCTGGCCATTCCAGGGTCCTGGCCCCTCTGGGATAAGAGGAGGCTGTTTCCACCTGCAGATCCATTGAAATTGGCTCCTTGTTTTGGGGGAAAAAACATGTTCTGTTGTCTCGTGGCATCAGCGGTGAATTGATTACAGAGAGCAGTTGCTGTAGCATGAAAGAAATGCCTTGTAGCCAGACAGCAATGAGCAGGTTTGTTTTCCTGTCTCTGCGATCCTTGCCTGGGTAGATGAAGGCATCAGAAAGCATTCCGGCGGATTCCCACCCGGCCTGCTCTGAGCACCCTCCCCTGCTCCTCTGCCCCTTCCCGCTCGGCTCTTTGAGCTCTGCAAACATGTGTGTTTGGAAGCATCTCGGGGAGCTTTTTGCTTTCCTCTGAAGCACCGGTGCTCGGGCGCCAGGCACAAAGTCCTGGCGGGACGCCGCGGTGGGAGCTCTTCTGCCCTTTGCTGCTCCTGCCTTCGTCTCCGTAATGGCCTCAGCTCGGGTCTGGTTTCCAGACTGGCGGCTGGGACCGTCGTTCATCCAGTTAGCGATTTTTGACGACGAGAATAATTGTAACCTCTTAGAGATCAGTCTCATATTGAAAATGCAATAAGACAGAGGGCAATTCTCTTTGAGTCAGCCTTCGAGGGCTCCTGACGGCCGGCTGCGGGGCTTAATGCAGCAGGGAGCATCTTCCTAATTGATGGGAGCTCTCTGCTGCTCCAGAACACCGATAGCTGATCAATACGTGGTAGAAATGCAGCAGCGTTAAATCCGTACCTTCTCAGGACCTCCCATGAGAAGTGGAAGAAATATAATTGCAGCCTCATAAAGCGATTTCCCGGCTGGAAGCTGGGCAGGGCACGCGTCTGCGGAGAGCTCCGTAACGCTGCCTTCCGAATCCCCTCCCGTCACCGCGTTTCCACCCTTATGTCGTGTCTCCATGCTTCATAAAACTTGCATTATGAACTCGAGTCTCCCTCCCCTTTGCTGTGTGGCTGAGGCAGAAAACAGATGAGAACGGCAGAGCTTGAGGCTGGGGAAGGGAGCTAAAGGCGGGAGTCCAGCTCTGCCTCGCTGGCGAGAAAAGGGCCATAAAACATGGGGGGTGTTGATTTAATGCGCGTTTTGCCTTTGGTGTGAGGCAAAGAAGGGGTTTTAGATGGATGCCTTGGCAGAATCCAGGCAGGAGGTGATCCTGGTTCCCTTGACAAGGATGTTTCAAGGGCAAACGGTGATGCTGAGGACCGTGACCTCCTCAGTCTGCACCGTAACGCCTCGCGGGTGTGCAGCCCCCGGGCTCCACGCGCGTCACGCTCACCGGGGGCTCTGGCTCCTCGCTCTCGGCAGCGACGGGGCCGCGCAGCCGGGGGTGTCCCCGTCCTGTCGCTCACGATGCTGTACCGAGGCCATGGGTTGTGTGTGGGGACCGGGAGCACCCGGGGGGAGCCGCTCTGGGGTGTCAGGCTGCGTGGGGCAGGCTCTGCGGTAGCCCCGCGCGGTAGCGAGGGTGCCGGGCAGAGGCGAAGCGCGGGCAATTCCCGGCCGTCGGGGCAGCGGGGGCTGCTGGGTTGCAGGCTGCCCCTCGCAGAAGCTTGCAAAATGCAAACTTTCACTGTTAAAACAGCATCGGCTCGTTCCTGCGTTGGCGACACCGTCCCAGGGTGGCCCCAGAGCCGAATGTCGCTGCTAGAGGAGAGGTTTCGGAGGTCGCCTTCTCTTTTCACCGGGGCGCTGACTCCTCCACGCCTTGGTCCTCGTAACCCTCCCCCTACGAGCCACGGGGGATGTGTCGCAGATCTAAAGGTGTTTTAACTTGGCTGCCTCTGCTGCTCTTCGACTTAGAGCGTAATTAGAAATATCATCCATCCCCTGTACGCTGGGTGACGTCCCGGCCTGTCGGAATTCTGCAGCTATATTTTGTGATTACGGGCGATGTGGATGCTATTCCCAGTTCAGCCACAGCCTGCCTTGCCCATCTGCTGTCTGCCTGGCACAAGCTGAATGCAGTCCCGGGGGGCGACGGGACATATTTGTCACCTGGCTGAGCATGACAGGTCCAGGCCACCGAGGTTTCTAGATGTCCCTTAGCGGGATGTCTTTGCTAACTAGGAGAAGTGAGATGGACGTGGGGGTGGCAGAGCCCAGTGCGGGTGGGTTCCTGGCCAAAAAGAGCATGTCCATAAATAACTTCCCTTCTTGGTTATGGTCCAAAATGGTGTATAGCAACCGGAGAGGCTCGTGGGCTCAGACTCCTTTGGTTTTGACGCCGGGATGCATCGACAACGTTCAGCTGAGTTGTGGCCATCTGGTAGAGCACCTGCCTTCGCCTTGCCAAGGAGCGAAGAGCAGATTCCCGTGGTGCGGTACCTTGGGATTTATCCCTGTTGGAGATTTATCCCCGGACGGAGTCATGCCGGGGGATGGAAGGGGATCACGAGCGCTGAGCAGCGGGAGCGGAGTCGCCCGTGTGCCGTGTCCTGGTGGAGCGGTTCTCCTGCTCCGAGCCAGACGGAGCCGCACGTGCCGGGGCCGGCGGAGCAGGGATGGGGAGTGACTGACGGTGCCAGGGATTAACGAGCTGCTGCCGCTTCCCCGCTCCTCGTCCCCTCGCTGCCCACACGGGGGGAGGCACGCGAGTGCTGGTGGTCGCCCTGTCATGGCCGTGGCTGGGCTGCGAGCCCCCCCCCGACCCCGGCAGCTGCGCCCGCGGCTGGCGAGGGTGCAGGGGCAGAAATACCATCACCCTTCCTGAGCCAGCGCCGCCCCGGCGCAGGGAGCCCGGGCTGCCTCTCCCTGCGCGCCAGCGGGCTCCTCTGCAAACAGCCGGCAACGCTCCGCGGGGATGAAACCTGAGGATTTTATGCCGCTCTCCCTGCTTTTCCAGGGAAGGCTCTGTGCCGAGGCAGGGCTCGCTGGGCTGCGGTCACATGGGACTTTTCAGGCTGACGCCTGTTTCTGGGAATCTCCTGTTCCGGGGGAGAGGAGCCCAACTCGCCCCTGGTACCGTACCGTGCTGCAGCTCTCTGCTTTCTCTCTTCCCACTTCCCGACTGATTTTGAAAAACCTGCTAAAAGCACTGGAGTGTTTCTCAAGTCACATCCTTGTACTTCAGAGAACGCGCTGGAGAGTGCGTCAGCCTGAAAGCGTGGTGGGAACAAATTTTGAAGAGCTTTTGATGTGAGGGGAAAGAGGGGAGTTGGCCTGCGTAGGAAGGGTCCTTGGCACTGCAACACAGAGAGCTTTAAGAAAAAAAATCTGCAATTTGTTTAGCCGTTTCCTACCCAGTTTTCTCACATTCCTAGAACTGACTCATAAACCTGCTGCTCTGCATTTCTGATATCCAGCCCGAGGGCCTCACTCACGCGGTCCTGGGTGTCTTGTAGCTCTGCAGCCTCTGTACCGCGGTGGAGCTCGTGGGAGAGCTCAGCAGAAAGTGCTCTGCACCTTACAGGATTAATCCCAGGGACCCTTGGTCTGTGAGAAAGCTTTTTTGGTTTGTTTGGTTTTGGTTTTTTTTTATTTTTACTAGGAGACAGCTGATTACCATTTAATTAACAGCAGTTAGCGTGTTTCTTGAGCATTTGAGAAGTGACCAGATGAGCTCTGTTCCAGGATGCTGCGCTCTGTGGTTTGCCCCAAGGCTCAGGCGAGTTGTTGGTGGGGATTCAGACACTGCGTTAGACTCCCTCGGCGGCGGCAGAAAATACGCTTTGAAAGTTGGCCTGGAGCATCCGGAGGGAGCTTCAGCAGGGTCAGAAACAAATCCGTGACATTTTGCATCAGCAGGGAGAAAACAAAATTTGATCCAAGGTTTTATTCAATAGAGAAACTGATAATAAACCTTCCTTCCTCCAAACGGTCCATCGCCACGGCAACCGGCGTGACACGCCAGGATGCAGGGATGGATGCAAAGTGTCACCGTGAGCAGGGCTTGCTGCCTTGAGTGCGGCAGCATTAAGTGGCTTCATCAAGGCGAAGAAGGAGCGTAGAAGCAGTGGGGCGTGTGTCCGGGTTCGCTCCTGCCGCGGCTTGCTCCGGTCGCAGAGGCTCAGGTCAGCCCAAGGAAGGGGGAGGAGGGCTGGGAAATAGTGATTTCGGCTTAAAGCAGCGAAGTGCAGCTGGACAAGGTTTAGGCGAGTTAAACTTGCAGCAGCCTGGCCGTGGCAGAGCAGCTCTGGTGGTGGCTGTCACTGCGTGTGTCCCACCCCAACGGAGGAGCGCGGCGGGGCCGCCTGCTGCCCTGCCCCTGCTGCGTCCCGCGGGCGGCAGCTGAAAGACGGTGCGGGGCTGAGCAGGGGTACGAGACGCCCTGTGAGCCCACGGGTGAGGTTATAACCTCTGTTCCTTTTCTCTTCAGGGAGGAAGATGGTCCTTTGGTTCACCAGGCGCGCGATGTACAACCCCTCTGCGTGGCTGACGTTCGGGTTTTTGCGTTTGGGTGTTTTCCACCCCCAAGGAGGAGCGGGCAGTGGTGCTTTGAGCTCAAACCCAGCACTTTAAAATCTTATCCCCGTGAACAAGAGCAGTCATCTGACTCCAGGAAGCCAAGAGCATCGGGCACTTGTCTGGGAGGTGGATTCAGGTCCCTGCTGTGAAGGAGACCCCAGCGCTGGCTCCTGGTGCCTTGCCTGGCAGGGCAGCATCGCTGCTGGGAACCGTGACGCCATGGAATAGTCACTGGGTGAGGGAGAGACTTGCCTTGTGACGCAGGGAGAGGATTTAGGAACAGCTTTCCTCCTAGGGAAGGGCTGCGGGACGGCAGCAGGAGGCTGACAGTTGCCAGCCCGGAGCCGCCTGCCCTGCCCGGGGACGGTGTGGGTCTGGGGAGGGCAGCAGGACGGAGCCAGGCCCCTTGCGGCTCCCCGAGAGGGAAGGCAGTTTTTTCTCTGGCCCTTGTTTTTGTGACCTTTCCGCACTTTAAAACCTCCTGATTTCTCCTCCTGGGGCTGGCCGGGGCCATCGCGGAGCCTGGGGGTCTCGTCTGTGTCGGTCACCTCCTGCCCCAGCGCTCCGTGTCGGCGTGCCGTGCGGCCACGCAGGAGAGCGGACTTTAGGATGGAAAATGAAAGCTGGGAGCGGAGCAGGCTGAATTCCTGCCTTGCAGGTGGAAATTGTAAGATCTCCTGTCTCCTGGGGCCGTGTTAATGAATGTGGCAGACGCTCCTGGTCATTATTTCGTAGCCTGCGGGCCTCCTTGTGACAGCCGTCGTCCCTGCGCCTGGTGTCCTTGTTGGTCATCTGGTTTGGAGAGTGAATCTGTGTATTCCCCAGCGTGCGTTAGGGAAAGCGCTTTGCACAGGAGCTGTTTTATCTCCTGCAGAGGCAGGCGCTGTCATTTAGCCAGAGTCAGGAGGGAGAGCAGATGGTGGCCTGTTTTTGCCAGTGAAAGAATGAGGTTGGAAAGGCACCGTTGAAGTGAGGACACGGGGAAGAGGCCGCCTGGCAGGGCCTTAGATAAACAAGATTTCGTTGTAACTGGCCCCGGTCTGAGGGCTGAGACCTGCCTTTCCTCATGCCCGGGGAGGAAGACGTGCCCTTGGTGAGGAGGTGGCGGTTGAAAATGCAGATCTCCACGGTCCTTGATTTTTAACCCAAGTTGTTACGTTTTCCATCTTTAAAAGATGTGTGTGGTAGGACGGGAAGAACCTACCCATCGTGTGTCTGGTCTCCAGTTGTTCACCCCAAGAAGAAGCGACCCTACACTAGAGAGACCCCGCTGTTAGTGCCTCAGCCTCAGCCCTGATAAAGATTTGCCCGAGGCAGGAAGGACGAGGGTATTTTTCCCTTTGTTTTCCTGTGTGCGCTTAACTATTGTAAGATGATTCACTGTTATGCACATAAGCATATGCTTCTTCTTGGAGTGTTGCTAATTTCTTGGCTTCAGCAGCTTCTTCTGGGAGTTTGGCCACATTTGGTTCATGTCGAGTGAACAAGTGTTGTTCGTGCCTGCTGCTTTGTGCGGGGCTCTGCTACGGGGGAATCGCGGGTTGAAGTTTGGTCCCTGCTCAGCGTTCCTCTCCTGCCTTGAAGATGGCTTAATCGCCGGCAATTTGCGCTGCAGCAGAAGGTGCCTGAGGCGGAGCGGGTTGTCCCCAGCAGGAGAATTCGGAAGTCACCGGAGGCGCAGAGCTGGGAGGCGCTGGATGAATTACTGTGGGAGGGATTTGCTGGTTTGGAAGCATTTTGGGTACTTTGTCCCTTGCAGCGACACGATCCGCAGCAGAAGGCATGGCTGTCGCTTCCCAACGGGGAATATGAAATAACGGAGAAAGGGTGTGGAGGGCGGATAAATGAGCCCTTTGCCTCACGATGGTTCGTCCAAATCTGTCCCAGGTCCCACGTAGAGCAGAAGGTTTCCAGCTGCTGGCTCCTGCGTGAGATGGAGGATGATGTTGATCCCACGGAGGGCAATGCCCCACGTCAGCAGTGGGGCAGAGGGGCTGCCCCCCATGCCACCGCCGCGGTCCAGCAGCCGGGGAGCCCCACAGCTGCCCGGGAAACCCCGGCTCTGCTGGACCCGGCCTGGCAAGGGGATGGGCGTCCCTGCACAAAACAAGGATGCTGCGCACCGGCCAGGTGCTTGGGAGGTGGTAATGGGAGGGAGAGAGGGTTTCCAGGGCTGGGGAAGCAGTAAAATGGGCCGGAAGGGTCCGATGCAAAATGTGGACGCACAGGGAGATACCACGGGCGAGAGGCTGAGGAGTGTTACGATAATTAGGACAGGGATACGGGGAGGCAGATGAGTCACTCGGAGATTAGGTAAATCTCAGCAGGATTATTATTATTACAAGGGAAAATCCTGCAGATGTTGGATCTCAGCAGCTTGAGAAGTCACCTTGAAAAGGGGAACTTTCCAGGGCACTGACCTTGGAAAAATGCATCTTGGTTTAATGGGGATTTGGGTGCAAAACCCTGGCTGGTTTTGGCTATACCGCTCCATCCCCCTGTGGAAGAGCTGCAGCCCCCTTTCAGCCCGCGTGGCAGCGCAGGTGGCAGAGCACTCGGGTCGGTGACGTCCCCTGGATGCAGGACAGGGTCCGGGTAGCCCTGCTGTCCTTTGCTCGCCGCGCCGGGTCGCGCTGCCGTTGCAGTGGGCTGTGGAAGGCTGCGCTCAGCCCGACGGGCTGGAAATTCCCCGCGGGGGTTCCCCTTTCTGTTTGCGCAGGATGGCACCGTCAGCAGCCAGCGATGGTGGAAGTGACACCACCCCGGGCGCCGAGCGCTCCTGGCTCTGCTCCGGGGCACGTGGCACGCGGGGACACCTCATGTATCTCCGGTGACAAACGTGATGCGGCTGCGACCCTCCCGGTGTGGGAGCGTCCCTTTTCCAGGGGGGTCGGTGGTCCCCACCGAGGCCGGGCTTGGAGCGCAGGGGCTGCGTGCGGGGGAGACGCGGTGGCAAAGGTGGGCAGTGGTGGCTCAGAGCCGGGGGGACCAGGGCTTGTTATCCCGGTAGGACTCACCGGTGTCCGGGAAGCTGGCTGCTACTGCAATCCACTCTGTCATCCCTCTGGTTGAAATAGTGACTTTCAGAGTGTGAATCATTTATTAATGAGGCAGCAGTACCTGGGCACGCGGCCGCAGCTCTGAGACGTGAGAAATGCCCTTCCCTGGTTTTTGGCAAACTGTCAGGATCCTCAGTTCCTTTTTGGTGACCGCGCACAGGGGAGAAGGGGGCAACTGGCTGAGGAAGGTCCCTGTGGGAGGGTTGTGCTGCGAGGGATTTTGGTGTAGGGGTGGACCTGGGGAGAGCACGGCGCGTTAGCCTTCTGCTCCTCGGCCCCTCTCCTTTTCTCCTGCGAGGCTGTGGATTGGCCTGGTGTAGGCAGGGGAGGGTGGATCTGGTGGCCCTGTCATAGTCTCCCGTCCATTCCCAGCCCTCCTTGGAGCTGCTGAAAACATCCCTGAGCAGCAGCCGTCGTTTCAGGTCACGACGGAGGTTTGTGAACCGAGACGCAGAGGGCAAAGCCTGCAGTCTCGCCTGCGGTCATCTCCCGGCGGGGAGGTGCCTTTGACTCTCCGACAGAGACCTGCGACGGCTGCAGCGAGTCACCGCGGGAGTCTGCGGGGTGACCTCTGCCCGCTGCTCCCGTCCCTCCGAATTAGCAGGGCCTCGTTAGCGCTGCCGCCGTGCCGGCGGCTGGCCCCGGCTCTCCCCTCCGGCAGCCTGGTGCTGCCGGGTCGCCAGCGCTGCGCGGCACGGGGCTGCTGGGCTCTCCAGCGCCCGCCACATCCCCAGCGGGCTGGCAGGACGAGCCAAGGGCTTTTCTTCTCACTCCCGCAGCTCCACAGCAGCGTAGGAGCCAAAAAGGCGGATTTCTCTGCCGGCCGGTGTCTTGCCCAGGCTCAGGGCAAGCTCTGCCTCTCCGTTTGGTGCCGACAACAAAGATTCCGTGAGCCGAGTGGTTTCGGTGCACAGCCCGCCCTGCCCTTGTCCTCTGTCTTCTGTGGGGAAAACGGGAATAAAATGCTGATTTGGAGCCCGGCTCTGCAGCCCGGCCTCATGGCAAGGGGTCCCCCGGCTCGGTGGGGATCCCTGTGGGCGCTGGGCGAGGGGAGAAGGAGCTGCTGCCCCCCGGGCCGTCAGCGAGGGCATCTCCCCGCCGCGGACTGGTGCGGCAGGCGCTGCGGAGGGGGGTTTTCTCACTTATCGGAGCTGTCTGGCAGTGGGGAAGCACTCCCCGCGGGTGGCAGTCCCTGGGTGGGCCAGACTTGCTGGCAGTGCTCCCGCGGTCGGCCTCTTGCGCCCCGGCCCATGGGTAGGTGACCTCTGTTTTATTTATGATCGCAGCTCCGTAATTCCCCAGGTAGCGGAGGAGCAGCAGTCCTGTCCTGAGGTGCGGTGCCTCGGCTCGCTAGAAATAGATTAGACCTTAATCCTAAAACGATAAGGCAGCGCTGCTACGTGGGCAGATTAAGTGATGCTGGGGGGAATTTTCCAGCCCGTGGAGCGGGAGGACGGAGGTGGCGAGTGTCACCGCTTCATGGCAGTCCCGCTGCCGGCTTGTCACACGGAGCCTTTATTCCTGACCCAGAGCATCCACCCTCTGCGGTTTGTTGTTTTAAGTGTAACTGGGATGTGTGGTGCTCTGGGATGCCGGGATACACCCCGGCGGGGCTCACTTTCCCGGCGGTGCGGGGGCCACGGCTCCGCGGTCGCGTGCGGCGATGCTGGTGGATGGTGGATGTGCCGACCTGGAGCGACACGAAGGGATGCGTATCCACGGCAGATAAAAGTCTGCCCTGTGTTTGCCACAGGCTGCAGCTGCCTCTAAGTGCTGTTACGCAACGTGAGGTTTCCTTTTGTGTGGAATGTGACATAACAACCTTAGAATTTAGCAGAGTGATGATTTTTTTTATTTATTTATTTTTTTTCCCTGTGCCCTTTTCCCGAGCTGTCATCATCCTGGGAGCGCTGGGCTGACTTTAAGGACACACTCCAGTTAACCGCGGGTCGGCCCCTTCATTAGGCACAGCACGGTGCTCTGCTGGGGACAGGGCTGAGGAACGAAATAACGAAGTAAGCTGGCATAGACGGGAATGAAAATAACGACAAACACAGCTTGGGTAGCCAGGTGGTGGTCTGAGTCCTCCTCTGTTTTCGGCAAGGGCAACAGCGAGGTCCCTTTGTGCCGCTAATTAAAAGGTGGTGTCGCTTACGCGGTGAGATGGTTGTCTGTGCCTCGTGTTTTGAGAATGATTTCAGGCAGAAAATGATTTTCTTCTGTTGCCCACATCGATATGACGGGGAGAGAGGTTTGGGCAAGGCAAAGAATAATTTTTAACTGGATGCTGAGGCTCAAACGTGCCTTCGGTGGGAGACCTGAGGAGGACCGTGGCCCTGCGCTCCCGCTCAGAGGATGCTCGTGCTCCTGCATCCCCCTCCTTAGTGGAGAGCGGGGCTGGGGTGGTCGGGGCTGGTCTCTTGTAGCGCGGCAGGGATGAGCAGAGGAGGGGGGAGGCATCTTCTGGGGAAGCCTCGGTGTCTGCCCGTCCGCGGCGGCTCTCTGAAGAGGAAAGTTGGATTCAGGGCACAAGCTCTGCCCGGGATGGTGCAGAGAAGGTAGCGTGGCTCGTGGGCGAGAATTGTGGGGAAGGAGCTGATGTTCTCCGTGAGCTGGGTGCAATTACCAGGCAAAGCCTCACGTCTGATGCCTCTTCTCCTTAAACGCGCAGCAAAACCCTTGTTTTGGATGCGATTGCCGTGCTGTCGGAGAGAGCCGCTGTGCAACAGCCCGTTCTGAAACACAACAAACCTCCTTGTCGTTTTCTCTGGAGAACCGGCTCGCTCCACGAGGAAGTTATTGTACCTTAAACTCCCCTGGAGCCACCGGCCGCCTCTTCTTGGAGGACGAGGCAAAAAATCCTGCTCCGTCTGTGCCATGTCCTCCTCCCCGGGAGCTGATAGCGGGGTCCCTCGCTGGGGATCCCAGTCAGGTGGGAGCTTGAGGGTCAACCTGAACTGCTCCTTGCACTTGGGTGTCTTTGGGAATGGTCTTACTGCTTCTGGACATCCTTTCCCAGAGCCGGACTGATACGTCCAGCACGTCGCGGCTTCGATGAGCGAAGGGCTGGGAATGTCGGAGCTGGGAGCGGGGCTCGGGGGTTTGCATCGCACCCCAGCGAGGTCCTGCCTCCGCCCCAGCGCTGCCGGCGAGGAGAGCGGGCGCCTGGCGCGGTGGGACGGAGCCACTCGGGTAATTGGCACTAATGAGGTGGGGGGGAATAGGGACCCAGAGCAGCCCCTGCTCCCGAGGCGCGGGGGGACGGGGTTCAGCTCAAGGAGCCCAGAGGAGGGGCTTTCCCACGTGTCGTGGGTCTTTCCTCTCGCGTCTTGCGTAGAGGGGGCTGGAAAAAGTCTCCCGGCAGCTTGGGTTAAGAGCATTTCACTTTCCAGTGTTTGTTTCTGGTCTGAGAAATGCAAAGCATGTGCCCCAGCCCGCAGGAAGGCCACTTTATAAATGTTAGAAGTAAATAATAGAGATTAATAGCAATAACAGTCTCGGTATCGTGTTGCTTGCATAGGCCTTGAGTAAATCTGAAGGTTATCAAATAAATAATAACGATAATCTTGTGTATTTTTGCTCTTTTGGCTTTAAAAGCCGGTTTTAGAAAGGTTTTCGCAGTCAAGAGGCTGTATTCTCCCCGAGGCCGCCTGGGATTATTTGGAGAGCGCGGGGCCGGCCGAAGCCGAGTTATTCCTTTGAAGGCTCTCGCCTTCTGTGCCGAGGAGCAGCTGGGAGAGGGAGCGGGGATGGGAGCGGAGGAGGTGGCTGATGCTCCCCGTGACACCCAGCGACGTGACCAGTGATAACACATGGCCGAGGTTTTCGGTGGCTGCAGAGCCCCGAGAGGTGCTGACGTGCGTTTGCAGCATCTGGTGCAAAACCAGCTTTGGACATCAACAGTGCCCATCGGGGACCAATCCTGCCCCTGCTCCTGGCTAAAGTAAATCAATTTTCTGTTGTGATTCTGTTTGGGGCAGCGAAGGGCTTTCAGCATCGGCTGGGAAGAGGAGGGTGATGTCGTCTGAGTTATTGGAAAGGGCTTGTACTTGTTTTTGGTTTCCCAGGCAGCCCGTGATTCCTGCCGCGGCCCGCGGTGGCTGGGGGTTGCTGCTCATCCACAGCCGCTGCCTTGTTTTTAGCTCTGGTCAGCCTCGAGTGGCGGCTGAGCTGCAGCGATGTGTTTGCATGCAGAGTTAGCTCCGTCGGCCTCGTTTAGAGTGATTTATACAATTAGCGCCGGTGTATCACTTGAGAAGGAAAGCAATATTCCCTATCCGGGGTGATGGGCTCTTCCGATACAGCAGGAGAAACCCTGGAAATGGCAGCAGCGCTTGCGGCTTTGGGGAGAGGGGCTGTGTCTGCCCACGGCAGCGGGGCAGGGGGGGGCTGCAGGGGCGCAGCATCCCCTCCTGCGGGGGCGCAGCATCCCCTCCCGTGGGGGCGCAGCATCCCCTCCCGCGGGGGTGCAGCATCCCCTCCTGCGGGGGCGCAGCATCCCCTGCCGCAGGCGCCGTGCAGCTGGGACGGCAGGATCCCCCGGCACCGGGAGATGCTGGCCGAGCTCCTCGGCCGGTGCGTGGGCTTTGCCCCGTATCCCGTGCTGGTGGCACTGGGGAGCGCCACTGTCCCGAGGCACAGGCGTGACATTAGCAAATGAGACGGGTGGCAGCTAAAAAACGTTATCCCGGTTGGAGAACACAGACTAATGCCGTATGTCTAATAGGATGTGGACGGGTCATCCCGGCTTGTTCCTGATGATGCCCTTTTTGGGGAGCAAAAAGCAAGAGAACAAAGAGGACTGATGTGTTTTTACCTCCTCCCAGTGATCCTTGGGCCACCGAGCCTGTGCCTTTGCCAGGCTCCTGAGGGGATAAAGGCTGAGCCCTGGGGTCGGGGATTTGCAGAAGCTTGGGAGGGCAGGAAGAACATGCAGGGCTTGGAGCCCATCGCGGGTGAGTGGCCGGGTACCGATGGCGAGGCGGGGAGCAGGGTGATTTCTGGTCACTCAGCTTTTTGCAGCAGCTAAAAAATGACTATTGACTGTTTCCCCAGGAGGGCGAGAAAATACCCTGCATTAACCAGGTGGAGTCTGTGGCCTTGCTGCAAAGGCACCTTCTGTACCCATTTGGAAACAACAGACTGCTGAGAGGAAGGGATTTAAGTTTTAATTACACCTGGCATGGGCGCAGGTTGAAGTTTTGGGCGTTTAATAGAGTTTTTTTTCGGTGATGGTTTTAGTGCAGAGACACCACCAGCGAGAGGTGGATTTGCTGACTTGTGCAATGCAATACAGCCAGGGAGGTTTTCGCTCTGTCACTGACTGCAAAGCACTTTCCTGGCGCTTCTCCCACCTGGGAGCTGGTTTTTTTTTGTTTTTTTTGTTTTTTGTTTTTTTTTTTTTTTTTGTTAAAATCTTGGTGTGGGTGGAAAAAAAAACCCCCAGCTCTTCCCGGGGCCGGGCACTGCTGCTCAGCATTGGCAGTGCCGGTGTTTCTCAGAAATACCTGCCAGGTTCTGGGAAAGGGCAGCCTGAGCCCACGGTGCTTTGCCTGGTCGCTGCCACGATGGCAGCCCCGGGGGTGAATCCTCGTGGGGTTTGCAGGGCTGTGCCTCGGCCCACGCGTGAGGCTCCAGGGCAGCCGCTCTGTCTGTCAAATGCCGTGAGCTGTGCACATCCCGGGGCATCCCTGCCCTCTTTCGGGGCATCCCTGCTGCCGGCAGAACCGAGGGGCAGCAGGGAGCCCGTGGGGCGATGGTGCCCACCCACGCCAGAGCCCGTGGGGCAGGACACGCGTGGTGGGGCTCAGGCACGTGGTGCCCTAATGAACCTCCTGTGGGAAAGTCCCTTCCTCTCCCCAGCTCTGCACGGAGTTTCCCAGTCGCTCCCTTCCCTCTCCCCCATCCCGGAACATCATAGCACGAGGTTCTGGGTGGGCACCCAAAGCTGTGCCAGCACTGGGGGGTGGCAGGGCAGGATGCCCGGGCTGCCCAGGACTGCCTTCCCCGTTTCTAACTGGTGTTTGAGCCCCAGACGCGTGTGGCTTTCGCTGTCGTGCTGGGCTGGCCTCTCCCTGCTGTCCTTCTGGGCCAAGCACCGTCACCTCCAGCTCCTCTGCTGCAGACCTGCATCTCGCAGGAGCAGCAAAGCCGCGTCCCCCCCGCATGCATGCCTCCCCCCTGCCAGGACAAACGCACCCGGCTGCCCCTGCCCTCGGCTGCCCGTGTAACAGGGTGCTGTCTGCCCCGGCACCCCCTGTGTCACCCTCCAAAGAGACTTTTATCCCTCCCTGGAGCACCATGCACCTGGCAGCCTTCCATTGCTCTTGCAGAAGAGCTGAATTTGTGCCTGGGCAAGGTGTTTTCCTGGAACTGCCGTGGAGGTTTGCTGCTATAACCGTCGAATTTGGAGCTGGGCTGCGTGTGGGGAGCGGGGAGGTGAGGGGTGGATGCTGCTCCGGCGGCGGCGGCAGGGCTCCGTCTCCTTCCCGCGGGCGCCCAGCTGCCTTCGAACGCGCTGGGGAAATTCTGTGCCTCTGAATTTATCTCATTTCCTTGTACAGGATCCAGATGGCACGGGGCTCCCTGTCCTCTCGTAGTAAACACAGCAGGCAGCCTGCCGGCGCTGGAAATGCTCTGGCCGGGCGTTCAGTTCTCCTCGGCCGCAGTCCTTGGCGTGTCGGTCCTCGTCTCCTTCACCTCTCATCTCTTCGGGGGCCGCAGCGGGGACCCCGTGGCGGGGCTGCTCTGCGCAGCCGGGGGCCTGGCACCCACAGCCCCCCGGGGACCGTCGCTCGGTCCCGCTCCTGCGCGTTGGTGTCGCTGGTGCTGCTGGCAGAGGGATGCGCGGCACAAATGGGGTTTTTCTGGGACCCAAGGGGAGCAGGGCACAGGCAGCACCCAGCGCTGGCTTGTTCGGCTGTGGGTCCTGCTTTTTGAGCAGAAAATTAGGACTTTGGAGAGAAACTTGCAGCCTCAGGGAGGGTTTGTCCGGTCTCCGGCAGAGCTGGGGTTCGGTGCCCAGGGTCCTGAGCCCCTCTGTGGCCCGTTTCCCCAGCAGGACCTGCTGGCTGTCCCCACGCTGCTGGGACACTGTCACCTTTAGCGTCACCCAACCAAGCGAACGCGAGGGGCAGGCGGGGGGTGAGCCCTCCCGAGCGTCCCGCGGCTGGTGGCGGGGGGGCAAAGCTGGGAGTCTGCAGCTCCCGGTTCAGCGGAGGCCAGGAGCGATGGGGAGAGCTGCCGCCAGGTCCTGGGGGCCCCCCGAGGAGGATGTGGCTACCAGCACCTGGGACCGGTGGCCCCGTGTCACCAGCCCTGGGAACGGCAGCATTTTGCTGCCCTCTAGTGAGGTCTGGCAGCCGGGCTCCCCCCGGGGTCCCCGCGGCACCGACACCTCCCCTGGGGGTCCTTTCGGCTGGGGCACGGCCTTTGGGGTCCCCGGGGCAGGGCACGTGCCTGCGGGATGGTGGCACTTCGTGGTGGGAGCTGCTGTCCCTGGGTGCCTGCTCCGCGTCCCACTGCAGGACGAGTCACCAACCCAAAACTAATCGACCCCCAGAGCCCCTGGGCTTGTGTCCCCCGCCCCACGGCCTTGGGATACCCCACCTTGTCTCCGGGCCGTGCCCCAGGCTGCAGGGTGCTGTCACCAAGGTGTCGTCTCTGGCCACCTCTTTCCTTTGGGACCTGCTCTTTGCCAAGCGGCGAGGAGACATTTCCCCTGACTTCTGCCTGGGCAGCTGTTGCTGTGTGTAAATAACACTAATTAATTAAAAGGAAAATCAAAACTAGGCACATTTATAATT
The DNA here is from genome assembly GCA_947846985.1 of Fratercula arctica. NCBI lineage: Eukaryota > Metazoa > Chordata > Aves > Charadriiformes > Alcidae > Fratercula > Fratercula arctica. Next base: position 3,990,447 of record CANTUZ010000018.1, read on the forward strand.
AGATAATCCACAGGCCCCTGGTATAATTAATTAAGTTAATAGGGCCGCCTGCACGGTGAGGGCTTGCAGGGGAGCAGTGATGTGGCGTGGGGCCAGGAGCGGAGGGGATGCGGGGGTGCGTGGTCCAGCCGTGCTGAGCTCTGCGGCGTGGCTGCGGCCAGGACCCCTGTCCCTGCCGTGGGGGCCGGTGTCCTTAGCCCATTGCACGGCTGTGCAGACACAGCCCTGACGGCGTCTGTCCGGGGATGCTCGTCCCCAGCCCAGCGGGTCTCAGCCGAGGGAGGTTTCCCATCCCCGGGGTGTTTTATCTCATGGTGCCCCAAGCCCAGGCTCACCCCTTCCCTCTGGGTCGCTGTGCTCCACACCAGCTCTCCAACATGCACCGGGAGCCCCCCAGCACCGACCCTCCAGCCCACCATGGCTGATGTTTGCAGCCAGTCCTGGAGCTCCTGGAGTGCTTCAGGGGCTCCCGCAGAGCAGCCCTGCCCTGGGGGCACAGAGCATCCCCGTCCCCGGGGGGTTCAGAGCATCCCTGTCCCAGAGCATCCCTCTCCCTGGGGTTCAGAGCATCCCTGTCCCAGGGTTCCCAGCCAGCCCAGGGCAGGCTGAGGCTGGGGTGCAGGCAGAGCTGGCCCTTGTGGGCAGCTCTGTCCTGGGAGGAGGGTTTCCCTGGCAGCAGAGGGCAGCAGCAGGCTTGGCACGGCAGTGCCCGCTGCGTGCGGCTGCAGCGGTGCCATGCAGGCTGCGCTGCCTGGGGTGCAGAGCCAGCACCGCGCGGTGTGATGGGTTTCGGGGGCCGTGCAGGCTGTGGGACGCGGGACGAGCGCCCTGAGGTGTGCCAGGTTTCGCGTTTCCAAAGGCCAGCGTTGGAAGTGGCGCACGGGGGCTTTTGTGGCAGGTGAATAATTCAGCTGGGAGAGCGCAGCACTTCAGGAGCGTGTCCGTGGAGACACGAGGGTCAGAGCTTCCTCCTGGGGGTCTGAGCCGTCCCCTTTCTGCTCAAGGAAAGATGGGGCTCCGTGGCCACCGGCCTGTGATGCCATGTGTCGGCCATGTCTGCCGGTGCGCAGGGGCCGTCTGGGTGCCGAGGTGGGGTTTGCAGCCCAGCACCACACGAGAGGGTCTGTTGCATCCCCAGGGAGTCCCCAGCAAAGGGCCATGTGGCTTTAGCTGGCAGGTGACACTGGGGATGCTGCTGGCACCTCCAACAGGCTCCCCCGCTGCCCTTCCCTGTCTTTCCTCCTTTTTTTTCCCCTTTTCCGCCCATGCAGGCAGCAGTGGCGCCAGCTCTGGGAGCAGGGACAGGGATGACCAGGATGGGGCTTGGGGTCTTCCCCACCTCCCTGCCCCTGGTGCTGTGCGGCCGCCTGTGCCGGCTGGGAGAGGGGCTGTACGGATTTTCCTCCTGCTTGATGGTCTTTTATCCTCCAGGCTTCCAGGGACCGCGGGGACAAGGACATCAGCTACGAGTGGGCGGTGAAAGCTGAGAGGGAAAGCTGTTCCCCCCCGGGAACGGCTGGGAAGGTCCTGTCCTTCCCGGTGAGGAAAATACGCTCTGCCATGGGGTGCAGGTGGCTGTCACCGTCCCTGTCACCGTGGGGCTCCCGGCCAGGCTGGGGGACAGAGGTGGCGTTTGTGACAGAGGCATGGGACGGTGACATCCGTGCGGGAATGATCAATGAGCTTGCATGGAAATGGGATGCACCAAGCGGCATCCTGGTGTGACGGGGAGGTTAACGAGGCAGGGCTGGGTCCGGGGGGAAGATGGAGCTTATTAACAGGCAGATGAATGGAGGCTCCTTCCACAAGTGCCACAAATCCGGGAGTTAAACGGCCACTGTCAGTCAGGATTAGGGCTGACACTTAGAGCCTGACAGGGGAGAAGATGTTGTTAGGAAACCTTGCAGGGCTCAGGGCGTGCGAGTGAGTGAGTTTGTCTTTCGCAGTGATACAAATCCATCACCACCCGGGAAGCGGCTGTTTGTTAATCACAGCGCTGGCTGCGGCTCTTCCCGGCGCGGGGCTGCCGGGGCAGGGAGAGGCACGTGCGGCCCTGCGCCCGGCCGGGCTCTGCACTGCGTGGGCAGAGGGGCCCGCGGAGGCACGTACGGGCACGCACAGCCTGTGTGTACACCTGTATGGGCATGCACAGCATGGCTACACACCTCTATGGACACACACAGCGTGTGTACACACCTGTATGGGCACACACAGCCTGTGTGCACACCTGTATGGGCACGCACAGCATGGGTACACACCTGTATGGGCACACACAGCCTGTGTGCACACCTGTATGGGCACGCACAGCATGGGTACACACCTGTATGGGCACACACAGCATGTGTACACACCTGTATGGGCACACACAGCATGGCTACACACCTCTATGGGCACACACAGCCTGTGTGCACACCTGTATGGGCACACACAGCATGGGTACACACCTGTATGGGCACACACAGCCTGTGTGCACACCTGTATGGGCACGCACAGCATGGGTACACACCTGTATGGGCACACACAGCATGTGTACACACCTGTATGGGCACACACAGCATGGGTACACACCTGTATGGGCACACACAGCCTGTGTGCACACCTGTATGGGCACGCACAGCATGGGTACACATCTGTATGGGCACACACAGCACGTGTACACACACGTACAGACATGCATAATGTGTGTACACACCTGTATAGGGGTGCGTGCCATGTGTACACACCTGTACGGGCATGCACAGCACATGGACACACCTGCACACACCCGCACGCCATGCGCACACGCGTTACAGCCACGTCTCTTCCTTTGCCCATCCGCTCCCTGTGTGCGGTTTCCTCCAGGGCCGAAGCTTTGAGTTTTGAGCCCGGGGGGGCCTGGCCGGGGCAGCCGGGACCCGAGCGAGCCCAGCAGAGCCTGAAACCACCCTAAATCCATGGGGGGAGTTGGGGGGACGCAGCGGGGCAGCGGCGTGGGGCGGTCGCTTCTGCCCCTCTATCTGCTTTCTCCCTGCTTCAAAGGGTCCCCACGTATTCCGAGAGCTGGGAGCAGAGTAAGCCCTGGGGGCACCTTGATTTAAAGGGTAATTGTTCCATATTTTCTAACTGTCTTTAAATAAAATAATAAAAATAACCCCCAACAAACGTAGCCTTTTGCACTGGCCTGCCAGGAGATTTCAGCATGGGGACTTTATAGTCCAAAACACCATAAAACGGAGCCTAAATTACCTAGCTCTCACTTGAAACAATTACAGTTTTTATCTATGGATATTAAAAGAGATGATTGCTCAGTGTAGTTAAAAAATCTTTTCCTTTTTTTTTTATAACTTAATCTTTATGGATGTGGGGACAGCGGGCGCGCGGCTGCCCTGCCAGCTGGGCGGGGGGGTGCCGAGGCTCCCGAATGGGGGGCTGGGGGGGGTTGGGGAGGTTTTGGGGGTGCACAGCCGCGGTAACAAGCAGCCGGCAGAGAGGCACCGAGGGGCTCTGGCAGCGCACGTCCCCGGGGCTGGGAGAGCATCGCCGTCACCTGCAGCATGCCGGGAGGGGGCTGCTGGGCTCCTTCCCCCCCCAGGAGAAGGCTGCTTTCTGCTGGGCATCACTGGGGGAAGGTGCTGGGGCTTGGAGCGGGGTTTGGGCTGATGGCTGCCGAGCCGAGTGGCCATATGTGAGCGCAACGTGGCCGGCGGGGCTGGGAGCTCTCGCTGGGAGCCCGGCTTCGCTCTGACCGGGGCAGGGATGGCTCCGGGGACACGCAGCCCTGGGGTTGGGCTATGGGGGGCATCCATCCACTCACTCTGGGTTTAGGGGCGTTTGCTCTTCCAGACTGTCCCAGCTCCCCTCGTCGTGGCGGGAGAAGAGGGTCAGGACAAAGTTTTAGGGGTAGGAAGGAGCCTGGCGTGGCCACCCCAGCTCGTCCCTGCCAAGGCCACCCCGGCCCCGCGGTGCCACTGCCCTGCTGCCGCTGCTCTAATCCCAGGTAATTGGATTTACAGGGAGCGCTGTATCCAATTACAGGATCCTAATTAACGGACCAAAGTTACAAGTGCGATGTGTCTTGCTTTCAGCAATTATGATTAATTTTGCCAGAATACACATGCAGACGTTGATTACAGGATCCACGGGCAAACAGGAGCTGAATGCTGATAATTGAGCCGTCAGCGAGGAGGCACATCGTGGGCTCGCCAGGGCCATGGCCACGGCCCCGGGAGCGGCCCCTGCCACCAGCCCAAGGACCACGGGGCAGAGCTGGGTCCCCACCGGCTCCTGCCTGGGGTGAGAGCACATTCCCGCTGGCTTTAGGAGGAGATGCAGGGATGTGGGGCCTCATCGGTGCCCTGGCCGTGGGGATGTGTGGCTGCTCCATCCATGGAGGACCAACCTGAAGGCTTGGAATTCCCAGAGATGCCTCACAGGATGTTCTCATGGGTTGACACACCAGATGTGGGGACCAGCAATCGTAGAATCACAGAATAGTTTGGGTGGGAAAGGACCTTAAAGCCCACCCAGTGCCACCCCCTGCCCTGGGCAGGGACACCTCCCACCAGCCCAGGTTGCTCCAAGCCCCGTCCAACCTGGCCTTGAACCCCTCCATGGAGCAGCATCCCTGCGCAGCGCAGCATCCCTGTGCAGCGCATCCCCCTTGCTGCACCAGCACGAGCCCCTCGCCGGGGTTTCCCGTCACCAGAGCCGCTCTGCGGCGGTTTATGGCCTTGCCAGGCTCGAGCGGCTCCGTCTCTGCGCGGGCTGAGCTGTGCCGGCGGTGCGGCGCGGCCGGGGAGGGCTGGGGGAGCACCCACCACATGTTGCCTTGTGCTGCGACAAGCACTTGGCTGGGAAGCGCCGCTGCTGCTGCAGAGCCAGGTGTCTGCCCTGCGGCACGCAGGGGTTTCATCGCATTTTCTTTCCTTTGGAAAAAAATAAAACCAAAAAAACCCCCCCACTTACTGCCCAAAAGTTACAAACACTTGAGAAATCTGCCTTGCTCCCGTGGTCCCTGGGCTTTGCCTGCGCAGGAGGACGGGCTGCGGCATCCAGCATCATGCCCGTCCTGTGCCGAGGGGCAGCCGGGGCTGCGTGTTTCCCTGCATCCTCCCGGTGTTTCCAGCACACGTGGCCGCAGTGAGGCAGCTGCCCCGGCTGGAAGAGCTCTTCCCCATGCTGCGCCGTGCCTTATCGCTCCGTTTGCTTTTGCTTATTATCTTGTTCCCAGAAAGCCTCGAGTCCCCGGTTTGGGACATTAATCCAGCACAAGCCAGAGGCTTATCCAAATAGGGAATCTTCCTTGGTGATTTTTAAACAAAACTTGATAAATCCTTCATAAAAGAAAAAGGGCTTTCATCTCCAAAGGGCCCATCTCGGAGCTGATGAGTGATAAACGCTCTGGCACGGCACATCTTCATTTGCTGCACGTTTTCTCCCCTGGAGCCTGGGCTGCGCGCATTTACTCTGCTCTTGCTCTTGCTGGGTTTTTTTCCTGCTATCGCAGCTCGGTGGGAGATCCCCGCCTGGGATCCAGCCATGGCAGCTCGGTGGGACATCCCCGCCTGGGATCCAGCCATGGCAGCTCGGTGGGAGATCCCCGCCTGGGATCCGGCCATGGCAGCTCAGTGGGGAGAGCCCAGTCTGGGATCCGGCCATGGCAGCTCGGTGGGGAGAGCCCAGTCTGGGATCCAGCCATGGCAGCTCGGTGGGAGATCGCCGCCTGGGATCCGGCCATGCCCCAGGCCCTCGTGGGTTTTTGGCGTTTGGGCTGCGCCGGGGCTGGGACAGGGCTGTGGGTGGCCCCGGTGCCCGCGGATGCGCTGATGAGCAGGAGAGACCTTTCCTCCACCTGTGCCCGGGAAAACCCTTCGGTTGTCCCTTCCCGGGAGCATCCCCTGGCTCTCTGCCTCCTGCCAGCGTGGCAAGCGGGGACATCTGCCTGTGTCCCCTCCAGCTGCCCTTTGTGCCCAGCCTCAGCGCTCTGTCCCCCCACGCCTCTGCTTGGCCCTGCGGCTGCTCTGCGGTGCCCGGATGCGGGGGTGGCCGGGACGGGGCGGTGGTGCCAAGCGCGGTGGTGGCCACCAGCCTGGACATTTCTTGGCCATCGTGGTGGCCAAGGGCAGGGGGCTCGGACTGTCCCACAGCCACTTTCCCCTGATGGTCGGCTCCTGTGGGGAAGCTCCGAGCGGAGCCTCCAACCGGCGCTCGGAGCCACATCTCCAGCCTCTCCATCTTTTATTCCCAGCCCTCGCTCCCTTCCTCCCCTCCGTCCTCTTCCTCTCCTCCCTCCGAGTCCCCCAGCTCCTTCCATGCTCATGCGGGGCTTTGATCTCCTCCGAAAGCCCCTTCCTCACGCCGAACTGACTGCAGTGCCTCGGCGGAGACTTATTAAAATAGATGAAGAGCTCCCTTTGATCGCCGCGGTGCTCCGAAGACCTTTCCTCACTGCAGGGCTTCAAGTGAAGCCATCAGCCTTTCATCCCAGCGCCGGGCGAGGAGCTCGCCGGGCTGGAGACCAGGGGCTGCCGCTCGCCTTCCAGGGAAAGGCTGGGGGATCCCGGCCCTTGGCGAGCCCGGCGTGGATGGAGCGGGGCTGCGGTGTGTCCCCGGCAGCTCGGCGCCCGCCGCAGAGGGACATCGGGGCGCCCGGCAAGGACACGGGTGTATGGAGATGCATCAGGGAGGAGCGTTGCTGGAGCAGTGGGGAAAAGAGAAAGGAAATGAGAAGGTGAAGATAAAAACAATCCTGGGGAAAAAAAAGAGAAAGGGTTAGAAAGCAAAGGAGAAGCAGCAAGGGTAGCTGCCCCCTGGGCAAAGCAAGAGCTTGTTAGACCTTTATAATGGTGTGTCTGAATTTGATAAAATATGAATAATTAATCCTCTCCCCCCCATGGATTAGGCTCTCTGTGCACTCGCTGCGCCGTGTGCTTCTGCGGGCGCTGAGCTGCTGCTGCGCCGGGCTGATAAACGGGGGAGCCCCCGTCTGGCACGGGGTGCGGGCTCCTGGGGATGTGGGGCGTGAGGATGCGGGGATGTGGGATGCAGGGATGCGGGGATGCAGGGATGCGGGGATGCAGGGATGCAGGGATGTGGGGATGTGGGGATGCAGGGATGTGGGGATGTGGGATGCAGGGATGCAGGGATGCAGGGATGCAGGGGATGCAGGGATGTGGGGATGTGGGGATGTGGGATGCAGGGATGCGGGGATGCAGGGATGCGGGGATGTGGGATGCAGGGACGTGGGGATGCAGGGACGTGGGGATGCAGGGATGCAGGGATGTGGGATGCAGGGATGCGGGGATGCAGGGATGTGGGGATGCAGGGATGCGGGGATGTGGGATGTGGGGATATGGAATGCAGGGATGTCCTGGGGGGGTCCCCTAAGGGAAGCGGCCCCACTTGGGAGCCTGCCTTCCCCCACAGGCTAAACGGGGAAGTGAAGGTGGCAGCCAGAGCAGCCTGCAGGGCCACAAGGGACCCACGGGGACGATGGGGGCTGGACGTGGCTCCTGCCTTTTCCCACTCTGGCTCATCCAGCTCCATCCCCGCAGGAGCCGGTATGGTCTGTGGGGAGCAGGGGAGCCGGCATGCCAGCGCTCCCTGGGCAAATATTTGCCCAGACTGCTAAAATGAGATGAATCCTGCTAATTACAGCTAATGAACTGCCAGGCGGGCAGCCGTTGCCCCGCGTGCCATGGCCCTGCCGTGGGGATGCTCAGGCCCAGTGCGAGCACGTGGCTACTGCCATCCTGGTGGGGACTGTCCCCAAAACCCAGTGCTCTGCACATGGCATCTGCTCTCCTGGGCCAACGGCAGCGCCAAGGATCGCTCCATGCCACCGAGGATCGCTCCGTGCCACCGAGAATCGCTCCGTGCCACCGAGGATCACACCGTGCCACCAAGGATCGCTCCATGCCACCGAGGGAAAGCCAGCAGCTGGCAAAAGCCCCGTCCCGCCTTGATGACGAGCCTCCACCATGAGCCACGTCGTCCCTCTGTCCCACCACGGCCCCGCATGGCAGAGAGTGCGCTGAGCCCCTTAATAAGACGTGATTCACACACTGTGCTTAATTAGCAATTCAGTTAACGGTTTGTAATTCAGGCACGACCCTGATTGCATCCGAATGCTACTTTATTTCGTCTCTGCCGCTTGCATTCTGAGCACTAATTATGCCTCTTTGGATGCTAATTGCTTCCCAGCCCTCTGCCGCTGTCTTTCCCGAGCAACATTTATTTTTCATGCGTCCATGTGTTTAAACTAATAAAAGCCGAGGGGGGGGGAGGAGGGGGCTGTGTCGGTCCAAGGCTTCGCCAAGATCAAGCACAGGTGACTGGGGACACGCAACTGCTGCTGCCACCTTGGCTGTGTCACCAGCGGGGAGGGGGGAGCGTGGGAAAGAGCTGGGCTGCCCTCCTGCCCTCTGCTCCTCCTCCTCCTCCTCCTCCTCCTCCTCCTCCAGCCCTGGCTCTACCCTGCATCAACCCCCTCCATGCTCCCCAGGCTCGTCTCCCTTCTCAGTGGGGTGGCTGGGTCAGGGATGCTGCTTGATCACCAAGGCTGGCTGGTCCCCCGAGACTGCCAGCACGGATGGGAACTGCCATGGGAAGCCGTCAGGCTGGGCTGGGGATGGGCACGGACACGGGGGACTGCGTCCCCGGCCGCTCGGTGCGGGGCGGGCAGGAGGAGCCCATGGAGGGCGCGGGGACAGGGCCGGGTGGCAGGCGGATGGCAGGATGTTGTCCCCATCACACGGCAACAGACTGGGGATGCGATTACAGGGTCGAGCCAAGGCAGCAGCTGGGAATCCTGAGTTTTGGCTACCGTGCTCACGTGGTGACAGGGACGGAGCGGAGGGGACAGCGTGGGGACCTCCACTGCCTGTGGCCCTTCCAGGGTGACCCTCCCCAGGGCTTGTCCCTCCTGTCTCTGCACTTCCTGTGCCCAGCTCGTTAGCGGGGATGGGCTCTTAACGAGCCACCTGAGCACATGGGAAAGGTCCCTGGCCACACAGCCCCCCAGCTGAGCCCCTTCAATTCCCATGCAGGACCCTGTGTCCTGCACCCCCCGGGAGCCTGCACAGCCCCCTGCTCCGGGCTGCTCCGAGGGGGGCCGCAGACAGGGCTTAGGGGGACCAGCAGCCCCAGACTCTGGGGAGCAAGAAATCCAGTCACCCCCAGACCCTCCGCTCTGCTGCTACGGGGCTTTCCAGCAACCCACCTGGGTGGGAGCTGAGGCCTCTAAACTCACTGCACATGTGCTGATGAAGGTTTCAAACCCAGCTCACTGCGGAGCAAAGCCCCGGTGGGCTCACTGCTCTCTGCCGAGCTGCTCGGGAGCTGGCTCTGGAGAAGGGGGCTCCCACCGGAGGGGACAGACCCCCGGGGCTGGCAGCATCCCTGCAAAGTCCCAGCGAGGGCACCCAGCTCACAGCCCCTGGCTCCCCAGGAGCCCACCTGCACCAGGGCAGCAGTGATGGGAGTGCCAGGATTAATGAGGTGGGTAATTGATTGCCACTGTCCCAGCTACCAACACACCTGAGCGCATCAGCTAGGGCCGGGGCGGCGGCAGCCGGCCCAGGGGAGCCGAGGCAGGGGACGGTGCCATCCATGGAGCAGCAGGACCGGTGACAACCACGGCCAGGTGAGTCCAGACCGTGTTGTCAGACCGTGCCTCAGTTTCCCTGATGTGTACCCAAATACTCAGTGTGTGTGTGTGACTTGTGTGACCTGCGCCGAGGAGAAGACATGAGCCTCCCTCTTTCCTCTTGTCATTTTTTTCTGCCCATCCCGTTATGGTGAACGGGACTGGCTCCCAAATTTGGGCTTTTTATCTCTCTGGGTGTTTTTCCCTTGTCTCCGCTTTGCGTTGGTGCTCAGCGCTCGGCTGTCAGGGTCACCGGCAAATGCAATTCTCCCATCTTTGCTGAGGTCCCTGGGTACAGGGGGGGCACCTGCCGGTCCCCAAGGGCTTTGGTGGCACTGGGGGAGCTGTGGACAGAGCAGAGCCTGGGGACAGCCGGGATGGCGGTTTTGGGGACCCCAGTGGGGCCCAAGCTGGTAGCAGATGTGATGACGGGGCAGGGACACGCATGGCACACGCTGTCACCTCTGGGACCCACACCCACCTGCAGGGTCCAGGGGTGCCAGTGAGGAGCCATGGGTGCCACAGGGAGCGCTGCTACAGGCGCTGGTCACGGCACGGAGGAGCCAGGGAGCTCAGAGACAGCTTTTATTGCCCTCGGTAATGACTGTATCGCTAACAGGTATTTAATTAGCTCAGCCACTCTCGTTAATGGTATTGCGGGGCTGTGAGCCATGGTGGAACAGCGAGCGCGGTGCGGGCGAGGTGCTGGGGGGCTGTGAAGCCGCCTGCCTGCGCCGAGCGGTGCCCGACGGCCGGACCCGGCAGCTGCCAGGCCTCTGTGGTCCCACGTCTCGCCACCGCTCCAGGCTGGCCTTGCCCCGCTCCCTGCCTCAGTTTCCCCAGTGCCGAGCAGAGCGTGGCCATGCACGGGGACACTGGTGCTCGGGACAGCGGATCAGGCTATTTCGGGGCCGTGCTGCAGTGTTTGAGGACTATGGACACACAGGATGGTTGTGGTGACTGGCCAAGGTCGTGCCACCATGATGGGGGACCCCAGCACCCATCCACTCGCTCCTGCAAGCCCCTGGGTGCCCCCAGCACCCCAGGGATGAGGTCTGAAGGGAGATAGCTGCGTTTTCACGCCTCTCCCGGCACTGCCCAGCCCCGCGGTGGCCGGGAGGGTGAGGGTCACCAGCCCCGCTGCCGGAGGACCCGCTTGCCACAGGCCAAACCCGTTAGCCTGAGCATTTTGCCCGGTGTTTCATGAATATTTACCAGCAAGGGAGCCCACAGAGGGTCCCGCAGCACTGCCGAAACCATGAATATTCATCTGTGCGGGGAGACGCGGGCAGAGCCGGGCTGAGTGGCAGCTGTCAGTCTCCCAGCCCGGGCAGGGGAGCGGGCGCCCCGGGGCACCCCTGCCGGGAAGGATGCGCCCGGCGTGGGGCTGGGTCCAGGGGGTCCTGCTGAGCCCCACCAGCACCGCGATGGGCCGGACCGATGGCTGTGGGGTGCAGGAGGTGGGCACTGACCTGCAGGCACTGGGATTTGGAGCTGGGGTTTGGGCTGGTTCGGAGGTGGAAGCTGGGGTTTGGGCTGGTTCGGAGGTGGGAGCTGGGGTTTGGGCTAGTTCAGAGGTGGGAGCTGGGGTTTGGGCTGGTTCGGAGGTGGGAGCTGGGATTTGGGCTGGTTCGGAGGTGGGAGCTGGGATTTGGGCTGGTTCGGAGGTGGGAGCTGGGATTTGGGCTGGTTCAGAGCCCGGCACCCAGCTTCAAGTGCAGAGGGAGAGATCCCCAGCCATTGTGCCAAGGCCAGAGGTGGCCGCATGCAGCCGGCAGAGGGTTAAATCGCCGCCAGGATGGAAGATGCCGCCTCTTGACTAGTGTCTGCGTTGCGGGACATTAATGCAAAGTGCTATTAAGCAGCCATTTCCCAGGCCTGGTGTGACCCCACGGTGCCTGGCGCTCACCAGCAGGGTCACGGCTGCTGGCAAAACCCCTGCCTGGCTTCTCCGGGACTGGTTTTGGGCTCATCCCGATGTGATTGGTGCTGGGCTGCAGAAGAGCCCATGGACGCAGGCGGCGGGGCCGTGCCTGCACCTGCGAGCCTCGCGCTCCGGCATAGATTGATGCAATTGTGTTTATTTATTTAAAATATTTGGCAGTCGGGGAGGGAGCAGAAGAATGTAAAATCGTATTTGCATTGGATTCCTGCTGGATGGCCCCGCCACCCCGGCAGCGACTCGCCAATTAAATATCCATCAGTAACAAGGAAAACAAACTCATGGATCCCTAACACTCCACATTAAAAGTTAATAATACAGCCAGCACCTGCAGCAAGAGAGGCAAATTAAGAGCAGCACTTGGAGTAACACAGTAAACGGAGGAGGGAGCAATTAACAACCATAAAAAGATGAAGAGAAACAATTAGGAGGAGGGGGGAGCACGTGTACATGTGCCATGGACGTGGCTGTGCTGCCGGCAGAGCCGTGCCGTGGCAGATGCTTTGCTTTGCCGCTGCATTTTCCACCGTGCCGGGAGTTTCCACAGTGCTTCGCTGGGTCGCTGTTTGAGCAGAGCATTTTCAGGGCTCGGGGTAAATCCTTCCCCATCCTTCCCCTCAAGGTGTCCGGCCTGTTCCCGGGTGGGATAACCCCCCCGGAGCCCCGAGGTGCCCCCAGCCCCAGCACATGCGGGAGTGACACCGGCAGCTCCGGCTAATCACTGCCGCTCCCCTCCCCTGCTGGCATCGATCCGATATATTAAGCTATTAAATTATTTTGCTGTTTCAGAGCTCAGCCAATAAGCGCTGAAGCGATCGCAGGGAATGACCTTTCCTGTGGGATGCTCTTGGGCACAAGACCCGCATCACCATGGACTGGTGCGGGATCCAGAGGCTGCTCCGGGACGTCTCCTGTCCCCCTCCTGCCTTTGGAACGTTTCCCCTGGAAACGGGGGGAGCCGAGGCTGGCTTTGCAGCACCAGGCTGGCTTGTGGCCGCTGCTGGGTGGTGGGACCAGGCGGACGCTCCCAGCCCCTGGGCAGGCACCGGGAATGGCCGTGGCTGGCGGAGGGATGGGGATGGGGACGCTGCCCTGGGTGTGAAGGGCTCCGTGATCCGGGAGCTGCTGGTGGCACCCGGGGAGTCACCGTCCCCCTGGGCACCGGGTTTTCTGCGCCTGAGAATAACGCGTAAAGCTGGGAGAGGGAGAAAAGGGGGGTTATTTTTCTGCATTCACCTTAAAGCGGGGGCAGGAGGAGGAGGGTCAGGAGGGGGAGCCTGGCCTTGTGTTTGCACTGCGACCGCCGCACCGATTTTTCCAGCGTTTTGCCCCATTTCGGGGCCTGGCCCACTCCATGTCCCAGCGATGGGATGGGACCAGCCCCAGCCTGTCTGTGCGAGGGGGGAAACTGAGGCACAGCGCTGGGGGGGGGCATCTCCCCTGGTTTGGGGGTAACGTTGAGGTTTTAAGGGATCTGCTGTGGGTTTGGGGAGTTATGCCGGGGAATCGAGCCCACGCTGCAGCCCATCACCATCGAGTGTGGGGATTTTGCTGGGGGGTTTGTAAACTTGTGCTCAGTCCGGGCTGGGAGAGCAGCAGAGACAAGACATCCTGGTGACACAAGGGCTGCGCGGGCTTTCAGGTTTTCAGCTGTTATTTTGAAATTTTTTTTTCTTTTTTTTTTTTTTTTTTTGTTTAAATCGGTTAGATTGCAGTCAAAAAGGGAAAGCCGGTATCTCTGAATATGCAGGAGAATCCTTCCTTGCAGGCTTTAAACAGAAAGTAAAATGTTTTAACTATTACAATAGAATATTATTAGAACAGCACCGGCAGGACGGAGACTATCGCTGCTGGCGTAGCCGCAATGAAAGAAGAATAAAAATCGAACCCAGAAAGCTGCCCCAAAGCTCAAAGCCAAACGACCGCTTCCAAGCCCTGACTTTTCCCATTACAGATATATTTTTGGAAAGCAAAAAAAATTTCCTTTGGGGAGCATTTTTTGATCTGGCAGGTAACTTAACCCCCTGATTTTGGATGAGAAAAGCGAGTGTCGAAGGGGGTGTTGGGTAGAACAACCCCCGGTTGCTCCGGCTTTCGCCCCGGCCCACGCGTGCAGCGGGAACCGCGTCTCCAGCACGGACCCTGCCAGGCTGGGGGGAGATCGGCTTATTAATAAACTTAACGAGATGAGTAACATTGGCGGCCGCTAATAAAACGAGAGCAATCTCCCATATTTCACCGCTGGAATCTGAATTACTGTGTATCGCTACCACTTACCGCTCCTGTAAAGCTTTATATCTCCAAACCGCCGTAATGTCATTAGCCACTAATTGATTTTTTGCAACATCTTGGTGAGATAGAGAAGCAGGATCCTCGTTTTGCAGCGAGACAAATTGACTGGCCACACGGCTGAGTCGGTGCCTGGCTTCACCAGCCGGGGACCCCTTGCTGGCTCCCAGATTTGAATTTTTTCCCCATCTTTTCCTGGCTTTCAGCATCCTGGCTGTGCTGCCTGTGGGGCGGTGGTTCGGGAGGGGTGGGAGAAGGGTTGGCTTTTCCATCTCCGCTGCTGGAAAGAGGCGTCAGGGCTCGGCAGGGAGAGCCCGGCTCTCCGGCACGCGATGTGCCACGCTCTCCATGCCCAAAATCCGGATCCCCATGGGGGATGTCCCAGCTCCGGCACCAGCCGGCACAAGCCTGACCGCTGGGATCTCCGGTAGCCGCCTTTCCTCCAGTAACCGGGATTTATGCCAGCGAAACAGGAAGCCGGAGGGAGAGATAAATTAGAATTATTTTTAATAAAATGGGGATCATTTTTAATCACGTTTAAGTTATTTTTCTTTAGCCACCTCGCACGGTGTAGATTTCCCTGAAAAATGGGGAACTTTCATCTCTCGCTGCTTGGAAATTAATTCCTCCCTGACAGCCGTGGTGCTTAATGGAGATAATAACTATTAGTTCTACCCCAGACAGCACACTCCGTCCTGCGGGGCCGGGGCTTTCATTTTTCTCCCTGGATTATACTAAGTCCTTCGACAGGCCGCGGAGCCCTTGAGAGGGGAGGGACTGGGGGGGGACACGCGTGGGTTTTAAGCCGTACGGATCTGCATCCCTCTCCCCATCCCGGTGCTCGGTGCTGGGCTGGCAGCACTGCCCAGGGCAGCCCCAGGACGGGATTTCTGTGCTGGCGACGGGTCTGGGTTCTGCAAATGGGGGGTTTGGGGTTGGTTTTGTGGCTCTTCCTGGGTTGCACCGTCTCCGTGTGCTCGTCCCGCTCCTGGCACATGCCGCTGCCGTGGGCATCCTCCGCCAGCAGCAGCGTGACAGAGCGACGGCACCCGCATCCTATTAAAAAGGGGCTGTAAATATGAAGTTAATGGAGCCTGAAAGCCTGCCATTTCCTCGGCGCGTCTCCCTGGCTGAGATTTCGGGGCTTGTTTGCGAGCGGCTCCAGGGATTTACGGCCGGGATGGGGGACGGGGACGGGGCTGGGAGGATGCTGCTCACAGGAGCCCTGGCAAAGGGGGTTTGGTGGCTTTTGGCCTCTGCCCTCCAAAAACCTTGGTGAGGTTGGAGAGAAACGGGAATAGAAAGTATTCGTGGGGGCGGGGGAGGCTGGACAAGGACCCAGCTGGGGGCTCTGCCCTCCAGAGCGGGGGCCACCGAGACGGGCTTTGGGGGGGCACCCGTGGTGCTTTCCTGTCCTTGTGGCATTGCGGGAGCGTGGGACCGGCTGGCAAAGAGCCCGTTTTGCCCAATATCTGCTCTTTCTGGTGACCCAGGAGATGCTCAGGGGCCGTTGGGGCCATTGTCCAGCAGGACCAGGGCTCCCGGAGGGGCTGGCTGTGCCCGGCAGCCCCATCATCACCTCTGCCAGCACCTCGTCCATCCACCCCCAATGGTCGGGCCCTTCCCAGGAGCGTGGAGCCACGGTTTTCCCTCCCTGGAGTCACTAATCCCCTCCCATCGCTCGGGCAGAGATAATCTCCCTCCATCAGCCGAAGCCCATGGGGCTGCAGCAGGAGCTGCTTTTAAAAGCAACACAAAGAAGCTGGCAGTAATTTCGGTGCAATAAGGGCTTTCTGCCGCTTTCCCCGCTCGGTGCCGTCCTCCCTTTGCATCCTTCGCTTTGCCGAGACGCCGCAGTAATCGCTGCCTCTCTCCTCGCTCCTGGGCTGTTTTGCAAAGCCCTGTTTCAAACAAACCTCTCCTGGCCCAGGAGGCTTTGCCGGAGTCGGTCGCGCTCCCCGAGCCCGGCTGCAAGCGGAGGGGATGGAAAAGCCCCTGTCCTCCTCGATGGAGCCTGGAGAGCCACTACAGGAGGGCTTTTACCCTCTTGATCCCTGCAAGCATCTTCCCTGCATCTCTGCTGGGCAGAGGCGTGCAGCGCAGGGATGCTGGTGCTGGGATGACGAGCAAAGACGAGATCCCGGGGAGCCTGGCTGCTTCTTGGCCACCCTCTGCTCTGAGGGCATCACCCAAACCAGGGTCCAGCATCACCCGTTCCAGGGTCTGGCGTCGCCCACCCTGTCCCAGGGCACGGCCGAGCGTTGCAGCCGGTGCAAAGCCTTTTCCCTGGGCAGGGTGTGGGTGCTCCTGGCTGAGCCGGGGTGCCAGGGTTGCTGCCTGCCCTGCCGCAGGATCACCCCGTGCAGGGCTGCTGGCTCCTCTCCTCTGCCCTCACCGCCCAAAAGTGCCTGGTGGACCCATGCCGGGGTGCGGCAGTGGGTCGGGGACCGCAGCGTCCTGGGTGGGGGGCTGAGAACGCCCGGCTTCGGTGCACGGGTGGCAGCACGGCGGGTTTCCCTGCCCCATCGCTCTGAGCACGATGCTGAGATTCGGGGGGGGGGGGGGCCTCCTCGGCAAATCCTAGGAAGCCCCCGGGCAGGGGCGTACCGCAGGCGTTGGGAATGTGATGCTCCCCGGTACATCGGATGTGAGGGGAAATGCAGGTTCGATTTTCTGCCGCTGGCTGTGGGGTCACTGCACCCCGCCGGGAGCGAAGCTTCGTCAGGAGTGGCCAGGGCCTCGGCGCGGGGCTGGGCTCGGTGACGGAGGGGACAACCGGGAGATGCCAGTTGGTGCGAGGCCGAGGGCTCTGCGAGGCGAGGCAGACCCCCGCGACCCCCGGTCCTGCTGGTTCTGGCGCAGGAGCAGCAGACGGGCTGTCCCGGCACTGCCAGCCCCTCGCCGGCGTCTGCGCGCGGTTGTTGTAATAGCAATTAACCGCTCGGTGCTGCCATGCAGATCACAGGGGCTTTGATCCGGGGTGTTTTTCTTTTTGCTGCAATTTCACATTCATTAGCTGCACCATTTACTTACTTAAAACACTGAAAAACACACCAAAAGGCCTAGTTTTTGTTAAAAGGTTGGCTTCCCAAAAGGGATGGGTGATGACACTCTCCTGTCCCCCCCCCCCACAAGATGGGTGGTGGAGAGGTTGCGAACAGCTCTGGGCTCGTAGCAGGATGGGACCCGGCCTTTGGGATGCTCTCATTGATCCCTTAATTAAGGCTTGTAATGAAGACGTGGGGATTCAGCAACCGGAGCTGCTGATCCCTAAATAACCCCCAGCCGAACCAAAGAGCATCCCTGCTCCCCCCGGGAGTTCTGGGGGTGGGTGCCTGAGGTGGGGGCTCGTGTCCCTGCTCGCTGGCGTGATCTCCCCCCCTGCCTGCTGCCACGGCTGGAAAAGGTTCTTTTAATCAGGGGTAATTTTATGCATCATTAATAGCAGGCCTGATTATAAGGAATGAAAGTTCAGCTGAGGGAAAGATGAAAGGAGGCGGCGGCCGCCCCCTCTCCCCTCGCCACGGGCTGGGGAGGGGGCACGGGGGGTCTCCGGGGGGGCTCCCCGGCTGGTGCGGTGCTTTGTGCTCAGCTCCTCGGCATCCCTCCCGTCCCCGCGTCCCCCCGGGAGGCTGTGCCTGGCCAAGGGGACAGGACCTGGGGGCACCCTGTCCTTCGGGGACCCTTCGGTTGTGGACACGTGGGGGGTTCACCAGGAGCCTGGGGACAAAAGGGGCCTCGGATGCTGGAGCTGGGGGAGAGCAGTGGGATTTTGGGGAGCCCCGTGCAGCCCTGCGCAGCACAGATGGGAGGGATTATTCGCTTTCTTCGTTAATGCCGTTTCATGCATCTAACGCGCTTTTGTGGCCTCTTCTGCATCAAAGGTATTTATTTCACAGGCGACGCATCAAACGTGCCTTGAAATCCCCGTCCCCGGGGCTGCTCGGCGCAGCCCGCGATGCTCAGCCCCCCTGGGCCGTCCCCCGGCCTCCGACAGCTTCTGCCCCGGTGCTGGGGGGCGATGGGCAGGGTGCGGGGCTGGACCCCTGGGACCCGTCTGCAGGTGGGGGACTTCAATGGCGGGGCGGGGTTTGGTGGCAGGGGGGGTTTGGTGGCGGGAGCTGCGGCGTATTGGGGTTTCACTCAGGCATTTCACGAGCACGGGGACCAGCAGGGATGCGGCAGCACCGGTGGGCTGAGCAAACGGCTCATGCTCCTTGGAGAAAACCCCCGTTTCTTCCTCCTCTTCCTCTTCCTCGCCTTCCCCTGCTTGCCTTCCCTTCGTGTGTGGGTACAGCCGTAAATTAGAGCCTCCATGAAGAAAACAACATCTGTTTACCCTCCTTGGGAGTGCGGCTTATAAAGGGGGAAGGAGAAAAAGGCGCCCGTCTGCCACCCCGGTGGGTTATTTCTTTCTTTATCCCCCAGCCGCTGCCGGGCACAGCGGGTCCCTGCGGCTCCGGACAGGACTCCCCTGCGCCATCCCCTCCGCTCGCTCCAGAGATAAGGGATGGAGAGGGGCAAGTCTCGTTATCCAGGGCGTTGAAGGAAAAAAAAAAACCCAGCCCAAGTTTTATTCCTTGAAAAGCACAGGCTGTAAAACCTAAATGCCAAAAGAACCTTTACTGACGGGGTGTAAATTCATGAGGATTCACCCCAATAAAACCGGAGGCGAGTCACTGCTGAAAAATGTCTGCGTCCCTTGGGTGCTAATCGTGATCGGGTGCCGGGCTGGGGGGGGACATTGCTGCTGCTGGGATCTCCCAGCGGAGACCACACGTCCCAGTGAAACTGCAAATCCCCCGGCGGCGAAGCGCTGACGAGCAGGAAATAAATTACGGTTAATTGGATCAAAACATCTCAGCAGCTTTGTTTCCTCGCTGCCGCTGCCGCCGCCGCCCAGCCGGGGTGGGAGCCTGCGCGGGGCCTCCGTCCCCCCGGCAGCTCTGGGGATTCGGGGACAGAGTGGGGACAGGGGCTGCCCGCGCCAGGGGTCTGTGCCGGCAGCCACGTGCCCGCTCGGTGCGAGAGCCGCGGCACAGGCTGCACCGAAATGTCACGTTAGTCAGGTCGGCAGCTGCGAACGTTAATAAGGTGCATGTTTAATTAAATACCATTTTTCTCCCCTGCTCCGTCCGCCCCTCCCCATCCCCTTCCCTCGTCCTTTCCCAAGGAAGAGGCCGTGATTGAACACCGCTCTTTAACTGCCAGCTCCGAATTTTGGAGTAAAATATAAAAAGCCCAAATTTCCCCTCTAATATTAACTGCAATGAGATAAACTTAATTGAACATTTTTACAATGTCATACTAATTTCCCTTTTTAATTAGGTCCTTCTTCCATAACAACATGAAACCATATGATTGTGAACTTCCACCAGCGGGTCGTTACCCGAGAGCGCTGAAAGCCAGCGTTAGCAGGAGGGTTTGGAGATGGGGCTCCTGGCTGGGGCTCCCAGGGGGGCAGCAATGCCGCCGTGGGGCCTGGGGCTGAAATCCTGGTGGCCCCGATGCCCGGGAGGTGGCAGGAGAAGGGAGGTGACACCAGCCGTCGCCGAGCCCCGAGCCTGTCGCTGGGTGCTCTCCCTTCCCCATCGCCGCTGTCTCCCAATCAGGAATTAATTGGACTTGGCAGCATAAACAACCTAGTAAAACAGAAAAACAATAAATAAAGAGGATGAAAGATGAGCTGGGGCTTTGATTTAATGGGCTGTTGGCTAGGGATTCATTGGGAATTCACGGCATCGGGCTGCCTGGGGATGGAGGGGCTGCGCGGCCCCAGGGCAGGACCCCGCACGAGACGGGGGCTGTGTCTGGCCCCTTCCCGGCACCCGGGCACAGGGACGTCTGGAGCGTCCCTTCACCCACGGTCACGCCAGGACCTGCTTGGGCACAGCCACCCCCTTAGCAGTGATATCAAAGAGCATGGTGGGTGAGCCCCGTCTCCTCCCTGCTGCAAAAATCCAGGGATTCGGCTTATTTTTCCAGGCTGCCCAAGCCAGTATTTCAAAGAATTGACTAAAAGGGCAGGAGATGGGCAGCTGGGGAGGGGGGAAAAGGAGATGTGGGGGGTAACAGCACGATGGGCACGGCTTGGGTGCCTGCTACGGGTTCCTTGTCTTTGTTGGGGGTCAGCACACACGTGCTTCCCGCGGGAGCCGGGCGGGATGGGTGCCTGGCCGAGCACCCGCGGGCCTGGAAGGGGGGCCTTGCCCAGGGTTTGCGTGCAGCGTTCGCACCGCAGCTGCTGCGCGGCTGCTTCGCTCCCTCTGGGCTTCGAGCAGGTATTTTGCAGGGGAAGAGCACTTAGTGCATTAGCCGCGGCTTCTCCGCGCAGGCAGGCGGGCTGTAATTAATCATTCATACAGCTCTGGGACCCCTGGCATCGTTCGGAGGGAGTAATTACACCTCTCCTGCTCCTCTTCCTCGCCACTGCGGCCCTTCTCCCCCAGCCCGGCGAGCGGGGAAGTTTTGACAAGGTGATCAATGAGGTCTGCAGCGCCGGCGGGGGGGTGCGTGCTGAGGGGGGAGGTAATTAGAGCAGAAAAAGGGGCCTGGAGGATGGAGCCCTACCTAATGGAGCAGCCGGGTGGCAGGTTAGGGCATGCCGGAAAAATAAAAGGGAATAAAAAGCCGGAACGCGGCAGCGGGGCTGCTGACCCCTGGCTGAGCGCCCCGTGGAGACCGCGCTGGGTGTTGGGATGGGGGGTGCAATGCCCCGGCCGTGCAGGGAGATGGTGGACTCCCGGACTGCGTGGGATTTGTGCGGGATCAGGATTGGGATCGCCTGAGGGAAGCACAAGTTTGCACATGGTCCCCCCAAGACGGACCAGTTTCACTGCGGGGTGATCCAGTGACACCAGTGCCGGGTCTGCCGCCGGCCCCAGGGATGCTCTGGGGTCACTCTGTGGCGCCGCTGCCTTCCTGCAGCTTCACTGCAGCGGAGAGAGGAGGGGAAAAAAGCAAAATACAGCACCATTTGGGATTGAATTTGCTCCCCCAGCTGGGCTGGGCTTGGGGGGGGCACACGCTCGAGGGGTTCTGGGTGCCGGGGAGAGGAGCCACGCCAGGGATCGGGTCCATGGGCTGAGCGCGTGCGACACGGCCGGGGTTTGGAATCACTCGTCAGCCCCAGCCCGACACATCGTTAGACAAAAACATGCAGAAAAAAGTCTTGGTCCTTAAAAATGCAAACAACATGTGATGCTGAATGTCCTTGTTTGTCTGTAATTGCAAAATTCTTAGACTCAATCAGCCAAAGATAAACTGTGTTATTTAGGAGCAATTTGAAAGCAGACAGATTGAAAACAATGGGCCGGATTCGGCTTTCGGCAGCTCAGGAATGAAGCCAGAATCTCTGCCGGATCAGCTGGGCCCTGCGGGATTCGCGCCCTGGGGATGGAGAGCAGGGTGGTCCCTGGCATCGCGTCTGAAGGCCAGACACGGGGGATGCCGGCTGCCCGCACGTGCCCGCCTCCCTCCGGGGAGCCTTTTGCCTCCATAACTCCTGGACATTCCCAAATTTGCTGCAGTTGCAGCCTTAAAACACCTAAATTGCCACAAGCATCCTCCCGGCTCGCTGGTGATGCGGGGATGCAGCCTGGACCGGCATGTCCTGCTCCCGCATCCCACATCCCTTGTTTTTATTTAATATTTAGGAGAGAGAAGGCCCAGGGACTGGCGCGGGTGCAAACCGCAGGCGTGCAGCCGCTCGCACGGGCCGGCGGGAGCAGAGCCAGCGGACGCTGATATATAAAAGACAATTTTCTTGGCTTCTGTGCTGCAAATAAATCACTTTGGGGAGCAGCCCCGGCCGTCTCTGCTCGGGCGAGCTCTGCACCAGCCGCCGCGCCAAAGTCCCTGGGAGGAGAGTGCTCCGGCTGTCTCGCCCGCGCTCGGCTCCTGGTGGCACCGTGTCCTGATGCTGTCAGCCAAGTGACAGCTCGGCGTTCACAGCGGTCCCTTCTGCCTATAAATACATATATTCTCTGCTCTGCTCGCTGGGAAATGAAAGTTTTGACTGGTTCATCTCCGCCTGCACTGCAATAACTCAGAGGAGGGCAGAGCCTTCCCCGGGCACTCAAATCCAGCTGGAGCCGACAGCATCCCAGCCCCGTTGCTGCCTGTGCCATGCAAAGCACCCCGATGCCGAAGAGCGGCTGGGTGCTCTGCCTTCCCTGGGTGCTCACCCATCACTGGATACTCTTCCCTCCCATGGGTGCACATCTTTCCTTGGGCACTCACCCTTCCATGGGTGCTCTCCCTTCCGTGGGTGCTTACCCATCGCTGGATGCTCTCCTTTCCCTGGATGCTCAACTTTCCCTGGGTGCTCTCTCTTCCCTGAGTGCTCACGATTCCCTGGATGCTCTCCCTTCCATAGGTGCTCACCCTTCCCTGGATGCTCACCCTTCCATGGATGTTCTCCCTTCCCTCGGTGCTCACCCTTCCATGGATGTTCTCCCTTCCATGGGTGCTCACCCTTCCATGGATGTTCTCCCTTCCATAGGTGCTCACCCTTCCATGGGTGTTCTCTCTTCCCTGGGTGCTCACCCTTCTATGGATATTCTCCCTTCCATGGATGTTCTCCCTTCCCTGGATGTTCTCCCTTCCCTGGGTGCTCTCTCTTGTCTGGGTGTTCATGATTCTCTGAATGGTCTCCTTTCCATAGGTGCTTATCCTTCCATGGATGTTCTCCCTTCCCTGGGTGCTCACCCTTCCATGGATGTTCTCCCTTCCATAGGTGCTCTCTCTTCCCTGGGTGCTCTCCCTTCCCTGGCCTGGGTGCAGCATCTGTCTGATGCCCTATAAACTCCCAGCAATTCCCACCCAAAGTTCCCGGGACAGTGGCTCTGCTGGACGCTCCTCCGGGGCTTTCCCGGGGGCAGGAGGGCGATGGGGGGGCGGAGGAGCCGGGGGGAGCACACGGGAACGCAGAGCACAGAGGTAATAATTTTTAAACAATCCCATTCCCCTTCCTGAGCAGACCTACAAGGTTGTAAACAAGATACCCTTTAAACACATGCTTCCCGGCCATCCATCACCGCATCCAGACTTTATTATGCTCTACTCTATATGTTATAAATTACATTTTAATGATAAATTACGCACTCCTAATGCAAACCGCAGCCTCCTGTTGTCGGTAAAAACAATAATAGATTTGTAGAAAGTGAAAAGAGGGAAATGCATATTTATGAGGTTGGACAGTTTGGGGGGAAAAAGGCAATTGTTAACTTAAATATTTGGATTTATGAATTACTTCCTATTTTAAAAGGCCTCTGTGTCTTCTCGCGCTCAAAATGTCAAGTCATTAGAGCCGAGGAGGGTGGGAAGCGCTCGCTGCAGCTCCTGCGTTGTGTGTTGGGACCCAAACTGGGCTGTCTGCTGGGCGGGCTGGAGTAAAGCCTGGTCATCCAAGGGGTTTAATGGGATGATGAACGCCAGGGGATGCTCCAGCGTCCCGAGGCAATGGGGAAGCAGCTCGGATGGATGTGGGGAGCCCCCAGACGGGCACTGACCGGCCAGGGGCTGCAGCCAAGCCTGCAGCTGGGCAAATATCCCCAATTCAGGGAACAAGCGGGGTGGGCGGTGGGAGCGGGGAAGCGTCTCTTCAGCAGCCTGAGCCGGGCAGGGGCGGGGGAGAGCCCCCCTCGAGGTTAATTTAACCCTGTCATGGTGGAACACTGCCGTAATTAGGCTTCCCGCGGCTCTGTCAGGCAGCCCTAACGAGGCAGCTAATTAGGGGTTGGGGCGATGCCCCGCGCTGCGGGCAGGGTGCCCTGCGCAGGTGCGCCCAGCCCGCGGCTGGCATTTGGGAGGCTCGTTCGGAAGGGGATGCGACGGGGAGGGCTGCGTGTTGCAGAGCAGCGGCTGCGGCTGTTTCCAGCGAGGAAGAGGAGGAAGAGCAGGAGGAAGCGTATTTTTGGGCGAGCAGTGCATCCCTCCTCCCGCGCTGTCTTTCCTCCCTCCTTCCTTCCCGGGAGCAAGGTGGGATTTCTCCCGGCAAAGGCATCTCATGGCCCGGGGCCGCATCCTGTGCAGCCCCAGCTGTTCGGGGGGCAAGACAGGGCTCAGTACCCAAATCTCTGGGTTTGGCCATAGAAAAGCTGCCCTCGCCTGCGGTGCCTGGCGGCACACGGGGGTGCCCGGCCGAGCGAGGAGCCGGCTGCCACTGCTGCCGCGGAAGGAGGGGGCGAGGGGGCTCCAGCAACTCGCCGCTGCCAAGTCGGCGCTTTTGTCTGCGCATCCATTACTGGAGCAGCTTTTGACTTCAGCAGAGATGGTGTCTCTGGCCTTCAGCAAATGGCTTTTTCAAGGTGAACATCAGCTTTCTGCCAGAGCCGAAGCTTTTGGGAGCTTTTAAAAGAGCATCCTTTATTCGGCGGCAGCAGCTGGAGTCCCTAAGTGAGATCAGGGCCCCACGGTGCGAAGCCCTCGGCTCCTGCCTGGAGAAACGCCTGGGCAGGACCCGGGGGGCAAAGGGGAAAACAGCACACGGAGCAAAATAAGCGGAGTGGGGCAGGAGGCACGGAGGGTCCGGAGGGGATGAGGGGCTGTCGCCATGGGGCTGTCCCACCCCGGGTGTGTGGGGCTGCATGGGGGGGAGGGAGGTTGTGTGTGACCCCGACTCTGGGGAGAGGAAGAGGCTGTTGGGTTTTGGAGAACACCATGGGGGTTTTGCATGCCTGGGCAGGGGGCTGGGGGCAGGCGGGGGGCAATAAGGACAAGGACAGCGTGAGCCGGTGTCCGAGACGTTGCTCCATCCCCAGGACTGCCAGCGCGTGGGGTGATGGAGAGGCGAGAATGTGGAGATCAGCCGGGCGGTGAGCGCAGAAAAGGGGGAAAGGCTGACGTCGGTGATGACGGTGACGTCGGTGCTGCTTCCTCGATCCCCTGCGGGTGACAGATTCGTCTCCTCCCCATCTCCATCGGGCACAGAATGCCGGGTACCAAACCCGCTGGGGCCGGGCACAGGAGTGGGTTGTGCAGGAGCGCTCAGAGGGCTCACGTGAGAGCACCCGAATAATTTATGCATGAGCACCCATTCAGCCCACGCACAAGCGCCCAATTAATTTTTTTGCATGGCCACCCAAGTAATCCATGCACGAGTGCCCAATTAATTCCTGCATGGGTGCCCAACCACCCACCCCGAGCCCCTCGTTAGCGGCTGCTGGGCACTGGCACGGGCATCGCCACAGGGCGGGGGGCAGCCGGAGGGGGCTGGGATGGGGCTGCTCCCCCCACAGCATCCATGGGAGGGTGGATCCTGCCCTGGGAGCTCCATCAGAGGAACCGCCGCAGAATCCCAGGCCCTTTCCGGCTGCTTTGTGAACCTGGCAAGTGAGAAAGGCAGCCCGTGGGAAGGGGGTCATTAAGGAGCTGCATCTGATGGGGATCTGGGGCTTTGTGCAGATGAAGGAGCTGCCATCAGTCAGCGGGAAGCGGGATGATGGAGTGAAGTCCCCGAGCAGGAGCATCAGCATGGGGCTGCCTGGAGAAGGGGGTCCACGAGCCCCTCAGGGAGCCAGGGTGCGGGGAGAGCAGCGGGGCTGGGGGGCTCTGTGCTTGCCCACAGGGGAAGATGCTGTTTGCAGCATGGCTCTGCGCCGTGGCGAGCAGGGGAATGGGGTGGCCGAGAGCCAAGCTCGAAGTGGGGAGAGGCTGTTCTCTGGGTCCTGGGGACAAACAGAATCATGCAGAATCCCAGACTGGCGGGGGCTGGAAGGGACCTCTGGAGACCATTTGGTCCAACCCCCTGCCAGAGCAGGGTCACCCACAGCAGGTGGCACAGGAACGCGTCCAGGCGGGGTTGGAATGTCTCCAGAGACGGAGACTCCCCCACCTCTCTGGGCAGCCTGTGCCAGGGCTCTGCCACCCTCACAGGAAAGAAGTTTTCCTCATGTTTGCACAGAATTTCCCGTGTTCCAGTTTGTGCCCGTTGCCCCTTGTCCTGTCCCCGGACACCACTGAGAAGAGCCTGGCCCCGTCCTCTTGACACCCTGGTCCTTTAGTTCTTGCTGAGCATTGATGAGATCCCTCTCAGCCTGCTCCTCTCCAGCTGAACAGCCCCAGGGCTCTCAGCCTTTCCTTAGCACAGAGATGCTTCCAGGATGAGCTAAAAGTCCAGGATGGCAACTGCCTTCGAACTGGGAGCCTGTGGTGGGAGCTGGTTTCCAGCGACACAGGGGGGGTCTCCACCGGCATCATCGCTGCTGCAGGACCTCGGGGTGCAGAGCCCTGAGCAAAGGCGCCGGCGAGGAGCAAACGGGCCCTGGGTCGTGCATCAGCCCCAGGTCATGCATCAGCCCCGGCTCTGCAGCAGCAGAACGCCTGCAGGCAGGAGAAAGCCCAAAAAGTGGTGGGGGATCCTCTACAGCCACTGCAGCAGGCGGTCATGCTCTCGCCATGTTCCTTCGCCAGCTCTTGGGGACAGGAGGCACTTGGGGACGTGCCGAGCTGGGGACAAGCCCTTCTCCCACCCTGTCCCCACAGCCCTAGCACGGCCTCCATATTTCCCTGGCAGTTTGGGGAGCAGAAGGTGAGAGCGAGCGTGCGTGGCGAGCTCCGCTCTGCCTTTTCATCCTCCTCTGCCGCCGCGGCTGTCAGCGGCACGGGCGCGAGGGAAGCGTCTTCCCGTCTATTCTGGGGTTGGCTCCCTGGTATGGGGGGGGGACAGCTGCAGGGAATGGGTCCATCCAACCATCTGGCTGCCTCCCCTGGCTGCCACCGGCCCCTTGACCCCACTCAGCCGCCACTGCCACGGGTCTGGTGGACAGGGATGGGAGAGGGGACGCAGGGGCTGCGGGACGGGGACGGCGGCGCTGGGGGGACGGGCAGGGATGGGCTCAGCATCCCAGGGCACAGTGAGCTGGCCCATGCTGGGCCTCTCCCGAGCTGGCTCCAGCGGGCGAAGCGGCAGCACCTGGCCAGCTATATTTAGGAGGAATGTAGGGCAGGCTGGAGCATCCCAGGCGATCGCCTGCCCACAGCCGCTCTCGCCCTGTGCAGCACGGACCGCGGCATGTGAGGGCTGGAGCCAGAGCTGCCGCCTGCTGCCTGCGGGCTCTGGCAGGCAAAGGGGGGGCCGGGGGGGCTGCCTTGCCCCGAGCAGATGGGGGGCTGCTGCCCGAGTGTGTGTGTGCAGGCACGGTCCAGCTCTGGCCAGCTGGCAAAATGCTCGGGAGATTCCCTCCGAAGGCTTTTTGCCGTGGATGCGGGGTTGCGGCAGCGGGGCTGTGGTGCACCCAGGGCAGATGAACCCCGGCACTGGGGCTGGGGGTCACTGGAGGGGTGTGGGGCGCTCCCCACCCCGCTGCCTCCCGCTCCTGCTCCAGAGCTCCAGGGCTCTTTATCTGGCTGCCGTGCTGCTGGCAGCGGCTGTCACACCGATCTCCGCTCGATAGAGGCCTTTGTTCTGCTGCACGGGAGATGTTTAATTCCTATTATTGCCATTAGCATAAGAGTACAAAGAAAGGTGAAGCGAGAAAAATCTCTCCTGCCCCTGATTCCCCGGGTCTCTGCAGTGCGGTGAGCAGAGCTGGCGGTGGGAGGGGGCTGCCGGCCGCTGCCCTGGTGCCCCGCAGGATTTGGCACTGGGAGGATGCTGAGGAGGGAGGAACCCCACCACGGTGGGATGCTGCAGGCATCTCCCACCCTGCTGGCATCAGTCCTGCGCGCTCCAAGTGGACGCAGTGCCCTTTGCTGGCCATGGTGGGAGCCCCCGGCTGCGTCCCGGCAGCCCCCAGTCCCCTGGGAAGCTGCTCCAGAGTCGGGATCAGCCTCGTCAGCATCTCTGTGTCCATCCCCAGCTGCTCCCAGCAGCATGTGCTTTGGGCAGCTGAGCTCGCCTGGGAAGGGCTGATGCTGCCTTTGCTGCAGGTCAGCCCCAAAGCCTGGCTGGGCTCTTCCTTCCCATCATTTTCCGCATGTTTCAGGTGGAGTGAAGCCCACCCGTCCCCCTCTGCCCGCAGTGCTCGGTTTGGCTGACCTGCGGGAGAGCAGCGTGTCCCCGGCTGTCACCGCTCCGCTCCCCTGCTCCCTGCAAGACTTCCTTCCCCGCATCCGTCAGTCTCCCATCGCTGGCTGGGCCAGCCCAGCCTGGCATTTGGCCATCACCTCCTCCTCCCGCTGCTCCACGGTGGCCGTCATCCAGCTCCACCGCAGGACTCGGCCAGGTCCAGGGTCCCCCGCTGTCCCTGTGCCACTGGGTCCCCTCCTCTGTCACTCTGAGGGGCTTCTGGGGGTTCACTGGCCTGGAGTGGGGGGCTGTGGCCTGGACCATGGTGGGATGTGGATGCTGTCAGACCCTGGAGCCACCACCCTGGGGACCGCGACATCCCTGGGGCCGCTACTCATAGCTGAACCCAAGCTCCAGCACGGTGTGTGTCTCGGCTTCACATCAGCGGGAATCAGATGAGTGAAAACTCTTCTCCCCCTCCTCCTCTCCTCCTCCTCCTCTTCCTCCTCCTCCTCCCCGAGGACTCGAAGCCCCCTGCAGCCCCTCTCGGGCTGGCAGAGCCCCGTGGGGCTGGGCTGGTGGCAACGATGTGCCATGGATCCGGGCTGCGCTCACAGCTCCGCACAGGTGCCAGTGCAGCAGTGCCGTGGCTGGGCGCCAGCTCCGCTGCCTTGCCGGGAGGCTGGTGGGAACCAGGAGCTGCTGAAGGACCCAACGGTTCCCGAGTAGGTGTGTGGACGGGGAGAGGACGCCTGTGGCCAGGGCTGATTCTCCATGGGGGGCTCAGCACCGCGCACGTCCGCTTCTGGGCTGCGTTTGTGTCCCCTCCATCTGGGGCCAGTGGTGCTGCCGGCAGGGACACGTGCTCCGGTGCGGTTTGCAGCCAGGGCATTGGGAGGGTGACAGCGTGGCGAGGATGTCACCCAAGCCAGGGGACACATGCCACGCTGCAGGGCTTTGCTCGCCCAGGCAATGTCTGGGCTGCTCCCCTCCATGAGCGGGAGGGAGAGGAGAGCTGCCGAAGCGACGCCAGGCTGCTGCCAGCGTGGCTGGGAAATACTGGGAGCTGAGCGGGTTTTTTGGACGGGGGCTCTTTGCCGGGGCTCCTGGATGCCGAAAGCGGCTTTGCGCTGCTGGCCCCGTCCTTAAAATTCCAGTGAGGGATTTCATCCCTCCTGTCAGCTTCCACCTCTGCGGGACCTGGCCGCTGTTGAGTGGCCAATGCAGATGCTGACGATTGGGGCATTAAATTTAAAGAGCTGATTAAGTGCAATGAAAACCGTGTCAGCTCGTTGTCAGTGAGGAGAATGCATCAGGGCTGCGGATTAGGGGCTGAGTGACGGCTGGGGATTGCGGGCAGACAGCAGATCAATCAGCCGCCAGCCCGCAGAGGGGGAAGCTCCCCCAGTCCCGGCGTGTCGGCTCGGGGGCAGGCAGCCCTGGGTGCTCCGTGGTCTCCTTCCCTGGGTGCTCATCCCAGCGTCACCCTTCTCCCACCATCTCTGAACGCAGTGGTTCGGCCCAAACCCTCTGGAGGAGCTCCAGGCATGCCCAGCTCCGGGTGAGGATGTTTCTCGATCTCAAGCAAAGGAGCTGGGGTTGGGTTTGGTTGCCAATATGCAGGTGTCGTCCCCCGCTGAGCTCTCCCCCCCAAAAAATGGGGACCAGACCTCCAGCGCCCGCGGCTGCTCGTGCCGGCTGCTGCAGCTCCTCGGCCGCCGGCTGCTGCTGGCAGTCGCTGCCGGTTTGTCGCTGCTTCACACCCTCCCTCCCCACCCCGTGCCCAAGCCGGGATTTCTCGCACGTCTGCGAGGCGGGAGCAGCCGCGCCAGGGCTGCGGGGGGGGAACGCGGGGGGACGGTGCGGGGTTCGGCACCCCCCTCCCATCCACCGCATCCCACACGGAGACGCCGGCAGGGCTGCGGGAGCTGAAGGTCCTGCAGGGCTTCAGCCACCTCCAGCTCTTCCCATGCTTCGTTTTCCTACCTGAAAAACAGGCAGGAGAACCAGAGGCTGCGGTGCCGGCAGAGCTCATAGTGCCGGGGCCGGCTCAGCCCATGGGGCCCATCGTGGTGGACTCATGGCTCTGCTCCGTGTTGTCGGGAGCCGCCTGGGGCCTGGCATGGCTGGGGCTGGCCTGCCTTTAATTCTGGTATAAATAAATGTAAAACGATCATCTGTTCTTCGGGGGGCATCCAGCCTTTCCTCTCTTTCCCTTGGTTAATTAATTTAATGGTTTTATGATTGCAAAAAGATTAGCTAGAAGATATATAATCTATATATAGAGGTAAAGAGGGGACTATAGATAGCACATAAAAGTGAGAACAGCCCCCACTCCCCTTGAACTGGGAACTTGGGAAGCGAAGGGCAGGCCTTGCTGGAGGACGGTGATGGAGTGCCGGGATGCAGCCGGCTCAACCGCAAACCACCGGAGACACCGGCTGGGATTTGGCAGGGCTGGCACGTGCCGGGAGGCGAGCGAGGGGAGGGTGGGGATCCCACGGCGCTGAGCCGGGGTTGCAAATGGCCGACTGGTGATGGATGAGGCAGAGGGACGGGAGGGCAGCGTGTCCTGCCCTCGGGGGAGCAGGGCTGGCGGGTCCCCGGGGTCCCCGGCAGGTCTGGCTGCGCTGCGCAGGGTGCTGCGGAGACCTGCGGTACACTGGGAGAGACGGAGACGCTCCCAGCTCCCCCTCACTGGGGCTTTGGCAGCTCTGGTGCCATCTCCACGACGTCCCCATGTCACACAGCCCAGCCTGGCTCCCTGCCTGGTCCCTCTCCAAGGGCTCCCTCCCTGGCACAGGGCAGGGACTTGGGGGACAGCCCATAAAGGGACTTTCGGTGCGGTTTTGTGCTTGGGAGGCTCAGCGAGGAGCAGTGATGGCCCTGGCTGGGGTGAGCCCCTGTGCTAGACCTGAGCCATCTCTTCCCCCTCCACTCCCATCTCAGCCCTGTGTCACTGTGCCTGGCAGGGCTGTGACAAGCCCCGTCCTCCTCCTGCGTTGCGGAGAGTCCCCATCCCTCTGCCTGCGCTGCCGCCTGTTCCCTGGCAGCTCCCCTTGTGTGGGGAACAAAGCCGGTCCCTGAGCGAACACGAGTCCATCGCAGGATCAGCAGCTGTCACGCAGGGAACGTCCTGGAGTGTCCGCTGTCCCCTGCCCAGGGCGCCGGGGAGGGAGGACGAGGTGGGAGTTGAGCACCGCCAGCTCGTGACATGCACCATGGGGAGGCACACAAGGGCTGGTGCTGGAGCTGGGGGTGATGCTCCTGCATTTGATGCTTGGAAATAGCGTTTGGTCCCCTAGGAGCTTCCTACTGAGCACTGCGATGGCCTCATCCAGGAGCAGGGATGGGGGGGCCATGGAAACCTCCTCCCTGCGGCACCCCATGAGCTGGGGGCTCTTTCCTTGCCGGGACCCAAGAATTTGCAGCCCCAGGGTCGAGAGCGATGGGGGCTGTGCTGGGATGGGCAGAGGGTCCCCAGCACCAGCCCAGCGCGGTGCTGCGGCTCGGGGCCGACTGTGCGGGTCTGCGCCAGCGCGGGGGGGGGCAGCGGCGGAGCAATCACCGCGCGTGTCGTTTAGGCTTGATGCCGCTATCATGTTCGAATCTCCGGAGGCAGCGAGCTGCAGATTGACTTTGACAAACACGGCCCAGAAGCTGCGTTTTGGCGGATGCAAATTATTCAGCAGCTCCCGGGAAAAATGCTCCCTGACAGCGTGCCGGGGGGGGTACGGACTGTAACACCCTGTCACATCCCCTGCCAGCAACAGCTGCGCTGCGTCCCCCCCCCCAGCCACTGCCACCTTCCCAGCAACGGCGCTGGGGGGAGCTGGGTGCGAGGGGCTGTGCATCGGGGTGGTCCCCAAAGGCAGGTGGGTGCGAGGCTGGGGGGGCGACACGGGGGGGTTGGCCAAGGGATGGAGCCCCCCCAGCCATCGAGATGGGGAGGTGACACAGGGGGTTTGTCCAAGGGATGGAGCCCCCCGGCCATCGGAGCAGGCAGCAGACCCCCGGCAGAGCCACCGGGGAGCACGCGTGCATGCGTGTGCATCTCCAGCCACACACAGGGAGGCATCCCAGTTCATCCCAGTTCATCCCAGTCCATGCCAGCATGGCATCTTGCTCCCCGGGGCTGGGCTGGGTGTGAGATGAAGCTCCGAGGGCAGCTCGGAGCCATGTGCCGGGGCTGTTTTGAAATTGGCTGGGAGCTGATAATGGAGACGATGAAGATCTGGAAGACATCTCCTGGGGTCGTTTTACAGATCTGATTTGCCAGACGCAGGGCAGGTAGATCTTGCAGAAAAGCCTGTTGTCAGCTGAGATTCAATTCACGCTCAGAAAATAAGCAGCAGTGAAGCTGTTCCTGGCTGTGAGCCGGGGGCAGGACCGTCCCCAGGGCTGTCCCCACGTGGGTGACAACTGGGGGTTGGACACTGCATCCTTGTCCGGGGCGAGCTGTCGCGGAACCAAACAGGCACCGTTTGCATTCAGAAATGGGATTTTGTGCCTCTCCCCTCGCTGCAGAGGTGCCTGCGCCCGGCCGGCTGCACGTGCCTGGTCGCGCCAGGCTGTGGGGACGCGGTGCGGGAGCACTGGTGTGGCCGGGGGACCCAGGCTGAAGCAAACCATGGAGGTGTTGAGGCCGTGCCCTGCCCCAGCCCCAGGCAGAGGCATTCTGCCTCGCTCCCGGGTCCCACAAACTCCAAAGCCCTCCCAAACTCCAAGGACCAAGCAGGCAAATCCTTAAGAGGAGGATGGGAAACAAGTGACAAGGGGAGAAGATGTTTCGAGCCAATCTCTTCTGGAGGTGGCATTTAAGCAGATGGAGGAGTGGAGCCGGTGCTGTCTGAGGAGGATGTGATGGAAATGTGAATATGGAGAGGATGCTCCGGCTGCCTCGTGTCGTGCGGGAGCTGGTGCCCTCCGAGATCTCAATAAAACAGCAGCCTGCGGCCACTGACCCGCCACCAGCCCTTGTAGAAACCCTGCCGGCCCTTCACAGGTGGCAGGAGCCACTTTCAAGGCTCATTAGGGCCCTGGCCGTGGGCCTGTGGGACTCCCGCGGCTTCCCGGGAGGTAGATGGGAGCCAGGCAGCAGCGGGGCTGCAGCATCCATGGAGCGCTTTGGAAAGCCTTGGCTGCCGTTGCTGCCTCTGCTGCCGGCTGTGCCCAGGTGCAGCCGGGGACCTGGCACACGCGGTGCTTGGGCGCTGCCGGCTCCGTGCCGGCCACCGCTCCTGGCTGGACCAGGCACAGGCGATGCTCCTGTGCCGCGCCCTCCGAACTCCAAGTGGTATTTTTATTCCTGGGGGTTTGGCATTAATATTTATCTATCAGCAGCTTGTAATTAGGCCTTTCGATGATGCTCCTGTACTTGGTTGAAGCAGATAAATGCAGATGATCTGCGAGCGGAGCGGCAGGCTTGCTTGGGTATGTGCTTCGCGTCTAGATCAATAGCGAGGCTTGGTTAAAATTTTCCATGATGCTTTTCCATGTGCTGCCGCCCCGGCTCGGCTGGCTCTGCCGCCTCCTTGGGAAGGGGGATGTGGGGTGGGAGCCAGGGTTTGGGAGGGAATTTCCCCTTCAGGCGTTTTCCCACATTTCTGGGGACTTGGTGGTGTCCTGGTGCTGCGGCGGCGGCGAGCAGGGATGGGGATGAGCCGGGTGGGAGAAAGCCAGCGCCGCAGGGACATGGGGGCTGCCGGAGCGGGGTCAAGCGGGATGGCCCATGCCCTGTCCCCGATGATGCCAGCTGGGGAGGGACATCTCCATCTCTCCACCCTGGGGTACCCGCAGCCCCTCAGCTGGCAGGGGGTCCCGAGGCCCATCACGCCAGGGCCGTGCCCACACGTGGCATCTGCAGGACGCTTTCCCCAGCCAGGGCTGTGGGATGCTGGATGTGGCCGGGGCCGTGCGCCGCGGGCAGCGTCCCAGGCCCCGCGCAGCTGCTGCCGTGGCAGGAGCCGTTCGGGTTCCTCTCGGATCTCTCTCCGTGCTGCTTCCCATCTGCTGTATTATTTCAGCATTTAATTATTTACCGCGGGCTGTGTGGGCGGCTGTACAGAGGCAGTTATTGCTTAATTGAGCTACTTGACTCCAGCGCTGCCAAAATAATAACACGCGTGAAAAAAAGATACCCCCCTTTGACGAGCAGCCCAGTGAGCGGGCAGAGCTGGGGGGCAGCACCCACCCCAGGGCTAGACCTGGGCTTCCAGGGGAGGTTTGGCGTTGGCCACCCATGTCCCTCGCCCCGAGGACAGTGAAACCCAGCCTGAAGGGAGAGGGATGCCCCGAGGGAGGGAGCGCTCGGTGCCCGGGGCACTCCCTGGGGTGCAGGGGGTGGCCGAGCAGGGACGCTCCTGCCCCCCCCCCCACCCCACCAGCCGGTGGCAGAGCCCTGACGAGGACCTGCTGGCATCCACCCCCCCGGCAGCCCGAGCCCGGGGCCAGCATCTCCCCCAACAGCACCACTCTTCCCCAGCAGCACTGATGCAGGGCTCAGGGCTTCCCCTCCAGCTGAGGCTGGAAATGAGTTTTACAGTGTTTTGCCATTTCCCAGAGGAAATCCAGCCCCAGGCTCTCCCTGCCCCTCCTGCCACTGATTCCCTGTGACCTCCCCATCTGTCGCCAGGCTCAGCATCCCCAGAGCTGCTGCGTGGCACCCCCTGCCCCTCCAGCTGGCAGTGAAGAGGCTCCATCCATCCCTATTTCCAGAGAACACAGAGCTCCGTGGATGAAAGCTCGGGGTAATTGATATTATTATCGAATCCAGCAGGATGCAGATTGTCACAGAGCAAACATCTGCCCGCTGCTCCTCGGGGAGCCCGGGGGAGAGGAGAAGGAGAGGGAGCCGCGGCTGCTCGCATCTTCCCTCGTGGTGGGGCTGGTGACGATGGGAGGGAGGATGAAGTAAGGGAGACCCGAGCGTGTGTGTTGGGGTGCGTGTATGCACGCCTGTGCATGCAGGTGTGCGTGTAGGTGTGCACATACGTGTGTACATCCGTGTGCGTGCAGCCCAGGGACCGCCTGCGCCTCCGGGGTGTGTGACGTTGCGATGGGGCAAGGTGGCTCGTCGCATCCAGAGACGTGCACGGAGCTCAGGACGGGGACCCGGAGCTGGTCGGACCCAGCACCCACCACAGTCCCTGTGTCCTGCCTGTTCTCTCCACGCTGTCACATCAGAAGTGGCGATTTATTGTCCTCTAAAGGCTGCTGGGACCGCGTGTGCCTGGAGGTAATGGCTTCTGGTCTGTAAAGGATGGCAGCCATAAATATGCTCCAGGATGCTCCTCGCCACGGCGAAGTGACGAGGCGGAGACCTTCGTCTCTGCTCAGCCCATCCATCATTTGACCCCGCGCCGCAGCCTCCTCCTGCCGTCCCCGGGCTGGGGAGCGGGATGGCTGTGGTGGTGGGGACGGGGGGGACCGTGGGGAGCATCAGTGGGTGCCTCATCTCCCCACAGCAAAGCTGCTCCCCCCGGGGCTGGACGCAGCCCCCAGCACGCCGGCGTGGCCGGAGGGGGGCTGAGCTGCCGGCTGGGGCTGGGAGACACGGAGGTGGCCCCGGTGCTGGCATGGTGGCACGCGGCATGCCCAGTTTGGCATTTTGGAGGCTCCGGCTGTCACCGCCAGCCACCTCGCTCCTGTTACCAGTGTGGCAGGAGAAATCATATAATTTATAGGTGCCTTTCATTTCCCTCCTGGGGTGGCATAAATAAAACTCCGCCGGTCTCCGCAACACCTCTCTCCCAGTCCGTGCCCCTCATTGCTGGGGACAGAGGTGGCCCCGGGGTTTTCACGGGCTCGTGCCCTGTGCGTAGCAGCGGAGCAGCCACCGGTGCCCGTGTGCTGGGACAGCATGAGGGGCGATGCTGGCACATGGCACTGCCATCCCCGCAGGAGTCTGGGACCATGCCCTGCGGTGACACAGCCCACGGTGACCCCAGCTCCATCCTGCCCTTGGCAGGACCTTTCCCATTGCAGGGCCGGTCTCTGTTCTGGCTGTGGAGGGAGACACTTCTATGAACGCAGGGGAAGGATGAAGGTGTGAAGGAGCATGTAAAGGCCCTGGGCTGGGGGTGCCGGGTGCAGGCGATGCCGCAGGGGGGTGCTGGGTGGGTGGATGGGTCCTCTGTGGGTCCCTGTCCCCTCAGGGCTTTGGGGTTGAGCCCGGGGTGGGTGAGCCCAGCACTGGGCAAGGACAGGGCTACCCTGTTAGGGCCCCCACAAAGCGCTGGGGGGCTCATGTGTCCCTAACGAGGGTCCCTAACGAGGGCGGTGAGCAGCTGCAGGGCTGGGGGGGGGGTGTGGGTTTCCTCCCCACCCATGAGCCCAGCTGTGCTGCATGAGGAGGGTGGAGGAGGAGGAGGCTCCTGCCCTGTTTGGAAGAGGTTGAGCATGTGTTGGGGACCTCAGAGAAGCTGGGTCCCTGTACCGGGACTCTGTGGAGCTGCGTACAGCCGAGCTGGGCTACCAGGCCACTGAGCTGGGCCACCAGGATCTGGAGACCACGACTGATGGGGCACAGACGGAGGCTGGCCAAGTCGGGGGAGCTGAGGTGGGTGAGTGGTGCGTGCCGGGGGCCGGGCTGCAGCCCCCGCGCGGTGGGGGACAGCTCAGGGGTGTCCCCAGGCCCCCACGGGGGTCACTGAGCCCGGCCGTGCTGCCTCGGGGTGTCCCCGGGGCCACCCTGGAGAAAGATGTGGCCGAGCGTGTTCACCACCGGTTGGGAAGCAGTTGCGTGCAGAGAAATAAATTAATTAAACCCATCAAATAAAACAACACAACAGCCCCAGTGGGATCCCTGCTAATGCATTCACTGGTTGCATTTAGGTATTAATACCCTGACAGGAGGGCTTTAATTATCAGCCTTTAAGCCCAGTTTTCTCCTCCCCGCTCGAGCATCTCCCGGCGTGGGTCACCGCATCCCGCGGGAGCTGGCTGTCACCTCGCGTCGCTCTCCCAGCGCGTCCCCGCTCCTCACCCGGCACCCGCGGCCCCATCCCAGCCTGTCTCCCACACTCGTCCTCTCGCCGCCGCTCCGCCGGGACCCCGACAAGCGAGGATCAAACTGAATTAGCGTGAAGCTCTTGCATAAAGATCCAGCAAAGCAAAGCGATTCCCGGCTGATCCGATCACGATGCCGTAACCCACGCTGCCGGAGAGCCGGAGGCGGTGGAGGGAAGAGCGCGGTGGGGCTGGGTGTGGGGGAAAAAGGGCCGGCACGTTGTGGTTTTTGATAAATTGTTGATAATCTCCGCTGCTGGAGGAGCTCGCGGGATCTCTTCTTTGCTCAGAAAAAGAAGGAAACCCAAATCTGTGAGCTTAAGCAGCCCCAGTTGTCTCGGTGGGAAACCTGGGCAGGGTTTTGCCAGGCTCATAACACGAGTGGCAGCACCGTGCTCCTGGCAGCCGGCGGCATGGGACGGAGGTGCCGGCATCGGGGTGAAGCGTGGCTTTGCCTCCGTTAGGTCCCTCCATCCTGCCCTGGGCGTCAGCACACGGTGGGTCCCCTCCTGTCCCCCCGGCCGGAGCCGTGCCCAGAGCTGTCCTGGATGCTGGCTCATGCTCCTGCCCGTCCCCAGGGCTCAAATCCATCCTTCTAAGAGGCAAAAGGGGATGTCGTGGGCAGGGGGCTGAAGGAAAGCATCGCTCCCTCTCACCCACGTGGTCCCAGCGCCCGTCGGTGCTGCCATCCCTGCACGATGCCGCGGTGCCCGGCCGGCCCCGGCTCTCCCGCCGGGAGCTTTACCCCCTTAGCAGGATGGGAGCAGCAGCAGGACACGCACAATTTAACCGGCTATTACAGGCTTAATAACACAGTCATTAGGAGTTTAGAAATTAAAAGGGGAACAATAAGCCAGGGCTGTGCTTAACACGCGGGGAGGTGCCAGGTGGGATTCACTTAAATTTTAGCTGGGGCAAACCCCCCTCCCCTCCCCCGGGGAAGGGAAGGTGTGCGGGGTGGGGGAGTGACTCCGGTGGCGAGGTGCAGCCGGGGTTTCCCAGCCGGCGAGGGTGCTGGTGGCCAGGAGCTGCTGGTCTTCAAAGCCACGGGCCACCGCTGTGGCTCTGGCTGGGAGGGACGGGGCGTTTGTCTCCCTGCCAGAGCGTGCTCATCGCTCCCGCGCGCTAGCTTGCGCAGCTAATTGTCTTTTAATTGTAATGTAGCTGTAGTCGGCTGTGGTTTAATTAGCAGCGTACCTTCTCCCTGGAGCTGCTCGCGGGAGCTTGGTGCCATGGGGGGGCTCGCGGGGCACCCTGCGATGGAGGGGGGGGTCATCGGGTTTAACGCTCGTGCCGGGAGGAAGCTGCGTTCCTCCGGGACGGGCACGGTGCTGCGGGGAGGTGCGAGAAGTACCTGGGGGGGTAAAAGCATGGGGATGGTGCTGGGGGGGCAGGGGGAGGAGGAGGTGCCCTGCCGGAACCCTGGAGAGACCCCGGCCCCAACGAAGGGGTTTGGGCCCGGGCCAAATCACACCTGGGGGAAACCGGTGCAAGCGTGCCGGGGCGTGCTGCGGCACATCGGCACCGTCCCCAAATTGGCGATGGGAGCAGGGAAGGAGCCCAAGCAGATCCATTTGCTGCACCAGTCGGCTCCCCGGGCTTCCTCGCGGCTCTTTATTTATTGGGTTGTTATTTTAAATATACTCTAAAGCGTGGCGCTAGTCGGGAAGCGGCTCTCTGAAGAGCCCATCTCAGGGCTTTCTCTCCATTTCCCATCACCGAGTCGGACAGAACAGATCTGCCATGTTTATAAATCAGCCTCCCATCCCTCCCACTGCCCGCAGTTCCCCCCGCCGCCGCGCCGGGCGATTTCTGACTCAGGCATCAGCGTGGCAATAACGAGTCGGGCACCGGGGCTTCGCCGGCAACTTACTTGATGATGCGGGAAGCGGAGCGAGCACGTCTCGCTCGCCAGTGGCTGCGGGTGCTGCTGGCTGCTGAGGACGGGCTTTTCTTATCAGTGGAGTAAGTGGAGGGAGGTTGGGAGCGATGAGAGGGACGGGAGGTGCTGTCACGCCGGGCGGTGGGACAATTCTTCCTGGCACAGCCGCCTGTTGGGGCCTGAGCTGTAGGGTTGATGTTGACCATGGTGGGGGGAGGTTTTAAACTTGAGAAAGGGGAGACTGAGATGAGATCTGAGGCAGAAATTCTTGGCTGTGAGGGGGGTGAGCCCCTGGCCCAGGTTGCCCAGAGAAGCTGTGGCTGCCCCATCCCTGGAGGGGTTCAAGGCCAGGTTGGACGGGGCTTGGATCAACCTGGGCTGGTGGGAGGTGTCCCTGCCCAGGGCAGGGGGTGGCACTGGGTGGGCTTTAAGGTCCCTTCCAACCCAAACCATTCTGTGATTCTATGATTCTGTCCTCCGAAGGTGGAGGGGAGCGATCCGGCGGCTGGGTGCAATCGCAGTGTTTCCCCTGGGATGCTCCAACCCCCACCTCGCTCCTGCGTGGGACAGGACCAGGGACGTCCAACGGCGTCGGAGAGAGCAGCCCAAACCCCTCCTTACCTCAAAGCTGTGCTTTCATCCTCTCTCCTTTCCAGGTGTCGCCCTGGGTAGCCAGAGCCTGGGCTGGACAGGCCAATCTGCTTTATTTGAATTTTTTTCCAGCCCACCCGCTTCAGGGCAGCGTTTTGGTGGGTGCCGGGCTGCTCGCAAGGTACAGCTGCCTGCTCCAACCCCTCTGGCCATGGATCATCCATCTGGGACCTCATAAAACTCGGTGCATGCGTCAGAGATCGCAGCAGCAGCGGGTACGGCTGGGGGATGAATTGATTCCTGCCAGAGGGTCTATCCCTGCCGCACGTCTGCCCAAAAAATAGTTGTCAGGGCTGGTTTGTGTGCGCGTGTGTTTTCCCACCAATAAACTTCTGCCACAATTACCCCATTTTTTATCTTTATGGCCTTGGATGCTGCAGGAGATATTGGATCCATATCAGAGCCAAAGAGGACACGAAAAAAGCTACTAAAAGCAGAGAGGAGATCAGTCAAACCGTCGGGTGAAAGACGCTATTTTGATTAAGCATTCCGCAGGTAACCCAAACATAATTTATGGGGCTTAAACAGCTGCACTCCAGGTTTCGCTCAGCGCCGAGAGCCGGCTCCTTTGAAGAGCATCGTTTCGGCGTTACCCGCAGCTCGCTGCGGCCGACGGAGAGTGGGGACGGCCCTGGGGAACCCCCGGGACCCTCGCAGCATGAGCCCGTGGGGCATCGCGCCCCGGGGCTGCCGTTCTGGGAGGCTGAGGCGGATGAGAAGCAATTTGGATGTGCTGGGATGGGAGAAGGTGGTTCACCTGCGCAGCCGCTGGCTGCCGAAGAGCAAGTGAGAGGCAGCAAAGAAGATGCTTTCCAGGAGCGGGGATTTAATTGCCGGAGCAAACGAAGCCCTGTAGAGGGCAGAACCTGCATCCTTCGGCTGGGGGAAAACCCCCTCACCCCCCTGAGCGAGCCTGGCTGCAGAGCCCTGCATTTTGGGGGGCTGCAGGTGGTTTTTGGGGACTGAGGCTGATGTTCAACCCCTGCCTTGCCCCGCTGCTCCTTCAGCTGGGACCTGTGCGGCTCCGAGCCCACTGTGCCGAGAGGGCATTAGTCCTGGGGATGCTCCGTAGTCCTCCTCCATTGCCCGCTCTGAGCGGGGTGTTCGCGATCCCCCATCCCACTGCTGCCCGTGGGTGATGTGTGGGCGCCCGCCCGGCCCCGCAGGCGGCTGCACTGGGGGTTTATGTTGTATATTAAAGAAAAGAAATCGATAGGAAAGGGCCGGGAGGGATGACAGGGCCCATCCATCACGGGCGAGGAGCTGCGGCATGGCCGAGGCGTATCCCAGCGAGGGGACCGTGGAGCTGGATGGTGGCTCCATCCCTTGTCCCCTCACTGGGTCGTGCAGGTGCTTCCAGGGGGGTTTTTGTGTCCCACCTTCCCTCACCCCGCTCCCTCGGCCATCCATCACCCGGCGGGGGGTGGCAGCAGGGCTCTGGCTGCAGGGACGGGATGTACGGGCAGGGCTGGGAGGCGGCCGCGGGCAAGCTGCGGGAGCGGAGGATCCAGGGGCGGCTGGGAATGGATGTGGCAGGGTGGTGGGGGCTCCCACGGCACAAAGGGGGCTGCACCCCACTGCTGTGCCCCTTCTGCCACTGCCCCGGAGCCGTGCGGAGCCTGCGGCGCTGTGCCGGAGCATGCGGGTGCTTCATGGGTGACGATGGCTGGAGGCCGGTGCTCTGCAGCCCGGGGTCAGCCCCGGGACCCCGCCAGCCCCAAGGCCCCCGTGTACTCCACGCTGATGGTGGGGGGCTGCTGGGTCGGCGCCATCCCCAGGTCGGCTCCTGAGGAGGAGGAGTGAGCATTTCAGTTAATTATCCAGCAGGAACGAGGTATTGCAAGGCCTCGGGTGATGCTGGTAGCGATGTCCTAGGGATGGTGGCATTCCAGCAAAGCTTGGTGGCTCCGTCCTCGTCATTTTTGGAAGGGGACACGGCGCTGTTTGTCAGCGCGGCATTGCTGGCTGCCGGACCCTGCGTTACGGCGAGGTGATGGAGCTTGGGGAAAATCAGACGCAGCCTGGTCGCGGCGCTGGGGGAGCGCAGCCCCGTGTCAGACCCACAGCCCGGCACCGCTGGCTCGGCCCAAATTCCGCCCCCCCCGGGAGTGGGGGCCACTTTGGAGGTGTCTCAATGGCGGGGGCTCTGCAGGGCAGGCGGGGAGAGGAGAGGCTGCGGGTATCCCTGCCCTATTCCATAGGCGGGTGCCTGTCATTTAACACCAGTTAATGAGCAGTTACAGCATTATGTAAATTCGCTCTTCACTCTCACCCCGAGGAATCGAATAAGAGCAGGTGCCTTTTTTTTTTTTTCCCCCTTTCTCTTTTAATCTCGCCACAGATTGTCTCTTCTTTTTCCGCCTTTTCCTTTTGTTTAGCAGCGAAGCAGCCGAGAGATC
Source organism: Fratercula arctica (assembly GCA_947846985.1). NCBI lineage: Eukaryota > Metazoa > Chordata > Aves > Charadriiformes > Alcidae > Fratercula > Fratercula arctica. Next base: position 4,032,195 of record CANTUZ010000018.1, read on the forward strand.
CCACCCAATGGCCAAATTCAAGCCGGTGTGTGCAGATTTCATAGACGGGCATCGCCTGGGTACCGGCACCGCGGCAGAGCCGGCGCCTTGGCCGTGCCGAGACCCCCCCGCCCGGCGGCCTCCTCGCTTTCGGTGTCTTATATCCCTCCACAAAACCTTTTACATCCCTTTGTAAAGTGGGAAACCTCTGCCGCGGTCAGCATGGGGGCACGAGCATCAGGAAGTGCTGGTGAAGGTCTGTGAGGGGTTTTTTAGAGCCACGGTGTCAGAAGCAGCCCTGACGCCACTGCTGATGGGCTCTGTGGTGCGGCGGTGCCCAGGGAGGGACCGGCGGGCACAAGGGCCGGGGTCGGTCTTAATGCACACGTGTTGGTTCAACCCTTTGGTAAACGGTGAAAGGAAAGACACTTGGCTTTGTACGCATCCATCTCCTGGAAGTACTTTTAACTCCTTTCTCTAGTAATTATTCTTGGTATGAGAAAGCAGCTCGGCAGCTCTAAGACCTGGGAGGAAATGTGTCAGTCATATAATGATTTTCTTGATATTTTTCCCCCTTCAAATGAAAGTTGGCTAATGGTTCGTTTCGAAAAAAATAATTGCCACTGATTTCTCCAAATTGCAGAAAATGTATTAATGACACTTTTCAAGACAGAAATAACACAATTTGCATTTAAATGTGCCTAATCTTTGCAAACTCCACTTGGTATTTTCTTGTAGACACATAAAATACTGAGCGTTTCAGCACATCGTGAGAGCGCTGCGGCTCCGGAGGAGCGCTGATGAATGGCGGCAGAAGCAGGTGCCTCGCAGCCGGGGACGGTGGCAGGGGACGGTGGCAGGGGACGGCTGTGGCGACTCCGTCTCGGAGCTGCAGCGTGGCACAGCCCCGGTGCAGGCTGCGATGTTCACACCGTGCCGGGTTTGCTCGTCCCCGTTGCTGGGAGGGGACCGCAGCCTCACCGAGCTGCCTTAGTAATAACCTGGCCCTTGGTTTGTTGTTTTTTTTTATTGCTGCCTCGTTAGCGAGAGCCCAAAGGGGACCAGTAACACAAGAGCCGTACACAGCGGGGCAGGACTGCCCCGGGATGGGCAGGCTGGAACCCCAGGAGAGGCTGGGTGTCCCCGTCCTGCAGGGGTAACCCGGGGTGAGGGTGACATCGGGGGGTGCTCCTGGCCCAGGGCAGCCTCCCGCGCTGCTGCTTCAGCTCTTGGCACCCACAAGGGCTGGGACCGTGGGTGAGCAGGTGGTTCGGGTCATCGAGTCCCTTTGTGTCCCGCTGGTGATGGGATGGATGGTGCCAGCAGAGGCGAGCGGGGAGGGCTGCGTGGGCATCCCGTGCCCCCAGACCCTTTGCTGCGCACCCAGGCTCCCCTCCGCCCCGCCTGCCGCAGTCTAATTCTGCATTAGGCATAAGTGCATTCGGGTTTAGGAGACCAGAACAGACTCAGAGCTGCTGAAACTGGACTTTTCCCCGGATTTGGCAGGGCAGAGCCGCTGCGGAGGAGCTGAGAGCGAAATCCCCCCGGCAGCTTCAGCGGGAGATCAAGAGTAGTCAAGAAATCATGATGAATCCTTGGGCTAATCTCCCTCTTCCTGAATAATGATCATTCCCAGCCCCTCATGCGCGCGCTGCCTGCAAGAGCACCGGGCCCTGATGGGTGGGGAAACTGAGGCACGGGGCAGTGGGGCACCAGCCCAACCTGGGCTGGGTTTGGGGGTTCACTGGGGGATTTCCCCAGGAGGCAGCGGTGCAGGGTCTCTCTGGCCCCCAGGATGTCTCTCTCCTGCCCCTCTTTTTAGGATAAATGCATTATCTGGAGAGGGGAAACATTTCCTTTCATTGGTGGAAAAATAATTGTTTCTTTCACACAAAGAGTGACTCTGGTGCCGTCAATATTTATGCCCCGTGGAGCTGAGGCTGCTCCCTGCCATGGGCAGGAGCCTTTCTAGGGGCACGTTTCCTGGGGGTTTATGGCTTTGTCATAAAATCAAAAACCAGCTGCCGAGAAAAAGAAATTCCAGACGATCCAGGATGGGTTTTTCCGGGCAGCGTGAGGGTCCCGGGGGTCTGTGGGCCCCTTCCCCTCCCGCCCAGGCGGGTTCCCAGGGGTGCTCTGTGCTGTGCTCCATCCCAGCAGCCGCATTTCGGGCTGGGTGTGGGGGGTGCGGGGGGTGCCGTGCCGGCCTGGTGCACGGCGCGACTGCGTTACCCGGCCCTGGGGGGCTGGACTCGCCTGGTTGTGCTTTATGTGCAATGCACTGGGATCTTCCCCGGGCCTCAGAGCCCATAAAAAGCAAATGGCGGCCTTAAAAACTAAAAGGAGGAGGGGAAGTCTCTCTGGCTTCCTCCCCGCTCCGTGCCCTCTCCTGTCTGGCTCCGGCTTTCCGATTATTTTTGCTCTTCCCCTCGCTTCCCTCCCCGGATTAGACCCTTCGCACACCTGGCAGAGGCAATTCCTCCTTCGGAGCTGGTTTCGGGAGCATCCCTGAGACCCCCGAGCCCTGTCCCCCTCATCCTCTGCCACATCCTGGGGTCAGAACTTGTCCCTGGTGTCCCCGTTCCTGGGGAGCACAGTGGGGGCATGGCAAGGGTATGGGGGGGACAGGAGAGAGGGACCGGCGCATGCAACGCCGGGGCTGCTGGTGGAAGCCGGGGTTTCTTGCAGCCCCCCCCCTGCCCTTGGCACGTCCCCGTCGAGGCCAGGGCAGCGGGGGACCCCCGCCAGCCCCTCGCTCCTCCTGAAGTCCTTTCTCCCCTCTCCCCTTCTGTTTTCCTTGCAAACAGCTTGCCTTTGAAATTCAAATGTTGCTGTGGCCCTTTCCTCACCCGCTGCAGGAATATCTCCCTTTTCATCTGAAAATAATTAACAAATGAACAAAACTCCTGTGTGAAATTAAAATTCATGCCCAGAGGTGACCTTTGAAGCCCGGCACTTGCTGCTGCTGGGTTGGGCTTTTTTTTTTACTTTTTTTTTCTTTTTTTTTTTTTTTTTCTCACGCTATCCCCTACTTGGGAAGGTCTCCGTTACACCTCCTTTTCTCTCTCTTTTAAATTGCATTACATTGCAATCCTCCAGAGATGCTCTGCCTCCTGCCGCCGCCTCCTCCCCGGTTCTGGCTGTCCCCTTGGGCTCACAAATGTCCCCGCGGGCTCCGGCTTGGCGGCTGCAGCGTGTCGGGCTGTCTGGCAGATCAATAAGGTTATTAAATCCCCACCAGCCGGCGGTGGCCGGGCTCCATCTGGCCAGCTGGCACCCGGACATGGGGCCGGGGTCAGCCGCCACGGGAGGATAATTGTTTGGAATTGGTAACGAAGAGCCTTGGGCAACAACTTCACCGCCGGAGCCCTGCAGCCGCTCGCCTGCCCCTGCTGAGGGGACTTCCCCGCTTGGTCCCCGCGGGGCTGGAGACGTCTCCTTGCTGCTCGTTTTAGCTTGATATTTAAGTGCTCTGGATTCTCTTGCCTCGGTGCTGGCTGCTTGCAAATGCTGGCGGGGTCACAAGGCTTTGCTCCGCCGTCGCTCCTCTTGCCGAGCGTCTGCCTGGTGCCGTGGCCCCTTCCCACCCCCACCCATGGAGAAACCAGCCCAAAGCCCAAAGCTGGGCTTTTTCACTGGAGCTACGTGATGGTCCCGAGCTGCAGCCTGGGGTGTTTCGGGGAGGAGCGCGGGAAGGCGTGTACCGTCCTGCTGCCCACATCGGCACATCTGCATGTGCGGATCGGGCTCATCTGGTCTTCGTTAGCACCCCGGTCGGGATGGATGGTTGTGCTGGGTCACCCCAGCCCGCGTCGGGGGGTTTGAGGAGCAGCAAGGGTACAAGAGAGCTGGGTCAAGGACTGGTGGAGAAGGAGGAAAAACTCTCTTCCCTGCACGGGAACAGGTTCTGCTGGCTTTGCCCTGGCACCCAGGTGGACCCAGTTCCTCCAGTATGGCCAGCCACGGGTGGGATGCCAATGGGGTGTCAGCTCAGCCACGTACCGGGGTTGCTCCGTGAAGATGCTCCTTTGGGGTCGGGCAAGGACCCTGTGGCTCCTCTGGGAGCCCGTGGGTTCCCCTCGGCTCCTGTCCCGCAGCCCTGGCTCTGGGGAGCAGCAAACAAACAGACACCCCCCCCAACCCCCCCTCGGAGGCAGCAGCCGGCTCCGTAATTAAGCCAAGAGGGAAAGGTTGCCATGGTACCAAAAGCAAAGAAACGAAGCTGCACCTTTATTGCTGCTCCAGAGCCTCGGGGCGTTCCCAGCCCCTCTGCCCCAGGGTGGTGGGATGTGGGGGGCGCGGGGGACCCTGCCGTCCCCCCGCCTGCCCCTGGCCTCTGCCCTGTGTCTGTGGAGCGACAGAGGCGTCGGGATGGGGCAGCTGGGCCCCGGAGCCAGGGCTGTGCCTTGTCTCTTTCCCGGGGATCTGGCGTTGGTCCCCGTGGGCTCCCTGCTCCATCCTGCTTTCCCCACGGCCCCGCAGTGCCCTGTGCCATGGGGCCATGTCCCTGGCCATGTGGGGACTGTTGGGCTGCGCTCGGCATGGTGCAGGCGGCTCTTTAGGTGCTCTCTGAGGGGTTCCATACATACCTCAGCACGGGGGGGCTTCCCCAGCACCCCAAACCTGCTGGCTGATTGCATCCCCCCCACCCCAGCATCTCCCTGCGCCTGCGATCGCCCTGATGGAGATGGCTCCATCACATCCCGTTGTCCTGGCAACAGGCAAAGATGCTGCTGAGCCAGCCCCGGCCGGTCCCCTACGGCTGCGGGGGGCTGCCCTCACCCTGAAATATCCCCCCCCGTGCCTGGATCCGAGGGTCGTGCTGCCTTTCCCAGCCAGCGAGGGAGAGCACTTCTGCCCCAGGGACAGTGGGGACCGTCCCGTCCTCACGGCCCCGGCTCACTCCGCTCCCCCCGGCTGCACATCGGCAGGGGTGGCTGGTGGCATCCGTGTCCCTTTGCCCCCGCCGGTTCCTCGGCGGCTTGTGATTATTTATGGGGCGAGGAGCAGAGCAGGCCTGCGGCACAGCGGAGGATCAATTAGTTAATTATCGGCAGGCCGCCTGCCTGGCTGCCAGCATTAAGCCGCTTGCTGTAGGGCTCTTCTGGGAGTTGAGAGCCCCCTGCCCCGAGCAGGTGACAGCGCTGGGGCGGGCACGGCCCCAGGGGGCCCCAGGGATGGGGTCTCGGGGCAGCCCCCCGTTCCGCAGCGTGGCCGGAGAACACCCACCCACACCAAAACCCCCCGTCCTCCCCTCGCAGCCTCCTCTGCACACACAAGACTTGAACCCTGGCATGGAAAATACCAATTTAGACCCGGGGGGGAGAAGCAGATGTTCAAATTACACCCATTTGGGTGAATTTCCCCCGTTTAAAACCCTCTTGGATAAATCCACTGTGTATGGAGGAAACATGCCTTTCACACCCAGTTTAATCTCATTAAGCAGCGACGGCGGCTCCCAGCCATCACAGGGGGACACAGGCACGGCCAGAGGCTGGGGGCACCGGGTGTGACGAATGGGAGAGGTCTCAGCCACTCCTGTGCCCGGGTTGGGATTTATGTTTTCTGCCTCTGCCCCACATTTTGAGCTCTTTCCTTGCCCTTTCTCTGGCCTTGTTCTCCTGTTGTGTTTCTGCTGTGACAAAAATAGCCAAAGAGGTGCTAAAATAGAATTAAGGCGCTTGAATATGTAAATGCTATTTGTGCTCGCCCTGTTGCCTCCTAAGTTTCAGCAAGAACGATGCTTTTCTTCCAGTCTCAGCCCAAGGAGGCGATTTTGGACCAGGGAGCACCAGGACACAGAGATCTGCAAGCTCCTTTCGATATTGACAACCCTCTTCCCAAAAGGTCCTATAAATACTGGTTTTCCACCCAAAATCGGCGAGTGCCATCGTTAGCACCAGGCGGCAGCGTGTGAGCTCCCTTTGGCTGCCCCCGGGGGGGACACGGCATCGCTGTGGCGGGTCCCCATCCCACCCAGGGATGCTTCACAGCCCACATCTTCCTGGGAGGAGGCTGGGGGGGACCAGGCTCAGCCCTGCGGCACGGGGTCGGACCTCTCCTGGAGGAAAAGCTTCGCAGCCCGGAGTCAATTCCTCTCCGTGAGACGAGGGAGGATGTTTCGGGAGCGCTGCCACGAATCGCGGCTGCTCCCGTGGCCACCGAGGGGAAGGAATTAAGCGCTCTGAGAAGCTGGCAAAGGTCCCTCTGGGAGCCCTGTGGTGACTCCTCCAAACCCATCGTGGTTTGTCCCTCCCATCAGGAGTCACAGCGCACGGTCGCTGCCGGTGCCAAGACCTCCCATCCCTGCTCCCCTCCGGCACCGCAGCCCCCAGCTCTGTGTGACGCCCGGGTCCGCATCGCCCCATCCCCGCGCCCATCTCCCTGCGAGGTGGCCGAGAGCCCCGGGGGGACCCTTACACCCCTGCCCACAGCCACGGGCGCCCGTCCCACGCCATGTCCCCCGTGCTCTCCCTCTTCCCCTGTCTGGTTTCTCTCCGCCGAGGCATGTGCCGACGTGCGGGGAGGGCTGGGTAAGGCTCGCTCCGAGACGGGGGGAGGCTCGGGGCCGTGGGTGTGAGCTCTGCCAGTCGGCACAGATGCTGTATTTGCTCACACAACAGCTCTGCTTCCCCCTCCAGATTTTGCCCTGAAAAACTAGGGCGCAGCCATGCTGCCCACGTCTCTGAATCCCCCCCCGGCGTCTGCTGCTCCCGCTGCTCGGGGACGGGGGAGCAGACGCGTCCCTCCCGGGGTACAGCACCAGGGACGGATTCAGGGGGGTCGGATCCAGGGTGAGACCTGCTGCTCCGTTCCGTCTCTGCCTGCTTTCCTGCGGCAAAACGCGGGCAGGGCGGCCTTCGATGGCGGTGCCATCCCGGCTGTGCCAGGACAGCCGGCACCCGCTTCAGGAAGGAGCATCAGGGCATCACGGGGACCTCATCAGAGGCGTCTGCTCCCATTCCCCTCTCCCTCGGCTCCAGCAGAGCAGCGGGTGGAGGTCCCAGCATGGCCGTGCACCCCCTGGCTCCAGCTCCGCACCCGGCGGTGGCAGGGAGGCAGCACAATCTGCATTTAAATGGGGATATTTAAAGCCCGAGCTGGGTGGGAAGCGAAGGAATCAACTTCCCAAGTGGGAGGGTGGGGTGTTATTTTTATATATTATTGGATACGCAGCTTAAATCTGGCCCTGGAAAATGAAGAGGAAACAGGGCGGGGTGGGGAAGGGAAATCGTGTCCCGGCATTGCTGCTCTGCAGCCACCGGCTCCGGATGCTCCGGGAGAATTGCCCGTTGCTGCCAGCCCCGGGCTGTGCCACGCCATGTCCCTCCTTCCCTGGCCCCTGCTGGGGTGGCAGGACGGGACAGGGACCTGGGAACAGCCTTGCTCATGTCCCCATTGTGAACGTCCCTGCAGCTCGGCACGCTGGGGTGGGTGCTGGCAATTGCCAGGGTACAAAAGGCAAATGGCCAAAGCACGGGAAGGCAAAAGGCAACGAGGTGTCATCAGTGCCCCTTGGCTCCGAGCATCCCCATCAGCTCATGGCCGAGCATTTTGGGACACCGCTGGCCCCAGCCGGGATGCGCGCGGTGCCTCCCATGGAGCCGTGCACGCTCCTCCAGCAGCGACGCTGGGGTTTGGAGGTGGGCAGGGGCTCCTTTTGTGCTGGTTGTTAATTAAGAGGATCATTCAGAGCCACTAGTAGTGTAGTGTGTTGTCTTATAATAGTTGCGATTCTGTCCCTGTGCCAGCTTCCATTAGCAACAAAACCCACTTATCTTGTTCTTTCCTATCTCTTCCCTTTATATTTTTATCCTTCCCTCTCCCTGCAAGTCTCTCTCTCCTCTTTTTCCAGCCCCAGCACCGCAGTAATAATTCTACCAGTCATCATCTCGGTTGACAAAACACTGTTGATGTGACAGCTCCGAGCTATGAAATCTCCGTTACCGCTCGATAATTAATTTACTAATTGCGTGCGCTGCTTCGCCACGCGGCTCGGAGCCAGCTCCAGGGCCAGCGGTGCCACCCTGACCTCGGTGCCCAACGGATGGGGGGGTGCCGGGGGGAGCGATGGGGTGGTCCCCTCCCTGTGCTGGGGGGCGGGAGGGGGCCTCCATGGGGATGGGGCCATGCTGGTCCATGGGGGCTTTGCCATGGGATGCCTCCCAGGTTGCTCCCTCTGGGATGTTGGTGCATAAATGTGGTTTTCCTGGGGAATGAGGGAAACTGGGACGGAGGGAAGGGGAAGGGGCTGGGTCGGGTTTGAGGGGGCTCGTCGGGGTGGTTGGCATGTCCCATTGTCCCCTGGTTCTCTGCCCCCAGCGAGCTGCCTTCATCGCTGGCTGTGCTTGAATGAGCAAAGGTGTCATCTCCATCCTCTGTCCCACCAGAGAGAAGGTTTCAAAACTGGTCCATCATTTAGAGGAAAAAAGCCCTCCCCCACCTGTCTCCTGGCCCATAAATACGGGGACGTGCTTTGACCCAGCTCCCGGCATCGGATGGGACTTGCCGCTGCCTTTGCACCGTGCGAGGGGCAGGAGGTGTCCCCAAAACCCCCTCAAGTGTCACAGCCAGCACACCGCAGCCACCTGGTTCCTTCCCCCTTTCTAAAGACCGTCCCGTGTCTCGCGTAGGGTGGGAAGGCGTGATGGCGGGGAGCGGGGAGGTCTCTCCTCCTGCTGGTTCCTTTTTAAACAAATTCAGAGGCCGCCTGTGCCTCCTGCCGGCTCCGTTCCGGGGAGCCAGGGCTCGGCGAGAGCTGATGTTTCCCACACGGGGATTCTGGTGGCTGTGAAATGTTTTGATTTTTCCTGATTGCAGGAGTCAAAAGGAACAAGGTCTGCCGGAGCCACTGTAACCAAGCGCATCTCTCACCTCGACATCGCCGCTGCTTTCATTCCTGGAGGGAAGCGTCGGGTTTTGCTTCATTTAGTTGATTTTTTTTTTTTTTTTGTTGGCTTTTTTATTTTCCCTTTGACGTCTCAAGCCCCTGATGAGGCATTTTCATCTGCAGGAAAACTTCTCCAGGTCTCCAGTGGGAGAGATGGGGCAGGACCTGGGCCAGGCCCCTGCCTAGGGAGCAACTTTTGGGGTTAAACCCCCCTGTTTGGGGTTGTGTGGGGAGGAGAGACCCCACCGTGCTCCCTGACCCATGGAGCTTCTGCCGTGGCACGGTGCCGCCGTGGCATGGTGACACAGGTTGGCATCGGGGACGGTCGGACCCTGCGTGCATCTCCTTGGGCTTTGCAGCCGGGGAGGTGACACGTGCTGGGATCCTCGTCAGCCTATTTTTAGCAGACGTCACCTGAGACTTGGTATTGATTGATTTGTTCCCACCGCCTCTACCTCCTCGGGCTCAGCTGCATTGGCACGTTGTCACCCACCGCTGGCACAGGAGCGGGGACGGGACAGCTCGGGGGGACCAGCTCCGGCGAATTCGGAGGCAGGAGGGGTGCTGGCGCTTGGCTCGGCACCTTGCAGGGCTCTGCTCTGAGCGCGTGTAAGGAACAAAGAGGGAAGGGAAACTGAGGCACGGGCTGGTGGCGTGCAGGGGAGCTGGGTGCAGGGCTCTGCATGGGACTGCCAAGCCCGGCAAGTGTCACCGGAATGGCACACATGATGGGGGGTTGAGTGCCCTGCCCCAGTGCCAGGGGAGCTTCCAGGGCTGCCACCTCCTTGCTGGGTAAATAAGTAATGTCTCGCCTCCGAAGCCGCGAGGTCGGTTGCATGGTAATCGCTTTTTGGGAGATGCAGTTACTGGGTGCTGTGGCAGAATGTGTCCTGGCACAGTCTCCTGCCAGAATCCGGCCGACGGCTGGGTGACGGTGACAGGCAGTGCCATCCTGGTGGGTGCTAAGGGCATCGCTGCTGCTTCGGGTGCTGCTCGCGGTGACCACAGCACCCTCCTTGCCTGCGCCAGGGTCCCCCCCACCACATGCTTTTGTCCCTGAGGGCAGGGGATGGATCCATGCTTCCCATGTCCTCCTCCTGCCCCTGCAGCCAGAGCCCCCAAACCCGCCTTGACTGAAATCCTCCTCTGCTTTCCGGGCTCTGGGGCTCCCTTCTCTGCTGTACAGGCAGGGGGGCACCGTGCCGTGTCCCCCTGTGGTGTGGGGGCTGCGTCGGAGCTTGGCACCCTCAGCCCGAGCCCAGGGAAATGCGGATTTGTGATCTGGGATGGGAGAGGAGGGGACGGCGAGGGACTGCTGAAAGCCGAGGCTGTTTGGGTAAATGAGTGATGGCTTTGAAGCGCGGAGCTGTGGCTCTCAGCAGCTTTTGAAGCCTTGGGAAATTTGTCTTTTTGACTCTGCAAGGTGCTCAGGCGGGGAGGGAAATGCATTACAAGTTGAAATGCTTTGAGAGCAGAGGGGAAACGTTATGTGATTCAAACCCCGTTCCTCCCAGCAAGAGGAAACCAGTGAACACAACATATTGTATTCTTCACATTCCTTCGCCTCCCTGTGCCGTGTGTGTAAATGGCCTGGTTTCCCCCAGCTCCCGGAGCCTGGGCTGCCACCAGGAGCTGGCTGCTGTGGCACCCGCTTCCCGACGGGCTGGGCACCCATCGCATCCAGCCTGGCCTGGGGGGATGCGGGGGACGCTGGGCAGGGGCTGGGAGAGGACCTGGATCCTGGTCAGGGATAAAGCTCCTTCCCATCCCGAGCATCCCAATAGTCCCCCAGCCTCCCCCCAGGTCAGCTTTGCCCCTGGCAGAGGTGGGAAAGGAGCTGGGAGTGGATGGTTGATGCTGAGCATCCTGAGCATCCTCATGCTCTCCTAGACTCCCCCAGGTGGGCTTTGCCCCCGGCAGAGGTGGGAAAGGAGCTGGGAGAGGATGGGGAAGCAGATGCTGAGCATCCTGGTGCTCTCCCAGCCTCCCCCCAGGTGGGCTTTGCCCATGGCAGAGTGGGGTACGGGAGGGGGCTGTGCCTATAGTGGGTATGGGGGGGCTGGAGCCGCACTGTGCTGAGCACGCGCCGCCCCGCCGGGGAGCCTGGGAGCTCAGTGTGACGTGTAAGAAGTCGAAAATAGAATCAATGCCGGTTTGTTCATGATAATAAATGGGAGCAAATCGCAAACAGTGGGTAAGTGACTGACAAACGCTGGTATTTTAATGTCCTCACAAAAGACCCATGTGTAAGTGGGACTTTGCATGAGTAATTCCATACATTTTTAATGGTGGACCCTGGGGGGGAATCAATCACGCTGCGCAGTTGAGTTTCCCTAATGCAAGGCACAACACAAAGCAATTTTGTTTGCTGAGGCGGCGCTGAGAGCGGCCGGTTCCCCGCGCAGGGGGGGCGGTTCCTCTCCCCCTCCAACAGCAAAGTCCTCCTGGGGACCACATCCCTTTGGCAGAGCCAGCCGTGGCTCCCCAGGAGTTACCGCCGGAGCCGGGGGCTTGCTGGGAATTTTTCTCTGGCTTTGTGGGACTTGAGCGGCGGCTGTTGGGGGTTTGTGCGTGGGAGAAACGCGCTCAGCTTGGCCCTGGGTCTGGAGCTGGGTCTGGAGGCGCTGGCTACTGCAGCGAGATGTTGTCCCTGTGGTACCCAGGGACACGGGGGTCAGGTCCTGCCGTGGGATGCTGCATCCCACCTGGCTGCTGGTCTCTCTCCAGGGCTCCTGGTTTTCGGGAGCACGCCGAGGCTTTGCTCCGGGTTCACCTGCGACCCAGGGCTGCTGCTGGGCATCTCTCCTTGACCGTCCAGGAGAATCGGGCTCTGCCGGTGGCACGAAGGGAGACCCCGGGTGACAGGTACCACCAAGAAACACCCTTAATGGTTTTCTGGATGATGCTGGCTCCATTCACCTTGGTGGCAGAACGCTTCATGACTATTAGGCAGAGCGAGCCAGCGCAGGGTGCCGCTCCCACTGCAGGAGGGTGTCACCTGGGGAACCTCGGCCAGTTTTGGGGCAATTCGCCCGTCTTCTGTGACTCCCAGGGTCCTGCAGCCACACGCAATGGCAGAGGTGGCAGGAACCTTTTCTGCAAGGACCAGCAGCAAGCCTTAGCTTTTTGTGATGGAAATGCGACCCTGCAGGAGCAAAAGGCTAATGTGCTCTGGGTGGCTGCTAAAACTTCTGCCGGGGATATATAGCACCTCATTTACGACGATATTTTTTATGCTGAAATGGAAGAAAGCAGCTGCTATCTGTACAAACAAAATTAGGCCAAAGGAGGAAAGTAATTTTGTAAAAGAAATAGGGAGATGCAGGGGGAGATGGATAGGAGACAGATGAATAAACACAATCTACATAGAAACTGATAAAAATTCAATTTCTGCTCACACACATCCCGGTCTAGCTCACTCCCTTCCTCTCCTCTTCTCCACATGCTTCGACGTTGTCTGCAGCCCTCGTGCATCCATCTGGGATGTGGGAGGCAAACACAATGATCCTATTCTGTCTTCAACGCAGTGCAAAATTTTCTTTAATTATGGTTCTTTAATTCCTCTGACTCCGGCTTTATCTTCGGTATTTTTTCCCTTGCAAGCGGTGGGTGGCAGGGCGAGCGTCCCACGGGGACAGAGGGCCCCAGTGCATGACCCCGCTCCCACCGCAGTGATTCCGTGGATCAAGGCTACGGGGAACCCGGATGTGGGATCCGGGACTGTAACCCTGCGGGATGAAGGGGGCTGGGAGGAATGGGCAACTCCTGCGAGCGATGCGTGGTACCCACGAGTCTGGCTTTGTCCCTGTTCTCAGGACTGGTGTCCCTGTAAACCCCAGCTCCCGGAGCCGCAGGAGCACACCGGGTTCTCCCTGATGCTTTTCAAGCACATTTAGTGCCTTTGGCTCTGGGTTATTAAAAAAAAAAAAACCTCCATAAACTTTCCGGGGCTGCCTTCGCCCTGCACGCTGGGCTGCGAGCTGGGGTTGGTGCTCTGACTGGCTGAGCAGCGGGAGGGAAGGACCTTCCTCGGGTTCATCAGGGCAACCCTGGCTGGAAAATTCATCAGCGTGAGCTTAACGAGTGAGCACAGGCTGGCCTGGAAGCTGGAGCTGGCACATACGTCGTCTTTGATCCGCTACCCACGCGCCTCTGGCGGCTCCGCGCCCGTCCTGGGGCAAAGCCCGTGTGGAGGCAGCACTGCCTGGCTTGCTGCCCACTCCTCCTGCTCCTGCTCCCCCTGCTCCCCCTGCTCCTGCTCCTGCTCCCCCTGCTCCTGCTCCCCCTGCTCCTGCTCCCCCTGCTCCCCCTGCTCCTGCTCCCCCTGTTCCTCCTGCTCCCCCTGTTCCTCCTGCTCCCCCTGTTCCTCCTGCTCCCCCTGCTCCCCCTGTTCCTCCTGCTCCCCCTGTTCCTCCTGCTCCCCCTGCTCCCCCTGTTCCTCCTGCTCCCCCTGTTCCTCCTGCTCCCCCTGCTCCCCCTGTTCCTCCTGCTCCTCCTGCTCCCCCTGCTCCTGCTCCTCCTGGTCCCCGGCCAGCCCAGCACAGGCAGAGGATGCACGACCCCCTGCCTGCACCTCCGCTCTCCGAGGAGACTTCTCCTGCCTCTTCCTTCACCCTCTGATCGCGGGGCATCTCTCCTGCTGGTCGGCTCATCATTCATGGATAATGGGCCATTTAGGGGCATTTTTTGCAGAGGCTGCTGGAGGAACCAGTTGCAATGGCTCTGTTTGATGCTAATGGTGGTGGCCCCTCTGCCTTTCCCAAATCCAGGGCTAAAAATTCACCCGGAGGAGAAGGTGGCAGATGGGGCTGAGGCAGAGCAGCTGTGTGGGAGCAGGGCTGTCTGGGGGGGGTCGCAGGGCTGACCCCCCTCCCATTGTCCCCATCGCCCTGGCCCAGTGGCGGGCTCTGGATGCACCCTGCGGTGCTGCATGTCCCTGCCTGACGCAGGGTTGGTGCACAAAGGAGGGTCTTGTGTGTCCCCTGTAGCCGAGGACACGGGGCACTGGGCTTTGCACTGGTATGGTCCATCCCCACGGAGCAAGCGAGAGCTCCGGGCAAGAGGGGATCGATGAGAGCAAAGCGAGTGCACTTTCGAATCTGCTCGAAGGGCAATGGAGCGTGGAAACGGCCATGCCACCAGGGAGCGGGGAGCATGTCACCAGGGCACGGGGACAGCCGGGGCTGAGCCCTCCTCCTGCAGCACACGGAGCCCCGGGGGAGGCCAGACCCCACTCTGACAGGTGCTGAGCAGCCCTGGCCGGGTCCTGGGGACTGGGGAGGCGGCATGGAGCATCCTCACGGTGCGCAACCTGCGTCGCCCCCAGCAGCTTCGCTCCCCAGGGACCCCTGCTAAAGGGGCACGCTGGAGCGGGTGCTCTGCCCCTCCCAAACCTCGGGCGTTTGGGAGGCTCCATGCTCTGCACCGAGCGTTGCCACGCCAGAGAGAGCCAGGATTGGAGATGGAGGGTGTGGGGCACCCATGTCCCCGCGCACGCCCACGTCCCCCGTGCACACCCACGTGTGCGGAGGCTGAGCCGAGCTGCAGCCTGGTTTCCATAGGAAACCAAGCGGAGGCCAAAATCCTGCTGGGAGGTGCTGGAGGGTCTCTGAAATGTGGCCCGAAGAGCTCCGCGCCCAGGGAGCCTCGCCGTCCCAGCCGGTGCTCTGGGGACACTGGACGGTGGTGACAGCGTTGGTGGCACCTGGGCGGCTGGGGGTACCAGAGGGGCTGCGCCGGTGGCAGCTTGGCTGTGGTGGGGGGGTTTGGAGGGGGGATTTTGGGGATGAAACACAGCCTCCAGGAGCTCCCCTGACACTCGCAAATAAGCAAGATGGGGCGGCAAGGGGCTGTCACCAGCGCGGTGGGGCTGTTACTGGTGCTGGGGCATGTCCCTGACCTTCTCGCCGCCGTGGGCTTGTGCAGGACCGGAGCTGCTCAAAGCTCACCCAGAGCATCCCATCCCCTGAGCATCGGGGAATTTGGGGCTATCCAGAGCCCCCAGCACGGTGCAGCCTCGTAACCCTGCTGCCACAGGGGCTGGGAGGCCATGTTTTCCCCGGGAAGGCCCCGTGGAGGAGGGGAGAGGAAGGATGGCATCGTTTCGGGGTTGAGGACCATGCAGGCGCGCGAGGGAAGCGCCTCTCGCGGGCGGCAGGGTCTGCCCGGCTCCTCGCCTCACCGATTGCACCTTCACCCTGAGCGCTGCCTGCCTGCCAGCCTTCCTCCTCCTCCTTCTCCTCCTCCTCCTCCTCCTACACCTCCTCTTCCTCCTCCTCTCCTCCTCCTCCCCTTCCTCCACAGGCCTTTCGCAGGCTGCCAAGTGAAGATGCATTTGCCGGGCTGCGCACTCCAAAAGTTGATACTTCCCCTCCAGGCAATTAAAAGGAAGCCATTTCTCCTCAATCAGCCGTATTTGAATATGGAAATGATTTTTAATTACTCAGAGTCAATATCATTTTATCACTGAAATGTGTTTGAACGAGGTTTGCCGTATTTGCAGGGCGTCTAATAAGCCGAATGCAAATTCTCTGCAATTCACGCTTTTTAAATGCTCTGATGAGCGAGGCGAGGTGCTGCCCTTTGAAGGTTTCATTCCCAGGCTCTTTCCAGGGCACGAAATGCCAGCCGTCCCCCCTGCCACGGCTGCCATGGCAGGGGGGGGATGTGGCAGGGGCCACCAGCCTGGCGGGGACACAGGGACAGCGATTGCTCCTCCGCCGAGCGCGGCCGTCCCCGCATCGCCTGGCCCCGAACATGCCCTGGGTCAGCTCCGCACGGGGCTAATGACAGCTCGGCAGCGCTAGATCCCGGGCTATTGTCTCCTGATTAATTTGCTAATTATGTTCTGCTTTTATCCAAGGGGCCTGGCGGCGGTGCGGAAATGTCAGGCACTTGTTTATGCCCCGGGTTGCTGGCGGAGTGACAGAGGCAGAGTCCCCGGAGGAGCCACATGTAACCTGGCTCCGGTGTCACCGTGCCACGGCTGCCACGGGGCCGGGACCGAGCTGCTGCCCCTGCCACCACCGCCCCCGCCAGCCCCGGGCCCGTCCTTTCACCTGTGCCTCAGTTTCCCCATGGTGGGGGCTGAAAATAGCCAGAGCCATCGCCCTGCAGGCTCCAGGGGTGGGGAGCGCTGGCACGGTGGTCTCAGTGCCACCACGCCATGGCAGGGACCGACTGCCCGTGGCTGCGGTCCCCGTGCCCCCATGGGGCTGTCACCGAGGCAGTGCAAAGCACAGAGTGCCCGAGGCAAAGGGGACCGGGGCAGCATTTGCCCCCGTCTCCCGCAGCCTCCTGCACCCCGTGCATCCCAGTTCACGGCTTACTGGGAGGCACTGGGGCTCCAGCCCCCTGGGGGAGAGGCCCCCGCAGATGCCACCCACTTGCTGAGAAGGGGACAGGGGATCTGGCCAGGCGGCTTCCCAACATCCAGCCTCTGGGTTTTCCTGCTGCGAGAACCCGTCAGGTGCCGGCGTTGAACACCGCGAGGCTGAGCAGCCGAGCTGACATCCCCGCTGCCGGCTTCAGCCGGGCTCTCTGCAGCCTCATGTATATTAATCGAGATGAATATTTATGCAAAGTTTCCTGCTTTTGAGCGGTTGCTCGTGTGCAGGCGCGCTCCGGCTACCGCTGCCGCTCGGGGCGGTGAAATGGCTCCGGTGGCCGGAGGCTGCGGGCAGCCCGGCGGGGGTTGGGCAGGGCTGGGGTGGGCAGGCAGCAGGCAGGGAGCAGGCAGGGCTGGTTTGGAGCTTGCTCCTTGCCAGGCTGCTCCGGCTCCGGGAGGATCTCCCAGCACATTGGGATCCACAGGCGTTTATCCTGCCTGAACCCCGGCATGGAGCAGAGCTGCTTTCTGGTGTGTGGAGACCCGGAGGTGAAAATCCCACGGGTGTCCCACACACCGGCTCCCCACCGGTGCTCATCCCTTGATCCCACAGGCACAGGAGGCAGCCTCTGCACGGCAGAAACTCTCCCAATTTCTCCCAATGTCTTCCAGACTCTCCCCAGGGCCTGGCCCAGCGCCTTGAGCCCTTCACGCTGCCCTGCCTTGTGCTGAGGGCATCATCTCCGCCTTGGCGCAGACGGACACGGGATCAGCCCTGGCCCATCCTTCAGCGCACAAAGTGCCTGGAAAAATCAAAATGAAGATGCTGAGCTGAAACCGATCTTCCCGGGCACAACGGCCACGTCCATAGGTCTGGGAGCCGCTGGGGATGGGCTGCTGGCTGCGGCAGCGCTCCCCCCTCCATAAAAAAGCTCAAAGTGAAATTTATGTCAGAGATTATTCCTATCCTTCCTCTTCTCCTCATCGCACGGGCTTCCCTCACTCCTTTTCCTTTGCTTTTCTCCCCGCCACTGTGAGCAAAACTTCCCGTGAAGGTTCCTGGGAGGTGAGCGGCGGACGCGGGCAGCCAGTGTGGGGCCGGTCCCTCCGTCCCGGCCACGGGCACTGAAGGCTCCTCCGCCGGCACTTACTGCCTCTTCCTATTACAGCGGATTATCTTGCAAACCAAACTTCCCTGTTTACCGCTGCTTTTGTTTTTCCACCAGAGCAACTTGCAGCGAGGTTTATGGGAAGCGGTTCAGACAGGCGGCTGCGCTTACCAGCTTCTCGGGGGCTGCCTCCTGCTCCCGCCTCACCCCGCGGTCCAAGCTGAGACGCTCCTGCTAAGCCTTTCTGAAAAGCTGCTGCTCCGTGCCCTGGCCGGGGGAGACAAGTCCTGGGGATTGGGCCCATCGGCGGCCACCGGAGCCCGGGGGCTTCTTGCAACATCCCCACATGCCCCTGGCCAGGAGCCGGGCTCACTCTCTTCCCTGAATCCTCACCCAGGGCCGGGCACGGAGTAGCTGCCACCTCCGTGACTCCCCCCTGTCCCTGATTTCTGTTCCAAACGAAGGGGAAATAAGAGCCCTGTGTTGGAAAAGCAACAGTGCGGGCTGCATGGGGACCCCCCCGGCCAGCGATGGGGGCTCGGCCGGTCTCTGCCCGGTGCTGGGCATCCCAGCAGTGTCTGCGGCTGCTGTTAGCCACGGCAGCAGCACCGGCATAATGATCGTGGCGGCACCAGGGACCTTGTGTCAACCTGGCGGGTTATTATTGCCTTAATGGACAGGTCTAATTCCCATCCAGCAGGCAAGGCCGGGTGTTACAACCTCTGTGCGTGCGGGCGCTGCTCTAATTACACCCTGCGAGCTGCTCTGCCTGCGCTGACACCCGCCCCCCCAGCACCCGCGGGCACCGAAGAGGCCGAGTGCCCTGATCGGTGTTTTCCTCACGTCCCAGCAGTTCACGGGGGTGCGGAGGATGCTGGGGGGGCTCCGTGTGCTTGCACAGATCACTGGGGAGATGCTTTCTTTTGGCTGGGGGGGGGTGTCTCCAGCGCCTTCCCCAGCTCTGCCTGGCCCAGGGGGCTGGCGAGGGGCTGAGCACCCCCTTGCCTTGCTTTGGGCTGGGGGCACGGCTGGCGGCGGAGCTCAGGCTGCGGCTGCGGGGAGGTTTGCAGGGATGCAGCAGCAACAAGCAGTTACAGAGAGCACCCAGTTGTCCTGGTAACAGTGGGTGCCTCCGGCTCCCACAGCTCAGCCCCCCCCACCCCAGCGCCAGAGCCCTCCAGCCCCTCCTTGCCGCGGGCAGGGTCCCAGTGGGGGCAGAGGAGGCTTTTGGCGGTGCTGCCTGCAGCACCGGGGAACCTGGGGCAGGGGGTGACGCGGAGGATGGCAACGATTCCATCGCTGGAAGGGCAGCAGCAGGCAGAGGGTGACGCTACGTGCAGGACCACAGGCCGTGGCCAGGCCTGGTGGCACGGGGCTCTCGCAGGACAGAGGGATGTAAGCCAGGCTGCGCCGCAGCCAGCACTGGGGCCAGGGCAGAGCCCGCAGCCACCATGCAGGCAGCACATCCCACATCGCATCCCACATCGCATCCCGCATCGCTCGCAGGGCAGCGGTAGCTGGTGACAAGCGAAGCGTTCGGAAATTTGGAAGTATATCAAGCGTGCAGACCTATTCAGCTGCGGGAACAAATACCTTGCGGGAAGCAGGGATTGCGATCCAGAGCGCCGTGGGTTTGGGATCGCCCTTCTGCTGCGCTGCAGCCGCTGCGATGATCTGTATTTACAGAGACGGGTTCTGGAATATCCTCCAGTTATGTCTGAGCTAATGATGCTTTTCTCCCTGGGATAACGAACAGCCGGAGAAGCTGGTGTGCTTTCTCTCAGCCTTGACCCAGAGGGGATGAGTGCCTGTCTGGGGACGCCGGGTCGGGCACTGGCGGGCTGCAGGGGAGAACTGGGAAAAGGGAACACCAGGGAGGGAGGGAGGGAGCTGAATTGCACCAAGGCCTCTGGTGGATCTGACCCTGCTCTTCCAGCAGTGCAGGGCTGGATGCGGGCTGGTGCTGAGCTGCAGATCCCTTGAGTGCTGAGCACTGGCCCTGGTCCCCCTGCTAAGAGTTTTCTACCTCTGTCACGCCTGGCCCCAGACAGATGCTGCGAGGGGCTCCCCGGAGACCTGCGTCCCCCCGGGGATGAGAACAGCGCACCCAGGGGACACAGCAGGATGCGGCCAGCAGAGGTAGGCAGGGTGGCAATGGAACACGCTGCATTTCCAGCTGCGTCGCTCCTGCAGCGTGGCAGTGAGGCCATGCCGCATCCTGCTGGGCACCTCACTGCGGGGCTGGGGCTCGGTGACAATGACACTCTGTCCCCTCCACGCCAGAGCTCCCATGCTCCTGGTGGGCTCTGCCCTGGGCAGGATCCGGGCTGCAGAGGGGCCTCTGTGCTGGCTGCTCTCAGTTGCCCATGGACCACCAAGATGGTCAGGTTTATCCCGTCTGTGCATGGCCCCTGCCCAATCACCACCATGGCTCTGGGAGTGTGACATCCTCCGTGTCACACACACTTGTGCCACGTTTGTGCAACCACAGGGTGTGCCAGCCCCATTTCTCACCCAGTGCTGATGCTCCAGGTCTCCCTGCGTCCCCCCCCCCCCCCCCCCCCCACGCCCCTGCAGAACATGCCACGCCAAGGCCTTGCACATGTGTGCAACACGGCTGCTGGCAGGGAGCACACGCACCCTGCACAGGGGTGTGCCACACACGCGTGTGTGTGCTCCCCGGCGCCCACCACTGTGCACGCGTGCACTGCCCATGCACCCCCATGCACGCACCCCTTGTGTGCACGCGTGAACGCACCAGCCCCGCGCACGCACACACAGCCCGCGCGCCTGCACGCGCGAACCGATGCACGCGTGTGCGGGCACACGCCAGCCACACACCTGCACACGCATGCACCCCCCCTACACCCCCGGGACCACAACACGCGTGTGCACGCCCCATCCACACGCGTGCAGCCCATGCACGTCCCCCCCCTCCCCCGCCGTGTGCACCCACACCCCCCCCCCCCACCGCTGCAGCATCCCGGGGGTCACCTTCCCCCCCCCCCCCACCCCGGGCTCCGGGGGCGGCGGCGGTGCGGCGGCGGCGGGGGGGGGCACCCACCCCCCCGTCCCCCCCGTCCCTCCCTCCCGCCCCCGGCCGCCCGCCCCCGGCCCCGCGCCGCGCAGGCTCCCCGCCATGCCCGCTGCTGTCACACCGCCCCGCGCCCGGCGCATGCAGCAAGTGCCCGAGCCGCGCGCGCCGCCGCCGCCGCCGCCGCACCCCCCCGCCGCCACCGGGGCCCGGCGCGCCGCGCGCCCGCCGCCGGCCCCGCGCGCCCCCGCCGCAGCCGCCGCCGCCGCCGCCGCCGCGCTCCCCCGGGCGCGCCCGGGCACCGGCTGCCGCCGCCGCCGCCGCTCGGGGATGGCCAGCCCGCTGCACGCCGCGCCGCGCCGGGGCTACACGCGCTGCTGACGGAGCGCAGGTAAGGGCGGCGGCGGCGGGGGGAACCCCCCCGCTCCGGTACACCGACACCCCCCCCCCCCCTTCGGTGTGGCCCTCCCCTCCTTCCCGGTTCACCGAGCCCCGAGGTGCGGTGTGTTCCGCTCCCCCCCCCCCCCCCCCCCCCCGCCGCTTCCTTCCGCGGCGCAGCGGGGGCGGCAGCTCGCCGGGGCTTGCGGGATGCGGCGGCCGGTGCTGCCGGCTGGCAGAGCCCCGGTTCCGCCGTGTTCCCGGTTTCCCCCCCTCGCCGCCCCGGCCCCTCGCCGCCCCCTTCCCCACCCCCGGCCAACTTTCCTGCTCCGGCGGCGGGGCTGCGGGGCCGGGGAGTTGCAGCCGCGCCGCGGTACCGGGGGTGGCCGCTGCTCGGTGCCCGGTGCGGGCAGCGGCATCCCGGGGGCGGCCCCGGCCCTGCCTGGAAGTTGCGCGGGGCTGCGGCGGGGGGGCGGGCTCGGAACCGGGGCTGGCTCCGAGCGGTGGCATGACCGGGGCTGCCGGCCCCCCCGCCATGGGGTGCCGGTCCCCCTCCCCACCAGCAGTGCCAGGGCTCCGGCAGCCCCCGTTGGAAGGGCTGCACGCGTGTCGGTGGGCACATGCATGTCACTGGGCACACATGTGGCACCGCGGTGTGTCATACAGCGAGGCCAGGGGTGCCAGGCTGCCTGCTGGCATCCCTGCCAGCCCTGCTGCGGGCACACGTGTGCTGCCAGCACGGCACGCGTGGATGCTCGGTGGGTTGGTCACCCCTGGCCAGGACCCCGGGGAATCGGCACGCAGTGGGGTGCGTGGGCAGGCGTGTCAGCGGAGCCCCGGCAGCAGGCGGTGGTTTTGCCGCTCTCCCCTGTGTGGGGGCTTTGTTGGGAGCCCCCATGCCACTGGGGCAAACAGCACCGGGGGACCGTGGGCGTGCGGCGGGGGCACACGTGGGCGCCCAGCGTGTGCCGGTGCGGGCACGTGCAGCGTGCAGGTGGCAGCCAGATCCGGGGGGGGGGGGGCTGCATCCCTTCCCAGGGGACCCACAAACCTTGGGGTTCATGGCAGGAGCGGTGCCACGTGTGCCCGCGCGTGTGCCCACGCAGGTCACTTGTTGAAGCATGGGGAGATTTTCCCGCAGCCCCGGCCGGCACGGAGGACGCGTGTGCACGGCGCCTGCATGGTCGGTGCCGGGGGCTCACGGCAGCACAGCGTGTGTGAACAACCCTGTGCTTTTCTAGGTCATGTCACTGCTGCCTGGGCTGGATGGCGCCTGGCAGCCGGGGCTGCCGGTGACGTTGGGGAGGTGGCCCCAGGGTGGCTGGGCTGGGTCGTGGCAGAGTGTCCGTCCGGTCGGGGTTTCTGACCGGGCACTGGCGATGGCTGGGGTGCGTGTGGAGCTGGTGGCACCGGGCTGGCACTGAGCCATGCCGCCGGGAGAGCTCCCAGTGGGCGGCGCAGCGGTTGTTTGGGAGTGACCTGTCCCCCCTTGAAGGCGGTGGGGGCGGCTGAGCCCAGGAGGGCCCGTGGGGAGGGATCGGCTCGTGGGGCTCCCATAGGGTGCCCGTGGGGAGGAGTGGGGCAGCATGGCTGTCGTCACCATCGCCTGGTTGCCCTCCGGCCGCCCTCCTCGGGGGGGCTCGGTGCCCCATTTCCCAGCAGGGTTCGTTACCGGTGGCACGGACGGCGGCGGATGCTGGAGTTGGCCACGGGGCAGTGCTGGTCCCTCTGTGCTGGAGCCCGGAGCCTGGCAGTGGCTTCTCTTCGAGGCCTGCCTGGCTGCTCGTCAAGCCTTGTCACCAGACCCTGTTTTGATCCAAGGAGCCTGTGAGAAGCCAGGATCCTACAAATTTGGTCTGAGCTGAAGGGAAATGGATACGGAGCTGGCACCGTAGGCGTCTTCTCCACGACCGGCAGCTGCGTGGCAGAGGTGCTCCAGCACCGGCTGGGAAGATGCTGCCTGCTCTTCTCGACGCTGCTAAGGAACCTCTGCTCTTCTGCCTGCCATGACACCTCTGCCGTGCCGGTGACAGGTGTTGGGCCAGGGGTGCCAGACTCTTCCCAGAGAGCTGCAGTGGGCTCTGTCCTCCCCGGTGGGCTGGTGGGCTGCGGAGAACCCTGCCCTGGCACCAACCTCCCCCCCACAGGAGCGGGAATAGATGGCTTCTCCTTCGCCTGGGCTGTTCCCATCACTGCCAAGTCCCCGTGCCCACGGCTGGGTGCTCTCCAGGCTGGGTGGGGGCTGCAGGACAGGCTCCCCGTGCCCCCCTGCCCAGAGGAAGCTGATGCTCGGATGGATGGACACACAGACCATGGGATGAGCCGCTAGCCTGGTCCTCTGCGCAGCCCTCGGCGCTGGGCTACTGCGATGCCTCGATGCTGCTCCACAGGAATTTGGACTGAGGCCTGGCAAACTCATTTCCTACCACGGTGCCATCCTCTAATGGGGACAGGGCTGGCTCTGGGCCACCCAGCTTGGTTGCCAAATGTCAGAGGCTCTGTAGCTCCTCGGTGCTCACAAGGGTCATCGCGTCCCCCCTGCTCTCATCCCGTCTGTTCGTTCTTGATGTCCTCCAAGAGCGGGATGGAACCAGGTCCCTTCTCCTCCTCGGGGCACCTCGGAGGCTCCCAGTGGATCTGGGTCTGGCTGAGATGGTGGGTTACAAAAAAAAAATCCCCCTCCAGCGCAAGCACACATCCAGGCTGCCCCCCCCGGCTGCCCGCCCTGGGACGCGGACCCCCCTTTGGATGCCTCCTGGGGCACTCAACCCCCCATCCCTTTGCCCAACGGTGCCAGGACAAGATGGAGCTGCTGGAGAAGAGGGAGCCACATCCCAGCTACATGGAAACTACTTGGGAGAGGCCGTGGGAGAGCGGTGGGAGCAGCCACAGCTGCTGCAGCCCCTGCGGGTGCCCTGCTGCGGCGGGGGGGGCTCGTCTCCAGGGACCCCCACTGCCATGGAGGGGGAGGCAGCACATGCTGTTCCCTGGCAGAGCGTAATCCCTAATCCCGGAGGAGATTTCACTGTGCTGTCTCTCGGCCTTTCTTTTGGAGTGGAGTTTTACCAACAGCAGTTAAGTAAAATAAATAAAAAGGCCTGTGCTTGCCAGTGCTAGCGAGCCTGAGCCAGTGATTGGCAAAGCGGCACCATTAATTACAGCTCGGCGCTGCTGCCAGCCTGCCTGCTTCAGGAAAGGTGGTGGCAGCACGCCGGGGAAGGCAGAGGGAGAGGGGGAGTGCGCGGGGAAGGGGGAGACGTGAGAGAGGGGAGGGGGGGGAATCGTGGTCCCGGGTGCCGGGGGGGATGTGCCGCGGCGGGTGGAAGCGGCACCGAAACCCCTCTCCCCGCCGAGTGCCTGTGCCTGCACGGGAACCCACGCGTGTGCACACACACGCCTTGCAGGAAGCCGTGTTTTGGGGGGGTGAGGGCTGAAGGCTGTGGTCTCCGCGGAGTTACTCGGGCAATTTCGCCCAGTGCTGCTCGCAGCATTAATTAGTTGGCAGAGAGGCCGGGTCGGTGCTGGCGAGGGCCGGCAGGGCTGAGTGCTGCGGGTCCCTCGCAGGCGGCCGGGACTGAGCGTGGCGGTGGCGGAGGTGGCTTTGAAGTTTCCAGATGCCTTTGAACCGCTAGTGAAGATCCTGGAAATTGGAGGGTTGTGGACTCAGACGGCGGGAAGAGCTCGTTACAGCGCTTTGTTCATCGGCATCACCTCTGGGCAGGCAGGGATTTGTTCCCATGGGATGGAGCCCGTTCCGTGGCCTTGTGGCTGTGCCGTGCCGTGCCGCTGGCCGGCCGCTCCCCCTCAGATGCCGTGGCCTTTCAGCAGGGAGCAGGGCTGTTCCCACTGTCGTTCAACAGCCAGGACTGCCCAGCCCTTCCTTGCCCTCATGCCGTTGTCCCGAGCCATCCTCGCATCAGGAATTCTCATGGATAGTAGATTTTCTACAGCCTATTAAAACAACACTGCCTGGTTAAAAACCGTGTCTCTTAAAACCCAAATCTCCTTTACTTTGCTATTAATCGTTTCTCAGATTACTAATGCCAGGGGGGTTTAGTGCTGCCCGTTCATCACTTTTGGGGCTGGTTGGTTGTTTCTGGCTTTGCCTGGCTGGAGAGGGGCGGCTGCGGCCGAGCCGGAGTGTGATGGTGAGGAGCTGGCCCCTGCCATGCTGGGAGGATGGAGCTGGACCAGGTCCCCGCCAAAATCCCTGCCGAAATCCCAGTTCACATGGAGTATCTTCAGGGAAACAACCTGTTTGTGCGGCGCAAGCAGGGCTGGTGTGGAGCGGTGCCTCCTCCTGCCGTGCTGCGGCCGCCGGCGAGGGAGAGGTGAGCCCTGGTCGGATCCTGCCGGTTACCGGAGCCAGGAAGGATGCGGTGGCGGTGATGGAGAGGGACCAGCTCCGACTGCTGAGGGTGGGGAGCCTGGGATGTCACTTCTGCACAGTCGCTTCCCAGTTCTGTGATGGCTCTTTAAAAGCTTTAATTAAAAACCCACCCCCTTCCCTGCGCCCGGGCGGGGGAACAAAGGCAAATGGAAGGGGCTGGAGCGGGTGGCTCTGGCGGGCGAGCGTGCCAGCCTGTGCCAGCCCTGCTCCGGGTGCCGTCCCCGTCGAGCGGCAGCCGCTCCGGCAGCAGCCCAGCAAAGCGGTTGGGTGCAGCGGGTCCCCGGGGGCGGCCAGTGTCCCCCCCACCAGCGGGCTTTGCCGACAGTGCCAGGATGCGGGCGCTGGTGCCAGGCAATTTCTTCCACATGGAGCGAGGCCGGTCTGGAGGGGCGATGGGCAGCGGGGCCGTGCCCTGGCACCCCGCCGAGGCTGGGCTCGCTCTTGCCGGAGCCCACGGACGGCGACGCTGCAGGGGACGAGGTCCTCGCCGTGGTGCCAGGTAGGGGGTGACGGTGGCCCCTCCTCGAGCCGCTCGGCACCTCCCGCCGGGTGACTCGGTGCCCCAGACGTTAAATATCTTCTCGGGGCCCCGCTCGCAGCTCGGTGAAATATTCTCACTGCAGCAGCAGCAGCCGAAGCGCTGCAGGGAGCGGGGCTGGTGCTGTACGAGCTGTATCGGATTTGATCTGCTCTTGACGAGCCCTGGCCTTTGGCAGCAGCCGCGGCGCGGTGCTGGGCTCTGGGGCAGCCACAGCCCCGGCGGCTTTTCGGGGTAGGGGGGAGGCTCCCCATGGTCCGGAGCACCTGGGTCTGGCACAGCACCATGTTTAAAACGCGGGGAGCCCGGGGAAGCGTGGCAACGGGCTGCCCGGTTGTCCCTGTCCCCGCCAAGCTTTCCAGCAGCCGGTTTGCCCCAGCAGTAGCCACACTGGCAAGCTGGGCACCGACAGGAGCTGGGCGGGAGGGATGAGCAGTTGGCGGTGCCGGAGCATCCCTCCTCGCTGCTCCCGGGCGAGGGAAGCAAGCACCATCTTGTGTCCCTGCCAGGCTGCGGGAGCCCCGGGAGCTCGCTGCAGAGTGGCAGCATGTCCCTGCCTGACCTCCTCCTTCCCCTCCTCCCCCTCCTTCCCCTCCTCCCCCTCCTCCCCCTCCTCCTCCTCCCAGCCCTGGCTCTCCCGGAGCAGTGGAGGGCTGGGACTCTCCGGGAGACCCCAGGTCTTTGCTGGGTGCTTGAGGAGCAGCAGTGGGGGATGTCCATGGAGCTCCCGGCTCCAGCCCCCTTCGTCCCCTTGCTGCCACGGGTCGGGGCATCTCCTGTTGAATTCCCCGGGGTCTCCCGGGGGTGGAAGTGGCTGCAGGAAAGTGGGGTTTTCTTTTACCCCAGACCCCCCTGCGTACATCAGGGGGTCCTGCCTGGACCTGGCCCCAGGCTTGGCTGCTCCGTCTGGCTCCATCCCAGTCCCTTTCTCCCCATGCCTGCGTGCTGCCGGCGGGGGCCAGCTGCCGACACCGAGCCCCCGCGCTGCCGGGGTGGTGGGAGCCAGCGCCAACCTGTTGCATGAGAGCTGGGTTATTTTTAGCTCTGTAATGTGCCCGTCGTGGCTCTGGCGCAGGCTCGGCCGAGGCTCAGGCTCCCTCCCTCATGAGCAGGGGGATACCCCGGCACCGGGGCCTCGGCCAGGGCTGATTTGGGAGCAGGAGATGTTGTTTTGGGGTGGAGAAGGGCATCCCTGCGTCGTGCCAAGCCCTCAGCATCCCCCACGCATGGCTGGGAGCAGGGACCTCTGTGATTTTAGAAATCAATCTCTGAGATGGCATCCTTCCCCTGCGGCCACCTCTTGAGTGTCCCCCGCTGTCCCCGGGGCTGCCCCCTCGCTGACGCTGGCCCGGCAGAGCAGTGCTGACACGCACGCGGTGGCCTTGGCCTCTATGGAGCCACACTCCGGTCCCACTTAATAATGCCACTGCATGCGTTATTTTATTAATGAGTTATTAAAAAGCTATCCACAGCGATGCTGCTGCGTACCAGGCATGGTGTCCAAGAAATATGTACTTCAATGATTGCTCACCCCATGCCGGGGTCTCGTGGCAGGCGGGGGACACACCATGCTGTCGGGGTGCCTGTGTACCCCCAGCACATCACACCGGGCTCCTCTGCTGAGCAGCCGGCCTGTCCCCGCGGTGCTCGGGGGCACCAACAATAGCTACGAGGCTTTTTATAGCCCCGTCTGGGCAGAAGCTGTTTGGTGGCTCCTTGCCCAGGTTGTGCTTGGCGGGCTCCGGCGGGTAAGCCGAGGGCAGGGGGGGATGCAGCAGTGGGGGTTTGCTGCTGTGGGGTGGGAGCCAGGTCCGCGCTCTGGTGGTTTTGGGGTAAAGTCCCCCATCCGTGCTGCATGGTCCCTGGCCTGGCGGCTGCCTTGGCACAGCCTGGGGGACAGGGCAGCAGTCTCCAATGGCTGTCCCCAGCCTGCAAGGTGGCAGCTGGGGACATGGACCAGCCGGGACGCTGCTCCCATGCCGGCTGGGGCTCGGAGCAGGGCACTGGCCCCCCCAGCACAGCAGAGAGCTGCAGCAGCCTGCCTCCCGGTAAGCATCTGTCTGTCCGTCTGTCTCTCCCCAGGGCAAATGCCATAGGATGACCGCTGCTGGTCCCCTCTTACTGGCTGTGATATCGTCTCTCCTGTGGCTCACGCGGGGCTTCGACCCGGCTCCCAGCGCCTGCTCCGCTCTGGCCTCCGGCGTCCTCTACGGCTCCTTCTCCCTCAAGGACCTCTTCCCCACCATCTCCTCCGGCTGCTCCTGGACCCTGGAGAACCCCGACCCCACCAAGTACTCGCTCTACCTCCGCTTCAACCGGGAGGAGCAGGTCTGCACCCACTTCTCGCCCATGGTGCTGCCGCTCGACCACTACCTGGCCAACTACACCTGCGACCCCCGCGGTGAGGCCGCCAGCCCCCCGCCCGCCCGCCAGGAGGGGGAAGAGGAGGAGGAGGAGGAGGAGGAGGAGGAAGCCGAGCTGGAGCTGTGCGAAGGCACCGGGCCCTTCACCTTCCTCCATTTCGACAAGAACTTTGTGCAGCTGTGCCTGGCGGCCGAGCCCGAGGCGGCCCCCCGCCTCCTGGCCCCCCAAGCCCTGGAATTCCGTTTCGTGGAGGTGCTGCTCATCAACAACAACAACTCCAGCCAGTTCACCTGCAGCGTGCTCTGCCGCTGGCTGGAGGAGTGTCTGCAGGCGCCTGGCGCCCGCCGCTGCGGTTTCACCCACGCCGGCTGCAGCTGCCAGGCGGAGAGCCCGCCGGCACCCCGCCGCAACGCCACGTGGCACGCCACCCAGCACGCCCGCCACGCCGCCCACCGCCGGCTGCTGCCCCACCGACCTGCATTCTGCGAATGCCAACGATTTCCACCTGCCCGAGGTCCCACACGGTGAGTGGGGAGCCCCGGGGAGGGGACCCTGCCCCGTGCGTGCTTCCCGGGGGGCTGTGCGTGGGGCAGGGGGGCTGTGCCATGGGTGAATCCTGCCCGTCCGTGCTCCCCGGGGCACGAGGGTGTGAATCGGGTGCTGTACATGGAGCAGGGAAGCTGTGCCATGGGTGAATCCTGCCTGTGCATGCTCCGTGGGGCACGAGGGTGCGAATCAGGCACTGCACGGGGCAGGGGGGCTGTGCTGTGGGTGAATCCTGCCCGTCTGCGCTCCCCAGTGCAGGAGGGTGCACATCAGGTGCTGTGCATGGAGCAGGGAGGCTGTACCATGGATGAATCCTGCCCATGCATGCTCCCTGGGGCAGGAGGGTGCAAATCAGGTGCTGTGCATGGAGCAGGGAAGCCATGGGAAGGATGAATCCTGCCTGTGCTCACTCCCTGGGGCAGGAGGGTGCAGGTTGGGTGCTGTGCATGGAGCAGAGAAGCCATGCAAAGGATAAATCCTACCCGTGCACGCTCCCTGGGGCGCAGGAGGGTGCAAATTGGGTGCATGGAGCAGAAGAGCCGTGCAAAGGGCAAACTGTGCCCGTGCACGCTCCCCAGGGCAGAAGGACACGAATTGTGCCCGGTGCGCGCTCCCAGCTCCAGGTGCCCCTCGCCCATGCGATGGCCGGGCTCAGCGGAGCTGCAGCTCGCTCTGCGCTGGCTGCGGGCTGGCCGGCCCTGTTAGCCCTGCTCCCCGCTGCACTGGCCCCGGCTGTTTGCCATGGCTGCTCCGGCACAGCCTGCGCCGCCCCAGGGCCTCGCTCGCCGCCTCCCCGGCGCTGGGGCTGCTGCGCGCCTGACAGCGAGTCCGGAGCAGGAGCCCTGTCACTCTGCATTGGTGGAGACGTGGAAAACAATTTGCAGGTAAAATGACCCTTTCCCGTGGCAAATTACCCTTGACTGCTGCAGCCCGGGCGCTTGTTATTCCAGGCAGGATGTCATGGCACGGCGGCACGGCACGGCCGGGCTATTAACCAGGCAGAATGAAGCCATTTGCTCGTTACGGAATTGCAGAAACCTCAAGTGAAGATAAAGCAGCCGTGCTCGCCTGCACCCTGGGCACCGGAGTCGGGCTGCCCGTGGCGGGGAGTCGCCTCGCCCAAGCGCTCCCGTTGCCCGCGGGGCGTCTCTGCTGAGCCCAGCGAGGCGATGCAGGGGTTGGGGGACACATCTGGCCAGCTGTTCCTCCTGTGCCAGCCCCGGGTGGTGCACGGGGAGGGGCAATCCCCAACTTAGTTGTGCAGGGTCTTTATCCAGCAGATTAGGTGGTGGTGATGGGCTGTGGGTGTGTATATATATAATTTCATTGGGCTTTAGCATTTATTCCAGGACTAAATGTCATTACGGGCAGATCCCCTGACTAAATCCCTGGTCCGTTACAGCTGCAGGGTTATAAATCGCCTCATCCCGAGGGGAGCTGCTTGAGCTGATTTTATTTGGGTTTTTTTCTTCCTTTTTTTCACCTTTCAATGCAACTCTGCATGGACGATTAAGAGCTCGGTGCCGGGTTCAGGTGCCATCCCTGAGCTCAGCCTGGCTGGTTCTCTGCCCGGGGCACCCAGGGATGCTGCCGGGGCTGACACCCGCCGTGTCCTGGGGCTGCTGGTGTGGAGCAGGGCTGGAGGATGCCCCATCCCATCGCTTCCCAGGGCGTCCTGCACCGCCTCATGGCTGGTTTGGTGGGGGTTAGTGATGCCGAGGATGGCTCAGAGGGAGGATGCTGGGCCGGGTGCTGGAGACAGGGGTTCCCATGGACCTGGCACACGCGGGCACCGAGCTGCCTGCCGCCTCTCTGCAAACCGGCGTGCCGACCAGCTGCAAAGGCGAGAGCGCAAACTCCCGCTCCTTCCCCAAATTACATTTGACATTCAATTAAAACCTGGAGGCGCCCGGAGGTACAATGTTATTGCGGCGCCGGAGCCGCAAGGGTAATGCGCTGCCTCGGCCGCCCCGCGTGCCGCACCGCTGCCAGCCGGCACAGCCCCCGCACCGCCGTCCCCCCCGGCCCTTCGCCTGCATCACTGCGGCCGGAGCACAGAGCGCCCTTCATGGCAGCGAGGGGGGGGTCCCGGGCTCCCACCTGGCTTTCCCCCCTCCCCGGGGTGGAGAATGGCCTGCCTTTCAGGGTGGCGGTGGCAGGCAGGGCTGAATGGCGCCTGTGAGCCCAGCCTTGGCGGGCGCCCAGCGCTGATCTCACCGGCTCTCCTCCGCCGAGCGCCGCAGCCGCGCAGCGACGCTGGGGGCTGGCACCCACCCAGCCGCTCCCCAGGCCTCCCCACTCCCAGCCATGGCGGTGGCACCGGGGTCCCCGGCCCCCCCATGCCATCTCCCCTCCGCGGCACGGCTCTCCCATGGGGCTGGGGGATGTGGCTGGGGCCGGGGAGATGCAACCCCCGTGCAATGCGGGCCCACGTGGGTGTAAAGCGTGGATGGGTGTGGGGTTGAAACCTTGTGGGGTGACATTGGGCACATTGCAGGCATGCAAGGGGGGTGTCTTTGAAGGGGGTACAGCCCCACAGAGACTGTAGCTCTGGGGCTGAGCGGTTCTGGCTCTGGGGCTGCGTTTCCCCCTGCCCCAAACCTCTCACCCTTCAGAAACCGGCCCCCGGGGAGGTGATGCCGGGATGGGGTCACTGCTGCCAGCTGGCAGGGACACAGCTGGCCTCGGGGGACATCCTGGGGTCCCCAGAAGAACCCTCCTGCCCTCGCAGCCCAACAGCCGTGCTGTGGTGCGGGGCGCTGGGGGATCCCCGGGGCAGGACGGGGCACGGGTGCGGGGGTGGAGGGGCCGGGCATGGCCGCAGCCGCCCTGCGGTGACAGCCGGGGATTTAGTGCTCTCAGAAGGAAATTGAATTTGGTGTCTCTGTCGAACACAGCCGGGGAGAGCGCCCTCGTATATCCTCGGGATTTATGGTTATCCCCGGGCACTCGCCGTGACGCACGTAATTCTGCCGTGCCGCTCAGGGGAGCGGGCAGCCCCACGGGAGCTCAGCCCCACAGATGGACAGAGCCCCCCAGGGCAACCCCTCAGCCTCCCCAGGTCCCCCTGCACCCCCTGTGCCACAGAGAGGATGCACGGGGACAGGAGCCGAGGGTACCTGGCTGCACGGATGGTGACAGCGAGGGACGGGCCGGGGCAGGGGTTACGCTGGGTTGAAGGCAAAAGTCAGTAAATTTGGGTCTGGTTTACAGCACTAATTAGTGTCAGTGCAGGCAGCACTCCCTGCCTGGGGCTCCTATATCATCTCGGTGTGTTGCAACAGGAGCTGCAGCGTGCCCAAAGCGTGGCTGGGGGCTCCCCCACCAATGCCAGGTGTCCTCTGTCACCTCCCTGCTGTCCCTTGGGGACATGGCCGTGCTCAGCCGGCAGTGCCGGGGCAGCTCGATGAGGCAGTTGTGGTGTCCCTGGCTGCTCTCCTGGTTGGCACAGCGGTGGGGTGCCCGTGGTGTTTTGGGGTGCCACGTGCCCAGGGTGGCATCGAGGGTGCCCGGGTGACCCCTTGCTGTTTCCCGCTGGCACGTGGCTTCCACCGTGCCGTGCCCAGGGCGAGCACCGGGAACTCCCCCACATCCTGCCCCCAGGTATGGGGACAAGGGACCCTGCTGCAGGGCAGGGAGGTGGCCCGGGGGGTGTGGGGGAGGCTGGGGAAGGCGTCCCGCCTGCACCCACAGCCGCACCTCCCGCCGAGCCCTCCACATGCCAGTTAATTTCACGCCAAGTGCTCTTGATGGATCTCTTGTTATTTTTGGTGAGCCGAGCCATAAATTTGTGCCACCTCACTGCAGCAAGCTGTTAAGTGGGGACGGGAGAGCACCTCTGCCCAGCACGGCAGGGGCGCGGGCACCCTGCCCGCTCCGGGGACACGGCACCCTGGGTCGTCCTCCAGCCACAGCCCCTGTGATGGGGGGAGTGACGTGTTTGGGGGAGCCATGACACATTTTTGGGGGTCTGCGAGTGTGCTCAGCCACGCTCAACCGTCTCTTGCCCTCGGGGATGCCACACGGTGCTCAGTGTGGGGCCAGGCATCCCTGTATCCCCCCTGCAGTGTTCCATGACCCATGGTGGCCTGTCCCCAACCCTGTCCCCTGCCCACTCTCACTGGCACGCTTCTCTCTTCCAGGCAATGCGGTTGAGGAGAACCAGAAGGTGAAAACCCAGTGGCCGCGGTCGGCGGATGAGCCAGGCATCTACATGGCCCAGACAGGTACCGGCGCTGCCCTGGCGTGGGGGACAGGCACAGGGTGCTGGTGGCACTGGGCTCGGGGGCCTGGCCATGGGCAGGGGTGATGGAGACGGAGCGACTCCCTTTGCTTCCTGCCCACAGACGGACTTAATTTGCTCCATTTATATATTTTTCCTTTACACCTTCCTCCGAGGGTTGTAAAGCAAAAGAAAAAAAAAATCCATTAATTGTTTCGTTCAAATGTATTTATTTGGCAAATCCATCTGGGTAATTTGAGCGCCCTGCTCCCCCCTCCCCAGCCCCCCTGATTTATGGTCGGAGGGCTCGGAGGCGAGCGGGAGATGGATGAGCCCCGGGGCTGGGAGAGGAGCTGCGCTCCGTGTGCCTGGCATGCAGATCTGCTCCCGGCCACGCTCGGGTGCTCACAGGGATCCTGCACCACGTCCGGACCCTGCACCCCGGGGGCTGCTGGGCAGGGTGTGGGGTGACCCTGGGGGGTGACACAGGCTGGCCCCAGCGTCCCCGTGTGACACGGAGCAGCCACCCTGCTCCGGAGCCTTCACCCTGCCTGTCTCCAGGACAAATTGTCCCCTTCGGAGCCCTCCTCCATATATTCCTTTTTAATTTAAACTGATGGCCTTTTCTTCCTGGCCTGTCCAATAGCTTCAGAGACATCATCAAGCTTAATAAGAGCTGGGTTGTTGTAGATGTCAGTGCTGCGCCTGGGCGCGGAGAAGGAGCCGTGCTGGGCTGCCCACGCTGCCCCGGTGGGATGCTGTCCCCCGTGCCGGGCGCGATCCCGTGCCCTGGCTCCTTCTTCTGCATCCCACTTACATCCTCGGTGTCACAGAATCATGGAATGGGTTGGATTGGAGGGGACCTTAATCCAACCCCCTGCCCTGGGCAGGGACATCCCTGTCACCTGTGTCACCTTGTCCTCATCCCTGCGCTCGGGGGAAAGCCTGGCCACTTCCCTGTCCCCCGTGGGTGCTCCACTCACGGGAGGTCCCCCGGCCCCCCCGGGGCAGCGGCCGTCTCTCAGGCTGGGTGTCTCCCGCAGGGGACCCGGCGGCGGAGGAGTGGTCCCAGTGGAGCGTCTGCTCCCTGACGTGCGGGCAGGGCTCCCAGGTGCGGACGCGCTCCTGTGTCTCCTCGCCCTACGGGACGCTGTGCAGCGGGCTGCTCCGGGAGACGCGGACCTGCAATAACACGGCCACCTGCCCAGGTACGGGGAGGACACGGGGACACCAGGGAGGGGGGCTTCGCTGCTGGCTGGGGGGTGCCCGCAGCTGGCTGGGCTCTGGTCGGTGCCCGAAGCGGGTGGGTGGCTGGGGAGAGGGGGGAGGTGTGTTGCTGGGGGGTCTCTGGGGGTGTGGGGTGTCTCGCAGGTGGGGGGGTGCTGGGGGTGTATGAGGAGCGGGGGTGGCTCTGCGGCGATGCTCTCGTGCTCTTGTGGAAGCAGGCGTTGCCCATCCCGCTGTGTCCGGGCATCCCTGGAGCTCCTGCTGGAGTTGCCCCGTCGTCTCGCCTCCCCCACTCTGCCAGCCCTTGGGAAACCAAGCTGGGGGAGGCATCAGCAGTGGGTGCCCAGTGACCCATCCCATCCCATCCCACCTCGCCACTTCTGCTGCCGGGGGTTTTGCCCTGGGAGCAGCTCGGCTGGTGGCCCCTCTCCACCCTCCCTCCCGGCAAACTCCGGGCTTGCCCAGGGTGCTCCGAGGCTTCGTGCTGGGGGAGAAGTCGGGGCTGGAGCCTTGGCCGGGGGACCCGGGGCCGTGCAGCTGCCTGGGCCAGCGTGGTGGCGGAGTACCCACTCGTGCGTGGCAGGAGGGGACTGAGCTGCCAGGTTCTTCACAGCAGGCCGTGGGTAGGAGCAGGCAGGCAGGACACTGGGGGGCTCACTGGGCTCTATACCGGCCCATTTGTCCCTGGTGGCATCCGTGTGTCTTGCGTGGAACGCAGGGAATTGGCAGGGCTTTGTGGTGCTGCTGCAGTGGCCAGGCTGCCCTGTCCAAGCCTGGGAGGCTTCGGGGGCTTTGCACCCCCAAAACATGCAGGTACCTGCTCCCCTCCGTACTGGGGAGTGCAGCCCTGTCCCAGCACTCCAGGGATGTCGCATCTCGCGGAGGAGCATCCTTTAGGATGCTTGTGCGCCGTGCGGGTCCTGCTCCCTGCCCAGGTGAGCTGAGCTCCTGTGGGTGCGATGTGTCCGAGGGATGGCCATGGCCAGCGCTGGGGCGAGCTGGGCTGTGCGTGGGGGTGGGGGGACATGCGCCGCCAGCGCTGAGACCCCAAAGGGGAGGCTGGAGCAGAGCAGGGAGCGGCACCGCTGCTCACTCAGGGCCCTTGGGGTTTGGGCTCGGGCGTGATGGTGGGGCAGGCGATGCCGGTAGGACATGGAGGGGGGCTGGGGACTGTGCCCGGCTCTGTTGTGGAGCCCTGACACGGGGCACGAGGGGTCTGCAATGGCCAGGACCCCTCGGTTCCAGCAGGAGGAGGAGGATGCTGGAGCCCTGCGGGGCCAGGGGTGTGCGGCGACGGCGCTGTGCTGTGTTGCAGTTCACGGCGCGTGGGAGGAGTGGTCCCCGTGGAGCCTGTGCTCGGTGACCTGCGGGCGAGGGGCCAGGACCAGGACGCGGCGGTGCGTGGCCCCGCGGCGCGGAGGGAAAGCCTGCGAGGGCCCCGAGCTGCAGGCCAAGCCCTGCAATATCGCGAGCTGCCCGGGTCAGTACCTTCCTCTCCCCCTCCTCCTCCTTCCCCCCGGCAACGCCAGGAGATGGCACCGGCCGAGAGCCAGGGCCGAGCTCCTGGCGTGGGGCTGCGGCGCTGCGAGGGACGGGTGGCACCGCCGTGGGGACCTGGGACAGCCCGTGGGCACATGGGTGCTGTGACATCCTCCTGTCCCTGCTGGAGACCCAGGTGGAGAGCCAGCTCCATCGGCCATGCGGGGGGCTCGAGCTCCTGCCACGGGCAGGGGAACAAGCCTGGGATCCATGGAGGAGCTGGCTCCTTCCCTCCTCATTTTCTGCGGCTGGTGTCCCCGTGGCAGGCACAGTGCTGGCACCGGGGTGGCACAGGGATGTCATGGGGCACCGGGGAAGTGGCTGGAGGCGGCACAGGGGGATGGCTGTAGGGTCTGTCTGTGCGTGGGTGGCAGCGCCGTCTCCTTCCCTTCCTCTTGTGTGCCTGGGGTGGCTGCAGTGGTGGCCATGGGGTTTCTGCAGTGGTGGCCAGGGCTAGCATCCCCGCGGGGACCCCACGTGCGGTGCGGGGAGACCAGTGGCGGGCTGGGAGCAGGAGGGAACACTCTGTGTGCCCCCTCTGCAGCAGCTCCGGCAGGGATGCGCCATCCACGGCACATGTATTTTGCCGTGGCCGCCCCACAGAGATGCTGCTGGAGTGATGAACAGTCATGGCAGCTCCTTCCCTGCCTGCCCTGCTCCATCCAGCGGGGGCTCCTGGGTTTGGCAGGGAGCGATGCCAGGGTTGCTGCGTTTGGTGTGGAGCGACGCTGGGGGCTCACGTCGGGTCCCACAAGCGTGGCCGCGTGGCAGGCTGGGCGTTGTGGTGCAGCAGGAACGTAGGTGACAGTCCCCCCGGCCGGGACGGGTTCGGTGCTGGCTGTTGAGGTTGGCACGGGAAGAGTTGGCACGTCCGTAGGCTGGACCCGTTGCACAGAGAGCCCAGCGTGGGTCGCGGGGAGCTGGGGCCGGGCGGCCAAGGGGCCGCCGGCCGGTGGGGGCTGACGCCGCTCTCGCTTGTCCCCGCAGTGGAAGGGCAGTGGCTGGAGTGGGGCGCCTGGAGCCGCTGCTCCGTCACCTGCGCCAACGGCACGCAGCAGCGGACGCGCAAGTGCAGCGTCTCGGCCCACGGCTGGGCCGAGTGCCGGGGGGCCCACGCCGACGCCCGGGAGTGCTCCAACCCCTCCTGTCCCAGTAAGGCCCCGCGCGCTGGTGGGGAGAAGGGGGGGACACCCACGCGTGCTGCTGGCACCACGCGTCGGGGCACGGCCCAGCCATGCATCTGCCACAAAGCTGCTGTGGTGTCAGCGCCGGTGACACGAGGGTGCCGGCAGCCCCCTCCACTGCGCATGCGGGTACCGGGGGAGCAGGAGGCAAAGGACGATGCTGGGGATCAGTAGTCGCCCCCCTTGTGCGGCCACATCCCAGCTGGAGGAGCAGGGGATTCGTCCCATGCCCTCACCTCTCTGTCACGCTGGAGGGATCCGTCTGTGCCCGGCAGCTGCGGGTCCCGGCGTGCTTTGGCCGTGCGAGCTCTCCTGCGTGCACATGGGGCAGCTCGTGGGGCTGGGGCCGGCGCTAGGGACGAGGGGACAGCGGGCAGGGGGGCAGTCAGGCCAAAGGATGGACCCCGTCCTCACCCTGTCCTTTCACCCCATCCTTGTCTTGTCCTTCGACCCCCGGCGTCGGTGGCGGGCGCAGAGGGAGGCGGGTGCTGCACCGTGGCCGCCGTGGCCACCGCAGGGAGGGCTCGGCTCTGCCACGCACCGAGGGTGCCCTTGGGCTGCCGGCGGGGGAGCGGCTGGCGGCTGTGCGGCGCCACTGGTCTCATCGGAAAGAGATTTAAATCATCGATCCGTGGATTTCATACCCTGCGGGGCTCTCGATTCGCAGCGTGGGGGGATCACCCTGCTGGGGCGTGACGGGTGCTGCTCACCACGCCAAGATGGGCGTCCCACAGTGTCCCCCCATCCCCGCAGCCGACAGCAAGTGGGGCCCCTGGAACCACTGGAGCCTCTGCTCCAAGACCTGCGACACCGGCTGGCAGCGGCGCTTCCGCATGTGCGAGGGCACGGGCGTGCAGGGCTACCCTTGCGAGGGCACCGGCGAGGAGGTGAAGACCTGCAACGAGAAGAAGTGCCCAGGTACGGAGCACCCCCCTCCGCCCCCCCGGTGCCCATCACCCTGCGTCCGGGCGGCACCTGACCCCCCCTCTCCCCCGCCAGCCTACCACGAGATGTGCAAGGACGAGTATGTCATGCTGATGACCTGGAAGAAAACGGCTGCCGGGGAGATCATCTACAACAAATGTCCCCCCAATGCCACAGGTGAGGGGCACGGGGCGAGCACCCCCAACCCCCCCACGCCCCAGAGCAGGGCAGGGGGTGGCGGGTTGGCGTCGGGGTGCCGGGCAGCGCCGCCTGTCCCCGGCATGCGTGGGGGCAGTTCCCATGCCAGCACCAAACCCCATTCTCCCGCGCAGGGTCCGCCAGCCGCCGGTGCCTGCTGAGCCCCCACGGCGTCGCCTACTGGGGGGTGCCCAGTTTCGCCCGCTGCATCTCCCACGAGTACCGATACTTGCATCTCTCAGTAGGTGCCCGCTCTGGCACGGCCCCCCCTGCCCTCCCCTCCCCATCATGGGGGGTCTGCCCCATCCCCAACCCCTGCCGTCCCCTCCAGGGCAGGGAAACCCAGCAGCTGCCTTGTTTCATTGGCATCCCACATGGGGAAACTGAGGCAGGGCTCCCTGGGCAGGGCTGGGAAAGGGGACCCCGTCCTGGAGCTGGACCCAGTCCGAGCTGCGCTCCCGTGTCCTCAGGAAATTGCTTTTGTGGTGGGAGGGAACCCCCAGACTCCCATGTCCTGCTGCTGCCCTAATTAGCGCTATTAGCTCTGCAGTGTCCCCACTGCCTGCGCTCCAGGCATGGCGAAGGACCTGGGGACACACAGCACTGCTGGGGGGGTGCTGGCAGCCAGCTGACACCGGTGTCCCCCCCTGTGCAAGCTGCGGGAGCACCTGGCCAAGGGGCAGCGGGTGCTGGCGGGCGAGGGCATGTCGCAGGTGGTGCGGAGCCTGCTGGAGCTCATGGCCCGCAAGACCTACTACAGCGGGGACCTGCTCTTCTCCGTCGAGATCCTGCGCAACGTCACCGACACCTTCAAGAGGGCCACCTACACCCCCTCCTCCGAGGACGTGCAGGTAGCAGGCGGGGGATGGTGAGGGACACCTCCGGGGAGGTGGCGGCGGTCGGTCCCCAGTCCCCAGCCCCGCTGAGCCCCGTCCCCGCAGCGCTTCTTCCAGGTGGTGAGCTACATGGTGGATGCAGAGAACCGGGACAAGTGGGAGGACGCCCAGCAGGTGAGTGGCACACGGCACGGACAGGTGGCTGGGGTGGATGGGTTGTCCCCACCATGGGGACACGTCCCAGCGGCTGCGGAGCTGGTCCCTCGCCCGCAGGT
Source organism: Fratercula arctica (assembly GCA_947846985.1). Classification (NCBI taxonomy): domain Eukaryota; kingdom Metazoa; phylum Chordata; class Aves; order Charadriiformes; family Alcidae; genus Fratercula; species Fratercula arctica. The sequence continues at coordinate 4,071,155 of CANTUZ010000018.1, forward strand.
CTCGCCCGGCTCCGTGCACCTGATGAAGGTGGTGGAGGACTTCATCCACCTGGTGGGGGACGCGCTGAAGGCTTTCCAGAGCTCCCTAATTGTCACCGACAACCTGGGTGAGCAGTGGGACGGGCGCGGGGTCTCGGCGGGTGCAGGGAGCCGGGTGGTGACACCCGCTCTGCCCTGCCAGTGATCAGCATCCAGAGGGAGCCCGTCTCTGCCGTCTCCAGCGACATCAACTTCCCCATGAAGGGGCGCCGGGGCATGAAGGATTGGGCCCGCAGCTCCGAGGACAAGCTCTTCATCCCCAGGGAGGTGCTCAGCCTCGCCTCCGCCGGTGAGGCAGCGCTGGGGCCGCGGGGGCCAGCACGCTCTGCACGGCTGGGCACGTGTGTGTGCGCGTGTGTGCGCCTGGGGCGCTGCAGGGGCGTGCACACGTGTGAGCGCACATCTGGGGCTGGGCTCGTGTGTGAGCGTGCACATCTGGGAGTGTGTGTGTGTACACGTGTGTGAGCGTGCACGTGTGAGCGCACATCTGGGGCTGGGCTCATGTGTGAGCGTGCACGTGTGAGCGCGCATCTGGGGCTGGGCTCGTGTAAGCGTGCACATCTGGGAGCATGCGTGTGTGTACACGTGTGTGAGCGTGCACACGTGAGCGCACATCTGGGGCTGGGCTCATGTGTGAGCGTGCATGTGTGGGAGCATGCGTGTGTGTACACGTGTGTGAGCGTGTGCGTGTGAGTGCACATCTGGGGCTGGGCTCATGTAAGCGTGCACATCTGGGAGCATGCATGTGTGTACACGTGTGTGAGCGTGCACACGTGAGTGCACATCTGGGGCTGGGCACATGGAGCGTGCGTGTGTGGTGCAGCACACATTCACACACATGTCTGCGCGTGCATACCCAGGAGTGCGCACGCGTGTGCATGGGAACGTGCGAGAGCTTGCATGTCTGGGGCTGTGCATGTGTGAGAGCGCACATCTGGGAGTACAGGTGTGAGAGCGCACGTCTGGGAGTGCGCGTGCGTGAGTGTGCACGTGTGTGAACACACAGGCGTCCTCCTGCGTGTGCCCGTGTGTGCCGTGCCTGTGTTGGGGAGGGGGTGCGTGTTCCCTCACGTGTGTTGGGGACACACGTGTGGGCTCACGTGTCCGTGTGTGCTCGCTGAGCCCACGCGTGTGCCAGGCACTGGATCACGGCACCGCTCTCCCTTCTCCTCCCTCTGCAGAAACGGATGAGTCGTCCCACTTCGTCATCGGGGCCGTGCTGTACCGCACGCTGGGGCTGATCCTGCCCCCCCCCAGGTGAGTGGGGCTGCCCGCTGTCCCCCCACGCCGTGTCCCCATCCCTGTGACAGCCGGTGCCCCTCCCTGCAGGCCCCCCCTGGCCGTCACTTCCAAGGTGCTGATGGTGACGGTGCGCCCGCCGACCAAGCCCGCGGAGCCCCTCGTCCTGGTGGAGCTCTCCCACATCATCAACGTGAGTGTCCCCCTCCTGTCACATCACATGTCACCTCTCGGTCCCGTGTGGGTCCCACCAGCCCCTTCACCCCCAGGTGTGTGTTGAGAGCCACATAGGGGCTAGCAGCTCCCAGACGGTGGCCACAAGCACTTGGCTCCGTGCCTGTGGTGGGGATGTGCCAGCGCTGGGGGAGCCGCCAGGTCCCCACGGAGGTCCCCACGGGCTGGTCACCCTCTTGGGGCTGGGAGCAGGGCAGGGGGCGAAGCACTAACCCGTCCCTCTGTCCGCAGGGCACATCCCACCCGCAGTGCGTCACCTGGGACTACTCGAGGATGTGAGTGGGATGGGGGGGACGGGGGGGACAGGGACACCCTGGCCATGCCCTTGCTGGCGGGCAATGCTGGGCGCTGGGGCTGGGCTGTCCCAGTGCCCTGTCGGTCCCCGGGGGGTTGGCGGGAGGGACGGGGAGTGGGGCCAGTCCCTGCCCATGGCTGAGCCCCTCTGGCTGCGGGTGAATTGTGCTGCCACGGGATCGATCTGCCGCCGCGTGATGCCGGGGACGGACGCCGCCAGCCTGCCAGATGCAATTTGTTAGCGCGGAGCCTGGCGCTCTGGCAGCAGCGAGGGAAAGTAGGGCACGGCGGGGGGAGCGGGGGGCACTGCGGGGCCGGGGGGCGGCAGTGCTGGACCCCCCCACCCCAGGTGCCTGTGGGTGCCCTGCAGCTCGGGGTCACTGCTTCCAGTAGGGCTCCCGTGCTGACGGGGAGGCGTGTGGTTGTGATGAGCGCGGCAGGTCTCAGCCTGGCCCCGGGGGAGCTGCGTCCCCAGCTGTCCCACAGACCCAGTTCCTGGTTTCCCCGCCTTGCTGGGAGCAGTGGCTGCTCTCCCTGTGCGTGGCCAGCGTCACTGCGGGGCACCCCTCCTGGCTCCCTCCGGGGGGTCCCCGTGGCAGGGGGGGTCCCCATGGCAGGCGGGGAGCATCCCCTGCCCCCGGGCAGGTCTGGCTTTGGTGGTAGCATGTCTCTGCTGCGTGAGCCACGGCTCGTGCTGGGGGGGGACATGGGTGCGGGGGGGTGGGGCCCTGGCACTGCCCTGTCCCCCCTCCATCCCCACTGCCTCTCCTCCCACACCTGGCCCCCTCCCTCTGTACTTTGCCCCCCGCCCTCCACCTGGGTGGAATGATTAAAAATCAAGCCTTTGTGTAGTTCCGCTCCCCAGGGGGATCAGTGCCGGGGTGGGCGGAGGCAAGCGGGGCAGGGACGGCTTCACCCCCCCGCCACGGGCTCGGGGGATTAACCTGTCCCCTGGCAGTGGCCCCCCCACACCTCCCCCCAAGCAGGGGCCAGCAAAGGGTTAACTCGGGAGAGGCGCGGGGGGCTGTGTGTGTGTTTGATCATTTCAAATTGCTCTCCCTCGTGCTCGTCCCATTAATCAGGGATGCTGGCTTGGGAAACTGGGACACGGAGAGCTGCCAAACCCTGGAGACCCTCCCAGCGCACACCAAATGCCAGTGCCGCCAGCTCGCCACCTTCGCCGTCCTCGCCCAGCTGCCCAGAGACCTGGTAGGGGACAGGACAGGGACAGGGACACGCAGGGGACACGGGTCATGGACGGGGGCGATCCCCGGGCTGTGGGGCCTGGCCGAGGTGGGGGTCCCAGGGGAGGATGGGGGTCCCAGGGGAGGATGGGGATGGGCAGGGGCTGCACCTCGACGGGGTGGGATGGGCACTGGGGGGGTGAGGGGGGTGTCTCCCACCACCCAAAGGAAGGGCTCCTGCACCCCCTGGCACCCCGAGGGTGGGCTTGGGTGGGCAGGGGGCTGCTATGGTTGAGAGGGCTCGATATGGGGCATCGCTGTATGCAAGGAGGGGAGGGGGCAGGCCCGGCCCCGGGTGTCCCCCCACCCCATTGCTATTCCGCCCATGTCCCCCGTCGGCATGGAGATGGGCATGGGTCCCCGGGAAGGCGCCTTGGCTGTGTCACTGCCGCCACCGACCCCCTCCGGCGCCCAGGGGTCCCCAACCAGGGGGGGTGGAGGGGCCCAGTGCGGGGCAGGGGGCTGGCAGGGAGCAGCCATGGGGGGGGCCGGGCTCAGCCACTCCCCCCCTGTTCCCCACCAGGCCATGGACCCCTCGGGCACCCCCTCGGTGCCGCTGATGATCGGCTGCGCCGTCTCCTGCATGGCCCTGCTGACCCTGCTGGTGATCTACGCTGCTTTCTGGAGGTGACCCGGGGACAGCTGGGGACCCGGGGGGCACCTGGGGTGCGAGATCATGTGGGGAGGGGGTGTCAAGGGGGGGGGGCACGGCACGAGCAAAGGCTCAGCATCAATGTGATTAAATGCAACGTGGCGGGAAGAGAGTAACCCTGGTGGCAGCCGGGTGGGAGAGGTGCCTGGGCTGCCTGGCACTGTCCCTGGCCCAGGACAGCACCCACCCACCAGCACCGGGCAGGGGACATGGGACAGGGACGTGGGACAGGCTGGCACCCCGGCCCCACGCTGCGCCTGCCCGCAGGTTCATCAAGTCGGAGCGCTCCATCATCCTGCTCAACTTCTGCGTCTCCATCCTGGCCTCCAACGTCCTCATCCTGGTGGGGCAGTCCCAGATGCTCAGCAAGGTGGGTGCCACCACCATGCCCCCGTCACGGGGTCCCCGGGTGGGCGAGGGGGCTGTGGCGGGGTCCAAGCCTTCTTTTCCCAGCCGGTCGCCTCGTCCCTGCTGGCTCCCAGCAGCAGATTGGATTTGGATTAACTCGATCTCGGGATTAAATCCTTTGCGCCAGCGGTTTTGACACAGACCTTGCCGGGGCATGGGAGTTTAACCGCCGCATGGCCGCAGTGGTGCCACCGTGCCTCCCCATCATGTACCCTCATCCCTGCAGGGCGTGTGCACCATGACGGCCGCCTTCCTCCACTTCTTCTTCCTCTCGTCCTTCTGCTGGGTGCTGACGGAGGCATGGCAGTCCTACCTGGCGGTGATCGGCCGGATCCGGACACGCCTGGTCAGGAAGCGCTTCCTCTGCTTGGGATGGGGTAAGAGCCCGGCAGGGCTGGTCCCAGCACGGGGTGGAGGGGAGGCACCACGCACCCCCCCGGCACCCTCCAGGGTTATCAGAAGGGGAAACTGAGGCACAATGGAGGAAAGCAGATCCTGGTGTCTTGGTCCCTTTGACGTGGCACCTTCTGACCAGCCAGACCATGGGGAGCTGCCAGAAGGACCCCATCCCTGTCCCCATCCATGGGGGCTGGCACAGGAGTGATGCCGGGGGGGACAGCGATGCCACCCCCCTGCAGCTCCAGCCTCATCTCCCCTCTCTAGGGTTGCCAGCCCTCGTGGTCGCAGTCTCCGTTGGCTTCACGCGGACCAAAGGCTACGGGACGGCGAGCTAGTACGTGGGGACGGGGGGACACGGGGACCGCTCCGGGCTGGCAGCAGTGCTGGGGGCAGGGGATGGGGACAGGGGATGTCCCCTCTCCATCAGCCCCTGACGCCGCGGTCCCCTGCAGCTGCTGGCTCTCGCTGGAGGGCGGTTTGCTCTACGCCTTCGTGGGACCCGCTGCTGTCATCGTGCTGGTGAGCTGACCCCGAGCCTGGAACCCCCAAAAAGCCACCCCGGTGCGTGGCAGCTCCTGCCAGCCCCGGTTGGCGGAGGGCTCCGTGCCTGGCCCTAACCCCGGCGCCGCTCTTGCCCAAGGTGAACATGCTGGTTGGCATCATCGTGTTCAACAAGCTCATGTCCCGCGATGGCATTTCAGATAAGTCCAAAAAGCAGCGAGCTGGGTAAGTGCCCTGCACCCCGCGGGACTGTCCCTGGGGCTGGCGCGGAGCACCCTGTCCTGCCGCAGGGCATGGCATGGGGTCTCCCCCGGGAGCGGGCTGAGGACAGGGCAGACTTCACCGCACCAATGGGCAGCAGGGGCCAAGCCCGGGGCAACTGTAGCCTCTTGTTGGGGGCTGCTGGAGGGGCAGTAGCTGGGGGGTGGTCGCCCCCACACCTTTCCCTGGGGAAGGGGGAGCCGCACGCTGCGGACCCCCCCTCCCTGCCGCCAGCGGAGGGGGCTGAGCCCTGCCCGCCCCGTCCCGCTGCTGCTTGGCCACCCCGGCTCGTCATTAACAACTGCTGCCGCCCTCGACTAACCCGGCTCTCTCTCTCTCTTTCTCTTTCCCTTCTCCCATTTGCTTTTTTGCCTGTGTCTGTCCGTCTGTCCATCCATCCGTCCATCCATCCGTCCATTCGTCCATCTGTCCGACCTATCCCCCCCATTCCCTGCCATCCTGCTGTCCCACCACCTTGCTCCCTCCGCCCGCATCCCCGCGTGGCCCGGTCCTGGCCGCGGGGCGCCGGGGGGGTGGGGGGGCCCGTGTAGCTCCAAGCCCCCCCCCTGCGGCAGCCTGCTGCTGAAATGCACCAAGTGCGGCGTGGTGTCCAGCGCGGCCATGACCTCCGCCACCGCCAGCAGCGCCATGTTAGTGCCCGCCACGCGCCCGCTTCGCCCCCCGCCCCGAGCACAGCCGTGGACCCCACGGAGTGGGGGAGTGGGCTCTGGATATCGCCCCAGGGTGGGGGGATGGCCTCTGGGCTGGGGGTCCCGTGGGCAGGGCGAAGGCTGTGCGCTCGGGGCGGCCGCGGGCGCAGGGTGCGCGTGTCCCACCGCAGCCATCACGTCTGCATGGCATGGCTTCCCGCAGGTCACGTCATCTCCGGGGTCAGGGCACGGGGGGCTCAGTTCCTCTTCCCCAGGGCGGCTTCAGAGTGGGGAGGGCATGAGGGGCACCGCGCCAGGGGTCACGGGCCAGTCCTGGCCCCAGGGGCATCCCCGGGACCCTCTTCCCAGCATGTGAACCCCCCACGGGCGCTGGCAGAGGGCTGGGCTGTCACCACTGCCACCCTGCCCAGCCGAGGTCCCTGCTCCCAGGGCTTTAGTTGCAACAGAAGCAGCCCCAAATTCATTGCTAAAAAAAAAATAGAATCCCCTTTTCCACTCTTTTTGTGGCTGTGGGAGGGTGACGGTGACCCTGTGTCACTCCAGCACCCTCACTGCCTGTGCGGGGACGGGGACACGCATGCCTGGGCCAGCTCGGTGGCACGGATGGCTCAGCCTGGGGTTGTGCAGGGGCTGCGGGGGGGAGAAGGAGCCCATGGGCCACCATGCCCTAAGGCAGGCACTGCCCCGAGCTCCCAGCCTGGGGACATGGAGGAAGAGGGGACATTGGGGGGGCCTGGTGGGGCACACGGCGTCTGCAGGGTGCTCGGGCTCGGGTCTCCGTGCTGCGCATGCACGGTCAGCTCCGGCCACGCTCGGGGGGGGTGTGGGCGATGCTCGGGGGGCTGTCGCGGGGCAGCCCCGGCACAGCGGGCTCACCCCAGCCCCTCTCTCCCTGCCCCAGGGCATCGCTGTGGAGCTCCTGCGTGGTCCTGCCTCTGCTGGCGCTGACCTGGATGTCGGCCGTGCTCGCCATGACCGACCGGCGCTCCATCCTCTTCCAGGTCCTCTTCGCCGTTTTCAACTCTGTCCAGGGCTTCGTCATCATCACCGTACACGGGTTCCTGCGCCGAGAGGTGGGGTGGCCCCGGAGGGGTGTGGGGGAGGGGGGGGGACCCCTGGCTGCGGGGCCGTGACCGGCTCTGTCCCCGCAGGTCCAGGATGTGGTGAAGTGTCAGATGGGGGGGTGCAGGAGCGAGGAGAATGAAAACTCACCCGACTCCTGCAAGAACGGGCAGGTGCAGATCCTGGTGAGTGCGGCAGCGCCGGCACGGGCTGCAGCGGGCACCGGCGGGGCCGGGCAGGGTCCCCCTCGCCAGCCCCCTGCTCCCCGGGCCGGCCAAGATGCATTCATTTCCCTGTCTCTCCCCCTCTCTTTCTCTCCTCTCTCTCTCTCTCTTTCCCCTCTCTCTGTATTTTTATAGACAGATTTTGAAAAGGACGTTGACCTGGCGTGTCAGACAGGTGAGGTCCCCCCTGCGCTGGGGACGGGGGGTGTCACCATGCCACGCTGGGGAGGGACAGGCGGCGTGTGCCGGGGTGGGCACGATGCCACCGTGCAGGAGGTCGGTCCAGCCTCCCTGCCCTTGCACGGGACCCCCCGGGGCCGGCTCTGACCCGCTCCTCGCCCACAGTGCTGTTCAAGGAGGTGAACACCTGCAACCCCGCCACCATCACGGGCACCTTGTCCCGCATCTCCCTGGACGGGGACGAAGACCCCAAGCTCAACACCACCTCGGAAGGCGGCCTGGGCTTCTCCAGCCTGCCGGGGAACATCCCTCCCGCCAGCATCCTGGTCCAGGTCCCCAAGATGACGCCCAGCGTGGTGGCTGGCTTGAGTGAACTGGGCGACCCGCCAGCGCCGCAGCTCAGCCTGGAGGCGCCAGGTCCCGTCTACCTGTGCACGGAGAGCAGCCTGCGGCCCCTGGAGTACGGCTGGCTACGGGCCCCCGAGCCCCCTCGTGAGAGCGACTACATGGTGCTGCCCCGCCGGACCACCAGCCTCAAGCCCTTCCCGCGGGACGAGGGCACCTTCAGTCCCGGCGCCGAGGAGGGGGGCCCCGGTGGGACGGGTTGCCCGGCGGCCGAGGGGGATGCCTACCCTGGCTTTGTCGCGATGGACCACGTCAACGTGAACTTGAACCAGCCCTACGGGACGGTGAAGGCTCCCTACAGCCTCCAGTTCAAGCAGCATCCCACCGTCCGGCAGATCCTGGCCTCGGAGCTGTCGGAGCGCAGCCGCACCATGCCCCGCACCGTCCCCGGCTCCGCCATGAAAGTGGGGTCCCTGGAGGTGAGCGGGGGGCTGGGGTGCGAGTGTGCCCGTGGACGCGTGTGCGGGGAGGAAGGTGTGTGGGAAGGGGTCGAGCAAGCATGCAGCAGCGTGTGTGCACGGTCAGGGTTGCATGAGTTGCCCCCGTGGATCGCTGCTGGGCATCCCACCCGTCGCTTGGTGGTGGGATGGAGAAGCTGCATGTCCCCCCGCTCGGCCGGGAGCCCCGTGTCTCCAGCCAGGCTCCGTCCCCCCAAAGTGGCGTGGCTTAGGGCTGGCATGAGCACCCCCCCTGCCCTGCTCCCCCCACATCCCGGACCTGCAAAGACCTTTCCCTTTTCTTCTCCCTCTCCTCCCCTGCTCCTGTCCCCGCCTGTCCCCTGCCAGAGGAAGAGGTTGCGATACTCCGATTTGGACTTTGAGGTAAGCCCCGCCACGGCAGCGGGTGTCACCGTCGGGTGCCATCCGGGGACTGAACCGCCTTGTCCCCGGTTGCCTCTGGCTCGCTGTCAGCAGTGCAGCAGCCGAGCTCGGGGGAGTTTTATACCAAGCAATAACGAGCGTTGGCTCTTGATTAAAACACCAGTGCCAAGGGGAGTGTTGCAGCGGGCTCTGCGCTCGTCTGCCGCGGGATGGCAGGGGGACGGAGGGGACAGGGATGGAGGGGGGTGTCGAGGGGCACGGGGCTGTCCCACACACTGATGGTCCCTGCTCTCGCCCCGCAGAAGGTGATGCACACACGGAAGCGTCACTCCGAGCTCTACCACGAGCTCAACCAGAAGTTTCACACGCTGGACCGGTACCGGGCCCCGGCTGCCGGCTCCTCCAAGGTGAGGTCCTGGGGGCCCCATCCTGCCCCGGCGCCGTCGTTTAACCCCAGCCAGCAACCAGGACCACGCAGGTCCCCCCCGGCCCCAGTAGGGCAGGGAGAAGAGGGGAGAAAAGGATGGGAAAAAAACTTGTGGGTTGAGATAAGGATAGTTTAACAGAACAGAAATGGAAGAGAATAATAACGATAATTATAATAGTAAAAGAGTATACAAAATAAAGCGGTGGAACACCAATTGCTCTCACCACCCGGTGATCGGTTGCCCAGCCCATCCCAAGCAGCAGTCACAGATTCCTGCCCCGCGGCCAGCCCCCATGTATACACTGAGCGTGACTGTGGTCTGTGGTATGGAACGTTCCCTCGGCCAGCTTGGCCTGTCCGGGCTCCCCCTCAGCTTCTATGGGAAGCTGAAGAAGTTCTGGACTAATGCAAACACTACTTAGCAACAACTAAATCAGTGTGTGTTGTCAACGTTGTTCTCATACTAAATCCAAAACACGACAGTTACTAGAAAGGAAATTAACTCATCCCAGCTGAAACCAGGGCACCCCAGTCTGCTCCCCCGCATCCCTCCACCTCCCCCTGCATGGACCGGGGCATCCCGGGGAGGACGGGGCGTCCTGGGAGGGTGCTGGGGCTGAGCGCTGTGGTTCTTTCCGCAGCGAGAAAAGCGGTGGAGCGTCTCGTCAGGCGGCGGGGAGAAGAGCATGGCCAACGTAAGTGCCTGAGCATCCCTGGGGACTGCCCTGTCCCCTCCTGCATGGGACCGGAGGGCTGCAGCCCCCTCTGGAGCTGGGTGGAGGGGGGGGGTGGCAGTGCCTGGGGCATGGAGCCGTGCATGGCCATGCACCGTGGCTGCTTGCTGCAGCTGCCCCTCGCCCCGCAGGATGCAGCCGGTCCCGAGGAGCAGCAGCAGCAGCCGCAGGCGCCGGCGGCGCCGCCGAAGCCGTGGAGCACGTTCAAGGCGATGACACTGGGGTCCCTGCCCAGCGCCCACCGGGACCGGCTGGAGCTGCGACGCGCCGACTGGGAGAGCCCCTGCGCCAGGCTGGATGCGGCTGACGGCGACTTCCAGACGGAGGTGTGAGCCCCGCGCCCGCCGCCGCCATCGCCCCGGCATGGGACCAGCCAAGACGCTGGGTTTGCTCCCTCCTCCTCGGCGACCGGCGTGGGGGGGTCCCCGCCTGGCCGGGGGGGGATCCCCGCGGAAGGGACCGTGCTCCTGCCGCCTCTCGCCCATCCTCGCGCGGTTTCTCCTCCCTGCCACCCTCCGGATGCGGGTGCGGAGGGGACACACGCACCCACCCCCCCCCTCCACGCTCACCCACCGATCACGCCTGCACCCCCCGGGGCAGGACCGGCCGTCGGGGCCGGCAGATCTTCGTTCTTTTTCTACCGGGATGTTTCTTCACGCCGTGCACCGTGTGCACGCGAGCGGCCGCCCCCCCGGGGCCGGGCTGCCCTCGCCCCCCACCCCCACCCCGGGGTGTCACGGCCGCCCCCTCCCAGCCCTCCCCACCTCCCCCCCACCCCACGGGGCAGGTGCTGTCGTTGTTGGAAATAAAAGTTCACTCTCTGTGGTGCCGTGGGGCCGCGGCTGCCGCCTCGTGCTTCGTGTCAGGGATCCGGCCAGGGAGGGGGGGTGGCTGTCACCCAGTGGGGACCCCCAGCCTGTCTGCTCCCCCCTGGCCCCCTCCCTCCCCGCTCTGTGTCCCCGCAGGATCCTGCTGGCCGGGGCTGAGCCTGCGCCCACACGCTGCCTTGCAAATGAGCGTCTTATCACGGGAGCCGAGAGCAGTAAATTACATGGTAATTAGTCTATGAGCAAATTAGTAACTTCGGAGGCAATTACTACGCAATCTGCAGAGGCATGTAACGTGGGGTGCCTCGCGCTGCCGGAGCATCCCCGGCACAGCCGGAGCTGGGCGCTGTAATGCGGGTGCCTCTGGGAATGGGGCGCTGGGGCAGGGGGGGCTGGCAAGTGCGGCAGTGGGGCCAGTAGCCGTGGCCGTGGATGCCGGGCTCGTGCCGCACCAGGGAGAGCAGGGGCAGGACTTGAGCAGGGGCAGGGCAGAGCTGGAGGAGACGAATCTCTGCATCGTGGCTCTCTGCAGCCCAGGGACTAAGGAGGTCTGTGCTGTGGTAATCCACGGCGTGCATCAGGCGCTCGGCTCACCGTGGCACCGAAACCCTCTCGCCATGCTGTGCCGTAACGTGCCGGGGAGGCCTGTGTGGCCACTGCAGTGGTGGGAAGCGTGCCCTGGTGCTGGCTATTGGTTCTCTCTGGGAGAAGCCACTAGAGCTTCCCCGCGGGCTCGTTTTGGTGAGGACAGGCTGCGGGCGAGCAGGCAGCACCCTCCGGCACTCATGTTTTAGGCAGTTGACTTTCCCACAGGGATGAAGCTGGTGGGAGCGACCCCCAGCTCCTGGGGGATGCCAGCACTGCCGAGACCTCCGGGCAAAGGATGCTGCCCAGTTTGGACCAGTGGCCTCCAAGGTGCTGGTTTGTTCCTCCTCTGCTCAGCACCCTGCAAGCCCCGGGCACCCCGAGCCCCCTGGATGCTGGGGGTCGGGGGCACGGCCAGCCCCCACCGCCCCGGGCAGCTGCGCTTTCCTCTGCCACAGCATCAATTAGTCCTCATCAGCGCAGGCCCGGGGCCACGCAGACGGGATTGCGAGACGAGGCATGAAATTAGGCAGGGTAAAGGGGAGCGTCATTAACCCAACCCGCCCGGGGAGTGCGGGGCTGCCAGCGCCCGCAACGGCTCAGTCAGCGCTGGGGGGACCAAGCATCCTCGCTGGGGGGGTCCCTCGCCGGGGATGAGCCGTGCCTGTGCCCATGGGAGGGGGGACCCCCGGGGAGACAAAAAGGGGTGCAGGGCCAGGGTGCTGCAGGAGAGGACCATGCATTTGGGGGTGCTGTGTCTGGTGGGGGGGCAGAGGGGTGGCGAGGCTGGGATGAAGTGCCCCAGCTCAGCCCAGCTGTGCCACCGGTGCTACGTGGCCATCCCCTCCCTGCTCCCGGCGTTCTGCCTGCCGCTGGCACCGCCATGCCCGCGGTTTCCCACCGGCTCCCTCAGCCTCCCAGTGTCTCGCCAGAAGCTCACTGGTTCCTACTGGCATGGGGCCCGTGGCGGAGCAGCGCCCCGGGGAGGGGACAGGAGATGCTGCTCCCAGCCCCAGCGCGGCCGTGATGGGGCACCGCGGCAGGATGCAGCCCCTGGAGTGGGGGTCTCTCCCCGGCCCCCCAGGCAGTCTAGTTAAGGCCAAAGTGCTAACTGCATAACGCAGTTCATCCCAGCACTGCCCAGTTCAGGTCTGCGGGGCGGGAAGAAGCGGGCTGGGGGCTGCAGCACAGTGATGGGAGTGGGGAGGGGGCAACCACTCTTGGAGGAGACGAGGGAAGGGCCAAATTCTTCCCCCCACCCTCCATTACAGTCATCTAAAACAAAGCAGAAAGGGGAGAGGGGGGGTCCCGGCCTGGCACAGCCCCCTCCTGCCCCTGGTTTTGCCGGCACTGGGCTGGTGCCAGCCCCAGTTGTGCAACAGATGCTGGAGCCATGGTATGGGGGGGGGGGGGGGGGTCGGCCCGAGCGTGGGGGCTTCAGCTGCCCACGCTGGGAGGGACAGGGCTGCGGGAGAGGCGGCGGGTGGGTGGCAGGGCCCGGCATGGTGTGGGGCTGCCGTGGGGCTCGGGCTGTGAGGGTGTGGGGCAGTGCTCCAGGAGCGATGCTGTGGGTCGGGGGTACTGTCCCCTCCCCGGGGATGCTCGGCCCCCGCCTTGGCCCAGCTGCTAATTTTGCTAATAATAGCAGCCGTGTCCTCTCGCTCCAGTTGCTGGGAGCCTCCACGCAATGGGATCCCCCTGCCCCACGCTTCGGGGGAGCCAGGGCCAGCTCCCTCCTCTCCCTCCCCAGCCAAACGCAGCCAAAAGAGGCAGCGTCAGGGTTTCCTGGGGCATCTGTTGGCAATTAGCAGCTTTTATTACTCATGGAGACGCCATATGCGGTGAGGGAACGGAGGCCGGGCGAGAGGCGCAGGCTTGTGGCGTGCCCCAACACGGGGGGGGACGGGGGGCCAGCCCCCAGTCCTGCAGGTCTGGGATGCGAGTGGGTTGTACAGGATGGGTCCGAGGAGGTCCGAAAGCTCTGGAGCCATTTTCCATCTGCAGTTTCCATCTGAGCCAAGCTGCCGCCCCCCTCCCCCCACCCCCCGTACCAAAAATGTTCGGTTTGGGGGGCGGAAATGATGGAGAAAGCGCTCTGAGGCTGCGCGGGGGGACGGCGAGCTGTGCCGCTTCGGCATAGGATTTCCTCCGAAAGAGGCAAAACTGCTGTTTTAACACCGCGGAAACAAACGGGCCCCGTCAAGCTGGAAAGAATCCCCGCGGGCGCTTTCCTTCCCAGCAAAGGCTGGAATTGGGGGGGGGAGGAGGATTTGTGCCCAAATCAGTGCAGAAATAAATGCTGAACTGCCGAAATCCTCGCCACAGGAGTTCCCTCCCTCCCGCTGCCCACTGCCAGCACTGTCGGCAGCTGCCTGTGCGCTGGCAGAGCCCGGCCGGCGTCACCCCAGCCCTCACCCCCCCGGCAGTGGTGGGTCTGGGGGGGCCCCACTTTATCCCAACTGCCACATGACGCTCGGGGTCGGAGGCAGTTTGTCTCCAGCCCAAAAATTGCCGGGCTCTGCTCCGGCTCGTGTTTCTTGGCAGCCGGCACGGCTGTTTCTTGGAAGCGCAGCTTGCCTCTGCTTTTTCCGTGCTGGGTCGGTGGGCAGGGGCCGCAGGAGCCAGTTTTCCATCCCTCCCCCCCCGACTTGGCATCACTCCAAGGGATGGGGGACAAACTGCTCCCCCTCCTTTGCAGGGTGCTGGGGGAGCAGGACCCGGCCCCTTCCCTCCCCCGGAGACACGGATCTGGGCACCGGCACAGCACCGGGAAGCAGGAGCTGAGGTTTCCACACGGCGGCTGTTCCTGTGCTCCCAGGGCTGCGGGGTCCCTTTGTGCCACTGGGTTGGGGACAACCTGCCCAGGAGGCACCCTGGCACGTGAGGGAAACTGAGGCACGGGAAGAGCAGCAGGTTGGAGAGGTGCAACCCCCCCAAAGTGATTCACAGCCGAATTTAAGGGCCCTGGGAGCTGCTGGCTGTTGGCAAGGGGTCCTCCAGCTTGAGGGCAAGGGACGAGGCTGCCCCCGGGGTGGGCTGTGGGGCCAGGCTGGGCTGTGGGGCCGGGTTGTGGGGCCAGGTCTGGTGCTGGGGGAACCCACCCCAGCTCCCCCCACCCCAGCTCCCCCCACCCCTGAGAGGCACAAACCCCACTCGTGCTCATGCATGGGGTTCGTTGCTGCTGGGTGGCCACAAAGAAAGAACAGCTCGGGGTGAATAATTGTCCAATAAACAGGAATTATAAAAGTTTCGTTGTATTTTGTACCCACTTGCTTTAATTACCCTTAATTACTACAGCAGACAGCTCGCAGGAGAATCGAGTGCTCTGTCACCGCATCTCAGGGGCTGTCGGCTGGATAAATGGCAGAGTCGAGCCGCTCCTCAAAAGCAGCGTCGCTTGGTTTGCCCGTGACAGCTTATTTACCATGGGCTGAATAAACATCAGTTGTTAATTAGAGCGCGTTTACTGAGATGCATGCGTCCCTAACACACGTTTGTAAAGCCTCAGTGTAAATAGATTCATCACAATTTGGGAGGAAAGCGGCTGAGCAGGGACCCGGCAGTGCTGGGCATCCTTTGGAGGGGGGACAGAAGGATGGGGACATGGGGACGCCATGGCTGCTTTGCATCCCCCAGACCCAAACTTGCGTGGGTCAGCTTCTGCCCTGCGTGGGCCTGATCCCTGCCTGCTCCCTGCCTGCGGGGGCTCAGGGTGGCCCGGCTGGCGTGGGCAGGGGACGCTGGCGCAGAGCTGGGCAGCCAGGCCCTGGGGGCAGCGGGGCCGGAGGGGCCGGACGGCGTGCAGAGGCGGTGCGAGCCGGGAAGGGTGCTGGATCCCTCCAGGGCTTGGCGGGGCTGGCAGGGCCCTGGTGCCGCTGGAGGGGCTAGTTCAGCTCTGGAACATCGGCAGCTTTGCTGCTGGGGACATGTGGGGGGCCCTGCCAGGTGCAGGCAGCGTTCCTGCCACCGGCCGCAGTGCCAGCGGGAGGGATGGCGGCAGAGACCCCATCCCAGGGCTCTGACCCCAGGCATGGACTGTCCCCAAGCCCCCAGGCAGTGGGTACATCAGCTCCGTGGCACGGTGGGGGTCTGGCTGTCCCAGTGCCGCGGGGTCTGCTCGGCCGGTGGAGGAGCATCCCTGGAGGGACACCACAGTGTCCCTTCCCATAGTGGCAACCATCCTGGCCAGCGATGCCATCGCCGGTGCCAGCACCTGGGTCCCCTCTGCTCCCTGGGGGCAGAAGGAGCAGGTCCCCCGCTGCTCCTCAGGATGGACGGCAGCCGGGGGACGGGGTTCACCCCCATCCCGGGGATCGGGGCGCAGAGGGTCCCCTCCTCCCGGGGGGCGGGAGGGGTCTAGCCCCGGGGGGAGGGGGAAGGCGGGCTGGGGAGGGCGCTGCCGGAGGAGGCGCCCGGAGGGGGGGAGGAGGAAGAGGAAGGCGGGGATGGGACGGGCGACGGCTCGGGCCCCCCCGGGGTTGGGAGGCGGAGGGCGGGCGGCCGCCGGGGGGCGGCTGGGGCCCCCCCGGAGGGAGGCGGGGAAGGCGGCGGGGGCGGCGCGGCGGAGCTGCCGGTGTCCCGGAGCTCCCGGTGTCCCGCTGCGCTCCCACCGTCCCGGACCCGCCGGACCCGCGGCGCCGCCCGCTCCCTCCCCGCCAGCCCCGCGCCCCCCCGGCCCCGCCGAGCCCCGCGCAGGTGAGCCCCGGGCCCGCCCCCAGCCCCCGCCGGGCACGGGGAGCGGGGCAGAGCCCGACGGCACGTCGCGGGCGCGCGGAACGAGGGGTTTCCCCGTAATTAATCATAATTCATCACCGCCTCGGGACGGGCGGGCCGGGGACGGCGTCCCGGAGCCGTGGGGACCCGCCGGTGCGGAGGGTGCGGGGGTAGGAAAGGCGAGGAGCCGCCGGGGGGTGTGGGGTGCAGGGGTGGGGGCGTGGGGGCGTGCAGGGGGAGCAGGGTGGGTGCTGGGGGAGCAGAGGTGAGTATGGGGGGAACAGCGTGGATGCATGGGGGGGTGCAGGGGGTGGGTGCAGGCGATGCCGGGCCAGGAGAGCCGGGAGGTGCAGGGGTTGTGCAGGAGGTTCGGGGCAGGGGGGCTGGGGTGCAGGCAGGGCAGAGCTCGGGGGTGCAGGAGAGCTGGGTGCAGGCAGGGAAGAGGCAGGGCTGCCGGTCCCAGGGGTCCCCGATGGCTGCGCATGGGGATGACGGCGCAGGGATGCATGTCCCACTCGTGCAGCCGCCAGCGGAGCCGAGCGTGTCCGGTCTGTCACGGCGCCCAGCGCCGGCTGCCTGCAGCCCTGCCTTGCTTCGTGGCAGGAAGCAGGCAGGAGGGAGGCCAGGTTGGGGTGACCTGCAGGGCCTTGGGCCACCCCGGGGTCCAAATGGGACCAGGAGATCAAACAGGAGGGAGCGAGACCTTCCCAGGGTGGGGAGGTGTCTGTGCAGGAGGCACCTGGTTCTGCTCTGGGGCACCACAGCCTCTGCGTTTACGGGTGTTTGGAGTAAATCTGGGTGCTGGGGTTGGACTGACCGGTGAACGCCGGGATGCTGGGGCTTGCTCTGTGTGCTTGGGCTGGGTGTGGAGCAGACAGGGGATCCTGCAGTGGGTGGGGGCCACACTGACCCCCCAAAACCCGCCCGAGCCATGGCTGAGCATCAACTCCATGATGGTGGCTTTGCTGGCAGTGTCCCAGTGCGGGTGAGGTTGGGGGACATGGGCCAGTGCCCACCACATGCCTGTCCTGCTGCTGCCCGGTCTCTCTCCCCTGCAGGCAGCCGTCTTGGCCCAAAGCTGCTGCCGCGGGCACCATGAGGGGTCTCTGGGCCCTTGCACTCGCAGGGCTCGTCAGCGCCTGTGAAGGGAAGGAGCTGACACCAGCGGAAGGTAAGGGACACCGGGAGCGAGGGCTCGGGGTCTGCATGGGAGCGACCCCCTCCTTGCCTGTCCCTGGGGAGAGGAGGGCAGGGCTTGGTCAGGCCCACGGATCATGGGGCAGAGGTGGCTGGGGGACACCGTGAGCCATGCCAGGTCCCCACGTGCCAGGACCACATGCAGGAGCGCACTGGTGGCTGGAGTGGCGGCTGTGGACCTCGGCTCCCTGCTGAGAGCTGGCTGCCTGGGCTTTGGGGCTTTGCTCAGCATCCCGTACGGGCAGGGGGCCAGCGAGAGCCGAGTGAGCCCTGCTGCGGGGAGCCAGCCCAGGGACACCCCGCCATCGCCCCCGCAACGGCTGAGCACCAGGAACGTCCCGTGGCCAGACCGTGCTCGCGGAGGGAGCGGGCTTGGCCACGCTCCGGCCACGGGGCGCTTGCTGCCAGCTGGCGGCGAAGGCAGCGCCAGCCCCTCCAGCAGCGTGTGCGGGAGCCGGGTCCGGGCAGGAGCGCGCGGGGGCTGCTTTGTAGGTGAGCCAGGAGTGCTCGGGGCAGTGGTGAGGATGCACAGAGCTCCTGAGGGTGTTTCGGCCTCTGGCTGTGAGGTGGGAAGAGGTTTGGCCATGGGACATGCCAATGGTGGAGGGCACAGGGCTGTCACCATGACAGGGGGACGATGACTGAGCCCATGGAGGTCCCGGCTGAGGTGTCCCTGGCTGCAGGGCTGCTGAGTGGGGGTCCCAGCATGGGGCCGGCCGTGGCGCGGGGCGAGCTGGAGGCGGATGGCGGGGAGGAGCCGCTGGCAGCGGAGCTGTGGTTGCATCAGTCTTTGCGGGGGCGGAGCGGTGGCTCATCCCGGCAGGGCCCAGGGGCTGCCTGGCTTCACCAGGGACCCCGCGGCCGGCACCAGCACCCATTGTCCCATGTGGCATGGCCTCCTGGCTCCCGGCCCTTCGTTAGGGAAACGAGGGTTGGGGAGATGAGATTTTCTCTTTGGGGCAGCGCTGGGGCCGGGAGAGGCTTCAAAGCAGCTCACGGCTGGGGTGATTTATGCTTTGCTTTCCGCCCCCTGCCCTGCCGCACATGATCTCACCGCCGGCGAGAGGGAGCTCTGCCCCCGGCCGCGACACATGCCTGCGGGGCCGGCTCTGGTACCACAGCCCCCGCTGCTGCCACCGTGCCAGGGGGTCCCGGGGGCGAGGGGCAGCTCCCTGCGCTGCTGCTGGCTGTGTGCGAGCAAGTGGTCAGCCTGGGGGAGAATCGCTGTGGTGGTCCCAGGCTCTTGGGCAGTGGCGGAGGTGGGCAGTGAGGACGCGGGGGCCAGAGACACCCCCTGGGAATGGCCGAGGGCTGGGGAAAAGGTGGGTGAATCGTCAAGGGCCGTCCCTGCACCAGGGCTGGTGTGCACGGAGACAAAACAAATTCCTCTTTCGATACCCCCATGTTTCCTCCTCTATCTCGCGCCTCCCAACATCTGGCAGCATCCAGCGGAGGTGGATTGATGCTGCTAAAGCAGTCATATATCAGCGCAGTTGCAGACAGCACCAGCATCCCCGTGATCACGACTGACACGGCATTTCCTGCGGCTCAGCCTCTCACTGTCCCCTGGCCAGGCCCTCGCCCCTGTCCCCTGGGGCCAACAGGTCTGAGGATGCCACCAGGATGGGACAGGAAGGCCAGCGGGCAGCGCTGGGTGCCATCTCCTCGCCTTGGGTGTCCACGGCACCCGTCCAAGTCTCCTGATGCCTATTCCAGCCGCGGGGCTGTTTTGAGGCAAAACACGCAGCAACTGGGAAAAGCATTTCACCTGGTGAACTTGCCGTGGGAGGTGGCTGGGGTCCAGCTCTGAACTCACCGCCCATCCCTTCCATCCCTTCCATCCCTTCCATCCCTTCCATCCCTTCCATCCCTTCCATCCCTTCCGCTTGGCTCCTGCCGGGCTGTTTGCAAGGAGTCGGCGCTGCCGTGGGAGCCGCATTTGCTGGATCCATGTGGTCCCATGGCTGCCAGTGGCCTCGGGGGGCTGGGGTGAGCTCCCAGCAGCACCCTGAGACCCGCTTGGTCTTGGGGGGCTCTGTGTGGTCCGACCCTGCTGGTACAGCCTCCCCGTGCCCCTGGGGACGCTGCGGTGACATGCTGATCTGCCTCGCAGGGGAGCCGTGCCCGCAGCTCTGGGACGAGGATCTGGCTGGGGACAAGTATGAGAACATAACGGGTAAGGAAAGCCCCCCCTCACCCTGAGGATGGGGTCCTTGTGCAGCCTCGACTCCCCGGGGATGGGCTCTGCACCCTGCCCGGAGAGTGTCAGCCCTCCCAGGTCTCCCCTCCTCCGCTCTGTCCTGCAGGCTTTAACCTGATTAAAAGGTTCGACCTGCTGAAGATCTCCTCCATCAAGAAAGTCCGCAACCCGCGGGGGCCGGTGGTGCTGCGGCTGGGTGCCGTACCGCTGGTCCAGCCCACGCAGTGAGTACGGGTGGCTCGCAGGGTGGCCCTCGGTGGCCAAAGCACCGCTGGGCACCGTCCCCATGTGTTTTAATGATGGAGCCTTGGCAAAACTCGTTAGGCTTTGCCCTTAACTCACGCTGCAGAGGCCAGGCAGCTCCACGGCACCCGGGGGGACGCAGAGGTGATGGTGATGTGGCCCTGGGGCTGCCCAAGCCACCTTCCTCCTAGAAAGTAAACCATGGGCAGCGGCGGCTCAGCTGGGTCGTGGCCAGCCCTTACGCAACCGGGGCTCTGGGGCTGCTCTGTGTCTGCTCTCCTCGGCTTGGCAGGCGCTCACCGGGGTCTAGACAGGCTTGAAACGCTGTGCAGCTCCGAGCAGGCTCTGCTGGGTTCGCCGGGGCCACGGGGGTCTGCTGGGGGAGGCACTCGGAGACCGGTCATCGGCTCCACCGTCTCCGGCATGTCCTGCCCGGCCGTGCCCGAGGTGCTGGCAGGGATGCTGCGGCGTGGCGAGGTGGGAGCAGGTCCACGTCCTCGGGAGATGTTCCTGGAGGAAGCGGCTGCGGTTTGCATGCCTGCCTGCCTCCAGCCCGCCTGTCCCCACATCGCCCCGGGGCTGGCACGCGGCTACGCCGGGCACGGGGCTCTGCCGAGGGTGAAGGAGACCCAGCCTTGGCTCCTGACCTGGGCAGACAAGTCCTTAGATGGCTTCGAGATGACGGGTGCTCCAGGCTGGTGTTGCTCTTGGCCGGGTGCCTGCGGCAGCCCAGAGCCAGCCCTGGGGAATGCTCAGCGCGGGGGTGGCCCCAGCAGCCGGATCGCAAGCTCCAGGTGGGCACCCATGGGTGACCCTCCACCCCGGCCCCGCTCCCTGGTGTCCCATGAGGGCAGCCCCGTGCCCCACAGAGGGGACCAGCGGCTCTGCCTCGCTCCTTGTGCCTTGGTCCAGCTCCAGAGCGGTGGCTTGGAAAATTGCTGGTGTGGTGGAGCCGAGGCCGGGAGCACAGCGGAGCCCGAAGCAAATATTTCCAGTGGTTGAGCAGGCTGCGGGCGAGCTGGGTATGGTCCCACCGGGGAACGGCTGCCATGCTCTCTGCCATGCCAGGTGGGAGCAGGCTGCCGTCGGCAGTGTCCCTGCCCGCTGCCTGCGTGGGAACATCCGTCCTGTGGGGGCAGGGACGTGTTTCCCGGCTGCCTGGGGACAAAATCCAATATTGTGGTTGTAAGTGCGTGACCCCATGCTGTAGCTGCCCCAGGAGGACTGTCTCTGGGGATGTGTGGTGGAGATGGTGGCTGTGCCGTGGGGCAGGGGATGGGGACGGTGGCTGGGGGCGCTGGGGCAGGCTGGGCTGCCCGTCTGCGCAGGGATGCTCGGTCCCCTCTGCCGTGCGCATCCGGCTGCTGCCAGGGATGCGGGGCTGAGCTTTGGGGGCACGGTCTGAGCTCCCCATGCTGGGCCAGGACGGGAGGAGGCGTCTCTGCCGTCTGCCTCATGTTCGGCTCCTGTGGTGTCTCCGGCAGCCCCAGCCCGTGCGGGCGGCCGAGGCACAAACAGCTCTGGGTCCAGGTGCTGCCACTTGGAGCTGGGGCTGGATCCACCTCAGTGACATCCGCAGTGCCACCGATGGGGACAACGGGGGGGCCGTTGGGGTGATGCTGCCAGCGAGTGCCATGTGGGTGGGGGCGTCGGGGCTGGTGTGAACACCGGCGTCGGAGCTTGGTGCAGGGTCTGGCCGCCCCTGACACCTGTCCCTGCAGGCAGGTGTTTCCCCATGGGCTGCCCCCCGCCTTCACCCTCGTCCTCACCTTGCTGCTGAAGAAGAACAGCACCGGGGAGCACTGGTACCTCTTCCAGGTCACCGACCGGCAGGGCTACCCCCAGGTATGGCCCCGGGGTGGCGGGATGTGCCGGTGGCAAGGGGACAGCCGGGAGCCGTCCCTGAGCGCGGTGTGGTCCCCTCTCTGCCCAGCTCTCCCTGGCCGTGCACGGCCCCGAGAAGAGCCTGGAGTTTCAGGCCAGGGCGCCGGGGGCCACATTCGTCAGCGCCGTCTTCGCGGGGAAGGCTGTGGCGTCCCTCTTCGATGGGCGGTGGCACAAGGTGGCGGTGGCCGTGCAGAGCCGCGCCATCTCCGTCCACCTCGACTGCACCTCAATCTCCTCCAAGCCGCTGGCAGCCCGGCGGGCGCTGGCCCCGGAGGGCAATGCCTTCCTGGGGCTGGACGCCATGCGTGGCACCCCGGTCCGGGTGAGTCCCTGCGGGGGCGCGGGCAGGCTCTGCCGGGGGCGCAGGGTCCATCCCTGCCTGCCCCTCACCTGCCGCTCCCTTCCCACTGCAGTTCGACATCCAGCAAGCTCAGATCTACTGCGACGCCGAGCTGGCCAGGCAGGAGGGGTGCTGTGAGATCTCGGCCAGTGGGGTGAGTCCCCCCCCAAGTCCCCACTCCGGTCCCAGCCAGGCCCTGGCATTGCCCTGCACCATCAAGGTTTTCCCCAGAGGGGAAACTGAGGCATGGCGAGGGCAGGTCTCTTAGCCAGAGCTCCTCTGTGGGTCACCTCCGGCTTGCGATGGCCAGGGACACAGGGCAGCTCTCCACCAGTCCTGGGACATTGCTCGGTGCCTGTCCCTGTGGTCAGTGCAGGGCACAATGCAGGATTCATCCCTATCCTGAATCACACCGGGTGCTCAGGCAGGGCTGGGGGTCCCGGCTCTCACTCCAGCAGCCCCCCATGACCCCCCTCTCTCCCAGCAGTGCCTCACGGAAGTGCCCAAGACCCGTCGGCAAGCAGAGCTGATGCAGAGCAGCAACCTCATCGAGATCTCACCACAGCCCGAGGGCCGGGTGTACACCCGCTGCTTCTGCCTGGAGGAGCCGCTGGGCGCGGTGAGCTCCCGTGTCCCCCGCCAGCCCGGCACGGGCACCCATCCCGGTCCCCCCAGGAGCCTGGCACAGCTCCCCATCCCGGCGCGGATGCTCCCAGCCCTGCCGGGTGGGCAGTGCTCGGCCTCTGCGCTGGGCGCCTGCTGCTGCCGAGCCGGCAGCCACGTTGCTTCAGCCCCTGGAAAAGCCCTGCCTCACATTTTCCAGTGCGCCAGGCTCGGTGCAAGGGGAGGGAGGGCGATGGCAGCGGCCAGACGCTGGGGAGTGAGCTGGGGGGGCAGCTCCTGCAGCCCCGACGGCAGTCTGCACCAGTTGAGCTGCCGGTTCAGGGCTCAGCTGGAGGCGGGTTGCACCCATGGGTGCCCTAGGGGATCACCCAGGATCGCCCAGGGGTGATCCTGGCAGGATCACCAGGGGTGCACAGGCAGGATAATCCAGGGGTGCATGGGGAGATGGCACCCATGCATGCCCTTCTCTCTCCACAGGAGCCAGCAACGACCTTGGGGAGGACCAACTTGAAGGGAGATCACAGGGAGAAGGTGCGGGGAGGTGGGAAAGGGTGTCCCAGCCTGGCTGCCCCCATCCCGGGACACTTGGCTCCACTCCCCTTCCTCCCACCAGTGCTGGGGCTGTGCCAGGGGCCTGTCCGCGCCCCGGGCTGCCTCTGTCCCTGTGGCATTTGGGAACTTTCTGCTGCCGCCAGAGCTGCTGGGACGCCTGCAGCAGCGGCTGCTCTGCTCCCCCAAGCAGGAATTGAGGCCCCTCTTATTTCGCTGCCGCTGCTGGAGCGATCCCAGCCGCGGCCAAGGGCCTCTTTGTTCCCTCCGAGCGTCTTGAGGGCTCTGACAGAGCTGGGAGGCGTCTCCAGCACACCCTCTGCCCCATCCCCGCATGTCCCCGTCCCCCCGGGGCTGCTGTGACCCCGTGGTGGGGTCCTGCTGGGCATCCCAGGGGTGCAGACTGGGTGCCGTGGCACGGGGGCTGTGGGGCTGCAGGGGCTACAAGCCTGCATGGCTTTTCTTCTCGCTCCCTGCTCTGCATCACTTCCCCATGGGGTAACAGGGGTCCCCCCGGGGACACCCAGCAAGGGGGTGAGGTGTGGGACTGGCCCCGGCTGGGGGACGGGAGCCTGGGGGGGCTGCGCTAAATGGGGTGGGGGCAACCTTGTCCTGCCCGGTCCCAGTCCCGTAGGAGCAGGCTGGAGTGGCTGGTTTGGTTCCGTGGAGCTGCGGTCAAGCCACAAAGCCACAGGGAGAGGGGGGTGCCAGGCCAGCCGCTCTGCTCGCCTCCCCGGGGACGCGGCGGGGGGAACACGCTCTCCTGGCTTCCCTTCCCCACCCCGGGCATCCCCCTGTGCCCACGGGCACCCCGGGGCTGGTGGGGAGGGTGCTGCTGGGGGAGCCCCCTGGGTTTGGGATGCCCAGGGGAGCGGGGCTGTGGGTGCTGCGGGCGGTGCATGGAGCTGGTGCAAGACGCCATCCCCGTCTCTTCCAGTGCCCGCCCTGCTCGCCGCAGACGGCCTTGGCAAATGTGAGTGTGACGCCGGGCAGCACCGGGCTGTGCTGGCGGGAGGAGATGGGGACCCTGACCCGTCTTGCTGGGGCTGGGCTGGGAGCTGGGGCTGGCAAAAGCCACTGGGGTGGTGGCTTGGGGGTGTGACCCGCAGCTCTACCATCGCCACAAGCCCCCTGTGATTCGTGGCTCCTCCTGGCCCGGGGCCGGGCAACATCTGGCTGTAGGGAAGGTCTCAGATCCCTTCCAGATGTGGCCCCATTCCCATGGCAACCTCTGGCTGGAGGCGGGGAGCTGGTGGCAGTGGGGATGGTGGGTGTTTGGGACCCCACATGCCCCATGGGGCTCCCAGGGTGGCACTTGGGGACAAGGTGTTGGGAGGATGGGGATGATGGTGGAGGCAGGGCTGTCTCCTGCTGCCATTTGGAGGCAACGTGCCCTTGCGGGCTCTGGGCACTGTGGGAGCCCTCTCTCTCTCTCCCTAGGTCACGCTCGGTCCCCCCGGTCCAAAGGTAGGTTTGTCACCCCCCAGGACACACAGAGCCCACTTCCAGCAGGGATGTGGCCACACAGACACTCGGCTGTGCCTGGAGCATCCCTGCCTGGGAGCCATGGGCCCTGCTGTGGGCATACATGGATGAGGGGACACCCGTGCCCTATCTCATCACCTGCCCCCCCCCCACTTCTTGCAGGGTGGGAAGGGCGAGCGTGGCCTGCCTGGCACTGCTGGTGGCAAAGGGGAGAAAGGCGACCGTGTGAGTGTCCCCAGATGTGTCCCAGACAGGGACCCCTTGCCCTGGGGATGCTCCCTGCAGGGGTCCCTGGTTCCCGGGGGTCCTGCTCCCCCCATGGCCTCCCATGCTCTGCCATGGGCAGTGCAGGCAGAACCCCTGAGCCACCTCCCCCTTCCCGCAGGGTGCTGACTGCGTGCGCACCCACCCCGGTGGCCCCGTGCAGGTGAGACCCCCACCACCACCCTCCATCTGCCCCCCCCCAGCTCTGCTGCCCCTCCTCACCCCACTCCCTCCTCCTCCTCCTCCCAGTGCGCCGAGGGGCCACAGGGCGAGAAGGGGCAGCGCGGCGAGGCGGTAAGTGATGGCGGCGGATGGGGTCGCGGCACAGGGACCTGCAGTGACACCCCCACCCCACATCTCATGTGTGCCCCAGGCTGGGATGTCGGGGGTCCAGCCCCAAGGCAACAGCTCAGGGGGTGGTGGGGGGGTGAAAGGAGCGATGGGGTGAGCAGGAGGGAAGCCCTCCATGAGCCCACCTGCGGGCACCCACTTTGCCCCACTGTTCCCACGCAGGGGCTCCCGGGGGCGGCCGGTGCTGACGGGCAGAAGGTAAGTCCCGACCCATCGCATGTCCTGGCATTGCAGTGGGGACAACTGCCCCGTGGGTCCGGGGATGGTGACAGAGGTGCCAGGACCTGCCGGTGCCCACCCAGGCAGCAGGGGTTGATGGCATGGGTGACGTCTGTCTGTCCCGCAGGGCCAGAAGGGCGAGAAGGGTGACGGGGGACTGCAGGGCAAGCCGGGACGCCCAGGGCGCGATGTGAGTAGTGATGGTTGGTGTCTGGGCACCCCCCGGGACACCCCCCGGGCACTGGGCTGTGGCTGCTGGGCCAGCCCACGCCATGGCGTGCACGGCGCTGCACGTGCCGAGTCTTCACACCCCGCTCCCCCCCTGGCAGGGCCGGCCTGGAGAGATTTGTGTGGTGGGTCCCAAGGGCCAGAAGGTAGGTGGAGACTGGGGGGCGAGTGGGTGGGAGCCGGGGCACCCGGTGGCAGCGCTGGCACTGACACCCCCACCTTGCCTTCCAGGGTGACCCTGGCCTCGTGGGGCCCGAGGGGCTGGCCGGCGAGCCGGGGCCCCCGGGGAAGCCAGGCTCTCCAGGGATCGGCTTTCCAGGCAAGCCGGTAAGGACCCCCGTGCCATGGGGCTGTGCCTGCGTGGTGTCTCCAGCTCGGCATGCGATGGCCGGGGGTGGGCATCACCGCAGGAGGGGGCGAGGTGCCCCCCCCAGAGCTCCGTGGTGGGTTTGGCTGGCTGAGGCAGCCGGGCAGGACTAGCGCCATCCTCTCTTTCTTTCAGGGTGACCCTGGTGGCCCCCCAGGTCCTAAGGGAGAAAAGGTGAGTGGGGGGAAAGGGGTCCCAGCCACCCCGGCCCTGCCCGAGGCAGCTCGGCGGCAGGCAGTGGGTCATGCTGGGGATCCCCGGCTGGAGCCGCATCCACCGTGGCTGAGTCAGCGCTGGCTCGCGGTGCCGCTGGCCAGGCAATCCCCCGCTGGGTGGCCCAGGGCTCGGCTTGAGGGGGGCAGGAAACCCCCGCTGTGGGGAGGAAGGTGCTGGGGGTGCCGAGGGCCATGGATTTCCCCTTTGCCGGGCTCAGGCTCTCCTGTCTCTGGCTCCAGGGCAGCTCAGGAGCTCCTGGACCCGGAGGATCGCCTGGGACGCCCGTGAGTACCGTGAGCCTGGAGCCAAAGCCTGGGGTCAGGGACGGGTTTCTTGGCTCGGGGTCGGGGCTGCTTGGCCGGAGCGGTGGGATCCGAGCCCAGGCGCCGACAGGGGGTTTGGGAGAGCCGGCGGCCTCCTTTGAGGCTGGGACCGTCCCGTGCCATGGCTGATGGCAGGGATTGGGGGGTGCCGGGTGGCATTGCCAGGGCAATCCTTGGTCTCAGGGCTCCCTGAAGCACCCTGTCCCCTGCTTTCCTCCTGCAGGGACCCCCCGGTGTCCTGGGGCCGAAAGGAGAGAAGGTGGGTGCAGCAGCACGGTGGTGCAGTGGGGGCTGTGCCACGTCTTGCTGTGCCATGGCCACAGGCACGGCAGCCCCTGCCAGCGCGGCTGCACCGCGGTGCCCATCCCATGGGCTTGGGGCTGCTTGGGGCATCTCGGGGGTCACCCCGAGGACACCCCCAGCCTGGGGCCTGCATCTCATTGTCCCCCTGGGCAGGGTGAGCCGTGCGAGGTGTGTCCCACCGTCTCCGAGGGGATGCTCGGTGCCACCGGGCTGCCTGGCAAGCCGGGACCCAGGGGAGCACCCGGAGCGCCTGGCAAGGATGGGGTCTCGGTGAGTCTGAGCCCGGGGGCTTGCGCGCAGGGTGGAGGGCAGAGCAGGGTCTTGTTGCAGCATCCCTAACGCTCCCGCTTTGTTTCCCCCTCCCCAGGACAGACCCGGCCCCACGGGACCCAAAGGGGACAGGGTAGGTGACATGGGGCTGAGGGGTGGGCTGGCTCGTCCCCAGCTGGAGCCGGGGGACACTGAGCACCATCCATCCCGTGCTGGCAGCACCCGGCCCAGCTCCTCTCTTTCCTCCCCAGGGAGACCCCGGCATCCATGGGATGAAAGGGGAGAAGGTGAGTGTCCGTCCCTGCGTCCCACCCACCCGCTCAGCAGGCAGCCCCCGCGGCCCCCCTGAGCCGTGCCCTCTCCCTGCCCTTGCAGGGGGACTCCTGCCTCTCCTGTGACGCTCGTGTCCTCGCTGTGCTGCTGCGAGGTCCCGCCGAGGGGCTCGAGGGTGAACTGACACCAGCACCGCTGCAGCCGGGGCTGCCGGTGAGTACATGGGGCTGAGCCCCCCCTCTCCCGCGCTGGAGGGGCACCCTGGCCACCCCAGAGCTATGTGGGTGCTGGGTGTGTGACCGCGTGGGGTTTTGGCAGGGTGAAGCGGGGCTCCCAGGACTGGCTGGCATCAAGGGCGAGAAGGTGAGCGACCCCAACGCCCACCCCACTTTCTGCACCCCCCAAGGGAGCAGGAATGGCTGCATCACCCCACGGGGTCGGGGCAGCCACAGCATCTATGGGGCCTGACCCTGCTGTCTTGCAGGGGGATGGTGGCCAGGAGGGACGCATGGGCAGACCGGTGAGTGGGGGTGTGGGGGCTCAGAGTGGGCGCTGGGAGCGCGGGGGGCAGGAGCTGAGCACTGGGGGCCGTACTCTCATCCCTGCTGGGGTTTCTTGGTGCAGGGGTTCCCAGGAGACAAGGGTGATCCAGGCATGCGGGGGCTCAAAGGAGAGAAGGTGAGCCCTGCGATGGGGCCCCCCTGGGACCCTGCTCCCTGCCCTGTCCCTGAAACCACCCCAGCTGAGACCTGTGCAACTCATTGCGCGGGACAGCCCTGAGGTGGGGAGAGCGGCAGGGGGTGCAGCGCTCCGGTCCCCGAAGCCACGCTCCAACCGAGATGTCCCCTCCACAGGGCGAGCCGTGTGGGCAGTGCCCTCCTGTGCCACAGGCCCTCGAAGGGGCAACGACGGTGCTGGCCGTGCCCGGACCGCCGGGGGAGAGGGGCCAGCATGGCCCCCCGGGCAGAGCGGTGAGTACCGCGCCGTGTTCACTGGTGCCTGTTTTGGGGGATGCTCTGGCCTGACCTGTTCCTCCGTTCCCCCAGGGCAGACCCGGTGACAATGGCCAGAAGGGACAGAAGGTGAGAGGGGCTGGGGAGGGGGCTCCAGCGGGGCTAGGGGTGTTGGAGGGGGCTGTGACCCCCCTGGGGTGGGGGAGTGCTGTGTGCCCCCCTGCTCTGTGCCAGCCTTGTCCCCTCTCTGTGCCAGGGGGATGCAGGCAGCCCCGGGGACCCGGGCACCCCAGGCATGGCTGGTGTCCCAGGGCTGTCGGGTGAGCCTGGCATCAGGGGTCCAGCCGGCCCCAAAGGCGAGAAGGTGAGACCCCAGTGCTTGTACCCGTCACCATGGTGTCACCCACCCCCTCCATCCCTCTCCCAAACCGACCTCCCTTCCCACGCTCCCTCTGCAGGGAGACGCCTGTGAGCCCAGTCCTGCTCCGCATGGGGACTTTTCGGACGTGGTCGGTATCCCAGGAAAACCCGGGACCAAAGGGGACCGGGGCCCCCCGGGCATCGGCCAGCCGGGCAGACCTGTGAGTGTCCCCTCCGCGCCGTGCCACGGGTGCTCCCTGGCATCGCGCCCTCGTGACCCTGGTGTGTTTTAGGGGAAGCCGGGACTGCCTGGGGTCCAGGGCCCCGCCGGACCAAAGGGGCTGCAGGTGAGCGGGGCTGCGGGGGGCTGGATGCGGGGGGACCCGGGGGCCACTCACTGTCCCTCTGTCTCCCCAGGGTGAGCCGGGACCGCAGGGGATCAGCCAGCCGGGGCCACAGGTGGGTGTGAGGGATGCTGTGCCGTGCCGTGCCGTGCCGTGCCAGGTGGCTCTGCCAGCTCTCACACACTGTTTTTCCCAGGGAGAGCCCGGGAGCGCGGGACCACCCGGGACACCCGTAAGTAGCGTTTCTCCAGCCCTGGGAGATGGGGCAGCTGCCAGCCCCCCCATTCCTGCAAGTGGGGGGACCGCAGCCCTGCAGCATCAGCCCCCCTGGTGTGGGCGGTGGTAGCGGGGACCCTGGCCAGGGTCTCTGGGGACAGTGCTGTCACCATGGCTCGCTGGGTGGGCAGGGGGGGTGGCTGGAGGTACAGGGGGGAGCTAACGCCTTCTTCTGCCCCCAGGGACCCCCCGGACCCCAGGGACCCCCGGGGTTGGCAGCAGAGAAAGGTGCCAAGGTAAGGGAGTGTCCCCCAGCCCTCCCTGCCCTCCCCTGCCCCCCCGACTCCTGCTGTCCTTCCTCTGCAGGGATCTCCGGGGCTCAAAGGTGCCATGGGACCCCCTGGGCCACCAGGGACCAGCGTCACAGGGCCACCAGTAAGTCCTGCCCTCCAGGACGGGCATTTCCATCCTCCCCTGGCCCCTCGGCGCTGGCTAAAAACTGAGGTACTGTGGTCCGAGGCTGGAGCTGAGCTTCCTCCCCCTCCTCTTCCTCACAGGGCCCTGAAGGGCAGCAGGGGCTCCCCGGGATGCCTGGGTCCAGCGGGCAGCCGGTACGTACCGGGGGGTGACGGAGGGGCTGTCGGGCACAGTGGGGCGGGCCAGGGGCTGCCTGCTAATGCACGTCTCCATCTTTCCTCCTCGCAGGGGGAGAAGGGCGCCCGGGGAGAGAAGGTGAGTCGGGGTCAGGGACAAACCGTAACCCCTGCCACCCCGCCATCCTCCCTGCCACCCCACTGCCCTCCCTGACACCCTGCCATCCTCCCTGCCACCCCTCCATCCTCCCTGCCACCCCACTGCCCTCCCTGACACCCTGCCATCCTCCCTGCCACCCCTCCATCCTCCCTGCCACCCCTCCATCCTCCCTGCCACCCCACTGCCCTCCCTGCCCTCCCTCACCTCCTCTCTCTGCAGGGAGATCCCGGGGAGTGCGCCTGCCCACCGACACCCCGCCAGGATCCCAGCTACACCGGGATGCCGGTAAGCACCATAGGCACCCATGGGCACCCCCCGGCTCTGCTTCACCCCCGCTGAACCCTCTTCCCCTTCTCTCGGCCTCAGGGAGCCCCAGGACTGTGGACTGGGATGTCCTGGCCGCCGCAGCCGGGTCCGCAGGTGGGTGCTGACCCCGCTGCAATGTGCCCACCAGCCCCTCACCTGCCACCCCCTCACCCCCCGCCTCTCTCTGTTTGTGTTTTGGGGTGTTGCAGGGTCCCCCCGGGGCCCCC
Source organism: Fratercula arctica (assembly GCA_947846985.1). Classification (NCBI taxonomy): domain Eukaryota; kingdom Metazoa; phylum Chordata; class Aves; order Charadriiformes; family Alcidae; genus Fratercula; species Fratercula arctica. The sequence continues at coordinate 4,101,573 of CANTUZ010000018.1, forward strand.
GGCCCCCCCGGTCCCCCCGGTGCCCCGGGCCGCCAGGTGAGCAATGGGAGACTGGAGCAGCAGCGGTCGGGCAGGGACAGATCCTGCCCAGCTTTTAGCTCAGGGTTTAAATATTCAAGCTATCTTTTCTCGGCTTTAGGGGATGCCAGGACACAACGGTTTGCCAGGACTGCCTGGGCCGGCCGGAGACCTGGTATGTAACCACTGTGCCTGCAGCAGCCCCCCCAGTGGCCACCCATCCTGCTCCCCCCGGTGTGGGGACAGTCCCCTTCCCTCCTGCGTCTCTTCCAGGGGCCGCTGGCCGTCATGGCCGAGAGGAACATCGAGGTGCTGAAGGTGAGAGTGCGGGGACAGGGCACCTTCCTGCCATGGGTCATGCCCGGGGGGACCCCCAGCCCCTCGGGGTGCCCCTGACTCCCCACCTTCTCCCAGACCCTCTGTGGGGACTGCGCCCAGCTGCAGGCAGCCTTCGAAGCACCCAGCGGCGTCAAGGGAGAGAAGGGGGACGGGGGCATGCCGGGTGCCCCCGGCAGCGAGAGCTGCGCCCACGTGAGTATTGCCCACCTCTGGGTGGGAATCCCGGTGCCCAGAAACCCCTGGTCCTGGTGGGTCTTGGGGTGAAAAGCAGAGATGCTCCCTGAGCCCCTGGGCATCGGGTGGTGCAGAGCAGCAGGCGCTTGCAGGGCTGGGCACGCTCCGGGCACACTCTGGGCACGCTCCGGGCACACTGGTGCTGCCTGGCGTGTGGGCAGGCTGCCATGCACAGCTCCCACCTGCGGGGATGGGGTCCCTGGGGAGGGTGAGGGGCTTGTCCTGTGCAGGGGCTGGTGCGGGGTGGAGCAGGGGGTGCTGAGCACCAGAGGGGTGTGGGATGCGGGGCTCGGTGCCCCTCGGCTCCCCCAGTGCATCCTGCAGGGGATCCCCAGGTGACTCCTGGGTTTTCTTCCAGTGCTTTGCCCAGTTCCCAAGAGCGGAGGAGGCTCGGGTGAGTGAACTGTGCCGCCCAGCACCCTCTCCCTGTCCCTGGGGCTGAGCTGCCACCCCGGTCTTGCTCCCTGGTCCCCAGGGTGCTGCAGGGATGGTCCCCACTGGGGCAGGACCTGGCACCGTCCCCTTTTTGCATGAGCATCCAGGGCTTTGGGGAGCGGAGGTCGCTTCTGGGGGCATTTGGCGGGGCTTGGCAGGGCTTGGCAGGGCTCACCCGTGCGCAGAGCTGTCCCCAGCTCCTGACGTGTCCCCGCTCCCCGCAGGGTGACAGCCCCGACCCGGACTGCGTGGGTGATCCCGGGCTGCCAGGCGCCCCGGGCATCCCCGGCGAGAGAGGCGAGCAGGTGGGTACGCTCCCAGTCCCCGGGCTGCCCTGCTCCTCCGGCCACCCCCCACCATCCCAGCCCTTCCCAGTGGCCACGGGGGCCGTGACTGGTCCCTTGGTGCCCTTTGGAGCCGGAGCAGGGCCAGGCGCCTGTCCCCCCCCTGCCATGGTCACATCTGACCCCGCCATTTCCCCCCAGGGCTCACCAGGACTGCGGGGACCCCCGGGGCCACCCGGGCCCATCGTAAGTACCCCTGCCCGGGGCAGGGGTTTGCCGGGCTGCGCGCGCATCATGTCGTGGTCCTGGGGGGCTTGGAGCCCCCCACTGCAAGTTGCCAAGGGGGTCCAGCGCCCTGCCCCGAGGCCACAGCGATGGGCAGAGGGCCAGGGCCCTGGTGAGGTGCATGGCTGTTCCCCGGCGAGTCTGGAGGCGGAGGCGAAGGCGCTGCCAGCCCGGAGACAGAGCAGGAGCCCGGCTTGGTGGGAGGCTGAGACTGAGCCAGCCCGTGCCCGGCCGCTCTGCGGCACCCCGCGGGCTCAGCTCAGGCTCCCGGGGGCCATTTCCAGGCTGTGACCTCCCTGTTTCTCCCCTCAGGGCCCCCCAGGCTTTCCTGGAACGCCTGGCGCACCCGGACTGCCCGTAAGGACCCAGCACGGCTCTGCTCTGTGCCCTCTGTCGCTGCTGCTTGGTTTGGCTGTGTCCCCCGTCCCTGTCCCCCTTGGGAGCAGCCGCAGCCCCCCTCCCCTTCCACCTCATCTCCATCCTCCCATTTCCACCTCCTCCATCTCCATGCAGGGGGTCTTGGCGGACCTGGGGTCTGCAGGCTCGGGAATGCTCTTCCTGAGCTCAGGGACCTGGCACTGCCACTGCCCAGTCCCAGTGCCCCGTGTTGGGTCCCTTCACTGCCGTGGGACCCGGGTACGCCAGGGATGGCCGCAGCCCTCGGGCTGGCTCAGCTCAGCCGCTCTTGGTGTTCTGGGGAGCTGCTACCCCGGGCTGGTGCCCACAGCTTGTCACAGCTCCTGTGGGGTGCACTGGGTGCTCTGAATGGCACCCGGCTGCTGCCTCTTCCCCGGCTGCCCCCAGGGACTCCCCTCGTGGAGGCCGGGAGGGTCCCCCCCATGCACCAGTGCTGCCTGGGCTCATCCTCCTCCTCCTCTGGTCCCCAGCAGCTCTGGGGTCAGCCAGCCTCCACCACCATCTCCATTTTGATCTTCATCACCATTCTCATCTTCATTCTCATCTTCATCCTCCTGCTTCCACCCGTGCTCCCTCCCGGCATGAGGCGGTGGTGAGGCTGCACCGGTGGCTCTCGGAGGATCCGGCCCTCCCTCACCGTGCCGGCCGTGTCCTGCTCCTGTCCCCTCGTCCACTAATGTCACTGTAACACCACGATCTGTGTGGGTCTCTGTGGGTCTGTGTGGGTCGTCGCTCTGCGGTGTGCCAGCGTGTCCTGTCCAGCCTCCACCGCCTCGGCACCATGTCACCTCACTAACCCACTCTAGTAGTCTTGTGACACGGAACCCGGGAGCTCCCGGCTGTCACGGGTGTCACCCGTGCCCGGGTGTGCCCTGGGAGGACAGGGAGGCAGCGGGTGGCACCAGGCTGAAGCTGTGGTGTGAAGCGTGTCCTGGGCAGTGGCCGGGGTGCCGGGAGCTGGGCACCCCCACAGCCCCCCCAGGGCTGAGCTTTCCATGGCCTTGTGGCTCTGGGGCTGCCTGTGGGTCCTGCTCACGGGCCGCAGCGGTGACGTGTGTCGGTGAGAGCGTACCCAGCCACCCTTGGGCATTGAGCCCGGTGCACGTGGCTGGCGCCATGGCTGGAAGGAGCCCACCCAGGTGCTGAGCGAGTCTTCCCCGGTGCCCGGAGCTGCCAGGCAGACTGGGGCCAGCACGGGCTGGTGGAGATGACAGACCCCATGGGGGTCCTTGGTCCCCACACCCTGCCCGGCCATGCTGCCAGGCGGGCACAGCCCTGGGCAGGGGCTGCGGGGGACCCCCTGCAGCTCCTCTCTTCTCCCTCCAAAGGGTCTCCAGGGGGAACGTGGCCCTGCCGGGCTTGCTGGAGCCAAAGGGGAGCCGGTGAGTGGTGTGGGAGGAGGGGACAGAGGGGACACTGGTGCCCCATGGGCTTTGGGCACCTGGCTGGGGCACTGCAGGTGGCTCAGCATCATCCTGCTGTACAGGGACCTCCAGGGCAGCCTGGCTACCCCGGCGCAACGGGTCCCCCCGGCCTTCCCGTGAGTACTGTGGGGAGCCAGGCAGCATGTGCCAGCCCCCAGACACCTCGTGTGTCCCCATGTCCCTCCCTGGTGCTCGCTGGGACCCCCCGTGCTGCCAGGGCAGGCAGTCGGGGACCCCAGCAGGCACTGAGCACCGTGTCCCTGCAGGGCTCATCCCTGTCCCATCCATCCTATCCCACACATTCCTGCTGCCCTATCCCTTGCCCGACTGTTCACTCCATCCATCTGTGCCCCAACTTTCCCTATCCATCCCTGTACCCCATCCGTGCCCCGTCTGTCCCCCCATGTCCCATCTGTGCCCCATATCCCAGCTCGTCCCCTGTCCTGTGCCTTCATCTCCTTCCTTCCCCAGGGCATCAAAGGTGAGCGAGGCTACCTGGGCCCCCCTGGGGAGAAGGGGGAACTGGTGAGTCCTGTGGGGCCACGCTCAAGGGGCTGGGGGCTCTCCCGGGTGCCCCCCTCACCGTGGGCAGCGGGGCCTGAGGTCCTTCCAGCCCCATCCATCTGATCCTGTTCCTCCCCTTCCCAGGGACCCCCCGGTTTGGACGGCCTCCCCGGTCCCACGGGGCCAGCGGTAGGTGCCCACCCTGATCCTCACGGGGGGCTGTGGGGAGGGAGGGGGGGTGGCCATGGGTGCAGCAAGGTGCTCCCCACCCACCTCACCCCCTCTCTCCGCAGGGACCGAGGGGCGAGCGCGGGCTCCCGGGCAGCGCTGGCGAGAAGGGGGACCAGGTGAGCGTCGCCACGGGGACAGGCATCCCCAGGACCCCCATCGGGCAGGATGCGGCCGTCGGGGTCCGGCTCAGCTCTCGTCTCTCTGCAGGGTTTCCAGGGCCAGCCCGGCTTCCCGGGGCCACCGGTGAGTACGTCCTGCTGGGGCTGCAGGGAGCCATGCTCTGGCAGAGCCGAGTGTCCCCAGAGATGATGCTCAGCCCCAGCTGTGTGTCCCCATGTCCCCACGGGGTTGGGGAGCCGGCCGGGGATGGGGATTTCTCCCAGGGGGACACAGGCACGTCCTGTGGGACAGGGTATGGAGAGAGCAGCCCCAGAGCAAGCCCGTTAAAATGAGTTTGGAGATGGCGGGACGTGCAGGGCTGGGCTCTCCCACCATGATGCTCCCCCTCACTTAACACCCCTCTTCTCTTTAGGGGCCCCCCGGCTTCCCAGGGAAGGTCGGTCCAGCCGGACCACCGGGGCCCACAGCCGAGAAGGTGGGTGCCATGGGTGAGTGCCACCGGGACGTGGCTGTATGGTGGCACCGCTCATCCCTCGGCTGGTGGCCAGGTTTGGCCCCTGCTCTGTGGGGTGGCCATGGGGTGCACAGCCCCGGCTGCTCCCGTGATCTCCTGTGGCTCTTGCAGGGCAGCGAGGGCATGCGTGGCCCCACGGGGATGCCAGGGCCCCCTGGGTCCCCTGGACCCCCAGGCATCCAGGTAAGACCCCCCCCTATGCCACCCTTGGGGGCAGAGGGAACAGGACGACCTCTATCGGGGTACTGCTGGGGAGTGCTGCTGGCTGGACCCATTCCCCAGGGACCTGGGGTGCCCAGAGCATGTCCCTCAGGGACCCCCCAGAGCCTCTTGGTGCAAACCACCCTCTGACGCCCCCCCTTGTCCTCGCAGGGCCCGGCTGGCTTGGAAGGACTGGACGGCAAGGATGGCAAGCCAGGGCTGCGGGTGAGACTCCAGGGCATTCCTGGGTGCTGGCGGGGGGGCAGCCACCCCGTAAGCCCCCCAGGATACCCCCAACCCATGTCTCTTTCTCTCCAGGGTGACCCCGGCCCCCCTGGGCCACCAGGGATGATGGGTCCTCCGGTGAGTGACAGCTTTCCTTGTCACCCCTCCCTGGTGCTTGGTGCCTGGCACATCCCTGCAGCCAGGACTGGGTGTCCCCTGAGCCAGGACTGTCCCACCGCCTGCTCCCAGGGATGCTGAGCCCAAGGCAGGGGATGGTTGGGCATCCCCCCCTACCCTGGCCTGGCGCTGCAGGATGAGGTCCCCAGCGGAGACCGGGGTTGGGGTCCCCCGCCTCGGTCTGCTCATGGGAGCAGAGACCCCCACCCAGCTCTTCTCTCCCCCCAGGGTTTCAAGGGGAAGACGGGGCACCCGGGTCTGCCGGGACCAAAGGTGAGACATGGTGGCACTGGGGGACATTCAGCAGTGACAGCCGCGGGGCTGTCAGTCCCAGTCAGGGTCTCCACATGCTGTGCTGCCCATGGTGTCCCTTCCTCCTTTTAGGGTGACTGCGGCAAACCTGGCCCCCCGGGGAGCACAGGCCGCCCGGGAGCAGAGGTGAGCGAGGGGATGGGTGGGCACAGGAGCCCTGAGCTGGAGGGGCCCTGCGCCACCCCTCATCACACTGCCTTTCCCAGGGTGACCCCGGACCCATGGGACCCCAAGGCCGGCAGGGACCCCCAGGGCTCATCGTGAGTTGGACCTGCCCCCCACGGTGCACTGGGACGGTGCCCATGGCGGGGAGTGCGGCGGGGCCTCCCTCCAGCACAGGAGGCATTGCCATGGCCCCCCCCAGCTGACACCCCTCTCTCTGCCCCCCAGGGTCCCCCCGGCAGCCCAGGACAGCCAGGTCCCGCTGGCCTCGCTGGAGTGGTGAGTACTGGTGCCTGGGGCCGGACCCTGCCCCGTCACAGCCCCAGCTGCGGGACACGGGGGCCGGGTGGGTGGGTGGGGGTCACCGTCCCCATCCTGCGCTGACTCCGATGCTCTCTCCTGCCTCCCCGCAGGGGCTGAAGGGCGAGCGGGGCTCCGTGGGGGAGCGAGGTCTGCCAGGGATGCCGGGACAGCCGGGACCCCCGGGCCACCCGGGACCGCCGGTGAGTGCAGCAGGGCAGGGGGGTGGCACGGACCCCTGCACCCCAGTGTGATGGGGATCTCGAGGGCGGCACCGTGCCGGTTGCCATCTCACGCTGCCCCACTTCGATTTCGCAGGGGGAGCAGGGACCAGACGGACCCGTCGGTAAAGAGGTAGGAGCGGGGGCTCTGCTGCTCACCAGCCTGGCGGGACCCAGGGCTGGACCTGTCATCCTCCTGGCGTGGCCACAGTGTCCCCAGGGTGCCCAGGAAGGGGACATCCCGGCCACCTGCCTCCTCTCTGTCTCCCCAGGGCCCCCCAGGAAAACCGGGGACCGCGGGACCGGCTGGACAGAAGGTGAGGGGAGAGCCCAGCCATGCTGCCAGGCCATCCCAGCTCCCCCCAGTCCTGCTTGGGGCCGGGGGGGCCACGGCTGAGCCTCCCCATGTCTCTGCAGGGTGAAGCTGGATCCCCCGGCGAGAGGGGCTACCCCGGAGAGAAGGGCAGAGCCGGCATGCCGGGGGGGCCAGGGAAGAGCGGCTCCATGGGGCTCGTGGGGCCGCGGGGGCCCGCAGGAGAGAGGGGCCCCCCTGGCTCACCGGGACCTGTGGGCAGCCCTGGGCTGCCAGGACCCCCGGGGATGATGGTAAGGAGGGGGGGCCGGGGCATGGGGTCCCCCCACAGGACCTGGTAGCGATGTCCCCTCCCATGTGTCCCCAGGGAGACGTGGTGAATTACGACGAGATCAAGAGGTTCATCCGGCAGGAGCTGAGCAAGATGTTTGACGGTAACGGGGGGGCGGGGGTGAGGGACGGTGGCACCCTGGCATCGCCTCGTCCCCACTGAGCGCGGCCGCCTCTCCCTGCAGAGCGCATGGCGTACTACACCTCCCGGCTGCACTTCCCAGTGGAGATGGTGGCGTCCCCGGGGAGACCCGGTCCCCCAGGGAAGGACGGGCTGCCCGGCCGGCCGGGACCCCCCGGTTCCCCAGGGATGCCGGGGCAGATCGGCAGAGAGGGGCGGCAGGGGGTGCCGGGCATGCGGGGTAGGTGCTGCTCCTTGAGGCATTCCCGGTGTCCTCAGGGCATTCCCAGTTGTGCCACGGTCTCACCCCTCTCCATCCACCCCTCCTCTAGGTGAGCCGGGCGCCAAAGGAGAGAAAGGCGAGAAAGGCGTGGGGGTGATGGGGGACAGCGGCCCCCCAGGACCTCCAGGTGAGCCCCCTCCCTCTGCATGGCCACCAGCCCCACGCTGGGGCTCGCTGCCAGCCCGCCACCCTGCCACCTCCCTCTCACTCTCTCTCTTTTCCAGGTCCCCAAGGGCCACCAGGCTACGGGAAGATGGGCCCCCCGGGCCCTGTGGGACAGCAGGGCATCCCCGGCATCCCCGGCCCCCCCGGAGCCACGGGGCAGCCGGGCAAGACGGGGCACTGCAGCCCAGCGGAGTGCATGGGAGCCGTGCCCCTGGAGCAGCCCCTCTTCCAGCCCAAAAATGTCAAGGGTCCCTTCGGCTGAGGGGGTCCCCGTGCCCCCCCGTGCCCCCCGCCTTTGCTGTTAATATTGTTTCCCCGCTGTGCCGGGGGCTGTGCCTGTCACAGGGGGGTGTGGGTGTTGTACAGCTCTGTCGCGATAGTGGGGGCAGGTGGATCCTGCCCGGACAAATACACCCGTGCTGGTGCCCCCCGCGCCTCCCGCCTCCTCGCTGGGCTGCGGGACACACGTCCGCCTCGTCCCCATCCCTGTCCCCGAGGGCTGAAGCCACCCCAGCCCCGGGCATGATGGGGGGATCCTGGGGGGAGATCCCAGTCCTGATCCTGGGGGGAACCTCGCCCTGTCTCTGGGAGAATCCCAGACCACGTCCCAGGGAGATCCCAACCCTGATTCCAGGGGATCCCAGCCATGATCTGGGGGCATCCTAGACCAGTCCTGGGAGAATCCCAGCCCTGCCTCTGGGGGGTTCCCCAGCCAGCTCCTGGGGAGATCCCAGCCCTGATTCCAGGGGATCCCTGCCCTGATCCCAGGAAATCCCACCCCTGATCCCAGACATGATCTGGGGGGATCCTAGCCCTGCCTCTGGAGGTTTCCAGACCAGTTCGTGGGGAGATCCCAGCCCTGATTCCAGGGGATCCCTGCCCTAGGTCGAGAGGATCCCAGAGCCGCTCCTGGGGAGATCCCAGCTCTGACCTTGGGGAATCCTACCCCAGCTCCCGGCCCCGCTCCTGGGCTGATCATGGCCCCGCCTCTGGGGGGATCCCGCACCAGATTCCTGGGAGATCCCGGTCCTGCTCCCGGGGGATCCAGCCCTGGTGTTGGGGGACGCCACCTCCCCTGCTGGGCTGATCCCGGACCGGCTCTCAGTGGGCCCCACTCGCTCGTGTGTCGTTGCCTCCTTAAGGCCCCTCCGGGCGCGCCCTTCCCCGCGTCACCGCCCCGCTTCCGCTCAGCTGACAGAGAGTAAGGCGGAGCTTCCGCGCGAGCGCGCCGCAGCAGCCAATGGGCGCGCGCGCCTCCTGTGAAGTCATCGTGGGCGTGGCGGGGCCGGGGCCTGGGGGGCGGTAGCGGTGTCATGGCGGCGTACCCGGGGCAGGTGGGGCTGGGTCGGGGTCGGGGCCGAGGCCGGGGCGGGCCGGGGGGCGCGGAGTGGGGGCCGGGGCGAAGGACAAGGGGGAGCGCGGTGCCCGGCGCCGGTCTCACACCGGGCTCTGCCCCTTCCCCAGGGCTTCCCCGGTGCAGGACAGGCCCCCGGCGCGCCCCCGGCAGGGCCCTACCCCGGGGCTCCCTACGGACAACCCCCGCCCGGGGCCCCCTACGGAGGCGGCGCCGCGCCCGGAGGACCCTACGGCCAGCCTGGCCCTTACGGCGGGCCGCAGCCCGGGCCCTACGGAGGGGCGGCTCCCGGAGGTGAGTGGGACCGGGGGGTCCCTCCCGCGGCGCGGGGGGGGGGGTGTTCCCCTGCCCGGTCCCGCTCCTGCTCTGTGCCAGGAGGGGTCGGCTCGGGGCTCCTCGCCCAGCTTGGCTGAATTCGCTGTAGAAAGGAAATCGCAAAGTCCCAGTTTGTTTTTTTTTTTTTAAATCCTGCGGAGGAGGAGGAGGACCAGCAGCACAGCGCTGAAGAGGCCGCAGCCCTGCGTACCAGCAATAAACCTTCACAGCTGCCTGTCTGTCTCCCGGCGCTGCCCGGTTTATGGGGCGGCAGCCCCGTGGGTTGCTCTCCCGTCCCGAGTTACACCCAGGCTCTGATTTACTTTCCCTTCCCTGGCACCAGATGGGACGTGCCAAGCCCTGGCCCTCGCTAACCTGTTTTCCCAGGATCCTGTGGCTGTGGAAAGCTGCTTAGAGCAGAAGTGTTGACCAACCCCTGGGTGTTGGCTGCGTCTCCACACGCCATCCCCGGGGACGGCCCAGCCAGCAGCCCCTCTGAGGGAAGGTGAGAGCCGCTGATGGCCTCTCCCCACGCAGGTAATGCCCCCCCGGGCGTGGACCCCGAGGCCTTCTCCTGGTTCCAGTCGGTTGATGCGGATCGCAGCGGGTACATCTCCGTGAAGGAGCTGAAGCAGGCGCTGGTCAACTCCAACTGGTCGACGTTCAACGATGAGACCTGTCTGCTGATGATAAGTGAGTCTGGGCTCCCCCTGCCCTCCCCCTGTTTTTTATTCTGATCTCTTTGAGCTGAGCCTCTGTTGGGGTGAAGCCCAGCCCAGCCTGCGTTCCCTTCTTACCTGAGCTCCCTTACTTGAGCAGCTGGCCACTAAGGGCTCTCTGGAGTGAGAGCAGGGCAAACTGAGCAGCTCCAAGCACCCTTTTGGTGGAGTACGTGAGTCAGGGGTGCAAAATGCTGTTTGGGAGAGGGAACCCAGCTCTACGTGAGGCTGAGCAAGTCCCTGCTCCCAGAGAGCTGGGGAGCAAAGGGAGGGAGAGCTCGAGTAGCAAACCAGAGTCACCCCATTCCCCTTATTGCCCCGGTATCGGGTTTTGGTGCCATTTTCTGTGAGGCTCTTAAGGATTCAATGGTCCCAGTTGATCACAGTCCTGGTGAGGGAGGGATTTCAGGGCTGGAGGGGGGTGCTGGGGAGCCATGGTGCGGGTCCTGAGCTTTCTGGGAGTTTCTGCAGCATGTCCTTGCTCCGCTCCTCACTGCCCTGCTCCTGCTCTTTATTGTTTCCTCTCCAGACATGTTCGATAAGACCAGGTCGGGACGCATAGACGTGTACGGCTTCTCGGCCTTGATGCGCTTCATCCAGCAGTGGAAGAGTCTCTTCCAGCAGTACGACAGGGACCAGTCGGGCTCCATCAGCTTCAACGAGCTCCAGCAAGGTGAGCAAGGGCAGAGACACCAACCTGGCCCTTACCGAGCTCTCCGGGAACCACTGTCTGGCTCTGCGAGGTGTTTGCTTCCAACCCAGCCTAGCAACTCCTCCTGGCATCATCCCTGCAGCAGGGCTGGGTGTCTCTGAGCTCCAGGGGTGTCTCCCACGCAGCTGGGGCAAGCTGGGCTGGCTAAACCGGCCGTGGCAGAGCTGACGCTGATCCTTCTCATGGGGCAGGAGACGAGGAGCTGCAGCAGGGCTGTGGCATGAACTTCCTTCCTTAAGGAAACCCAGAATTCCCCCTCCCTGAATGGCATGTGGCTAAAGCCTGTTTTCTGGGAGGAACTCTTGGGCGTGTGTGTCTGATGGAGAGGAAAAATGTCTGGAATTCGTGCCTTGGTTTGGTTCCTCCCTCTGGAAAGCCCTGCCCGCACACACCCGCGTCGGAAGTGGTGGGAGATGGGGTGTGTGCCAGAGCACGGGAGGGCACAGTCGTTCTCCCTCCCGTTGGGAGGGTTTAATCCGAGTGTTTCTTGCTCCCAGCTTTCTCCCAGATGGGCTATAACCTGAGCCCCCAGTTTAGCCAGCTGCTGCTGGCCCGCTACGCCCAGCGATCCTCCAACCCCAGCATCCAGCTCGACCGCTTCATTCAGATCTGCATGCAGCTCCAGAGCACCACCGACGCCTTCCGCGAGAAGGACACGGGGCTGGTGGGCAACGTGCGGCTGAGCTACGAGGACTTCCTCACGATGGTCGTGACTCGCATGATGTGATGCCCTGGGCCGAGGGCTGCGAGCCGGCCGGGAGCTCTGCGGGGCTCTTGGGGAGCAGGAGCCGTCCCGGCCTCGCGCGGGGATGTGGCCGAGCCTCCTGAAGAGTGAGTCGTTCTCCCTGAGCCGGCTTTCCAGCCTGCTCTGCCCAAGGAGCCCCGAGTCCTGCCAGGGCCCTCCCAGCTCCAATTCCTTGTCCCCACTCAATGGCAGTGGGTGCCTCCACGCCAAAGTGGAGCCTGGCTCTGGGGCCGTGCCATGGGGTGGGACAGCCAAACCAGTAGCGAGCCTGTGCCATGCCTCCCAGGGAGCGCCTAGATCTTCCCTTGCCAGACACAAAATCATACTCGAACCCCACGTGCACTGTCCCTCTGCTTGGCAGGATGTCTGCAGTGGAACATCCCTGTCCTGGCACGCTTTTGGGGACTCTCTGGTGACCAAGAGCTGAGCCTTCATTTGAAAAGCAGCAGCGATAGCAGAGCTCGTCGTTCCTTGTCTCCCAGACGGCCCTCCCTCGCTGGGAGCGCATCCAGCCCCTTGGCTGGGCTGGAAAGGCTCTGGCTTTCCTGGGGGACCGAGCCCGTTTCTCTCCGGGCTGCTGGAACGAGCCGTGTTGCTGGATCATCGACCTCTGGTGTTGCCAATGTCTGTTTTGAAGCCATCTCTCTCTGCCCCCGCCAAGCTCGGAAACGGTTTAGAGCTTATTTTTACAGCTTTTGAATAAAAGGCGATGTGCACTGGTGGCTGGGTGGCTTGTGTTTGCAGAGTGGCTCACAGGGACACTGCCCCTGCCCCATGTCACCCCCGCGGGGCCGGCAGCAGCTCCGGCTGCGGGGAGGGGACACGTCCTCCTCCTCTGCCTGTAACCCTGCTCTGGGCGCTGCTCCCAGGGCTCCGAACACCTTCCCCAAGTTGGTTCTTACACATTTTGTGTCAGCTTGTAGAAAATAAGGTGCTGGGGTCTCCTGCCGGGGTACAACCAGGAATGTAAAGATTTGACCAACACAAAAGCTTCTTTCCTTTCATTCTAAAATGATCTGCCGGTGATTATTCTTTAATTTGCCTTGATGAGAAATCGGGGAGATGCTTTTTGAGACATGTTGCTACTATATATTTGAAGGAATTTTCATGAAAGAAAATAGTTAAAAGCTGGAGTGGCTTATCTGATGCTTTTAGAAGCAATAACCAGATGTCGGTGTTTTCCTCCGCTTCAGCCAGAGGCAGGACTTTTTGTTCTGGAGCAGCCCGAGTCGTTCCAGCAATACTTCTCCTCGTCTCCCCGTCCTCTGCGGGGTCAGAGCTGCCCGGCCTCTCGCAGGGGTTTAAAGCAGAGGTGGTGGAGGTCACCCCTGCGGGCTGTCACCTCCCTGCGGGCTGTTGTGCAGCAGCAGGGATGACTGGGAGGGGTGACTCCACATGAGAGTGTCTGTAGGGGGGGTGTGCGTGTATATAGATATATATAAAACACACAAAAAAAATATGTAAAATGTCGAGTGTATGTACACACAGAGGAGAATCTGTCTGTGTGTGTACATGGACACCCGTGTGTGTGTGTACACACACACACACACACACACAGAGTAAGACACCCCTGTGCATATATAAATACACACACCCCCCCCCACGCTGTATGTACACACGCTGACACCCCTCTGTGTGTGTGTGTACACACATGCACATACACACACAGAGGAGGAGATACATATGTGTGTATATATATGTGTATACACACACATATACACATACATGTGTATATACACGTATATGTACATATACACATATACATATATAGACATATGTATATATATGTGTGTATATATGTATGTGTGCATATATGTATATTATATATATACGTATATATATGTATACACACACATATGTGTATATACACACATGTACATATACCCCTGTGTGTATATCTGTACATATATGTGTATATATACGTGTGTGTGTGTATATATGTGTATATATGCGTGTGTGTATATATATGCCAGACACAGAGTGTGTATATACCCATAATACAGACACACTACCAGGTATGTGTATACACACACACAACCAGATGTTTTTGTGTGTGTCTATGCACACACTGTGATACACAGCCTTGTGTGTACACACACACACACACGCACTAACGGACACCACAGTTTATGTACACATCCCCCCCCATCAGCCAGCATTGTGTATACAGGTGCATTCACAGACAGGCACCAACACCCCCCCAGTGTACGTACAGCTGCACACCCCTCGTGTGTGCACACACAGGCACCCCCTGGATGTGCCTCTAGATACATACAGACACCCTGCTCTGTGTGTACACACAGTCACTGCTCTGTACACACACACGCGCTGCTGTACACACACAGGCGTGCACTGCTGTACACACACATGTGCTGCTGTACACACACACGCACTGCTGTACACACACAGGCGTGCACTGCTGTACACACACGCGCGCTGCTGTACACACACAGGTGTGCACTGCTGTACACACACACACGCGCTGCTGTACACACACGCGCTGCTGTACACACACAGGCGTGCACTGCTGTACACACACACGCGCTGCTGTACACACACAGACGTGCACTGCTGTACACACACACGCGCTGCTGTACACACACAGGCGTGCACTGCTGTACACACATGCGCGCTGCTGTACACACACAGACGTGCACTGCTGTACACACACGCGCGCTGCTGTACACACACAGGCGTGCACTGCTGTACACACACACGTGCTGCTGTACACACACGCGCTGCTGTACACACACAGGCGTGCACTGCTGTACACACATGTGCTGCTGTACACACACACACGCGCTGCTGTACACACACTGCTGTACACACACACTGCTGTACACACACACGTGCTGCTGTACACACACATGCACTGCTGTACACACACGTGCTGCTGTACACACACATGCACTGCTGTACACACACACGTGCTGCTGTACACACGCGCGCACACACTCTCTCTCTCCATAGAATTCTCATGGAAAAGCTGGCGGCTCCTGGCCTGGGTGAGCATACCATCTGCTGGATCCAGCACTGGCTGGGCGGTCCCAAGGAGTGGTGGTCAATGGAGTTAACTCCAGGTGGTGGCCGCTCACAAGCGGTGTCCCTCAGGGCTCGGTGTTGGGACCATTTCTGTTTAACATCTTTATTGATGATCTTGATAAGGACATGGAGTGTACCATCAGTAAATTTGCAGGTGACACCGAGTCAAGCGGGAGTGTTGATCTGCGTGAGGACAGGGAGGCTCTACAGAGAGACTCGGATAGATTGGATCGATGGGCCAATGCTAATGGAATGAGCTTCAACAAGGCCAAGCGCCAGGTCCTGCACTTGGGCCACAACAACCCCACGCATCGCTACAGCCCTGGGGCAGTGTGGCAGGAGAGCTGCCGGGCAGAAAAGGGCCTGGGGGTTCTCATTGACAAGGGCTGAACATGAGCCAGCAGTGTGCCCAGGTGGCCGAGAAAGCCAATGGCATCCTGGCTTGTATTAGAAATAGCGTGACCAGCAGAAGGAGGGAGGTGATTGTCCCCCTGTACTCAGCACTGGTGAGGCCACACCTTGAGTATTGTGTCCAGTTTTGGGCACCTCAATACGAGAGAGACATCGAGATGCTGGAGCGAGGGCAGAGGAGGGCAACGAAGCTGGGGAAGGGCCTGGAGAATAAATCTGATGAGGAGCGACTGAAGGAGCTGGGACTGTTTAGTTTGAGGAAGAGGAGGCTGAGGGGAGACCTCATCACTCTCCACAACCACTTGGAAGGACGTTGTAGAGAGGTTGGTGCTGGTCTCTTCTCACAGGTAATTAGCGACAGAACAAGAGGGAACGGGCTTCAGGCTGCAGCAGGGGAGGTTTAGGCTGGACATTAGGAAAAAATTCTTCCCAGAAAGAGTGGTCAGACACTGGAAGAGGCTGCCCAGGGAGGTGGTGGAGTCACCACCCCTGAATGTGTTTCAGAGTTGTTTCGATGTGGTGTTGGGGGATGTGGTGTGGGGGAGAACGCTGTAGAGTGGGGTTGGTGGTTGGGCTCGATGATCCCAAGGGTCTTTTCCAACCTGAATGATTCTGATTCTTCTATGATTCTCTGTTGCTAATCTCTCTCTCTATATCTATACACACACACGAACAGGCACCACTATATATACACACATAAATAACTATCACAGAATGGCTGGGGTTGGAAGGGACCTTAAAGATCATCTAGTTCCAACCCCCTGCCCTGAGCGGGGACACCTCCCACTACACACACACGTGTCTCTATATATACACACGTATAAACACAAAAGGGCACTACTCAGAGGGTGCATGTATATACATATATAAAGTAGTATATATACGCCCCAACAGACACGGCTGTATGTATATGTCTATGTATACACAGAGTGGTCACTCTGTCTGTGTGTGTGTATTTTTGTATGTGTCTATTAAAAAAATAGAATATACACCACCCCCCCCCCAACAGACATGGCGCTATATATGTGCATGTATATACACACAGGGGTCTCTGTGTGTGTGTGCGCACATGTATATATTTTTTAGATATATATTTTTTTATATATATATATATATATAAAAAATAGTACATATACACAGCCCCCCAACAGACACAGCTGTATATATGCCTATGCATATATGTATGTACACACACTCTAACATACACTGCTGTTTACTGTCACCCCCCCCCCCACACACACACACTGTGCCTGTTGGGGGGGGGGTGTGTGTATAAACAGCAGCCTCTGTCGGTGTCTGTGTGTGTGAACGTGTGTATAAACCCACAGGGCGGGAGGGGGTGAGAGAGTAAAGAGCAGTGAGTGTGTGTGTGTGTGTGTGTGTGACAAACAGCAGTGTATGTATATGTGTGTGTGACAAACAGCTCTGTGTGTGTGACAAACAGCAGTGTGTGTGTGTGTGTGTGTGTGTGTGTGACAAACAGCAGTGTACGTATATGTGTATGTGACAAACAGCCGTGTGTGTGTGTGTGTCACAAACAGCAGTGTATGTATATGTGTATGTGACAAACAGCTGTGTGTGTGACAAACAGCAGTGTGTGTGTGACAAACAGCAGTGTATGTATATGTGTATATGTGACTAACAGCAGCGTGCGTGTGTGTGTGTGACAAACAGCAGTGTATGTATATGTGTGTGTGACAAACAACAGTGTGCGTGTGTGTGTGACAAACAGCAGTGTGTGTGTGTGTGTGTGTGTGTGTGTGTGTGTGACAAACAGCAGTGTGTGTGTGTGTGTGTGACAGCAGTGTGTGTGTGACAGCAGTGTGTGTGTGACAAACAGCAGTGTGTGTGTGTGTGTGTGTGTGACAGCAGTGTGTGTGTGACAGCAGTGTGTGTGTGTGACAAACAGCAGTGTGTGTGTGTGTGTGTGTGACAAACAGCAGTGTGTGTGTGTGTGTGTGTGTGACAAACAGCAGTGTGTGTGTGTGTGTGTGACAAACAGCAGTGTGTATATGTGCGCGCGCAGGTGCGGGCTGTCACCACCAGGTGGCGCCCAACTCCGCACCGCGCGTGTCCCCGCCCGGGATGGGGGAACGGGACCCCGGGGGGAGCCCCGACGCGGGGGGGGGTGGGGGGTGGGGGGGGCGGAAAAAGGAGAGGCGAGGCAATAAAGAAATAAAACTTTAAAAAGCAACTGTCTCCCGCAACGGGCCCGCTCAGCTCTCCCACCCCTCCCGCAGCCCCCCTGCGCTGGCACGGCTGGCTGTGGTGGCACTGCGGGCTGTGGGGTGGCACTGCGGGCTGTGGGGTGGCCGTGGTGGCACTATAGACTGTGGGGTGGCACTCGGGGCTGTGGGGTGGCTGTGGTGGCACTGCGGGCTGTGGGGTGACACTACGGGCTGTGGGGTGGCACTCGGGGCTGTGGGGTGGCTGTGGTGGCACTGCGGGCTGTGGGGTGGCACTGCGGGCTGTGGGGTGGCTGTGGTGGCACTACAGGCTGTGGTGGTGACTGTGGTGGCACTCGGAGCTGTGGGGTGGCCGTGGTAGCACTCGGGGCTGTGGGGTGGCTGTGGTGGCACTATAGACTGTGGGGTGGCACTGTGGGCTGTGGGGTGGCCGTGGTGGCACTCCGGGCTGTGGGGTGGCACTCGGGGCTGTGGGGTGGCCGTGGTGGCACTATAGACTGTGGGGTGGCACTGCAGGCTGTGGGGTGGCCGTGGTGGCACTCCGGGCTGTGGGGTGGCACTCGGGGCTGTGGGGTGGCCGTGGTGGCACTATAGACTGTGGGGTGGCACTGTAGGCTGTGGGGTGGCCGTGGTGGCACTATAGACTGTGGGGTGGCACTGCAGGCTGTGGGGTGGCCGTGGTGGCACTATAGACTGTGGGGTGGCACTGCGGGCTGTGGGGTGGCCGTGGTGGCACTACGGGCTGTGGAGTGGCAGTCGGGGCTGTGGGGTGGCCGTGGTGGCACTATAGACTGTGGGGTGGCACTGTGGGCTGTGGGGTGGCTGTGGTGGCACTATAGACTGTGGGGTGGCACTGTGGGCTGTGGGGTGGCTGTGGTGGCACTCCGGGCTGTGGAGTGGCACTCGGGGCTGTGGGGTGGCTGTGGTGGCACTATGGACTGTGGGTGGCTGTCGTGGCATGCCTGACTGCGGTGGCACTCCTGGCTGTGGGTGGCTGCGGTGGCACTCCTGGCTGTGGATGGCTGTGGTGGCACTACGGGCTGTGGTGACACTCGTGGCCGCGGTGGCAGCTGCGGTGGCCGGTGTGGCTGCGCGTGCCCGTGGCGGGTCCCGCGCTGGCTGCCGGAGCTGGCCACGGGCCCGGGGGCCAGCGGGGCCGGAAGGCGCACAATGAGCGGGGCCTTATCGCGCCCCACAGCCCTTCCCGCGGCCACGGCTGCGCGTCCTCCCCCGGGAGGGAGCAGGCGGGGGGCAGCGGGGCCACACGTGTCACCCCCCCAACGCCACACAGCGCTGGGGAAGCAGCAGACCCTTCACTAAACTTCAGTAAGTTTATTTACAAATAATAAAAAGCAAAATAAATACAAAAAGTCTTAAAAATACAGCCCTGGGAGGGGGGGAAGGGGCAGGGGGAGACAGGCTGTGCTGCTGCGTGGTCCCCAATTGTGGCCCCACGGGGACAGGGACAACGTGGGGCTGAGCCCTCCCTGTCCCCGCCGTCCCGCAGGGGGGTGGCAGGGGCCATAGCACCATAGGGACAGGCAAGGGGAGACAGTGGCTGGCAACACCCAGCCTCGGGGTGACAGGCGAACCCCCCCCCGGGCACCGCTGGGTTATTTCACCCCCCCAGGGCTGTGGGGGGCGAGGGGAGCAGGTATGGGGTGCAGGAGCCACGAGGGTCCCGCTGTGCTGCTCCCCCAGCCCCGTGGCCACCAGCGCTGGGAGGAGGGGGGTGAAGCTGCCGGGGGGGGGGGGGGGGCGGCCACCTTTAAAGAGCCCCTGGCTGCCACCAGAGCCCAGCCGAGCCCGGGGCGGGGGGATTAGCGGGTAAATCCCACGGGATGAGGGACAGGCCCCCCCCCCGGGGCACCCCCGTCCACAGGCGCCACTGCACCCAGCCGCCGCGTCAGCACAGCGGGGACACGCGGCCCCCGGGCAGGGGGACGCAGGGGACAGTCCCATCCCCCTGCCCGTGTGCCCCCAGGAGGGGACGGAGGGGCTGCGGTGCTGGGCAGGGCCATCGTGGGGGACAAGGACATCTGCGGGGCTGGGGGGCCCCGGCGTGGGGGGGGGGCTGTGGCAGCAAGGCGCTCACTTGTGGGGCATGTCCTCCATGCTGACGCGGCCCCAGACGCCCACCACGAAGGTCTCCACCTCGCACTCGTTGACGCCGCGGGCGATGCGGAAATGGCCGCCCTCACCCCACGCCGTGCCCCAGGAGTTGGCCGCAGTCTGCAAGAGGGGACAGGGGACACAGCTCAGCACCGGGTGACCCAGCTGACCCCCCCCAGCCCCCACCATCCCTGAGCTGGATCCTACCTGGGCACGGGAAAGCAGCACTTCCACCACCCCCCAATGACTGAGCCCCAACAAACTCGTGACACCCGCCGACACTCACCCAGTACTTTTGGGTCTGGCCATCAGGCAGCTGCTCTTCTCCCCACCTGCGGTGGAAGGGCAGGGCAGTGAGTGGGGGGTCCCGGGGCACCCCCTTGGGTGGCACCCTGTTCTGCAGGCATCACCCCACCGTGCATGGCGGTAGGGGGGGTGCTGTGTTGACCCCTGCTCGTTTCCTGGCCAGGTCGAGGTATTTACGTCCGCTCCCGAAATACAGGCAGGTATATTTAGCCATGGGGAGGAGGAAGGAAGCCACCGGCACAGCGCAGCCGGCCCCACTCCCCTCCTCGGGCCCTGCACCTCCAACCTGCCCCCCTCCGCGGGAGGCTGAGCACCGCACACTCGTGTCACTTGTGACCACAGCCCCCACCCAAGCATTTTCTGCCCCGGCATGGCTCCCCAGCATCGCACCCTGCACCCTCTGTGTCCGTCCTCCACCCCCCCCCGGCTTCCTCTCCCTGCCCGGAGGAAGGGGACGCCTTTCCTCCCTCGAATAAAACATTTCTCCTGCCCAGAGCGGGGCCCTCCGTACCCTCCCTCCCCTCAACGCCACCCCCCACCTACCCGGTGATTTTGACCGAGTGGGTCCCGTGTCTCTGGTGCTTCGGTCCCTTCCCCTCAGCCACCGGCGTGTGCCGATAGATCCCACTCTTGTACATGAAGAAATCCTCGTGCACCTCCAGGATGGCTGCAGGCAGGGGGAGAGGGGCTGGGGACGCTGCGGGGGGACCGAGCTCACGGAGCCCCATGTCCCCACAGGGTGGAGGATACGGGCACCGGGGACACAGGGCATCGCCCGGGGGGAGGGAAGCCAGCGGCCAGATCCTCCCCCAGGCGATGTGACAAGACGCGGAGGAGGATTAAAAAAATTGAAGTAAACCAAAACCAACTGCCGAGACGGGGATTAAATCTCCGGAGTTAATGAGCAACAAGTGCCCGGGGGGGTGGGCAGCGTGACGGGCACCCTGGGGATGGGGGGAGCACGGCGCTGCCCGGGCAGCGGATAAACATTAATCGGGGAGAGCAGCCGAGGGGGGGGTCCTGCTCCCACCCCGTCCCCCCCAGCCATTGCAGCACCCAGCTTCGGGGTGCAAAGGGGGGGTGCCCAGGCCGCTCCCTACCTTGCACGGGGCCGTTCTCCAGCAGCTCCTTCATGATCTCCTTCTCCTGCAAGCACAGAGCTGGCTGGGAGCAGGGCCGGGACCCCCGGCACTGCCCTCCCCACCCCCCCGGGGATGAAGGGGTTTCGGCACCCAGGGGTGGGTGCTGCGGAGATGCCAGGTGGAGGAGCAGCTCCCCTGGGGGTTCGGCAGCAGGTTGTGGTTCTGGTTTTTTTTCCCCCAGCTTCATTTCCAAACTTGGCTTTCCCAGGCAAAACCACCCCGAGCCGAGCCCCTTCCCGCTCCCCACACCAAATGGCTCCTGCGTCGCCCACGCCGGCGGCTCTGCCCCTGCCCGTCCCCGTCCCGCGGGCACTCACGCTGGAGGAGAGGCGGTAGGCGGGGGTGGACTGGTAGATCTCGTTGGCGTGGGTCTGGGGGTTGGGGCAACGCGCTGTGGCTTGCCGCTTGCCCCTGCCCATGGAGCGGCTGTGCATCATGCAGGGCTGTGCCGCCGGCTGGCTCTCCTGGCTGGTGAAGGGGTAGCACTCGTCCGTCACCACCCTGGGCAGAGGGACAAGGACATGAGGAGGGGAAGGACGACCCGGCTCCATCCCCGCTCCCATCCCCGTCCCCAAACCCCACTCTCCAGCCCCACCTGGTCCCCACATGCCCCACATCCCTGGGGATGGGATGCACACAGGGCACCGAGGTGATAATCCCGGGCTGTCCCTGGGTAACCAGAGCCCTTATCCCACTCCAGCCTTTGCCCCCCCCAACTCGTCCCCACTCACCCTCGCCTGCGGAGGTACCACCAGGCACCGTCCAGCCGGCCCCCGCTGCAGCCCCGTTGGTTGCGGGTGTCGCAGGAGAGGAGGTTTTGGGGTGACAGGGCAGGTGTCATGTGTCCCATGGAGTGGATGGAGATGCGGTCTGAGGCGACGGCTGGGAGCGAGCAGGGGGTCAGGGAGCGGGGGCTGCTCCCCCGGGTCCTGCCCCGCTCCCCAACCCTGTGGCAGCAGGTTTAGTCCCTGTCCCCACTGGCCACCCCGTCCCGTCCCGTCTCACCCGCCGTGGAGAAGGCCCAGGAACCGGCGCAGTTGCCCTGGTCCAGGGGCTCGTGGATCATCCCGGGCCACTTGGCGGCTGCGTCAAAGTGGCGGGGCAGCACCTCGTTGGAGTCCATGTTCATCTGCGGCGGCAGAGCCGAGGCATGAGGGGTCCTCAGCACACAGGGACCCCCCCCGGGCTCCTTCCCCCCGCCTGCAGTAGCCCATCCCCAGCAGCTCCCGGGGCATCCTCGGTCCCCGGGCAGCATTAGCATCCCCCAGCCCCACCGCAGGAGCCCCCGGGATGGGGACGCCCATAGCCCTGGCTGAGTGTGACCAGGATTTGGGTGTCCCCTTGTCACAGAGGAGTGAGATCCCTCAACACTCTTGAAATTTGGGATCCTCAGCTCCAGCATTCCTGCACAGACAGCACCAAATGCGGGCTCTTGGACCCCAGGGCACTGCCCTGCCACAAATGCACGGCACCAGGTGCCTCGCGCCCCTCATTGTGGCCTCTGGCCAGCTCTCACCCAGCCGCTGACTCACGCCCAGCCTTTCCGCTGCGGGGGGGACACGGTGCCCTGGCCGTGCACAGCTCAGCCTTCCTGGGGAGGACGCGGCCACGGCACCCGCCTTATCCCAGCGCAGGAAGCGCCTCTAAAATTAAACCTCGCCGGGAGTCAAGGCCACGGTGCTGGGCGTGCACCGCGCGCGACGCTCGCTGCCCGCCAGCACCCATGGGACCCCAGCCGCCACCCCCCCCCCGAATGGGGAGGAGGGGTTAGGGTGCAGGCACCCTGCCGGCAACGCGCTGGAGCGGGCGGCTCTGCCGACTCAGCAGCTGCAGGGACGGCTTTCCGATGGGAAACCGCCACGGAGGAGCGGGGGAAAAAACAACACTGGCAGCCCGGGGATTGTCAGGGGGAATTTGCTGAGCTGCTGTCTCCAAACACAAGGGCTGCCCGCAGCACCCAGCCTTCCCTGCCTCCCCCCGCGTGCAGAGCCCCTTCCCAGGGACGAGGACACTGCGGGGACATCACTAGCCAAAGGGGATGGCGAATCGTTGGGTCAAGCCATGGGACGGGGAGGCTCAACCCTTGGCGTGCCTCAGTTTCCCCCTTGCATCCGCAGTGACTCACGTGCATCTCGTTCATGTTCATGACGGTGGGAGAGGGTCGGAAGGTGCCCAGGCGGTGCCGGATCCCGTCCTCCAGCGTCATGCCCCAAAACTGGCTGTAGTTGGCGGCTCTCCAGCTGCACGGGAGGAGGGGGCACGGGTCAGGGGTGCCCCAAAAAGCACCCAGGGGCAAAGCATCCCTTCCCCATCCTCCCGGTGCCCGCTTCTTACCCGTAATTGCCCCTGTTGACGGCGTCGATCAACTCCTCGTCCATCAGGCAGGCATGGTCCTCGCACTGCCACTGCCCGCTGGGGCCGCAAGTGCTGCGGGGGGACGGCACCGGAGGGGACAGTCAGCCAGGGAGGGACAGTGTCCCCTGTCCCCCCACAGCCAGGGACCCGCTGCCCTTGTGGGCAGCCTGCGAGGGGCCGGGGCTGCTTCTGCACCGTGGTCTGGGGGACACGCTGCGGCTCGGCTCCTCGCGACGGGGTGAAGCCAGGCCAGGAGCTGGCGGGCAGCCCTCTGCATGGCCCTGGGGGCTGTCCCCCCCCCTCCCCGGCCCCGGTCCCCGCAGGAGCCCGGAGGGCAGACGGAGCATGGGACAGAAAATCAGCTGAAAAGCAGCCAGGCCTGCAGACATTAGAGCGGGACTTGGACGCCAGCCCAGGGAGGGGATTCGGGGCTGGCTGTCTCCCCCCCCTGCCCCACCAGGGCAAGCTGCTCCGGCCATGTTAGCCAGGAGCCCTGTGGCACCCATGGGAGACCCGGGGCAGGGGGTGGCTGGGGGGGATGTGCCGGGTCCGAGTCCCCCTGGGGAGCCCTGGGCTGTGCTCCCCCCGCGCGGCGAGCAATGCTTGGCATGCTCCCTCCCGCCGCCCAGCTCCCGCCACGCTCTTCCCTTTTAAGGAACCCTGCGAGGCCAGAGCCGTGTCCCACCAGCGCGGCCCCCATCCCGCCCGTGGCACCTGCACCCCCGGTGCTCGCCCCGTCCCCATCCCCGCGTGCTGCCGCCCCCACATCTGGCTGTTAACTCCTCGGGGGGTCCCGCGGGTGCAGCCAGCTGGGTGCCCACAGCAGCCCCTGCCGCTGCACCCATTTGCCCCCCAGACCCCGTGGGAGCCCCTCTGGGAACCCCAGGGACGAGATTTGTGGTGAAGGGCTGCTGGAGTCACGGGTCTCCGGGCGCCAAGCACGGGGGAGGAGGGTTTTGGCAGAAGAGCCTCGGCGCCCGAGGGCCAGCGCTGTTGGGAAGGGATGCTTCCCCAGTAACAGGGACCAGTCCTCTGAGTGCACAGCTGGGGGACCTCAGTGTCCCTCCGGGGCTCGGGGACAGCCACATGGCTCCACACTGCAGTCCTAGAGAAATGCCAGGCACCATCAAGGCTTTGGGGGGTCGAGCTGGCTTTTCACCTCCAGCTCCAGCGCACACGCCTGCACACACGTGCACACACATGTGCTCATGCCCTCGCACACGCCCCAGACGGAGCCTTTGATTTCTCTTATCTGCCAGCCAGCCCTGCTGTGCTTACTCCTTGTCTATGGGGAGATCTGTGCCCGCAGGTTCCCCAGTCCCCCCCACCTCCAGGATGCCATTAATACCACTGCAGCCGTTTCCAGATAAACCCCGCGCTGCTCGCTAACGCACACAGCGAGCTCCTGGCGCGCACCGCAGACGGGCTGCTCGCACCCAAGCCAGATGCGGGGACGGGCTCCGGCCACCTGGCACAGAGCCGCGGCGGCTGCCAGCGGCAGACACGTCCCGTCAGGCTCGGGCAAGCTGGGCTTGGACTGGCGTGGCCAAAAAACCCCGTCAGCAGCAGGCCCGCACCGGCAGCCTGCAGCCAGCCCGGCGGAGCGAGCGGCTCCCACAAAGGCATGCATCGAAACTTGGGAGCGGCTCAAGGCCCCGGGCTCCGAATATGCCAGAGCAAAGGCATTTGGCAGCGCCCCCCCCCCCCCCCCGCCACCCAGCTCGGGCCCCCTGCTCCAGCTGCCGGGCAGCCCCCGGTGCCCACAGGCTCCCTGATGCCCTTGCGTGCCGGCGCCAAGCCGCCGGTGCCCACATGGCAGTGAGAGCGCGGAAGCACTCACCACAGGTTGCAGTTCTCCCGGTACGTGGCTCCAGTGGGGAAGTTGCGGCCAGCGCGGGCACAGCCTGGATGGGAAAGGGGAGAGCCCTGGTGAGCGCCTGGGTGCATTGGGGGTCCTGCCTGCATCCGCATGGCTCCGGGGGGGGTGAAGGGAGGAATACCAGGGGCAAATAAATAAATCCTTAAAGCCAGGCAGTTGCCCAGCTGCATCTCGGCACCTCCAGCCCTGCGATGGGGAGCAGCTCGTGCCCCACGGTGCAGGGTGGCTCAGAGCCAGGAGGGTTAAACGTGGGGCTGCCGAGCAGAGCCGGCCTCGCACGCACAGCCTGGCGATAAAGGGGCCAGTTGTACCCGGGAGCTGGCTCTGCTCTCCAGGGACTTCTTAGAGAGCCTTGTACTGCGTGGCGGGGGCTGCCCGTGCCCCCCGCTCGCCCCCGTCCGCCCCAGCTGCTGGGGGGGTTAACTCAGGGCCAGCATCCGCCTGCCCCAGACATGACCGGAGAAGCCGGGATGGAGCACCATCCACCCCTGCTCTGCCCCACAGGTACGCGCTGCTGGAGCTGCCCCTCTGCCGTGGGGAGGTGCAGGGGACAGGCTGCAGGGCCACAGGCGGCTCCCAGCCCCATTTCAAGGAGCCTGGCCCCCACCCAGTCACTTTGCCCGAGTTTCCACAGCCCCGAGGGGTCCAGAGTGGCTCTGCAGCAAGGGCAGGGCTGTGGAGCGCTGTGTCCAGCTGCATCCATTACCCCGAGGGGCACCAGTGGCATCCCACAGCACACCGGGCACCCCCGGACCCCTGCCCGGCTGGGTGGGGGGCTGCCTCACCTGGGGCTTTGGGGAAGGGGGCCGGGATGCCCAGGCAGTACTCCCAGAAGTCGGGGCAGCAGTCGGAGACGGTGCGGTTGCAGAAGAGGTCGCAGTAGCAGAGGGTGTCGTGGTAGGGCACGGTGCAGCCGTCGTCGCGGCCGTGGCAGCAGACGTCCCCTCGCTGGCAGTAGGACCCGCCGGCATCGTAGACCCCGTGCTCGTACAAGCCGGGGGCCAGCTCCCGGCGGGTGCGTACCCGGGAAGCCCGGGCCGCCTGGGCCAGCAGCCAAAGGCAGAGCAGGGCCCGCAGCAGGCGCATGTTGCCGGCAATCTCCCCAGACCTGCAGCCGCGGCGGAGGGAGGGCAGTAAGCGGACGGGGGGCAGCCGGGGGTCCTACAGGCACAGGGCAGCTCCTCACCCTCTGCCAGCCCCATCCCCCCCCGGCCAGCTCCCAGCACGCCGAGCCCCCTCCCGGGACACCTGGCCCCCTCCCTGCCCTCCCCCGGGACGCTCAAAGTCTTCAGGTTCCTTAACTCCCCTCGCCCCCAACCCCGGCTGCGGGGAACCACAGCACGACGCCCCAGAGCGCCGGCTCCCCCCTGGCTGCCCACTCCCCGGACACCCACATCTTAACCCCCCCACTCCAGAAGCAAAACCCCAGCGGGACTGGGCTCCCCAGGGCACCCGGGGGAGCTGCCCCGGCCCTCACCCCGGTGCCGGTCCCAGCCCCTCTCCCCGCCGCCGCGGAGGCGCGGGCGGTGCGATGAGCTCTCAGTTCTCAGCCCCTGGGGTCGGGGGAACGCTGGAGACCCCGGGAGTGAGGCGGGGGGGGCCTAGTCCAGGAAACCCAGGGGGAGACCACGGAGAACCCTGGGGCACGACCCCCTCCCGTCCCCGCTGCCCCGTACCTGCCGCGCCCGCCGCTCCGCGCCGCCGCCGAGCGCCTCCTCCGCACCCGCCGCTCCTTATAGCCGCGCCCCGGCCGGGGGGGCGCGGGGAGGCGCCGGGGGCAGCCGCGCTCCGGCCGGGCGGAGCGGAGCTCCAGCGGGGCGGGGGTCGGCACCGGGGCTCCCTCGGGGCGAGCGGGAGACCCGCGGTCCCGTCGCCCCCGTCCCCGGGCTCTCCGGCGGCACCGTCTGCCCCCCGGGGCCGGGGGTCCCTCCAGCTCCCTGTGCCCCCCACCCTGTGCCCGCGCAAACTGGGGGGGCCCGGCAGCCCTGCCGGCACCCCCCGCTCCATCCAGGGGGTTCCTGCTGCTGCCCGGGTCAGGGTGTGGGGAAGGGAGGAGAGGAAAGTGGGGGGGAGGCTGCGTGACTCCCCCCTCACAGCCCCCCAGCCACAGTGTGGGGAGCTGGATGTGAGACAGGGACATCCCATCACAGCCCAGGACGCAGAGCCACTGTCACTTGGAGCTGGCCCCATGTCCCCACTGCCAGCGCCGGTGTCCAACAGGTGCTCAGGACCTGGGGAGGGGGGATCTCGGCTGCCCCACAGGCTCTGGTTCCCCCCGCAGCACCCATACTTGCTGTGGGGCTTCGGCCACCCATCCCGGGGTTTCTGCCTGCCTCCGGCCCATGAGGAGCATCTCCCAGCTGCTGCCAAAGGATTCCTCGAAGATGCCTCATGGCAGCCAGGACGGGAGGCACCGTGGGTGGCGGGGGGGAGCGGGGTTCCCTGGGCGGCTGTGGCAGCTGGGACAGGGGCTGAGCCCAGGCTAACAGGCTGGAGGGCTCCTGGCTCCGCGGGGATGCCGTGGCCGGTCAGGGCTTACACCCCAGGTGCCCACACACAGGGAGCACTGCAACCCAGCGGGCGCAAGGGTTGCCAGCCCCCTGAGACCCCGGAGTGCTCTGGGTGCCCAAACAAGGGTCCTGCAAGAGCCCCGTCTGCTGGGACACCCCCTTGGCTGCTCGGCCAGTGCTCTCAGAAGGGCCTTTTCCTGCAAGCGCGGCCTTGGACGGAGCGCGCCGAGCCGGAGGGCTGCTCAGCGCCTCAGGAAGGAACTGGGTCCGGCCCGGAGTCCAACTGTCTCCAACAGCACGTACTTTCTCCATGACTGGGCTGACAGGAATCCAGAGTGAGTCACAAATTCCCCAAGACCCTCAGGGGACAAAGCAAAGCCACTGGTGAAAAGGACATCCCCGGCTTCTGCTCCTGGTCCTTGTGCTCCTGCCGGGCAGCTCCCTGGCAGCCGCTGAGGATGCCGTGGGGCGCTGCCGGCAGAGATGGCCCCTTCCCGTTCCTGCTGCAGCCCTTGCCCCCCCCAGCTGATAAGAGCTCATGTGCGGAGGCGGGAGCAGCGACAGCCCAAGCGCTTGCGAGCCCCCCCTCACCCCCTTCCTCGGCCGTGCTCAGTGCCAAGCGTCGCTCTCGGCGGAACGCGGCGTGCCGGCACTGCGGGGTCATGGCTCGCTGGCATTTCCCCCCCGGCATGTCCCCGCCGGTCAGGCCCGTCCCCATGCCGGGGAGCGTCAGCCTCTCACATACGTCGGGGAGACAAGGTGGAGCAGGGCAAAGTCCAGCCAGGGCACCTTGGGCCCACGTGTCCACGGGAAGCAGAGGCGAGTGCCGCGGGCTGGCACACACACCTGCCCTGCCCTCGCCGCCTGCGGCTGCTCTGGGGAAGGGAGAAGGTCCCAGCACCCAGGCCCCACTGCATGGAATCGTACAGAGAGCCCAGACCCAGGTGGGTCATTCTCGGATGCCCCCCGGCACAGCAGGGACATGCATGGTGCTGCTGTGCCCATGGGGTGCAGGGTGAGCGCCCCCCAGCCATGCACAACCCCCGTGGCCAGGTGAAGACCCTGCTGTTGCAGTGATGCATCCCTCCAAACCCAGCTGGGAAAGCCACACCGCCGGCCGGGGGGGGGCCAGGCAGAGGTTGGGGCAGTGCCCCCCTGGCTCACAGCAAGGCAGGGAGGTGCTGGCTCCCGTGGTGCTCGGCACAGCCCAGCACTCCGGAATGAGCCAGGAATGGGGTTGTTGGCAGGAAGCAGCCAGGAAAAGCAGGGACTGACCTGCGGTGAGCCCCAGCTTCCTCCCCATCCAGCGCCAGGGCAGGGAGGTGCAGAAAGGGGCCACCCCCGGCCCCCTGCCATTCGCAGGCTGGGGTCACATTGTCCCTGTGGGGTGGCACAACATGGGGATGGGGTGAAGGCTTTGCTGTCCTTTGAGGGGTTGTGGTCTGCTGGGGAAGGGGGCTCCCACCCCTCCACCTTCCCCGGGATGGCCGCGGGACCATCGGAGCGTCACCCCTGCTTGGGGACACAGCATCACCCCTGCTTGGGGACACAGCGTGACACTTCTAAAGAGGCAGATGGAGCACGGCCCTTCCTGCAGCAGTGATCCTCCCCACCAGCGCCACGCTCCGAATGCAGGGCACGGGCCCCTCGGCAGTGGCATCAGGCCTGCAGCCCCCAGGCTCACAGCACCATGGAGGGGGACTGAGTCGAAGCCCCGCTGCCGAGGTGGGGGGCGGCTGCGGCTCAGGGGTGCCCGGGGGGGGCAGGGAGGTGGCCGGATGCCCGGTTCCTCCGTCCGCAGCGCTCGGCGGCAGGGCTGGAGTGCCACCTCCCGGGAGAGCCGGGAGAGAGACAGCGGGCAGGCAGGCAGCCTCTACTCCAAACTTTAATGAAACAAATAAGTTAAGAAGTTAATCAAGTGAGGTAACTACCGCTGGCTGGGGCGGTCTGCGGGGACCAGCCAGCCCCAGGGAGGCTCCTACCAGTTGGTTCCCGCGTGCGGCTGCGGGCAAAGCTCTCACATGCACCCTCGCCCTGCGGCCGGGCACCCACAGCACCCCCTCACCAACCCACCGCCTGCCCACCCACGGCACCCAGCTGCCCCCTTGAGCCCCTGTGCCGTCGCAGGGGAGGGGGCCGGGGTGGTGCAGGAGCTGGGGGGGGGCTGCCAGCGGCTCTGCGCGGCCCGCGCTGGCCACATGCACTAACGAGGCAAGAAAAAACAAGCAGGGGGTGGGGGGGTCCCTGCTGCTGGGAGCAGAGGCATACGGGTGCAAATCCTGCAGCTCGGTGGGTGCCCACCAGTCCAGGTCAGATCCCAGCAGGTCTGTTTGCTGGTCCCTGACAGCCCCCATAGGGCACTGAGACCCTCCAGGACCCCCAGCCCCCCACCAGCCCCAGCTCGGCAAACTTTGGCACTACCACGATCGTTTCCAGCCTGGCTCAGCCCAGTGCTGTGGGACTGGAAACCAGCCCCGGGACTGGGGTTGGGGCAGCAAAGGGGGGAGCAAGGCAGCGCGGGAGCTGCTGTGGCTCTGCCGTGAGTGGCATGCAAGGGGGCACAGCCCCTCTCTGTCCCCACCTTGCTGTCACCCCCATCAGGCCCGGCCCATGCTCCCCGGGACACAGAGGGGATGGGGACGTGGGGAGGGACAAATGGAGCACCGCAGGACCCACAGGACCCGGCAGGGAAGGAGTCCTCTAAGCAAGAGCAGGGGCTGGGACACAAGAGGGAGGGATGCTCCTCGGGGACCACTGTCCCCATCACCCGTGCCTGCATCCCTCTGTCCTCTGCAGCCCCTGCCCAGCCCCATGGCCCCAGGGCCACCCTCCAGCAGGTTTGTTACCCATCCCTGAGCCCGCTGGGCCCCTACAGGTAGCAGGATCCAGCCCTGTGTGCTGGTAGGGGGGTTACTTATTGCCTATGGCCCCATGGGTTGCTCTTCCCAGGGGTGTTGCATATTAAGACATTATTGCATAAATATATATATATCTCTCCTATATATATATTGCCCTGGGAGCATGCACGGGCAGGCAGAAGGCTCTGCTGTGCTTCTAGAGATGCAGCCTTGGCAGCAGGGAAATAACCCAGGCAGAGGAGCGTGATGGGGGACAGACCCCTGCTCTCCTGCCTTGGGGGGGCCCCCACTGCCGCCCTGACCCGCAGCAACGCGGGTAAAACCACGCTGGGTCGTGCCCCAACGCCCCTGCTTGGCACCGGGGGCAGGGGGAGATGGAACCTTGCATAGCTGGCTGTGTCCCCGGCTCGGCTCCAGGCGACCAAGCAGGACCCTGCAGGGGAGCTGGATGTGTCCTGAGGGCTGGGGCTAGGAGCCAAACCCCAGGGGACGGGGCCAGGCCGGAGCATCCCCACCGTAGCTGTGGAGCACTCAAGGCCCCAGGAGCTGGCGGGGTTTCACCCCCTGGGAAGGGCAGGAGCATCCCGGGAGCATGGTCTGGCCATGCCATGGTGTCCCGGGCTTCCACCCCATCCCCAGAGCGGGCACCCGCTGCAGCCATCCCCCCACAAAGGAAGACTTGGTTCAAGTACAATGGCGAGGGAAGTGGCTAGACGGGGCCGGGCGATGCCACGCTGCTCCCACGTCCCAGCACCCCGTCCCACCGGCTGCACGCGGGCAGGATCCGTCCCGTTGCCTTCCCGCTCAGTCCATGTTGGTGCTGGCCGACCTGGAGATGTTCAGGGTCTGGGCAGAGACGGAGATGTCCTCGTGGTCCACGGGGCTGTGGTAGTCGGAGGTGATGTCGGGCTCGCCGGGGGGCACCTGCACAGTGGCCAGGCTGAAGGAGTTGGTGGAGCCCTTGCGGAGGCACTGGGAGTAGATGCCGAGCAGCAGGTCCAGCTTGTGCTCTATGGACTGCACCTGCAAGGGCGGCCAGGGCTAAGCAGGTCCCTCCCTGCGGGGAGGGGACCTGGAGATCCCGGCTCCCCATCCCGCAGGCACCGAAGGGACAGTGACGTGCTCCCTGGGGGCTGCCCCCTCCTGACCTGCCTCTCCACTTTGACCACACGCCCCATCATGCTGAGTTCATCCACCAGCTCCGTCTCCAGCACCGGCTTCTCCCCTTTCTCCCGTGTCTTCTTGTCCACAGTGAGGGCCCCCCTGCCCACAATCTGGTCCACTCTGGCAGGGAGGGAAGGGACACAGCCCATCACCCCCAGCAGACCAGAGGACATGTGAGACCATAGGGGATGGGGATGGGCTCCTGGGACATGTCCCACCCATTGCAATGGGCCAGCATTGCTCCTGGAGGGCATGGCTAGTGGTGGGAGACCCAGGGGAGCCCTCAGCCCCCCCCCCCATCTTAGGGGCAGCTCACCGCATCTGCAGGCTCTTGATCCTGCCCAGCATGTCCAGGTGGCCGGCCGAGTACTGCTCGATGACATCCTTGACATCGTAAGGACGCAAGGTCTCCTTGAACTTCCTCTTGGCTACCAGGAACTTCAGGATCCTGCAGGGACACCCGGGCTGGCTGCAGGGCACTGGGAGGACTGGGGGTGCCCAGGGGCTCCGGGCTCGGGGGGTGAGGGGGAGGGAGCGTGCAAAGCACCGAGGTTCTGAGCACTGTTCCCACGGGGGCTGAGCCAGGAGCCATCCCTGCTCCCTGCCTGGCTCGGCCACCACCATGGGCTGGACCAGGGCGCTCTGGACAGTCTGTTTGTCCCCAGAGGCAGAGAGCTGCGGAGGAGGTGGGGACAGGAGCACACACGCTGGGGGACACAAGAGGGGACGGTCTCACCTGACAGCCCGGATGACGGTCTTCACTGCCGGCATGATGTCCTCGAAGGTCAGGTCACAGTGGGAGCTCTTCTCCTCGCTGCTGTCCTCCGGTGGGCAGTCGGCTGTGGGTGCAAGAGCGGGTGGGTGGCAGAGACCGAGGGCTGTCCCCGTGTGCCCCCCAAAACCCCCGCAGCCCCCCAGAAACCCCACAGCCGGACCCAGACCCCACCAGTCCCCAGGGTTTACCCTCGACCGGGGTCCGTGGCTTGAGCCTGAGGGATGCACGGAAGCGGGTCCGGTCATTGAAGCTCCAGCTCTTCTGCACCTTGGTGGGGCTGGAGGCCTCGGGGACGTCCTCGGTGCTGGGGGAGCGGTGCAGGGGGGGCCCCAGGTGCTGCCTGCCCCGGCTGCCCTGCCGCTGCGAGCTGCTCAGCCGGATGCGGTCCTTGATGCCCATCTTGTTGCTGCGCGGGACAGCGGGATGGGCAGTGTCAGAGGTGAGCGGGCGCCGGGGGGACCAGGGTGGGGACAGGGAGAGCCCTGCTGTGGGCGCACACGGTGCCCACCCCCCCACGCCGGGGGTGAGGATGGGGCTGGTGGTGCCAGGAGCAGGCGGTACCGTGTAGGATCAGCTCTGGGGTTACTCCTTTAAACACCCTTTTTCCCCCCCCGCAAGAGCAGAGAAAGGAGACAGAGGGACAGGGAGAGCAGGGACGGTGGCAGGGAGGACACACAGCAGAGCCCTGGCAGAGCCACTGGCCCCACAGGGACCAGCCCTGCTCCTGCCCATCCCCACTGGCATGGGGAGTTCTGGGGCACCTGGCCAGGCCCCTTCCTCCTCCTTCTCCTCCTCCTCCTCCTCCTCCTCCAGGCTGCACCACCCAACTCAGGCTCCCCTCCTGCCCTAACTCTAGCTCTGCTCCTGAAACCAGCCGCTCTGCTGGGCTTTTCAGGGGGAAGAACAGGCATCGTTTATGTAGGACCTACACAAAAGCATCACCTGGTGCTGCCTTCTGTGTGATGCAGGACCACAAGCACACCTTGGGACATGCACGGTGGCCAAGCAGACGCACAGATCCACAGGCGGAGGAAGCCGAAGCCACAGAGGACACAGAGCAAACCCCACACCCGCTGCACAACCGACTCCATGAAACCCCTGCCCATGTGGAGCCTCCTGGATTTCCCGGGCCAGGAGACCCAGGCAAGGTGGGGGTACAGCAGGGTGCTGGGCTACTGGCACGCACGTCGCTGGCGAGCTGGCCCCAGGCAGGCAGGGTTGCCACAAGCCCCTGCAGCCGGTGGCACGCGGTGGTGCCGGGCTGTGCCGGAGGACAGGAAGGGCTGTGTCCCAGGGGGGGACCAGGCTGCGGCAGAGATGCGGGATGGGGTTCACCCAAGTGCCTGTCTGCTGTTGTTGGACTTGGCAAGCCCAGCACAGCCAACGGACCAGCCTCATCCATGCTGCAGAGAGGGGGAAACTGAGGCAGGGCGAGCTGTGGGAGCCAGTGGGGGACAGTGGGGACAGCCAGCTCAGCCCAGGCCATGCACAAACCCCCCTGCCCTGCAGAAGGACCACTCTTCAGCCTCTACCCCCTCTGCCTCAGCCCCCCGGGACCCCTGCAGCCAGCCCTGCATGGCGCACCGTGCACCCCGGCACTCCCCGGCCTTGCGCGCGGGGACGCAGTACCTCCGTCTCCATGTGCCCCACGTCCGCAAGAGCCTCCTCTTACCACTAAAGATGGGGCTGGAGGGTCAGGGCAGAGACATGGGAGAAAACAAGAGTTAGCCCGTGGCCAGGAGGGAGTGCAGCGTCCCAGGCCACCTCGTCCCCGACCCCCCTGGCATGCCCGCACCCCAGCGCAGGGTCCCTGCCTGCTGCCGGGGACCCGGCCACGGTACCCCCCTCTGCTGTGGAGGCAAGAAGCACGAATAAAGTTCTTTGTGTAGGTCCTGCATAAACAGTAACGCCTGCCCAGCAGAGGAAAGTCCGGTTTCTCAGTGGCAGAGCTGCCAAAAAGCAATTTGGTGACCCTGCGACCACCACTGGGGCTCTGCGGCCACTGCCGGGGGCGAACGTTACCTGAGGCGTAAGCACTTGTGGGGCTGCACGTCCTCCTCCTTCCAGCTTGGGGGTGAACGGGGCGGGCAGGGAAGGTTTGGGGGGAGGTCGGAGGGATGGAGAGGAGGGTGAGCAGGAGAGGGGAGGAGAGAGAGAAGATGAGATGTTATGAGAGGTGATGCTCGCGGAGGAGATGGGGGAAGGCTCGGGCCCCCCTGGGTGGGACGGCTGGGGGGTGACAGTCCTTCCCCTGCCAGCTCCCAGCTCTTCACCGGGAAACCAAGACCCAGCCGGTGCTGCCGCAGGGAGGAGCCCCCCAAGCCCATACTCACCTGGGGGGTGATGGGGGGGAGCAGGTCCCCCTCTGCCCTACACCCGCAGTGGGGAAGCCACAGCCCCACGGCTTGGCACATCCCCACACCGTGCCAGACCCCCCGCAGCCCTGTCTCTGGTACCACAGGGGAAACTGAGGCACGATGCCACTGAGGAGCAGCGCTCCCTCTCCCACCTAACCCTGATGCTGGCCGAGGGTCCTGCACCATGCCGATGTCCTGGGTGGCAGGCCAGCAGCTGTGGTGGCATTCCAGGGTCCCCAGGATGTTTTTGGGCCACAGCGGACCAGGAGCATGATGCAGAGCAGCCACCGCCAACAGCACAGCAGCCCCAAACCCTCTTGTCTCTTCTTGTCGGCACTGGGGCAGCTCGGCACCGCTGCTCCCCACTGCTGTGGGCACGGGAAGCCCGTCTTGGACTGCAGGAACCAGGTTTTGCTCCTTGCCTTAGTCCGCAGCAGGGCCACACAGCTCCAGCAGCACTGCCATCATTTCTGGCCACACTTGGGTCACCTGTGCAAGGTCCCGGTGCCGTGGCCACCCCGAAAAAGGTCAGCGAGGTGGAGCTGAACGTTGCAAGAGGCTTCATGATGGTACAACAGCCCAGAGTCCATCTGCGGGGACCACAAGTGTCCCCTCTGGAGGCGGGAGCGGTGCCGCAGCCAGCGGCAGAGCAGGATGGGTGCCCTGGCATGGCGCTGGGGGGAGCGGGGCCGGAGGCTGCTCCCCTGGGGTCCAGGCTGGCGGTGACAGACACCACGGCGGCACCACGGGTGGACACAGACGAGCAGAGAAGAGAGGACAGAGAGGAGGGAGAACGCGGGGCCGCGGGGCTGCCCCCTCCTACCTTTCCCCCGAGCAAGCGGCAGGGCTGATGCTTTTCTGGCCAGGGGTGAAGGACTGATAAGGCGGTGGGGCTCCGTCGGGCAATTTTTTCACCTCTGAATTCCTAAATCCTCCGTTGCGGACTCGGTGTAAATGCTCAAACATTAGGACCAGCTCTCTGGGGTTGGGGTTAAATAAAAACATGGAGAAATTAAACTTTCCAAAGCAAAACGAGATGAGCAAACCAAGGCTGAGCAGAGCAGAGCCCCCTCTGTGCAAACCAAAGCAAAACCAGAGCAAATCAAGAAGCAAAAACCAGCATTTTCTTTCCAAAGGCAGTTTCTTAACAGCTCCAACACCCACTGCCAGCACTTGGAGGTGACGGTGCTGGGCAGGGGGGTGCTGGGTAAGGGTCCCACAAAGGCTGGCCACCAGCAGAGGGGCTGGACTCGTGCCGAGAGGGATGGTTCAGGCAGGCTGACCGCCCTTGCTGCGAGGTGGGGACACGGGGACCTGCCACCATCTGATCTGGGGGTCCGGGTGCTGCCAGAGCAGGGGGGAGGCTCAGAGCCGGCGGGGATGGAGCCTGGCCCTATCTCAGCTCCCTGCTGCGGGAGAAACGGCTCCCAGCAAAGCAGGAGGGGCTGGCGGAGGCCCCCGCGATGCCCACGCCGGGAGAGCCTGGCCCCACGCTCCGCAGCAATGCACGGGAAGGCGGATCCCCTCGGGGAGCAGAGGGACTGGCGGCTGCCGCTGTTAAGAACCCTGTCTTTGAAAAAATAAAGAGTGAAACAGAACAGTTAAGTTGTCATTGCAAAGAAACACATGGACGGAGCAGGGCAGGACGCTCGGGCAGAGGCAGGAGGGCAGGGCTGCGGCACACAGAGCATCCAGAAAAGTTTCGGAGAGTCCTCGATCCACCTGTGGGGGCAACATCCCAGAGGACATGGAAGGGGAGAACGCTGCAGGGATGGGGCACGGGGCTCCCTGCCGGACTCTCTGGGTCCATCCCCTCTGCCGCCACGCTCAGAGCCGGCTCCCGGCCGGCTGCAGCTCCATCGCTCCGGCCACGAGGTCCCCGTGGCCGGCGGCATCGTCCTCTTCCCCGCGGCGGTGCTGGAGGAAGGCTATGGATGGGGCGAGAGGGGACAGGGTGGGATGGGTGCTGTGGGCCGGGAGGACGGTGAGGATGGAGGATGGTGTTGGGTATTTCGGCAGATGCTGTGCTGGGGCTCCGGCATCCCAGGGCTGAGCAAGGCGTCCGTGACGCTCAGCCCCACTGAGCCCTTGGTGGCTCCACGTCGCCCCTCACGGCAGGGACTGCCCAGGTCACTCCTCAGCCTGGGTCCCCCCGGGAGCCCCGCAGCCCTCGCCCGCAGCCTGCCTACCTGAAGGAGGGCAGGAGGCTGTCGTAGTAACACCAGGTGGCCGTCAGGTACGCGCGACTGACGTCCGTCGAGTACAGGCGCCAGGCAGCCTGCACGGGAGCGAGAGCCCGCGGGCACCGGGATCAGCCCCTGCAGGGTCGGGAGGCGAAACCCCCCGTGCCGGCCCCCTCCATCCCCCCCCGGCCACCATGGGCGGAGTCCGGCCCAAAGGAGGCAGCTGCTGGACTGGGGGTCAGGGGTTTGGGACAGGCAGAGGAGATGGGAGGGACAGTGGAGCGTCCCCGGGAAGGGATGGGGCAGGACACGCCAGCCCTGCTCTACCTGGATCAGGTTCGCCGCCGGAGTCCGCCTCTTCTCAAAGTGCTTCTGCCGATGCTGCTCCTGCACTTTGAGGGCAAAGCCGGAGCCCAGGATCCCCTGGGGACGGGAGGGGATGGGGTCCATGGGTGCCAGCCACGCTGCCACCGCCAGCCAGGAGAAATGGGGACCCTCCCGCCGCAGGGGCGGATTTTTCCCCTTTCTCCCCGATTTCTGCAGGGCAGGAGGTGCGGGGACCCTCTACCCGGTCCTACTCACAGCGGGCAGCGCGAAGAAGGAGATGCCGAGCAGGGCGAAGCCGGCCGCCAGCATCCGTCCCAGCCACGTCTGCGGCGTCTTGTCCCCGTAGCCGATGGTGGTGAGGGTGACCTGCACGGGGGCAGAGCAGGGAGAGGCCTGGAGGGAGCTCCCTCGCCGCGGCCCCATCCCACCCTCCTCGTCCCCTCCCGGGGCTGGGAGGCCACGGCGGCCAGGCTTACCGTGCCCCACCACAGGGAGTCAGCGTAGGTGGCAAATTGAGCGTTGGCATCTTTCTCAGCCAGGTAGACGAGGAAGGAGGAGAAGATGAGCACCAGGAAGCCGATGTACCAGGCGGTGATGAGCTCCTGCGGGGGCAGGGGGGGTAAGAGGGGGTCAGGGAGGTGTGGGGGGGCCGTGCCGGGACCCCGCATCCTCACCTTGCTGTGGGCATAGACGACGGAGCCCAGCAGCTTCCAGGTGCCGCCGCGACGGTCCATGCGCACCATGCGCAGGATCTGCAGGAAGCGCATGCTGCGCAGCGCCGAGGTGGCGAAGATGTTGCCCTGGGTGCCGGCGGCGATGACGGCCACCGAGGCGATGAAGACGATGAAATCTAGGGGACAGCGAGGGTCAGGGGCGTGTGTGACACTGCAAGCCCCCAAATCCCCGTGCTCCCCACAAACCCCCCCAGTACCTATAACGCAGAAGGGTTTCCTGGCAAAGCGGAAGCGACCCCTCCAGCCCCGGTAGCGGCAGCAGCAGCCGGCTGCCCAGACGCGGACGATGTACTCCATGCCGAACACCACGATCATGACGAACTCCTGCCGGGGGGGAGCAGGGTCGGGAGGGTGAGGGGGGGAGGACAGAGGCAGGATGGCGTGGGGAACTCAGCTGGGTGGGCGGCTTTGGGGGGGAAAAAATGAAATGCTGGTGCTGAGGAGGGTGCAGGGGGGAGCGTGGTGTCCTCCGCCAAGCCCACCTTCCTGGCACAGCTGCGTCTGGAGCCGTCCCCGGGGGAATCGGGGCAGCGAGACGGGAGCTGCGGCCGTCGAGGCTGTCTGAGCAGCCCGGCTCTCCTCCCTCTGCCAAGCTCACACCGAGCTGGGTCCTTTTCCTCCGCCG
Organism: Fratercula arctica; assembly: GCA_947846985.1. NCBI lineage: Eukaryota > Metazoa > Chordata > Aves > Charadriiformes > Alcidae > Fratercula > Fratercula arctica. The sequence goes on from CANTUZ010000018.1 coordinate 4,139,999, forward strand.
TCAGCATTGTCCTCCTACCTCCCGCATAAACAAGCCCCCGTTCTGCTTACTCGCAGGAAAGTCACAAGGACCTTCCCAATTTAGTCTCCATCACTCGGAGAAACTCCAGTGTCAGCCGTTTGTGACAGTTTGGGGGAAAGTTGCCTTTTTTAGCCCCTCCTGCCCTGCCTTTTCCAGAGGTTTATGCCTCTCCGCGCCGCGGAGGTCCAGCTGCAGTGACGGGACACCCGCAGCAGCAAGGCCACCCTGCAGCTTCCCCCCAGCGTGCCGGAGAGGCTGCCGTGGTTAACGTCAACGATCAATAGTGACGCCTGGGCTGGGGAAGGGGTGGGAGGGGTTGTGTCCATAATCCCATCCGAGTCCCGTCGGGTGTGATGCGGGGAGGGGGGGTCCGAGCCACAGCCCTGCTCCCCACTTACCAGGATGAAGAGGCACTGGTTGGCCAGTTTCTGGTGCTCCTGGATGGTGGAGAAGACCGACAGCACCAAGCAGCTGAAGACGAGGAGGAATCTGGAACGAGAGCGTGTTGGTGTGGGCACCGGAGCCGTCTGGGGGGATCCCAGTCTGCAGCGCTGGCCCCCACTCGCAGCCTGTGCCCCCCAGCTGAGGGGGGCCTGTGCTCCAGCCTGTGCCCCCCCTCTGTGGCTGTGGCCGAGCCACCGGGGACACGGTTTGCCCCTAGATGGTGGCATGGAGCAGTTCGGGAGCCCAGGAGCGGCTGCCCGTGGGTGCGGAGGCAGGGCTGTGCCCGAAGCCTGCCCGTGGCACCGGGATGCCCAGTGCAGGCAGCACCCCCCCAGGGCAGGGCACCCAGCCCACGGCGGGACCCCTCCAGCCCTGAGCATCCCCCCGGCACAGCCGGCATAGGCTCATGGCCCAGAGTTGCGCGGTGCCCCCCAAGCCCAGTGCCCCCCTGTGATGGGGACCAGCCCTGCAGGGCACCCATGTGCCAGCGCAGGCTGGTGGCACACATATCCCCGGGCAGCCCCGCAGGCATCGAGGGGCAGCACCAGGCTCCAGCAGCCGCGGGGCTCAGCGCAAGGCTCTTCCACAGCCCTGCAGTCCTCCCCCCAGGCAAAACAACCCCTAATTAAAGGCAAGGAGGAAAATGGGGGGTCCCGCACCGCAGCGGGGCGGCTGCTGCTGCAGAAGGGGGACCAGAGCTTCTCCTGACTGTCGCCAGCATCGCTGCCACCGTGGGGACCTGCTGGGGACAGGGAGGCCACCCAGGAACAGCCGACCCAGGGGAAGAGTTAGCAGGGAGCTGCTCTGGGGCTATTTGTCCCCAAAAGCTGGGTTAAGAGACAAGGGGCTTTGGCCCATTAAAATAAGGAGGGGGAAAAAAAATAGACTCTGAAGCTGAAGCAAATGAAACTCCAAAAATACATTTTTTCCCTGATCCAGCGATTCTAAAAATGGAAAGTGGAGGGCTTGTGCCACCAGCCCACGTGACGGCGTGCAAAGGGCCACCACTCTGCCCGAGCTGGCTCCGTAACGGCACGGGGGGCTCTGGGCACCCCCTGGGCACCGCAGCCCCACAGCACTGTGGGAAGGCACCGCCAGCAGCACCGGGGTGGCCACGGCTGAGGCCAGCGGGGCAAGTGAGGTGGCCCTGGCACCCTGTCCCCAAGCTGGTGGGCACCCATCTCGCCCCCCCAGCGCTATCTCCCCACGGTGAGCGATGCCCCTGGGACCCATCAGTGGTGCTCCAGACAGCACAGGGGGCTCGGCTCAGGGAGATGCTGCCCGGCACTCGCTCGGGAGCCCCTTCCCCTTTCCCCTTGTTGCTGACACGGAGCTTGAGAGCCGAACCGGCTGCTGGGGGTGGCCAAAGGATGAAACCAGACCCGACCCACACACCTGTCCCAGCACCGGCGGGGAGCCACCGGGTGACACTGGGGAGAGGGGACGATGCTCTGTGTCCTCTGCGGGACCCCCCGGGCCAAGGGGAGCCAGCGCTGGGGGTGCAGGGAGCCAGCCTGGGGATACAAGCACCCACCAAACCCACAGTTTGTGGCGTGCAGGGCTGGGGGCTCTGCAAACCTGGGCATGGCGTGAGGGGGCTGCCGAGTGCCCTGCGCCCACAGTGGGGCAGCACCCAGCTCAGAACCCAGCCCGAAGGGGACAGGCAGGTCCCCTTGGCCGAAACCACCACAAAGGGAAACTGGAGATGAGGCCGATGGCAGAGAAACTCCAGGGAACAGGAGAAGGGCTGGATCCAGAGCTTGGAGCAGGGAGAGCTGGACTGACACTGTGTGCCCACTCCAGCACCAAAGGGGCCGGGGGTGTCCAGCCCCGACCCCCCCCCCCCCCAATGCTCCTCTCCCAGGCACTCCCCATCTGCAAGGCAGAAGGCTGGAGCCGGCTCCTTCTTCCCTCCGAATTATTAATCGAGCCCGTTTCCTCCCGCACAGCACTTCTGCCATTAATTCCCCCGCCAGCCGATGGCACGGCGGTACCCCCGTTCTGCCTGTGTCGGCAGGGAGGGCAGCGGTGACACGGGCAGGGACACGCGAGCAGGTTGTTGGCACCTCGGCCACTTGGTCCGAGGAGCGAGACAAGCCCCGGTTGAGCAGCCCAGGGCAGAGCCTTTCTGCTTTGTGCATCATCAGCAATAAAGATTATACGATCAGGATTTAGCAGGCAATTACATGGGCAGCGGAGCACAAAGCAGACGAGGAGGCAGAAATCTCCCAGCCTGCAAAGATTTGTGCCTCTCGCCCTGGGTGGGGAGTGGGGACGGGGGGGGGTCTCCGGTGCCTGGGCACACGCTGCTGCTGGGGGACACGCTGTGGGTGGCCCTGCCTCGGGCAGCGGCAACTCACGGTGACTTTGCAGCCAGCCGGAGCCCCGCTCATCACCTGTCCCCACAAGCAACGGAGACCGCGGCAAATCCACGCCGCAGGAGTGGCGATGGAAACCGGCACCCTTGGGGGGGGATGCTTCCCACTCGCCCCCCTGCCCGTCATCCTGCAGGATTTGCTGAAGGATACGGGCATGCGAGGCCCCACGGGGCCAGCTGAGAAAGAAACTTTCTGGGAACACATCACCTGCTAGGAATTAACTTGTAAAGCCTGGGCAAACGCCCCGTCCCGGCTGCGCCTAAGCGGCTTAGGGAAAGGGTCAGATGCCTGAAGGCAGCTCGGCGAGCCAGGAACCGGCTGTCCCCCCCCAGTCCCCCCTCTGGGGCAGAAGTGCTGCTCTCAGCAGCTCTTTGCCCCGCACCGAGGGCTCAGACGAGCTCTCCATCAAACGCCGCGCGGTGCCGGCACTGCCAGGCTCCCTGTGCTCCCTCCCCGGTTCTCTGCTCTTCCTGCCCACCGAAAAAAGGGAGCGCTGCCAAGGAAAGCGAGGATGGGGCAGAGATGGCGGGGCAAGACCTGGCAGGAGCCTTGCTGCCCCCCCGCTCCCCTTCGCCGGGGTCCTGGGGGAATGGAGGGAGCAGATGCTGTTGTTGCTGAGCCGGTGCATCAGCTCTCCCCAATAAAATTTCCACCGCCAGCCCCCACCAGCCGCCAGCTCCCTCCCCAGGGGGCTCCCAAACACCTCCCTGCTGGCACACGTCCCTGCACAGGAGGGGACACGCTGACGACAGCCTGGGCACAGGGATGGGACCCCTCCGGTTGCTCTCACCCCTGCAGAAGCAAAGCCTGTCCGCAGGAACGCTCCTCCCCGAAATAATAATTAAAACCGGGCAGGGGGCCCCGTGTTGGAGAAGGTGAATCTCCTCACATTAATCTTCATTAGAGCGGACTTTGCCATATGCTCCTGCCCGCTCTGGCAGCGCGGTGCCAGCGGAGGAAGAGGGGAGCCGGGAAAGGTGCTGAGCTCAGGGGAAGTGGGGCCAGGGCGGCCCCGGCCGGCGAGGAGCAGCATCGGGTGAGGGGACACCAGCCGGCCCCCAGCACCCACCTGAACACCCCTGGGCAAAGGAGCTGCTCCCCAGCATAGCCTGGGCAAGGCTGTGCCACAGCACCCCGGTGCCAGCGCTGATGGGACAGTGATGCTCAGAGCCTGGCCAGGCTGTGTCCCCCAGCCCCAGCAAGTGGGGAAGGGGGGGGTGATGCTGGCCCAGGACCCTGCTTTGCTCCCCCTCACTACGAGGAAGCACCAGGGAGGCTTGTGCTGACAGCCCGGCAATAACTCAGCGGAAGGAAAACACCACGCGCCGTAGGATAAACAGTTCGGCCAGGGGATGAGCGAGCAAACCCCTCCCCGGCACAGCCTGGCCCCACCACGGCACCAGGCAGCAGCGCGGGGTGCCCGGCCATGCTGTCCCCCCACCGCGGAAAACAGCTATTTGGACCAAAACTTCCCCACCCCAGCTGCGATGGGGCTGGGGACGGGGATGGGGACAGTGCTCCGTGCTCCATACAGCGAGGCTCAGCTCCCCGAGCACCATCTGCAGCTGTATAAACAGCATGTCTTATAAATCCCCCGTCCCTCGCCTTTAGGAGAGGTGGAGCAGGCGGCCTGTCTGCTCCGGGGGATATAAATAACCGGGGTGTAGTGGGCCTGTTTGCGCCCGTAACCATGGCAGGGTCCATCCCACGCCACGCTCCTGCCCGCGCCGCAGGGAAGAGAAGCAGAAAAGCACCGAGCGTTTCCCCACGGCCAGGGAAACCGGAGCCAGGAGGCGACCAGCTGGACGTGGCATCAGCACCGCAAAGCCCAGCACAAGCTCAGAGCCCAGCCGCGACCCAGTTATCAGCGCTGGGGGAGGAAAGGTGCTGCTCCCCGAGCCCTCTGAGCCCCCAGCCCCAGGGAATAAGGCGGGACGGGGGGTTTCCAGCACCCTGACACAGGCTGCAGGCAGGGCTGGGACCAGGAGCCCGTCTGCAGGCTGCGCGCTTCCTCCTGCAGCCCGGGGGCACCCACGGCAGCAGCCTCAGGTGACATCCTACAAGCACACAGGGGCCGATGGCCCCAACACCTTTGTGCTTCGGGGAGCGGGACCCAAAGCCTGCAGATGGCATCGCCCGTCACCCTTGCACGGCACGTGTCTGCACCCCCCGTGCCCCCCACCACCCCCCGGCCCCGCCGTCCCCACGGGGAGCACAGTCACAAGGCTCTGGCGGACGGTGCCAAGACGCTCACACGGGGCAGCCGAGATAGTTTTGCTCTTGAATCATCTGGCAAGGAGCTGACTTAAGGGGGGAGCAAAGAAAACCCGTGTGTTTTCAGATGCACCTCCCGTGCGCGATGGGCCCTGCACCCCAGGAGAGGGATGGGGGCTGTCCCCACCCTCCAGCGCCTGGGGACTCCGCAGGGATGGGGACCTCTGGGGCACAGGGACATGAGAGACCCCCAAGGAGTCGAGGCAGGCTGAGTCCCCAGATGCGTGGCAGGGAGGGCAGAAGCACCCACGGGCAGAGGGGGCAGGTCTGGGCGCTCGCTCAGCCCCACTCTGACCCTCACCCCCAGGAACTGCCGCTTGGAGGGACAAATAATCAAACAACCAAAACCTCTCCAGGGCGACTGGAGACCTCTGCCCCCCACCCTCCCCGTCCTCAACATCGGCGCCATCCAGCCCTGGGCACCCAAACCAGCACCTCCTGCTCTGGGCTGGGGGGTCCGACAGGAGCAGCAAGAAGGGAAAAGGAAAAGAAAAAAAAAAAAAAGAAAAGAAAAAAGAAGAAAAATCAATGCATAGTTTCACATTGCGCCAAAGTCGCTTAATTTTATGCCCCGGTGACACCACACCAGGCTGGGGAAACTGCTGTGCCGGCTCCTCTTCCCGCTGGCATCTCCCCCAAACGCAGCTCCCGTTTCAAGCCTGGACAAGGTGAGCGGGGCTGGCCCGGGGGGCAGGCAGACCCCCTGCTCGAAGGGCACGGCTCCAGCAGGGCACAGCCGCCCCGGACCCTTCTCTTCTGGCCATGTGAGCACAGCAGCCGGATGGAACCCCCCCACCCCCCACCCCTGTGGTGACAGCAGTGACAGCAAGTTAAGACCCTGGAGCCTAATACAAGAGGTTTTTACCAAGCAGGCGGTTGAGAGCCAGCACCGAGCAGGGGATAAAGCCATTTCCCTGCAAACCCTCTGGGGCTCCAGCACATCAGCCCGCCCCGGGTGGGCTGGAGCTGCTGCGGGGAGACAGCAGCAATCCCCGGCGTGGCAGGGAAAAGCCCTTTCCCGCTTGCCAAGTGGTGCCGGAGGGATGCGGCGAGATGGGGGGAGCACGGCAGAGCCGCCCACCCCGCGGTGGGGCCGGGATGCAGCGGGGGCAGCAGACCCATCCTGCCCACCCCAGCCCTCTCCCGTAGAGGATGGGAGCACAGGGACGCTCTGGGAGGGACAGACCGGGTGCCAGCAGCCTGGTCCCCAGCCAGGGGCTGGCCGGTGCACGGGGGGGACACGCCAGCTGCTGCCCATCGCACCCCCACCATCCGCTGCCCCGAGCCAGCAGGGATGGCCCATGGCCCCAAGGCACCCGGCCAGCGCCGAGGCGAGGACAGCCCGCGCCTGGCATCCGTCACCCAGTGCCAGCACGGCCCCGGGGCTCTGTCACCCCTCTCCTCTGTCCCCCCAGCGTACATGGGGACCCAACAGCACCACGGGTGTAGCAAGGGTGGGGGTGCCATGGGACGGACGCCCTCCGAGCTCTGTGCTCCCATCTCCTCCTCGCCCCAGGCGCAGGGTGACACTTTCACAAGGTAAATAAAACCCCAAACCCCAACAGCACCCAGGTGAGACGCTGCCGAGAGCGGTGGGCAGGGGAGGCGTCCACTGGTCCGGCATGGGGGGGGGGGAACGGTGTTTCAGGCAGGGGGTTGTGCGTTGTTACTGGTGCTGCCGGCTCAAATCTTCCCTAATTTGCTCCAGGTCAAGCTGTTCTTTAATAAAGTGTTCCTCTAGGAAGTGGAAAAGTGCTGAGCTGAGCTGTTGGTGCACCCAGCGGTTTCATAACCCTCAATACGAGCTCGGAGGCCCTGGGTTCCATCAGGGCAGCGGCACTGAGAGCCGCCGGCCACGTGCAAGGGGCTGGCAGGTGAGGAAGAGGAGCTTGAGCTGGAACCCGCCCCCCCTTGCCCAGCCCAGGGGCTGCAGGAGACCCCTGAGGGGCAGCCCCCCGGCTGGGCTGTGAGCGATGCCCATGCCCAGGGCAGCCATGGACAACTAAAGGCACAAGTTGGGTATGAGAAGAGCCTTCCCATTTGCTTAGGAGGTGGGGATTGGAAAAGGATGTTTTTATTCGCTTTCTGGCTTATAAAGCCTTTACGTTAACACTCTGGTCACACTCCCGAATTTGCTCTGTAAGCTCCAGGGCTAGAAACTCTGGTTTCCAGAGGGCAAGGCAGAGCTTTGCCAGCCCGGCTGAGCCCAGGCCAGCTATGGCCCTGCCATGGCCAGTACGGTAGGGAGGGGATGGGGCCGGCAAGCCAACACCTCACACCTCAGCCCTGGCTTTACACCTGCACCTGCGCCCACTTCCACACCATTCCCTTCCTGCAGACGCCGGAGCACGGCAGCCCACGGGGACACCCAGCACCGCAGGGGTCCGAGGGGCTGCAAAGCCCCAGCAGAGCCCAACGGCAGCTCCGAGCCCCCACAGCCCATCGGGGACGGGGGCGGCTGAAGGCAGCGCCCGGCACTGCTCCAGGGCTGCGGAGACGGGGCAGCCACCAAAGCGTCCTGCAAAGGTGCAGCAGCACCAGCCCAGCCTGGAGCAGGCGCCGGGGATGGGAAGCTATTTGGGATCAATTTGCCAACAGAAAGAGACTGAACTTGTCCAATAAATGGTATCAGCTCAGCCCTGCTACGTGCTCCCAGACACTAAACTGCTCAGGGGAGGGAAGCGCTTCGCTTCTCAGCGGGTATTTCCATTTTAGCAGTTTTCAGCCCTGTCTCGGAGCCAGGCTGCCCGGGGGGAGGCAGCGCGCAGCCGTGACTCAGAGGACAGGTCCTGTGACCGGCGCTGCCCCGACCTTGGGCAACCTTGGGCTTCATCTCCCCCATGCCTCGGTCCCCCCCCAAAGCGGGGGTAACACCTTCCTCCTCTTCTTTGAAAAACAAGCCCTCAGCTATTGAGGCACACAAATCATTCCGAGAACTTCAATATCCAGCACGGCAACAGCTTAGCAGCTCCCTTCTGCTGCAGGAGAGAAGAAAAAAAAACACAAAAACAACAAAAACCCAAACCCAAGAAGCCAAAAAATAGCAGCATTTACAGGACAGGCTTCACAAGCCAAATGTCCACACCTTGCACCCACCACAGCATCTTCCCGCAGGCTTCGGGGGGGTCCCCGGCAGGACCGACGGCCCTGCAGCAAACCTCAGCTGTAAAACGAAGTGAGCAAGTGCACACAACCCCTCCCCATCCCACTAAATCCTCGAGACATTTTGCTCCTGCTGTTGCCTCCCCATCGGGTCCATCCTCAGGGATCGAGCCCGCAGAAGCCCCGCTCTCCCTGGCGGAGCTGTGGCCACCAGCCCTGGCCACACGCCTTGCCCACGCGGGGCAAAGCCCCTGTCCCAGAGGTGGTGGGACATGGCTGGGGCGGCAGAGGAGGGAATCGGGGCTCGGCGGGCTCCACAAGGGGAGCCGCTTGGTCCCGTGCGGTCATTTCTGGGGCAAAACATGCACAGGTCGGGAGGAAGAACTGGTGGAGGACAGCGGGGCACACACGTCTCAGCTGTGAGATGAGCAAGGCATCGCTCTTCCAGAGCCCAGCGAGTTCCTATGCAAAAAAAGTCTGATCCCCCTCCCCTAGCAGGAGGTTTCGGCTGCTGTCGTTACTAATTCCTTGCAGGAAAAGCTCTTTCGAGGGCAATATTTGCAACGTAGGTATTAGCACCGAAGCACACTGTGGAGGTGTCGGCAGGCGTTACAAATAGGCCCCGGGCTCCTCTCCCGGCTCCCCTGGGAGCTCAGGTGCCCTCGTATCCAGTGACAAATTCATCCTGCCATCTCAATGTGCTAACTTAGGCAAGACCCACTTTCCTGCCTCTTAACGAGCTCCAGCTTGCGCACCCCGCTAACGATGCTGCACCGAGGTACTGCTCCTGAAGGCAGACGGAGAGGCAGTTTTGCGGCTCATGCTCTCAGATGGGGTCCGTGGGGCCAGGCTGTGGGGCACGGTGCACACCCCTGGCACATGCCAAGCACACATGTAGCACGTCTTCTCCGTCTCAGAGAAGATTCTGCTTTGCAAAAGCCGGGGGATGCCCCAGTCCAGCGAGGAAAGCCGGAGCAGCGCTGCACAGCCCGGGAATCAGCGTTGAGCCAGGGCAGGGAGCAGACGGGCTCCCAGGAGCATCCTGAGCTCTGTCTCCGGAGAGCGATGGTTTAGTGCTGGGGATACCCGCAGCTGCGATGCCAGCATGGGCACAGCTCTCGGGGTACAGCAGCCACTGCTGGTTTGCAGCCTTTAACCAGGGACGAGAACACCCATTCCCTGCTTTTCCCCATCCCACCCGGGCACAGCTCCCAGGATGCTGAGCTGGCACTGCTGCTGCCTCCCGACACTGCCACAGGTACCCAGGGGGACCTGCCCTGTCACCCTTCCGGGGGACTCCTGCCTTTGAGGCTCCCCACGGGCCCGGAGACCCCGGGGGACACCAGGCACCTCCAGTGAGGGGGCAGCGGCAGAGCGGGCCGGGGACCCGGGCTCTGCGGGTGCCACCAGGACGGGGCTCCCTGCACCGGGGCCACCCCGGAGGGCGAGTCCCAGCCCCGGGGACGCGCTCACCCCCTCGCACCGGAGCCGCCGGCGAGAAGCCGCCGTTGGGCTCAGCCCCCGCCGCTCGCCCCGCCGGGCTCCCCGCTCGCCCCCCCCCCCCGCCCCGGTGGCGGAGCTCCCCCATCGCGCTGCTCCCAGGCGCGGGCACCGCCGGCGCGTCCCCCCCCCCCCCCAAACACTCCCGGAGAAACTTCTGCGGTGGAGCCGGGGGTGGCCGGTGCTCGCTCGGAGCGACGGCTGCTCCGCGGCTCCTCGGTCCTCCTCCCTCCCCTGCGGGCACCGGCAGCTCCCGGCCCAGCGCCCCCCATCCCGACCAGCCCTCGGGGGGCGGGATGCCGCCCGGGGACCCCCCGGTACTCACATGAAGACGTGGTAGACGAAGGCCCACCCGCGGGGCCGCTCCAGCACGTTGTAGAGACAGTTCTGCAGGCGGCGGCGGCAGCAGCGCGGGGGCCCGGCGGGGCGGGGGGCGGCCCCGGGGCGCGGTGCCGCCAGCAGCCCCCGGCGGGGGGGCGGGGGGGTCCCGGCGGGCGGCCCCGCGCCCTCGGTGCGCACCGTCGTCAGCGCCGCCGCCCCGGCCATGGCCGCCCCGCTCAGCGCTCCGCCGCCGCCCGCCGCATGGCCCCGGCACCGCGGGACCCCCCCCCGCCCGGCTCGCACCGCCCCCGATGCCCGGTACCGCTCCTCGGTGCCACCTGCCTTTAGCTGCCCGCCGCCGCCGGGACCTCCCCCCGCCGGGGCCGGCCCGCCCCGCCGTACCTGGCCCCCGCCCCCGGGGCTCCGCCGGCACCGGGCGGGCGGGGAAGGGGCGGCCCCCGCGGGGCGGTTCCCACGCTGTCACCCCCCGGTCCGGCTGGGGGGACCCTTCCCCGCGAGGTCCCTGGGGACGCCCTGCTGCCCACAGCGCCGGGCAGAGCGTCCCGGCCACGGGGCCTGGAGCATCCCACGAGCGAGCATCCCAAAACACCGTTGCGGAGCATGCCGGGCTGCCAACCATGGAGCATCCCATGAGGGAGCATCCCAAACAGCCGGGTGTGGAGCATCCCAGGCTGCCAAGCATGGAGCATCCCATGAGTGAGCATCCCAAAGCATGGGGAGTGGAGTGTCCCGGGAGCAAGCCCCCCAAGCCACATGGTATTGAGCATCTCTGGAGGGAGCATCTCCAGAGCGAGTGTCCCTGGCCACTGGACTTGGAGCATCCCAGGCACGAGCTTCCCAAGCCAGCCAGGATCAACCCTCCCAGAGAGCACCCCAGGCCAGGGCATCCCCCTTCCTCTCCTTTCCTCTAGGTCCAGGAATTGCTGGAGGCACCGAGGTTTAGAGGGACACAAAATACCTACAGAGAGAATTCACATTTCTTGGGAAGGGAAGGGCACATCCTTGTCCTCCAGTTCCCGGGCCAGGAGCCCAGCAGAGCCTATTCCCCCCGGGGTCCCTGCTGCAGGCACAGCCTGCCCCCACCTATTCCTCTCTTCTCCATCCTCTACAAATCCGCTTTGAGCCGGGCTTCAAGTGTGTTTCCCAGCCAACAGCCACAGCTTATTCCCACTGACAGATGAGGAAACTGAGGCACACTGCTGGGAATCCCCTTTCCGAGCAGGCCGGGGGTCAGGGGTGTCCTGTCCCGCATTCTCTGTGCCTCTGCAGAAGCTGGGTCCCCCCCACCCCCCGCGGGTGCCTGGGGCCTGTGCTCCTGGGGAGGAAAACAAGTTAAAGGCTTTGCTCAGTGAATTATTTAACGTGGCGGTTGGAGATCCTGGCACCGGCGCGGGCCCTTGTGAGCACTGCGGTATTTGGTAGGTCTCGGGAAACACACTCAATAAATAGACAATTTTATTTACTCGGGCACGGGGGAAATGGTGCTGGTGAAACCCACCCCAGGAGCCAGCCTGTAACCCTCCCCTCCGAAAATGCAGCTCCATCCTGCCGCCATGCAAACCCCACGGCAGCGAGATGGGGACGAGAGCAGCGTCCGTGGAGGCTGAAATCCCATAAATCCCAACCAAATTCTCCCCAGGGGGTGGGTGGCGTCTCCTCCGCGCTCCCCTCTGGTCCTGCCTCCTGCTGCCCCCTCCGAAGGTGCTCCCCGAGAGACCGCGGCCCCCGGGCGCGGGGTGCCCCCAGCATGTCTCACCCCCCCAGCAGACGCTCCCCGCAGCCGAGCCGCCGCGGCGGGAGCACCCTGACCTTCATCCCGCTGCCTGGTTCAGCGTATTCCCCTCGGCCGCGAGGTTTAGGTTTCACCTGGAGATTGATTAAAGCCTCCGGGCTGGGGCGGGGGGGGATGGCAGGGTTAAGGTGACCTGGAAAGGACTTGGGCCAAGGTAGTCACTCGCTCAAGAGGAGTTGGGGGAGTCGGGAGTTGTTTTATTCCTGCTGCTGGTTGGGGATTATCCAGGCTGATGTCCCAGGCTTGCCAGGGAAGCCTGGGCAGAGCTGTGTTTGTAAGTGAAGAACTGCTGATTTTTTTTTTAAACAAAGATGTCACTTCTCTAAATCGTTTGCTGGAGTCGGTGAGCTGCTAATAAATTAGGGGAGAAAGTGAGCTGCCACCACCCACCAGCTGCCTTCTCCGTTACTGTCACTTTCTGGCCTCCTGCGCTTTTACTTTTGCTTTTCAGTCCCCGAGCAGCCCCCGGGCAGTGCAGGGAACTCCGCAAGGCTGCAGGTGTGCAGGGCCCGCGACGCTGCTGGCTCCCGGCCGGGCTGAGACCCGAGGGGGGTAACAGGGACACGGGGCTGGGGCTGGGCTGGGGCGGTGGGTCACCGACGGGTCCCATCCGCGCCCTGCCACTGCCCGGACCCTGGGAACCTCCATCGATGCTGTGGCTGGGAGGTTTTGGGATGGAGCCAGGGACTCTGAATCAACACGGTACTGACCCATCCATGGGAACCGGTGGAGGTTTTGGGAAGCCACCCTGGGTTCTGCTGGCTTCGCCCCCCTCCTACCCGGCCGCAGGGGTCCCCCAGAGCCGATTGCGTCCCCTGGCCCTGATGGAAGCTTAAAGTGGATTTCCAAGGCCAGGGGATGGCGAGCAGGGAGGCCGGCGTGTTCGGAGCCTGCTGCCCTCTTGGGATTGCAGCTTGAGTTCCTGGCACGGCCGGGAGGCTGGGATTTGCATCTACAGGATTTCCAGTAAGTTTTGCAGCACTGGTATGCAGCGGCGGGGCTGGGGCTGGGCAGGGAGGCCGGCGGGACCAGGGGGGAGCCGGGATTCCTCACCCAGGCACAGGGACCGGAGCAACATCCCAGCCTGGCTCCCTGGGTGGGGGGATGCTGGGGAGCTCCGGGCAGAGCTGGGGGTGGGAGGGGATGCAACGAGCCCCCACCTGTGCGAGGGAGCCCGGTTTGGTGCTCAGCGGCCGGGACAGGCAGAGCCAGGGGGAGGTGGCCTCAGGGGACCTGGGGCTGGCATTGCCCCGGGAGCTGGGCGAGCACCGGGGACAGCCGGCAGCGGTGGCAGGGGGAGCAGGGAGGGCTGCGGAGCACCTGCTTCTGCGGAAGGCTTGGCCTCGGCCCAGGGCAATTAGCTCCTGGCGTGGGTGCGAGCACACGCTCTGACAAACGAGCGGCTGGGACGCCCCGGCATCGCCTCGGGGGGTTCCCTCCCTCCTGCCGCCAGTGTGGGACGGGGAACCCCCCGGGGCGGGGGCCGTGGGGCTGCTCTGCGGGGTCCCGGCACTGCTGCGGGGCTGTGTCAGTGCTCGCCTGCCCCGACCCCAAGCTCGGAGCGACGCCAGCACCGCTGGGAGCTGCGGCGGGTCCCACGGGAGGAGCAGGGATGCTTCCACCCCGCTCTGCCGCGATGCCACCTGCACAAGGAGTGGGATGGGGCAGGGACTCGGCTCCTTTTCCCAGCTCCGATGGTGATGAAGGAAGAACAGACAAGGACTTCAAGCGAGCTTTGCACCCCCAGGCGCCCTGGCGTTGGCTCGGCAGATGCTTCACAACCAAATCCCTCCAGTGGCGTTGGGTCCCTGCGAAGGTGGAGGGCAGTCCCGCAGCGACGGCAGCGGAGAAGAGCCAGCACCGCTCCCCGAGGAAACACGATTTGCCGGCGCTGGCTGCAGGGGGTGAACCCAGAGCCCGCCCCGCGCAGCTTCACCCCAGTCCTTTTCCCTCCGTGCCTGGTGGCGCCTGCACCCTGTGGTCCTCGGGGCTCCTGGTCCCCACGGCGGCAGCGTGACCTTCATCACGGTGAGCTTTTCCTTGGAAGAGGGTGGCTGGATGCAGCCGCCCCAGGGAAGGGCAGCGTCAGCAGCAAAACCCGCAGTAAACCGAGTGCCCGGTTCCCAACCGCCAACGGCCGGCGCTCGCCCACGCGGGGGTTGTGCTTCGCTCATCACCCCTGGGAGAGGCGGAAATTAAAACCTCTCCTTGGGGGAAAAACGCTGCTTCCTGATCAGCTTTCGTCCCCCGGGTTCCTAGAGGTGCGATTAGCTCTGCCGCCTTCACACAGCGTCACCTGCCGCACTTGCTGAGCCACCAACAGAGGGTCCGGTGTCCCTGCCCGCGGGTGCCGTGACTCACCCACCCTCTCGGGGATTGCGCCTTCCCTTCTGCATCACCCCAGGCCGCTCAATTTGTCACCAGGCTGCCTCGGGAGGGCAAACGAAGGCGCGCACCCTTGTATGGAAGCTTTGGCTCGTAATAACGTCTGAGGTTTACAGTACCTGTAGCAGACAAACGATGGCAGCTCTCTTCAAAATACCTTTCCTGTTGGAGTCAGCCAGGGCACTCCTCCGGGAGCGCAGACCAACTCCTGTCTCCATGATTAGCTAAATGTGAACACGAGCAGCTTCAGTATTGATGTCGGTGAGGTCCCCACACTTCCAGAAGAGAGCAGATTTTTGGTGACCATTGGGATGACACTGAGCATCTCAAAACCAGCATCCCCTCCAACCAGAGGTAGAGGCTTTCACTGGAAACTACCCTCCTTTCCATTCCCATTCTTCATTCCCATTTTCTGTCCTTTAAGCAATTTATTCCCATTCAAATTTAAACTATTTCAAGCAAACCAAAGTGCTTTGGGTAAAGAGCTTTCCTTTGCAAGAGCCTCACTCGCTCCCTCTGCCAGCACCTGATAAGGCATCGCGCTGCCTGCTCCGGCTGCCCCTTCCTGGAGCCGCACGTCTCGCTCCGGCTTTACAAGCCCATTCCCTGGCGCGAGCCAAAAGGATGCTCCGCCAACCCATCACTTCTCGCCTCGCTGCCGAGGGCCGGTGAGGAGCACCACTCTGGCCATGGCATCATTGCTGCGGTAGCATCAGGCTGCCAGGGACCAAGGGCAGCTTGGAGCGGAGGACCAGGCTACCGGGGACCAGAGCCACTGGCCACCCGCTGGTCCCTGGCTCCAGGGTACCCCCGAGCCAGCCCCGCTCCCCCAGCCCCACTCCGGCCCTTCCCAGGCAGCAGCCGCCCACGGGTGACCTCTCGTGGCCGGTCCCCACACACGGAGCTTTCATGCAAGGTCTTTTCTCCCCCCAGAATTCCTCTTTTCCGTGCTCCTCCAGGGCAGATTCCCGGCTCTGCCCGCACAAGGCTGCGGCACCGGAGGGCTGATGCTCAGGAAGGTGCCGGGGCTGCATCGCTCCGGTGCTGCTGCTGCAGTGCGCCGCTGGCTCCCAGGCATCGCAGAATTGGAAAAAATAATAATAATTGAAAAAAAAAAAAGAAAATTGACATTCAGAAAGCCCAGGAGGTGCAGGTAGTGCAGCAAGCTCCCTGGCCTGACTGAACAGCCTGGCCCAGATTCCGTAGTTTGCACCAGCCAAATGCTGAGGTGGAGTTTTCCTCCCCCAGCAGCAGCTGCCCCCCGCGGTTCCCGCGCCGGCAGGGCAAGGCAGGCGCCCGCACCGCGCCGGGGGGCTCCTCACCCCGCACCGCCGGGGAAAGCGCTGGCAGGGGCTACAACAGCCCACACCTGGGCTACGCGCCACATGTGGGAGCAGCCAGACTCTCAGTGTGAAACCGCGGCAAACTGTGTGCTTCTGGTAGTGAAAAAGAAGTGGCAGCGGTGGCACCGTCCCCAGCGCTGTCCCCCTGCTCTGCCAAGCGCTGCCCAAAGCCACGGAGCCTCTCCTGGAAAAAGCGCCAACTGTGTGCAGCTGCTCGATGATGGACGCGCAAAGGTTCTCAGTTACAAACCCGCACCCCTCTTCTAGCTCAGACCTAAACTCGGGCAAACGCCGCCGGGCTCCCTGCGGCATGTTCAATCAAACCTGCCCCAAACTCCTCCCTGCGGCTTCGGCTGGGTCCTGGGCACAGGAGCTGCAGGGAGAGGTGGCACAGCCTTGGTACCTGCGGCTGAAGGAGTCCCCGTAGGACGCCCTGGTGCAGGAGGCACCCCCAGGCCCCCCGTGTCACCACTCCGGTCACTCACGCCCTTGTCCCACCCCTTGTCCAGGCCACCCTTGAACCCTGGCGCTGGTTTCACCACTTGGGGCGTAACAGTTTTCAGGGATTCAGGATGCTCTTTGCTTGGCAGGTCGGACTGGGCATCGGATCTCAAAGAAAGCACACACATTATCTTACAAAGGAAATTTATTTCATTTTTATGAAGCTTATATTACATGCATCGACTGAAGCTAGTACAACAGTTAACAGCAGGGCTGGGGTTTGTCCAGATTTCCATTAGTGTTTCTGGAATAAACCAGGCCAAATTAAAGAATCTATTGCCCTTATAAAATACAGTCATCATACAAGGAATGTTTTTTGTTTTGTTTTGTTTTCACTTTAATTACTCCTCCCCTACTCCCCACCCTCGAGTGCATATAGCCAATGCTCCGGCTCACCAAAAAAGGAGGCAGGAGAGGAAAATCTAACACACGCGCACGCACTCCCCCCACCCCATACACCCCTGACAAACCATTGAGATGGCAGGACCGAATCTAGCTCTATTCAGAGAAAAAATACCAACAGAATACCAGGAATAAAGCTCTTAAGCAAACCAGATGCAGTACCCTTTAATAATTTTACTAGATAAAAACGTTTTACACATTGTTCAATGAGATGCTACAAATTCCTTTTGATTAGTTCTCTTTTGGTTTCATGGGTCTGAACAAGGGGCTGAATACACTGAAATATTGAATTCTAAAAATAAAAATATTGCGTTCTTGTCAGTGTCTGCTGGATATTCTCTCATACCCACCAGAGGAAGGTGTACAGTGCACCGGAGATTGCAGCCTACTATAGGCTTCACATCAAGTACGGATACGCAGAAGCAGATGCATTCGTCAGACCAGGCTGGTTTGGCACAGGTCGTGCTGGTACGCGTTTGTTCCCGCGCAAAGAGAAGACTGGCTACAACGGCCCCCTTCAGTCCCCTGTCACCTGCGTGGCTTGGCCGTCCGAGGTTTGGTTGGTGGACTGAATGAACATGGGCTGGGTGATGTCCTGGCCCGCAGGCATGGTCACTTGCTGGATCTGATAAAGTTGCTGGCAGAGACAGAAGCGGGGGAAAGAAAGGACCGTCAGTTCTTGTCACCCCCCGTCAGTTCTCGTCACCCCCCGCACCAGCTCCCTCCAGGCACAACGCTGGGAGTTAACCCCACAAGGTCAGCGGTGGCGGTAACAGCAGCTCTCAGGTCCAAGTAAAATCTGTCCCCGCCCCCCCCAAAAAAAACCAGACCACAAATTGCCACTAGACATTTGCTGCTAAATCATAACAAAGTAATTCCATGCATTTCTGATGCCCAGACTGAGTTTAGGCGACTTACGGAACAGACAATAGCTAGATGTTAGGACCTTTATTCCTAAACTGGTTAGGATTAAAATGGATCCCACCCAGAGTGCAAGGGACTGCATTAATTGGGAGCAAAGGCAGCAGAACATGAAGAATCCACTTGAATTAAGATCGGCACCACATCCCCTTATCCTGCTCCCGGTTAGGGTTTGCTAGCAGCAGCAGTGTCTTCATCGGGAGGAGCGGATGCAGATTTTAGGACAGTCTTTCTAGCCCTTGACTTCAAAGGGACGTAGCACCAACCGAGTCCCAGTTCTTACCTGTCCGTCTGTGAACTGGCTGAACTGCTGCTGTCCTTGCTGGACTTCTGTCTGCGTTATCTGCAAGGGGAAGAGAAGGACAATCACCGACAGCGCTTTGGAGAGGGTCAGAACCCCACTAACAATACTCTGCTGCTGCCTTTCAAGAGTTTTTAGACTCTTTCCAACTTCGTTACCCCACCACGTGGTAAGATAGGGCTTAGGCCGCCGGCCCGCAGTCATGCTGGTGCTAACCACAAGTCAAGAACAAAGGACATGGGATTCAGCCGCTCCAAACCGAACACAAGCATGTCCTCCCTGACTTCCATGACGAGAACGCTGCCTCCAAGATGACAGAAAAGCAGCAGCCTTCCTGTCCTCTGAAGGCAGAGAAGAATCCCTTAGCGACTGGTCTCAACAAGAACATGAGACAACCTGCTGGCAGCAACGCTGGTCCTGACGGTTCACCTCTGCAACAGCTTCCCTGCGAGGCTGCACGGCTGCTCCTCCCTCACCCAGCCAGAAGGAGCAGAAGTAAAGAGAAGGTTGATGAACCGAAGTTTTACCTGCAGTCAGCTCAGAAGCAGCAGGAGCTTCATACAGTGAGACACAGACACATACATACATGCATGCACCTTTCCCGTCCAGGTAAAGGAGGCTTCCACTATGCTCCTTGCTTTATTACTCTGACGAAGTAACAGGAAGAAAAGAAATGCAGGAATCCTAGCCCAAGAGTTGGTAATTTCGACTGGAATTCGCAGTTTCAGGAGCCAGGGAACAACACTTTACCAGTTAAAGCCCTGCTGTTAGAGTGCCTACCTGCTGTGCATTGGTTGCAAGCGTCTGGATCTGCCCCTGGACTACCTGGGTGCCTGACACGGGTTGGGCTAAGCGGATATACTGCAGCTGGCCAGCATTCAACTGAACCTGGAGACAAGCGGAGGGGGCAGGGAAAGAAAATTAAACAGATAACTGTGTAACCTGAAACACACAAACTTGCCTTCTTGTTTCCACAACAGAAGCCCGAGTAACAGATGACACCGGGAAGCTTCAGTTGATTAACGGTTTAGATGAGTAACTACCACAGACCCTGCCAAAGCAAGAATGAAGTCCACAGAACTCCTGCAGGTTCTTGAAGTAAAACCCCGAGGAAGCACAACGTTACTTCTTCCTCCAGAACGGGAGTGGGCAGTTAGTAGCTAAAGCATATTAATTGCTAAGTTTCAGAGCGCTTTGAGAACACTTGTTTTTCTTTTTGGTTAGGAGAATCGAGTTACTACTTTGATGTACCATTTCGCACGAAGAAGACTGTTATGAGCTGGCTGCACATAATGGCACTCCTATTATACCCTGCCAAAAAAATATAAAAGAATGTATGGGAAATTTTCACATAAAGACAGCCGAGCTGACAAACCCCAGGAATATCGCAAGGTAATACGTGGAAGCTTTTAACGCAACTCTGCCAGCGCCGACACCCACCTGGCAAAGGCCAATACCTTCCGTGTCAACACTTGGTGTGTTACATTCAAACGCAAATTTATTTCCTACAGTCCCTGATCTTGCAGGGTTAGATGCTGGGGGGTGCGGGATATGAAATCAGTGTCATCATGGTAACCCCAAGTCTCATCTTGCATTTTGTGTGATAGAAACTAAATACACATCTGAGAAGCTATAAAAAGGTCACAGTATGATTAATACTACTGCTGGATTTTTCATTTAACGTTACTTAATCTTAGAACATTTAGCTTCACAGTCTTAAGGTTAATTAAATACAAAAAATGTTTTGAGTTTTTTTTCTTTTTAGAAAGGGGAAAGAAGGACATACAAAACACCTGAAAACTGCTCAGCGACAAAGGCTCGAGTGCCTAGAACACGGTCTTGACATCTACGCAAATGCCGCTGACTTCACCTGCTGTGTCTAAAAGCTCCAATATTGTTTCAAGAGCAAAAAAAACTCCACATGAGCATAAATGTTTCAATAGAGAATTTGTTTCTGCACCAAGACCTGCCTGCAGATCACGTTTTCCACACTGGGGGTTCCTGCATAGATTTTGACTACGCTATTAACTGAATGGATGAAAGTGATGTAAAAACAGCGCTCTTCCAGAAATGAGAGTAAACTCCAAAGAACCTGCCCAGTGAGGTCCAGCTAAGATATAGATTACATTTAATACAAGATTAATGCAGACAAACAAATGGTTACCATTTAATTGACGTATACACTTCCAGGTTTTTCTCAGGTTTTAAAAAATACAAGCCACCTTTCCTCAGGCGACCTGTGGTCCTACAGTAAACGGTAAGCGGCAGTAGGGAAGCGCAGAGGAGCGGGAGCACGTGGAAAAGCAGCAGAGAACATTAGTAAGATTCTCTCAACACTCCTGCAACGGCCAGAGGCAGCGCCAGTTTTATGAGAGTGTTCTAAACTGTCACATCTGTGTTCCGAAAGATTCGTTGCTGAACCCGAACAGACACCAGAGCGAAAAGGAACTATCAAAAGATAGCGCTAACTACATCAAAAGAGAAAGGAAACTCAACGGAAAAATAATAAAAGCACAGCAGAAAGGGCAGAACAGACATCAACACTGAAGAGACGAAGGGCTGCAATTCTGTGAAAGCTGCTTTCCAGGTTAGGGCACTACAGAGCTCTCGCAGCGAGTGCACGGCTCCGTCTTCTCTTACTTCGCTTGCTGGAAGTGAGCAAGGGGAAAGATGCTTCCTTCAGCACGAACCGTGGTTCTTCAACACGCCGTGATTAAGAAGAATCCTCTTAATTACAGTCAAAACAGTATCTCTGCTAGCTACAGAGGCACGAATTGTGACTATTTCATTACAGCACTGCTCCTAAGTTGCTCTGTTTTGTAGTCTTGAAATTGTCATAGACCCAAGTGCTGCCAAAGACAAAAGACACCAGACTCTGGCACTTCGCAGTTTCCGTCTCACATCTGCAGCGTAAGAAGCTTCCGAGGAGCAGTCACAGCTTCCTCGTCTTAGGTGCTCCCGGACAAGAGGCAGGTAGAACCACATGCTTGGCCAAAACCAGACACTAATTAAAAAGCCTGCTAAAACACAGAACCACTTACAACAGGATCCAGCTACGTGGAGAACAGTACTTTCTGCACAAGGTTACGGCCCCCTCACAGCTACTTTATAAAGAATTCTTTCTCCTAGCAGGTCTCCAAGCTCCCTTCTTGTAGGGAGTTACAGCATTCACTGGAAACAACTGGTGAAAAAGTATGAACTGTTCTTTTATTGCTGAACCAAAGGAGGCTGCTGCAGCGCTCAGTACTGTTGTAACGGATTCACTGGGGCTGGCGGTGGAGATCTCCTTCCCAAATGCTTTGAAGAACAAGTATCTTGGAGAGACTTTCATAAGAAAAGGAAGGGGCGGGGGGGGGAAAAGAATGTAAAAGAAAAGTAGTAGAGAACACAGAGAAGAAAAAAGGTTGTCTGCAGTAAAACACTGTATTTGGCAAGTGATTCACTTCCTTTCTGTTCCTTTCTGACCAACAGCTTAAGCCAAGCAGTAGGAATCAGCTGAAGACTTAAGAGATGAAAAGAATTTGGAAGTGAATTGGAAGAATCTGGCCACCCCCAACAATCTAAACCTTTTTCAAGATGTTATGGCAAAGCACGGGCACCTGCCAGACGTACGGAGGGAAGCTTAGCAACTCTCGAAAAGCAAAACTTGTGTGAAAGATCAGTTTTGCCACAGCTGTGGGTACACTTCTTAGTAACAGAAATGAAAGATGAAGTGAAATGCTTATCCTGGTCACTTGCTCTGACCTTTGGGCTGCTGGTTAAGTACACAGAACTGGACAGACTTTTTAAATTTTCTTTAAGAGGTGTGAAATTTTCCAGATGGGAACCAACAGACCCAGCTTTGTTGTGATTACAAGTTACAGAAAAGGGGGGGAAAATGTGACTTTTTTTTGACCCACGTGTTTACCTAGGACACATGCCAGAATGTCACTGCTGATGCTGGGTACTCAAAATCCCACTCTTAAGGCCACAGCAGGTCTGATGTGAAAAGGGAGGAGATATCTTCTGGTTCTGCAAAGCCATTCCTCCAACCAGCTCAAAGTATTTTGTAGAAATATTTCTTATAACATAAAAGTTTATTAATAACTCACAGATGGCACCTTTCCCGCTCAGTCTGCCAGGTCATGACTTCAGATTGCAGAGGCAGAACCAAGTAAAGGCAAAAGAAGTTAATTATGCTTGATTGAAACCATGCTGTAGTAAAGAACTAAGGTTTATCCAGGAAATATTTTATTTATTGCTTCCTAATCGTAACTATTTCACTCGGGGGATAAGCGTGGGGGTGGGCAACGAGTCTACACTAGATGGGTTAGATTTATTTCCCCCTTCATGTCACACCTGGTTAGTTTTCCTCTCTAAGTGCAGGAAACACACCACTCAATCCAAACTTCCTCTTACAGTTAAAAAAGCGTACATATACAGTCTCATGCCAGAACACCAGCGGACAGTTTGCTCACTGTTACACGTTTCCGCTGGCCAATTCTTACCGGGATTTGCTGGATTTCTCCTGTATTGGTGATGATCTGCTGCATGACTTGCATGGTCTGCCCAGTTCCGCTCTGAGCCTGCTGGGTCTGTCCTTGCGGCTGGGCCTGCACTATCTGTACCTGCTGGCCTTCTCCAACCTGCATCGTCACGGGGGTGGTCTGCATTCAGAACGGGGATAAGGACCAAGCAAGGACTGAACACAGGTGAAACGGCCACAAGATACAAAGATTGTAAGTGACAGACTGCTTCCTAGACACACTGTTCCTTGTTGATGCTTAAATCACCAGGAAGGGAACCCAGAACCTAGATGACCCTTGTTATGCAGGTATTTGAACAGCTGGTCACGACCAGAAACACCTTTCTATCGTGGTACTGACTGTTCTGAGCAGTGAGAACAGGATACCGCAACACATTGCACTTACACATGGGCAAGCCGAGGGTTTCGCGGGCTCCACTGACCTGCGAAGCCCCTGGCTGCTGCTCGTGGCTCACCTGCCCTTGCTGAGGCTGGGCGATGATGATCTGTCCTGGCTGGATGGTGGTCGTGGACGTGGTGGTCTGCTGTCCTTGCTGCTGTCCCTGAACCTGCACCGCAGCAGGCTGCTGAGCAAGCGTGAAATAATACTGTACGGGCTCAGCTGGGGTCACAGCCTGGCGCACCTCTTCCTGCGGCACAGCGGAATGACAGGTAAATGGGAGGGAACAGATCAACACCCAAACACCCCGACCACGGCTGAAGCATCCCCCCCATAAGCATGCTCCGTGGGAAAGTATCTTTAATACCTCCCTCATAACAGTTTAACTAAGTAAATTTGAAATGATATATCAAAACGGGTTTCCTCATTTATTCAGCTATATGGAAATCAAAAATGTTTCCAATACCCTGCGTATAGTAATGTGGTCACCAATTTCACTATGAGAAGCAAATGAGTAAAATTACCATAGTTGAAAACCACGAAAGTCCTCAGTAAATTCCATCATCGCCTGTTATCTTAACACATAATGAATTGCAAATGCACCAGGAAGACTTACAAAGCCTCATCTGTCTACAAAACTCTCTTCTTAGCCTACATGTCCAACACAAATCTCAATCTAGCTCCGATGTTAAACCCCTGGGAATAAAAGTCACGGACTTGATGTATACTGTCGTGCCTTTATTTATTTATTTAAATCCAGCTTTTCCAGAATTGTAACAACTTCTTCTTGTACCGTGGCTTAACAGCCTGATTCTGCTGGTAGCAGGAACATCTCAGCAGCATGGAGAAACAAAAGGCTCTGCCCTAACTCACTTTCAGAAGGCACAAGTTGTCTTGTTTTATCTAAGCATGTCTTTAGGAGAGAAAAGCCCCTTACGATTAATGACATTTTAGGGAAAGAAGTAGATTTTCAGAGATTACGTTAAATGGCAAGCTGTTAGCACTCGAGAATCAATATTTCTAAGCTCCCCAGAGGAGCAGTTGGATCTTGCACCTTACGGAAGATGCAGCTCACCAGATGTTCACTCCATGGCAGAAGGCGTAAACAATCCTCTCCCAGCCACCTCGAGTTCACAGCTGAGAGTGTAGGATGTTTACACGTGCTACAACATGGTGAATTCCCCCTTACACAAGTCGGCTTGATTCCCCCGCGTTAAACGAGGCTTGCTCATGGGTTACCTTCAGTGTATCCAACTGGATAGGAAAAGAAAAGTTCACGTTAAACCAGGTCAGTGTATGTTGTCTAGATGGGCATCGGGCTTGAGTAAGAGAGCCCTTTTGCTAGTCTCTCAGAGGGACGGCAATTAAAGAAAAGACTTACCATTGGGAAGTTTCTCAAAAGCCTACCAGAAAATTACCCCCAAAGATTAAGCTGTTCACAGTTGGCTGTGATCAAGGAGTGACTTCTAAGCCTGGCTCTCAGGGCAAACACTAGCACTATCCCACGCTACTGCAAACCACTACAATCAAACACTTACAATACTGCCTACACATGGTAATTTGCTGATTATTCCTACTGGCTTCATCAAATCCTTTGGGGGAGGGATTAATAACAAATTTACAATACATATATATTCAACAGGACAGGTCTCCAGTTAACCATGAAAGCACACGCACAGAAGAGCTGCAGCTGTTTCTGTAGAGCCCAGTCCTTAGCTATGCTGTTTCTAGAGCACTCCAATCTAGCTGGATCCTGAAACAACTACCGCAACGGAGTACTTCTGTATGTATCTATTCCAGGCTAAGCTGCATTTGCTACAGGCAAAAATGGCTTTAAGTTCAAATCTGCTTGAACTAGGTCCTATTGCACCGTTTGCCATCTTTTATTTTCAAGCATAGCTTTAGTTACCAGAGCAACACAACAGTCGCGGTTTCACTCCCAGCTCTTCCACGTAACCAACACTAACCTGTCAAACAGTCTTTTCCGTGGTAGAGATAAAATACAGACTGTACCCCCAGCCAGAAAGGGCAGGCTGTCAGCCTATAGGCAGCTGCTTTTCAACACTGTTGAATCAAAGGAGTATTTTCCACTGCAAAGTCCTAACCGACATTGTTATTGGGCAGCTATTTCTCCATTAAACTTCCCTTGCCACAAGAAGTACTTCTGGTGACTCAGCAGCGTTCGCAGGCAGTGGATGTATCAGCGAGAGACAGATCTCTAAAGCCTCTTTCAATGCAAAAACCGACAGGGTTTCACTGCTGATGCTGTGCGACCCAAAAGACACAGCTCTGGGGTGATGCATGATCAAGACACACCACCCCAGCAACCCATATGCATCTAACACCCTACTAAAATACCGCAGACGCTCATTTGATTATAGAACTTGAATGTAATCAGAACATTCTGATGCCAATCAAAAAGCTCCAGCAAGGAAAAGATACGGGCAATGTTCTCCCTCCCAAACATGGAATAATTCTAAAAATAGCACTATGAAGTAGAATAACTGAATGAGGCACCTAGAAGAACTGAATTTGCAATGCCAGAATTAACCTGGGTTACTTCAGGCTGCAGCCAACTCGTTTTGGCTTATCAGGCTGAACAAGCTGAAACGCGGGCTTTCTTTCCCCCAGCTGGGCAAAGCACTGAGAGCGGCTGCGCAACCTCCTGCTTTGTCTTTTTATTTAATATTGAACTAGTGATCTTTGGATAAATCACCTCTGCTGCACTGCTGCGGGGATAAGGCAGGGAGCTCAGGGAAGGGGTGGAAGGGGCTGTGCCACGCTCCCAGGTGTGATGCTCCCCGTGTGTACAGAGTACAGAGTTCCCAGCACACCTGTAAGGAAGCCTTGGGATGCTGCTAATTGTAACCATAGCTGACTGCAGCAGTAGGAATGGACTCTCCGGCACATATTGTGACACTTAAAGGTATTTTCCTCATTTACTAGAAAGTTA
This sequence comes from Fratercula arctica, assembly GCA_947846985.1. Classification (NCBI taxonomy): domain Eukaryota; kingdom Metazoa; phylum Chordata; class Aves; order Charadriiformes; family Alcidae; genus Fratercula; species Fratercula arctica. The sequence goes on from CANTUZ010000018.1 coordinate 4,165,562, forward strand.
TGCTGCTTCTGGAAATCAGGACGAGAGGTTAAACTCAACTCAGGACATCTGAAAGGATGAAGCCTGTATTCCCTCCCTTTGGCTATCACTTCAGTAGCACCATGAGGGCTCTGCATGTTTTCCAGACTTATATTGAAATACAAAAAAACCCACCCCAACACGTCAAAGAAAAACTTCCAAGTAAAACACTTGCCAGAAACATGTTTTAAAGTATGCCGGCGTCTCCAGTTGCGCTCACCAGAGAAGCTATTTTAATGCTTAATCCATGTTGGATTTTTTCAAAGGCTAACATACTGCAAACTTTTGAAAGTATCAGAAAAAAAAAAGCGGAAGGAATTGTTGTAAATTATTATAAACTACTGAAAAAATTTACTGTTCAAGAGAACAAATTGGTCCAGGCTGAGCCCTGGGCAATGATTCCAGGAGTTGCTGAAGAAGGTGCAGCAGTGTCCGAGCGGAGTTGTTCCCTAGAAGAAATGTACTGATGGTAGCTCAGCCATGTTATCTACTTGTCACGAAGAGAGATGAGCAATTACTGAACTGGTGAAAAGCAAAGACCAAAGCTTTGAACAGCAAAACATCAAGCTTTTACGTGGAAGAGAGAAAATTAATCTACCAGGAGCTGTATCTATTTCTTCCTGCATTTGAAGCAGCAAGACTGAGCTTCGACCGCACCTCATGGCGTCTTCAGCCCCGTTTCACACATGGAGGGAAACAAGTGGTTTGTAAAACACAAGCAGCCTGTTAAGTTTGAAAGATGTTGTGCTCAGAGGACCGCAGCAGCCTGCTGCTGTAAACATCCGACTGAAAGCTCCGTCTAACACCTTACAGCTTCCAGTCAAGGATGTTTACAGTAGCAATGACTGCCCCAAAGGATGCAGGAGGTGGTACAAGCAAAGAAGGCAGTTTCTCCCGTTACAAGTCAAAGGATGTAGACGCAGCACATTTTTTAAAGTTAAATTTTTAGCATTGGCTGCATTTGGTATCAGAGCTATTTAGCAATGTTTTTATCACGGAAGTAAATCCACAAGTCAGACTGCTGTAAATGTCCCCTCAAGCCCTATTTCCATTAAAAAAAAAAAAAAATTAAGAACCTGAAAATCACTGTAAATAAACATGCAAAAACAGAGAGGCACAAATCTCATGTTTAAGTCTGATTCTGTATTGCTTCAATCAACTTTCTTTTAATTAGAGACTGAAATCACACCAAGGAAAGGACAGACGACAAGGCAATCATTTTTATGTCTTACCTGCCGCTTTGGAGGCTTCAGTTCATCTCTTGGAACAATATCGATGAGAAAGTCAAATTGATCAAACTTTGTGATTGCCATGGCAATGTCATTCCTCTACAACAACAAACAGAGAAAACCGTTCTTCAGCTTTAGAAGTCTGTTTTGTCACTGGATAAATAAAGTTAGAGCTTTTTGACTGAATCTAGCAAGAATGTCTTCTCCAGATCCCAAGTGCTCAAGCCTGGTGCCAACCCCACCGTCTCGTGCCGCGTGAGGCCTCCAAGATGTGTGATAAGGTGCTTATCAAACTCAGGCTTTTACAGTCATCTGCGCACCCACCCGGCCTCATCAGCCTCTCCACAATGGTACCGCTGTCATGCGCCACAGAGGGCTCATGACAATCACCACAGGCTTTTAGCACATTAAAAAAAAAATGGAAATTCTTCTAAAAAACACCCAAAAAATAAAAAAAAAAAAAATCCCCAAGCTATCTGAAAAGAAGCTTTGCAGAAAGGCGAGGATGCTCCGTGTATTAGTAGCAACATATGCAGAATCTATGAGCTGGGGATGGGATTAAAAAAAAAAAAAAAAAAGTATCACAGGATCTTATTCAGGGCAGGGGAATCCCAAAAGATCCTGAGAGAACAAGCTTCAGCATGTGGAAGGGCAAAACAGTTAAAAGAAAGCACAAAGATTAAAACATATACTCAGCAAACTGGCCAAACATGTAACAGAAAATGGATGTGCAAGAGCCAACGAGCTTCTAAGAAAAACTGGCAAGATATCTGCTCAAAATGGCTTATAACTTCACTTTTATACCTTGCCTGAAAAAGAAATCCAAAGAACAGCATTATGTCAAAGCAGTAAAAACCTGAATAAGGAGTTACCCAGCAGTAAGTCAGTCATCACTTAAATGTATTTGCTTAAGATCTGAAACAACAAGATAAAAAAGCTGAATTTCTTTAAAAAAAAAAAAAAAAAAAGTACTCTGTCATTTTAAAACCCTTGCAAGCCACCCTAAAAAGTAGGGCTAATTCAAGAAGCTATTAAAAGCCGCATTCTCATTAGCTGAAGATAAATTTGTAAAGCATATATATGAACAAGATTTGAGACAAAGATGCCTACGCTGCCTAATGAGTAGGTAAAATTTACGAGACCATCAACCCTCTCATTTCAGGCTAGTTGGCGTTTCTAAACCTTCCACTGTCTGGGCACTTAATTGCAAAACAATGATCATGTAGAAAGCGTAAGAGAGACAATTAGCAGGCTGAATATGTTATAAAAGTATCCTCACTGGGAAGAAAACTTTTACTGAACAGATGTATCTTGTATTTCATTCTCTCTGCTGAGGATTGGGTTCAATCCAATCTCCTCAGGAACAGACTTCCATAACTCAAACCTCTCCACTCGAAGTTTTCCCCCCGAATACTCGCTAAGCCGAGACTGCGTTTCTGCAGCTGCACGGCCCATGTGGAGAGCAGCTGCTCCGGGACGGCAGCTGCTGGGGAAGGCACGGCACTCAGAAATAAAACCCGAGTCAATTCAAGGTCTTATACGTCAGGATCAGGATTTAAGTGCGATTCTGAAATAAACGGACCCATCCGAGCTTGAAAACTGTTACCAGGACATGCCCAAGTCAGCACTTGTGCTTATGAAGCGTCTTGTTCATGGAATTTATTGCAAATACACCCTTCTCACAGTAACTGCGTTAAAAGCTGGGTGAAGGGAGTAGCACCTCCCAATTCAGCGGGGACCGAGTGGCTGGGGGCCCATCCAATTGAGCAGCTTTGGACTGGAGTCAGACGGGTGTCCCTGCCCCTACAGCAATCTCTGCGTACGGGAGAGCTGACATCATGGTCCTTATCACCACAGTCTCTCACCTCTGATCTGAGCGCCTGAACTGATGGTCATTATCATTTCAAGCAGCTCTGGTCAACACGTGAGACTAGAAGCGATTGCCATTTCCCCCCCATAAAAAGACCCTGAAGAGCTACAGCTTGCTCTTGAATCGCTAAGAAGTGACTGTAATTGAGGGCCTCTCAATCCAGAAGAAACAGTAATCTGTTCTGGAGGAGGGTATTTTTGTTTTCATCTCTACACATTTATCGACACAAACTGCCACCTACAAGCTTACATTAGAACTACGACTGAAAACCAAATCAGCTGGAAGTTCAACAGCTACAGCTATCCCGAGTCATTACAGCAGGTGACAATCAGCTGACAGCTACAGCTTTGGGTTTTCGTTTGGGTTTTTTTTGGGGGTGGGGTTGTTGTGTTTTGTTTTTTTGAAAACAAATGAAGAAAAAAAAGCATTTCAGTCGCCCAGTTACACTGCGCATTGTGCTTTGTACACAGGTTTGTAGAGATAAACACAGGTACTAAAGTTACTGTCTACAAAACATGCCTTATATTATGGAAACAGAGAGTTGGAAACAGTTTCTGAAGCAGCTGAAGGCCAGGTAGGAGCAGCTCCGTTACCTGCAGAGTCCTGCGCTTGTTGTCTTCTGTGTGTATCCAGGCTCGCAAAGTCAATTCTGTTATAAATATCTGAGCTGCCTTGGCGAACAACACAGGAGCTTCTGCACTGATCATCTGCAATCAGATTTACGATTTTTTTTTTTTTTTTTTTAAATTTTACCATTAGTATTCTAATACTGCAAAGTGGTAGTCAGAGCAACTTTATCACGTTAGTCAAATCTGAGTGGTTGCATTGTTTAACAGTGAAGTTGAGGGAATTTCCACATCAGAATACCCATGGGTGTGACCGTCCAAAGAGCTACCAGCCTCAGGTTAAACACAGCGTTAAGAGTATTGGGCATCTAAAATCTGTCTCGAAAGTCCGTTTCCTCCACGACTAGTCAGGTGTCAACTCCATACTCCATGGATTATGGTGGGCCAGAAAATGGCACCAGGGCACATCCACCTCCAGGGTGTCAACCAGCAGCTTCTCCTGGCAGCGCCTTGGCACGCGCATAAATCATTTGGAAACTGCAGGGGACAGGGTGAGGGCTCATTTTGAAACCTGGTGCTTACTTTGTCGTTGTAACATTTATATAATTTGAAATGAATGCCGAAATTGCAAAGGAGGTTTGGAGGCCCGAGAAAGACTCTGCCTCACCAAATTCCTTTTCCTTAAAAAGTATGTAGCTCAAGTTTTACTCAAATTAAGCAGTTTGATTATTAGCCGGATTGGCATTAATGCTTACTAGTACAGCCTTCTCCTTGTTAAATAACATTCCAGGAAGGCCAGGGACTTCCCTCCCACCCTTAAATCTCATCTTCCCCTTCATCATCAAAAAAAAATCGGCACCCATTCGGTTCAGACACTGAACCGGGACCCCAGAGGGCAGCGCTCACTCCCCTGCCAGGCTGGATGAATGGCGGGAAGACAACACACACCTTTTTCAGGATCTCATTTAAATGTGAAAAGTTGTCCTAACAGAAGGATGGTGTCACATTGAGAAAAAGAAGAAAGTGCAAGCCATTCTCTTTTCTCTTAGGAGTTAAGTGTCTGACAGTTTTCCACCTTAAAAAAAGCAGGAGGACTGGAGCAGCGCAAGAGTCAAACCCGACCGGTGACTCCTTTCTCTTTCCTCTTATGTCACTAAGTTTTCATCAGTCAACTCATGTATTACCATCACTGTCAAAGGCTCAGCTCAAATACCACCATCAAACCCACGTTATCTACCTAAATCATTACTTATTTTTTCCATAAAACTTGGAACAGCGTAGCACCCATCGAAGCGATATCGCTCTTCATACTGAACACTCTAGAGGTTTGTGAAAGGCAGAGTAGAGAGAAACAAGGAGGGAACATGAGAAAAGGCAATTAAGCCCTAGGAAAAAAACCCCAGGAAATACAGAATTACACAGTAGACTGGTATTTACCAGAAGAAAGCAAAACTGCAAAAGTCTTCAGCAAAGATCCCAAATGATTTTGCTTTCCCAGCTCAGTTTAATTATACAAGGCCAGCTAATATTGCATTCAAGGCAACTGTTGAAACATGCTTTAAAAATAAACAATGATAATAATAAGTAATGAATTGCAAGGAATTATAGCTACAATATCCACCAAAAGGATCATCAACACTTAAGAAAAGCCTCACGAGTGTACCTTCACATCTTCATCTAGTTTCATTATCTTCTTAATACGAGCCAGAGGGAGTTCTTGAACTCTGAAGTCTTTCTGCAGAGAGATTCAATTTGAGAGAGTCTTTACTGATACTTAACTGCAAACAAAGGTAAGACAAGAAGCATTAAAACTCACTATTGTCTGGAACTAAACTGGCTAAAATTACATTTATAAAAATAACTTATTTCCTTTGAGGTATGGCAGCTTCTCCTCAGGTCTGAGAATTCTAGTAGGCTTTTCTGTGCTTTATACCAGTAGAATTCTACTTAAATCTTCCATCAGACACTTGTATCTACTACTTCACCTCAAAGTTGAAGGCATTGTGCAGAACAGAACGTTTCTGATGGTACATGTTTCTGCATCTGTTTATATTTGCAGGGACTAATTCAATTAGCTGTCTTGGGACCCAGAAACCATTGGAATTTACAAAAAGTCACAAGAGCAAATGAAGGCAAACGAGTCGTGTGGGGCCGCAGGATGAAACCTTCTTTGCTTTACTTGTACTTCCCCATTGCCCGATACCAATTTTGGTGTTAAAAACCTCGTGAGAATCTTGTTGAAAAAAAAAATAATCTCTTCTATGGCGGATTTCACTATTTTCCATCAAAGAGAACTGCTGACTCAAAATGGTGAAATGATGGTTTAGGGGAGAGCGAGCAAGCGCTGTCACCGAGCTGTCACCCGGCCTGAGCAGAGCCTCACCACCAACAGCGCTCTCCCTTCTCTGACGGTAGAAAGAAGAATAAAAAAAAAAAATATAAATCCAAAGCGTGTTGCTACCAGTAGCCTCTTAAAAAGGGAGAAAAGCTGAGGTTACGTCCCATTGCATCAGGAATGCAGAATCCCTATCCACAAAAGGCTGCTTAAAAAAAAAAAAAAAAAAAAGAAAAAAAGGGTCTTCCCTTCTTCACAAAAATGTCATAGAAAATCAAAGGAAGCTCATTTCTCTAGGGATGAAGGCACTGCAAGATGTTTTAGTGAAACAAAAGAGGGGGAAAAAAAGCTGAAAATGCTGTTTTCTATTGAAGCAAAATAGGGAGGTTGTGCCTGTTCCAGCCAGTGCTCCAGCAGGGGGCATTTTATTTAATTCGTATATAAAAATTTTATGTCTATTTATATACATTATTTTATATGCATATATTCTTTAAAGCGCTCCGTACCCTCATTCTGTAGGGAAACATGAATGAGGTGCTCCCGGTGCTCCTAGTAACGTGCTGCAAAGGAGAAGGGAGCTGGCGGAGCGCCGCGGGCTGTGGCAGGCTGCTGCTGAAGGAAGGGTCACTGTGGAAGGGTTTGGGCAATGGGAGAAGGGGGCAGGCAGGGCCGGGAGCGGGCCTGAACACACCGCGTGCTCAGGGTGACACTTCCAACCAGTAGCCGCCACATAAACAAGTTACGGGGTTGCTAGGGCATGAAAAAATATCCCAAAGGTTTTTTTTTTTTGAGTTGGTTTTTATTTGAGGTTTTTTTTTTTTTTTTTTTTTTTTTTTTTTTTTTTTTTTTAAAGCTCGTTCCTTTTAAAGAGCTTCCTGAGCTTTGAGCAAGGCTCAAAGAAAGTTGAGGACAAAATTTCTGATTTGTGAAACTCTTTAACAGTCTTAAGTACATTAACTCCTATGAACAGCAGAACTGCCAAGTAGACACACATAGGTACAACTATTCAAATCTTTAGAGAAGAGACAGTGGGAGAAATTACCAAAAATTAAAGCTCCTTTATTCCTTTAAGGCAGACAGGCAAACGTCACATAAATCAAAATTAATACGCAAGAACCGTGGTGAAGGGAAGCATGACCACTACTGGCTACTACCCAGCAGAACAAACTTTAGACACCAATTCTTCATCTTTTCTTTTTTCCAAATTAGGTCTCAATGTTTTCACAGGCCTCTTCTAACTCAGTGTGGAGCTCAAATGCGAGTTTCAGCCTAGTCCTGCTCCCTGGTTCTCCCAGAAAGGGAGACCTTTCTGTTACACAGGGCAGAGAGCAAGGAGCTCTGCTTCGTTCTTCTAAAGCAGCTCCCTTGGTTTTTTCACCCTGAATTTTAGCTACTGGTGGCATGTGGCAAACGCACCCGAGCCGGCAGAGCGCGCCCTGGAAAGCGGGCAACCAAAGCAGGCTTTCCATCAAACAGCGGCTCTGACCTCTGCTATGTATATTTACGTCCGCATCCATGGGAGCACTTCCAGTAAGATGCACAATTAAATTTCAGGATTTTATGACACAGGAGACAACCGCACAGGAATGTTTTGCAGTTATCCCTTCCCCTTTCCAACCCCCTTCACTCTCCTCACTTACATTTCCAATGACTTACTAGCTTGCAATGCAATAAATAGATTCATACGAAGTTAAAAATTAAGCTGCCCATACTTGATAAGCTGCAGAATAAACCCTTTTCATGTGGGGATGAAGACAGACTACAGCTCTTGAACGCAAGAATTCACTGCGCTGAAAGAGGAGAGTAATTAATGCTGGTTATGCATACAAATTTCTACATCTGTTTCTTTAATCAACTATCTGCATGCAGGCTGAAAAAAGCAGCTTATCTTCACGCTACTGGGTTGGGGTTTTCACTTTGAACAGCCCGTCTTTGACTGAGTTCCTTTGTTTTCGGGCACATTAAAAGCACAGGAGTGTGCTTTCAGGACCACTGTATCACAGTCATCCATCAACCTCTCTTGAAAAGTCATTTTTATTATATGCCCTTGTTCTCAGGCACATCTCTTTTGGGGATGGAAAAAAATAGAAGCTACTTAGTCCAATTCTTATTCTCAGCCTATACAGGATTTTTTTAATCAAATGCCTTTAAATTAATAAAGCATGTGATAATGATGCACTTGGCATTCAAGTGATTTTCAAAACTTCAGGCTTGTCAAAGGAGACGGTTCTGAAAGGGGGCGTAATAGTTCTATACAGAAGTCTAAACCCAAAAATTCATTCACAAAATTGTAACTGTTTGCCAATAGCCAGGTGTTGGAATGATGAAGGGGGAAGAGACTAAGTCCTGTTTTGAACAGTCACATCTCCCAGGGTGTACTGATGTGGCTTGTCCTTTGGTGCGGATAAGGGTTTCCTCACGCTGGTCACACATTTTGTATTTCAGAATTCGAACAGCAGTTAAACAGCCCACACAGGACAACGTGAGGTATATTCTCAAATCCCTCAATCTTCTGTTAACTAAAAGAGCTTATGGCAGCTACACATATACCTGTAGCTATTTTAAAATCTCTTCCCTTTCCCCCCCAAACAGAAGATAATTCCTCTGCAATTCTCTAGAAAGCAGACACGGTCATCATTTCACCTGTTAAAAGAACTTTTGAGTCAAATTTGTCTTCTTGTTTAGTCCCGAAAGAGCTGAAGGTGTGACTATTATATCTCACTGTGCTATGAATCAGCTGCATTCGATTTATATCTCAAGTTTTGGCAGTTGTAGCCAACAGTCAAAAGCCTGGCTGAATGATTATTTATCAGCTCTTAAGGCCACCTTGCAGGGTGCAAATAGCGGACTCTACTGGATCTCATAAGCAGCAGGAGTTTGTTCAAGCTGAGGTTTATCTTGCCAGCAGGCGTTACCAGGCACTTTCCCCTGTCAGTTCTTCAGAAATAACACAGCCCACGAGGACACTCACCACCGTGAGATTGCGTATCTCCTCCATGACTCGCGGCCAGAAGGACTGGAGGCTTTGCTGGGCATCGCTGTTGCTAGCTGTGCCGAAGCCACCATCCGTGGACATTCTGGTAGCTGGGAGGAACACCAACAAGCGTTAGCAACGAGGGAGGCAGGAGTCAAAGGCCCCCAGAGGTTCCAAGTCCCAGGGATACAGGAAGGGGCCAGCCTGGCTAATCGCTCTAGGAGACTGTCAAAATAAGATATGCCAGTCCAGGTCTCACTGCAACAACGTACGGATACTCACAGCCTCTGGAATAATTTTTTAAAATTGTATTTATTTTTCCAAAGATTGAAAAAGAACATTAAAACAAAACAGTCTCCTTATTCCCCTCGTAGAGCCCTGCCTTTACACAAGGAGTTACAAAACGTAACTGATGCTTGGTCACAGCTCACGCTCCAGTGCACACCTATTATAAAAATTGTTTTTTCTCTGGCTTGTCACAGCCAACAACAGCGCAGCATATGGCAGCAAACCCCCCTCAAGCTGAAACCAGAATGTCAATGTAAGCCCGATATTATTTCTAAAAAGTGTTCTACACCAGTTGCTTCTGTGCCTTTGAGAGGTGTCAGCTTTTGTGGCTCTGCACTATTTTAAAAATACCTCTTCTCCTTGGGTATAATCAACAGGAGAAATTAACAGCCTGTATAACGCAGAATGTCAAAAGCAGAAAGTAAGATTTAAAATTCAAATCTTTTAATTGAAACAATTTTTAAAAAGCCCCATGCCTGCCATTTAGTATCCTGCAACTGCAGGATGTTAAGCCAGTCTGGCTATTATTAAATTTATACTGGATGTTGCCTGTGCTTTCATTAAGAGCTGTATCTTTGCAAACGGCTTTATTTCCAGTATGCACCAGTAGTCATTAGTGACTTATATGGAGAAGACAAAGGGACAGTAACTGGTTCAGACTTTCCCCTGTGAGCATGCTGCGCTGCAGTGAGGATGGGGAAGAGATCAGCACACCCGGCATGGATCAACCTCATCCTCGGGTGACCGGGACGGTGCCAGCCCGTGTGGCACTGCCCAGGCACATTTCAAGTTCCAGCTGACACAATTCTGTTCCCCCCCATAACCTCCTGGATCAAGTCCTGCCTTTTTGCCAGGGAATTCTTAGGGCAGCTCTAGTTAATATTACAAAGAAGTCGGATGCGCAACTTGGGAATCCCTTGGAACGCCATGACCAGCCTTGCTGGCTTCCCCTGCGCGACAGGAGCGTGTGGCTCCGGCAGGATTCCCAGCAGGATGGCAGCCTGGAAGGACGGGGAAGACGTGCCAAAAACCCGCGCACACGTAGGACCTGCCAAGACACAACCCGGCAGGACAGGACTTGGTGCTTCCCAGGTACCAAAAGCATCTTGGCAAGTTCCAGAAGAGTCACCGCTCACTTCTCAAGCGAGCGGAGCAGAGGGAGCCAGCAAGTTACTGACGTTAAACTCTCTCGGGGTCACCCAGAGCAGCTTTGAAGTTCCCATGAGCGACACACACACACTGTGTACAGTCACTCCCTGTGTCTCTCCTAACTTACAGCAAGAAAGAATGGGTGCTCCATTTTCTATAGGGAGAGGTCTCAAGATGCTCTCAGATACTTGTGTGTCACCATGTCATGGAAAAAGACACAAGAGTAGATTTAGCTCTGACATAAACAGCCACAATCTCCATCCGCTTTTGATGCGCCACGCAAAGGTTTATGTCAGTCCTTCCTCATGCCGAAGGGAAGCACAGTAACGCCCTACAACACACCAGAACACCGATGGGAGGCAGCTGCCAACTGCCAGCAATTCCAAAACCTACTATTCCGAAGCAACGACGATCCATAAAATCTTATTAACAGATCAAAGAGATGAACGTCAGACAATTAGTTCGTTACCTCCTGCAGCCTACGCTTTCCACGGCAGACTCTGTGAACAGTTGTATTTTCCTTTCATCAACCTGAGCAGGGGACAGGGGAGGCATGGGAAGAGCCGAAGGGATTCTGACAGGGGGTGACAAAGAGGAGGGCAGAAGATCGTATTTTCAGTCTCAGCACAAATGTTCAAGATGGGAAGAACTCCAGGTAAGGAACCTGTGGAAATAAGTGACTGGCAAGCGACTGGATGACTCTTCAACAACTATTTGCATTATAATACCATCTGCCTACCAACTAAGATATTTCAAGTATTTATAAGAAAATACAGAGAGATAAATATTCTAACGAGAGTGTTAAATTGGCAATTGATTCTCCCCTGTTTGATATACATTGTCAAATGTAGACAAAAAAAATAGTTTAGGCACATAAATAAAAGCTAATTCTTGAAATCTGCTCTGTACTCGCAACATTTCAACACTAACACCAGGCAGGGTCTTTTCTGCAACCAGAGATGCAATTCATCTGGAAGACAAGCCAAATCACTTCTCAAGGCTTTATTTTAAAACACAAATTACTTGCACTCAAGCAACTTAAGTGCTGTACTGGAATATGATGCTCTACATAACCCTAAGAAAACAACAGGTTAAAAAAAAGAAAGAAGCTAATGGAGCAAAGAAGAAGAAAATTCCTCCGCCACCATCGCTTTACCCCCTGCCGCACGCAAAAGCAAATTTCTTGCATTAAATATATGCCTCTGGTATTCATCCAGATTTCAGGAAGAGCTAGAAATGGTTTACTCCAGTCATCTATAATTTAAAAAGTCCTGTCGATGAATACAAAAAGATTCCTCTCTTCAAGGTAAACACAGGACTGACTTCAGAATGCAACATGAACAGCCTGATGCTCGACCCAAGGGACAATTGCTACTTTAAGTGACTGTTTAGGATAATGGTTAGGAAATTGAGTTAGAGTAGAAACAAGAGCCACCAATAGGCTAATTTTTTGAAAAACTCACAGAATGAAATCACTATAAACTCCAAAATAAAAGCCTAAGCAGGTTAAAAGTGCTGAGAACATTACTACAGTCATTTCTTCCCATTACAACGGGGATACAGAAGTGGGGCTGAAGGTGCCTGCAAGCATCAGAGCAGGGCTGTAAGGAAAAGAGAAAAACCCAAACCATCACGCAAACCTACAGCGTTGGCTCTGAGAGACAAACGTTACTAATGAAACCATTCCTGCGCAATTAGGTAAGTTCCTTCACCCAAGGGGAAGCTGCGTTCTCTTCTCTTCAGAACGCCTCCTATCAGGATTAGTGCCAACAAGAAAAAAATACCAAAGCACACAACAGAAGATAAGCCCACCAAAGCCAACAGGGAGGCAGCTCCTCTGATTTCACAGTATCAGCATCTCAACCTGTTTGTCTTTTTTGATAGGCAGTTTGCAGGGAAATTTTTAGACCTTCATTATACTTCATCTTTCTTCCTCTAAAGATTTCCTCCAGAACCCTGTGTGGAAGGGGAGAGGTGCCCTGAGGATCCCCACGCTCCCTGCATGGCGGGGTACGGTCTCTCCAAAGTTTTAAGAGTAAACTGGTGGCTCCAACACCACCTTGTTGCTGAATAACAGAAGTTAAAGTTCATCTCCCGTGTCACCTGGTTGCCACAAAGCGTAACCGCAACCAGAGAGAACTCGCTGATTCCAGCCACGCTGCGTCTCTGCACAGAAGCTGGGCAAGCACCTTGCAAGCTTGACACGCTTCTGCTCTGGCACAACACTTAATTTAACGAAAAGCGGCATCTCCCCGGTGCGCCTGAAGCAAACGGGACACTGCGATGACCTCGGAGGAGCGAAACCACCAGCGCGAGTCCCAGGAGCCTGCAGCCTAAAAACCAGGCTAGCAGAGATGCTCTCGCAGAAGAATCTAGGTGAGGAGGGTCACGCACACAAAGCACACCAAGTCACAACACGAACACATTACTGAATTAGATATAAGCAAGGAAACAACCACTCCCCCCCCCAAAAAAAACCCACACAGCAAGAAATAAGGGTGTAAGAACAGGAGAGACTGGGATACACCTGCTTCACAACAGCCAGCCCAGTCCACGCAGCCTGGAATATGCTCCATGAAGGCAAACATTTTGTTTCCAGACTAAGGGAAAAAGAAACCTCAGCCAAAAAGCTGAGGTCTCCGCATAAAATGCCTGGAGGTGATTACAGAGCAGATTAGCAAGCACATCCCGAGAGCTACGACATCAACACTTTGCAATTAGAGCTTTTCTGCTCACCGGAGCAGAACACCTTTTACAAACATTACAATTTACAAAATGCTGTGGCAGCTGACAAATACTTAAGAGCTTCACTTCAGAGGAGCGCAAAGCAAGCACGAAGACACCTCCAGTGTCTGTGGTTCATTTTTTTTGTTGCTGTTGCTTGTTTGTTTTTAAGTTTGGGTTTGTTTGTTTTCTTTTTTAACCAGACGCTAGTTTGTGCTCTTTCTTGATCGCGGTGGGACGGGGAAGCAGGCAAACGGAGCTGCCTCAGCCTGGATGTCTGCAATCTGCACGCTTGAGCAAGAACCTGCTATTGAAAACACGAGCTACAGTATAACCACAAACAAAACTAAGATCTCCGATCTTGCAATTCCACCCGGAGCAGGAACCCAGAGCTCTTCGTCTGGAAAACCAATGTCCAGGAACATCCCACCAGACCCGTGACATTCCCGGGCATCACTGGTGCCGCTGGCCAAGTCAGCTTGGGAAGGGGAAGTGGAGGACAACGTCCTCGGCCAGCAAGGGTCACCTCACAGCTTCCAACATGCCCGCTTTTAAGTTACTCCCAAGCTGGCCTTGACTAAGAATTCAACCAAACAAAGGCAGCTGGGTGGAGAGCAGATCTAAATGAAGTTTATCCAAATATCCGCAGGGATATGCAAAGGGCAAATGCCAGAGGGAAGCGCTGAAAAGCCTCGAGGCTCTCGATGAAGGAGGCTTTAACTCAGCAACATCCCCAGGTACCGCAGACGCTGGTGACAGCAAACGGCAGGCTCTTTGCATGCTGCACACTCAGATTCCCATGACTCGCGTTATGGGAAAGAGCCCGTTTTACACAGCGTCGTATTACAGGGCGATAGAAGCATATTCCATCCAAACATCTTAAAGAGACGGCTAAATCTGAAGCAAGATGAAGGCTAAAAAGAAATTAGACAGAAGTTTGCCTCAACCTCCTTAGTGTATAGCTACAAATGAGGATAACACGCAAATATTTCTGAAAACTGACACTGCAAAAACAAATTCCCCCTGCCAGATCCACCACCACACAAAGACAGATTTAACACCCCCACGTTGACAGTGATTAGAAGACACCCCACCACCCTCCAAAAACCCCCTCCCCGCACAACTCTTCTTATGATGCTGTTGGCTTTACAACATCCACTATGCCACAAAACTCGCAAGTTAATTATTAGGAAGTATTGTTACAGAAGAGGAGTAAACAAGCAACGCAGGGGTTTTTTTGTTTGTTGGTTTGGTTCTTTTTAAATAAAATATCACCTTTACTACCAAGGAATAAAAACCAATGCCACAGCACCTAGCAAAAACTCTGGAAGTCTGAAGAATTACACATAGATCCATACAGCTGAAAAGTGAGTATTTGGAATAAATACCAATCCCGGCATTCTGTGATGCTTCCAGTCTGATGCCCTAACTCTCAGAACTGTAGCGTTCTGTTTTGGGAGCCTGTCCTGTGATTTAAAAGTGAAATGTGCAGAGCCACACTTGCATATGTAAAGAACGAGCTCTGTGTAGCAATAAGCGCCAGACACCTGATCCTGCCAGAATCAGGAGGAACAATCTAGCAACCAAGAACTCGTTTCACAAGAAGAATTAAATACGGTTTTATGTGAATTTAGTAACGCATTTCTTTGAACGCGAGCAAAGGAGGAGCCATCGATGCAGGAGAGCAGGCCGTGTACCAGCAGCCTTTGTGAGACGCTGCTCTCATTGCTTCAATAGGAGCAGTTTGCAGTGCTGTCTGGAGGGAGCAGCAGAATATCAAATGCAGAATATACACTGAGTTTGAAACGCATGACGACAACGACCTCTGGCCTCGGCAGCAATCGCAATGGTTGAAGCTGTCTGCACTGCAGCTCGACAGCACACGTTTTGCATGACATCATGCCCTAAGCTATCTTATTTTAAAACAAACCTTTGTGAAGTCACGTTAATGGCCCAAAACTGCTTCTACAGAGGAATCATATCTTGATTCACTGTGCACTTTCTCTGCTTCAAGATCTACTCAAGTCAACATAGATCTTTTCTTTTTCTGAGCCTCCTTTCATGAAATAAGATCAAATTTATTTCCATTACAGTTCGAAAATGCGTGTTGACTAGACAGAGGCCAAGCAGCACAAGAGCACCAGCAGAGCTGGAAACACCATGCTGTTGGATCCACAGCCAAAAATTACTTCTACTTGCTTTTGGGGGTGGCAGTGATGGTGTAAAGATAGTTCTTAATTGTGTTTGAGATCAATGGTTTCTTCTTCTATCTTAACGTTCAGGCCTTGTCCGCTCAATTACGTAAATTTTTTAAACCAAGAATGCAATTCCGAAAGTTGAGTCATGTTGGCAGTTACGTTGGCACTGCAAACGGACAGCTATTTCTTCCAAACCGGTGCCATGGATTTTGTGTTGTGCCCGTTTTCTGCACCTCCTGTCCATCCCAGCTCTCGCTCTGATCAGGGCAGCGGTAAGAGCTATTCAGAATGGCCAAGGGAACTTACCCGACTTCTGACACACTAACGAAAGAGCACGTGAAGGTGGTCTCCACACGGCCACCGGGAACACGGCCTCAGACGGGCACACGACGAGTGTACCATCCTCTACAGGTTTCCCAGCTACGAAACAAGGCACCCCAGTTACAAGTCCCATCAAAACCATACACAAACCCCACCTCCACGGCACATTTCTGACCTGATGATGAATCGGTAGCTGCCACCAGTGGCAAGAGCTGAACAAACCAAGTCTGAAATCATGCTATAGAGGTCTAAAAAAATAAGACGTTGCCACAGCATGGCACAAAGCACTGTGGCAGACAGATGAACCACCAAGAAGATTTGTGCCTGGCCCTGCCGAAGCAAGAGGAAAGACACAAGCTGTAGCACGCAAGGCTCTGGGGTTACGACACAGGAGCCTTTGGCTCCTGATGTTTTGAACAATTCCATGAGAAAAACCAGTGAACATGCGCCCTGGGAACGGGGCTTGGAGAGAGCCAGGCTGGCACGTACTGCCATCGCTACACATGCCAAACGCCTTCTGAAAGGAGGAGTCACTTCAACGTACATATCCCAGTGAGACCCATTCCCAGTTCTGGTATGTCAACGGGAGAGCACAGAAAAGGCTTTGCCCGTAAAACATTACCTGACCAAGTGCCGGGGGAGGAGGGGGAGCACCACCTTGAAAGAGATTTATACAATGCTTTTTGGGACACAAGACCAGCTTTGAACAAAACCCAGTACTCCACAGCATAATAAAAAGGAAGCAGGAACACTATAAAGATGAAACATAACTGACTGTATAATCTATAGCATTACATATACAGCACAATAATTTCAGCACATCACAGCAGTAATGATGCTGTTATTATTAAAGCATAAAAACTTCTATGATCACATACAGGCAACAAATTGTGAATAAAGTTATAGCTAAAGCATAGGCCAAAACCAGAAGTCTTAGACTTCTAAGTTTAACACTGGATTTATTTATCGAAAAGATATGGGAACTCTCTTCCATTTCTATAAAATAGCGCTATAAAATCTAAGGCAATCTTTCAGGTAGCAGAAAAAAGGTGAAGATCACAAACTCAGGAAAGCCTGAAGGTCTGCTTTTGATGAAAACATAACCTTTCAACTCCTTCAAAGTAATTTCAAGAGGCTTTCAGTAAAACCAATATAATTCAAAACACAAGTGCTTCCTTCCAATGTGCTATTATAAGAAACTTTTGCAATTCCTCAGTTTTATTTTTATCTGTACCCCCTTGCAGTATTACATACACACAATCCTCCAAGCATATAGCTGGCAACAGAAGTGGTTGATTCCAGCTGATGGGAGAATCATTCGAGGCTGCTGGATACGGTGCGTATTTGCAGATTTCTCTTGTTTGATAAAATTAAAATTGAACATCATGGTCAGGCTAGTTAAATGCTACACTAAATTATCTGCGGAGGATACTGAGTACTTATTGCTAAAGGGTTTTAAGAGAAGGCTGCAAAATGGTGTTTAAGTTGAGTTGATCTTGCCTTAGGGCAGAAAAAATAAACAAGATGACCTCTTCAGGTGCCTTCTAGCCTTCTTTCTATAAATATTTAGCAGTACGTTATTCCATCTTCAAAGCACTGTTTGAACATTAGCTCCCTAATACCTCTAATGCATTACCTCTGTTTTCATTCACACGAGGTACAGCATTTGATTTAAGCCCAAATCAGCTGCAAAGTTGAAGAGAGGGATCCGGATTACCGCTTCCAACAACAGACAACTCGTTAAACCAGCAAACTTCGGTTTCAGCAGCCAGCAGGGCCAAATCTGCCTTGCACCCCTCCCATCGCTGATCCGCTGCTAAGAGCATCGCAGCCCATGTTCTGCTGGATCACACACACAGCCGTGCCTCCTGCTCTCCCTCTCTCCAACCCAGTACCTACGGCAGGAATTCTGCTCCTCCCTTCTCCCATCCCGGACGGGGCGGCTCGGTTTGGGCACGCTGGGGTAAGAGCTGCCTCTCCAGTAGCCACTCAAGAGGCAGAGAGCAAGCAGCAGCGCTGATCCCAGCTCCTCAGGAGGGGAGGCGGCAGGGCCAGAGTAACCACCCTGACTCCATTCATGCAAAGCAGAAATTGGACAGATAACCTTCCCAATACCGAGTCTCTTATGAAGTTACAGCCCCGATCTTGCAGAGGGCGGCATCAAACTGCAAACAAACCAGTACCTTTCACTGGGTGCTGAGTGGCAATGGCCTCGCAAGGAGGCATGTACTGGGAAGCTCAGCAGGAACGAGAACCGAGTCTCCAAAGTTGCTTCAGCTGCACAGGGGACGAGAATATCCTGTAGCACAGACAACGTGCAGCAAAGGCATTTTACTGAACACACACACATGAGCACACAGAAAAACCGTGCTGAGTTTCATACCTGAATACAGAAGACAGCGTGACCTAGCAGCGGAAGGCAATTGCTAGCGCAGACAATGGTACGCTGCAGTCTCGGGCAGGCGACTGTCAGCTGGCTTTACTCCTTCAGGAGAAAAAAAAACCACCAGGAATAATGCCTACTTTTACAGAAGCATTGAGTTTCTATTCGCTACATACCTAACAGCGCTGCTGAAAGTCGTCTGCCCAGCAGCAATCCACATCAGTTTGTGCGGAGAAAGACTGAGGATACGCATGGACTGTGCCTAACGCTGGGCAGGCGTTTGGGAGCGCCCAGAAGTACCCTGGAGGCTGCTGTCAGAAACCCTCCAGGAGCACGGCATGGCACCAGAGACCACGCTACAGAATCCAGAAGTGACCTCCCCACAGTGCAGCACCAAGTCAAAAATGAGGCTGCAAATATTAGAGCACCACGAGAAAATAGCACAGGAACAGTTTGGGGTTTTTTTTCTTAAAAAGGTAAAGCAAACAAACTAATCTGAGTTGCTGTTTGCACTGGTTATTTTACTTTCTTTTCTTCTTTAAATGAAAGAGCACAAGGGTCACACTTGATATTTGGCGTTCCAACAGTTAAACATTATTAAATAGTGGCTCTTTGCAGTGCAATTTTGGCAGGCAAGCACTCAGAGTAAGTAGAGGAAGAAAATTCCCAGACAAATAACAACAAGTGTCTAAGATGAATTGTGCTGCCTCTCCAGCTCCTAAATTAAACACACAGCAGATATGGAAAAGCTCTTTTAAGTAAAGTGGGTTCAAGTTCGTCAAGTCTACTTCATACGATAAAACAGTTGGCACATACCAAAACGGTACTGCACATCGTGTATCTCACCATATCAACTTCAATCTCAACCAATTTAGCATAAAATTGATGTTATGTATTGCAGCTTTATCAATTTAAAAGAAATGACAAGCTACACATCTCACAATGTATTTCCCAGTCCTGGTGTATGTGTGTTTTACTCACTTTCCTTAAACAGCAGCCTTAGTGAGGATAACAAGGAAAAAAAAAAAAGTGATACCAAACTCACCTTCACAAAATTACCTGGTCTCAGTCTTGGAGAGTTGTGTGCTTGCACCTTCACAGAAAAATCAATCTAGTGAGAAACATTAAGGCAGTGCCTTGCTCTCAGAGGCAGGAGGCGTCTCACCCAGACTTGTACCATATGGGAACCAAATTTCACAACTGGAGAGACATCAGCTACTCACAAAAGCACTTGTCACATACCCTGAACATATACAATACACAGAGCACATGGGATATTAATAAGCCAAGCTCGAAATCCGACAAAAATATTTTCAGGCCCATAGGCACTATTTTGGCATCAACAAGTGTCAGTGTTAACCAAGCGACAGGCTTCATTTATTCAGAAAGTGCTTCAAGTAGTTCAAAACCCAGTGACAGTTTCCAGCTTTGGTGGTGTCTGTTCGGGATTTGTCAACACTCAGGCACCCGTGGCAGGGATCACCTCGGACTGCTGTCCCCAACAGCTCACACAAGCAAAAGAGGTTTGCCAGAGGGGGCTGACCAGCATTTGGGGCAGTTTGCCCATTTCTTTTATTTTGTATGTTAGGCAGCAGAAGTTCTGATCACGCAATATACACGCTCACTGCTCCGGAGCACAAGCAAAATGCCTGTTAACACAGTACAGATTAAACACACGTTCAGCCTGGGGAATTATTACTATTTTTTTAAATGTTAGTCCTTAATATTTTGAGTTATTGATAAGTAATTCTGCATTAAATCAAGAGTTTCTATATAAAAAGTCCTACGTGTGCCCTCACATTTTCTCATCCTTCTGATAGCCACACGACTTAACTGGCTGAAAAAGCTAAACTGGGTGCTCGCTGTTACCCTCCTGGTGCTTGCTGGGCCCAGGCAGCAGCTGGAGCAGACAGCCCTCATATGATCCTGCGCTACCACCCAGATGCTGCAGCACATTTAGGGCAAAGTTAGGTTTTAATTTTAATGCAGCCTTAAGTGTTGCGTGTTCCTTTGCTCTTCTGTTGCATTTTTAGGCTCAAGCACCACCGTGCTGCTAGAGAGGGAAGAGGGGAAGGCAGAAAGAGTGGTCCAAACCGCAACAGGACAGCAGCAGACACAACCTAGAAAACCGTGAATGACAAGTACGAGTTACTCACAAGAACTTGTGATGGTTTTAAAGCAGAGTGAAAGGCTGTACCAGACTACAGTTGAGCATGTCTTTGGCAAACTTTGGTTTTCTGGGTAAAAAAGTGAAATAAATGTATTCCTTTTAGGGGCCTGCAGGGTTATTTTTCTATAGGGATTATTCTAATATTCAATGTTCCTATTATTTTCTTTTCTAAGTTAAATTATCAAATGGCATCTTGCAAAAGTTAAAAATAATTATTTTCATAGAACCAACCACAAACCCTTTGCCTCTTGAGATCAGCAGATCTTAAATGAAGCACAACCTGTACTGCCCAATAGGCTGACAGGATGGTCCCATCAGGCCTCTCTCTTTTTTAATTTTTTTTTTAAAATTATTTTTTAAAAACTATCCTATATTATAAACATGCAAATCTTGACCTTCTGGGTCACCTTCATTGAATGAAAAAAGACAACTGAAAGTGATCCAGTAGCAGAGCAAGTTTTAAACAGGCAATGGAAAAAAATCCCCCCAGTGAGATCGCAGCATGTAGAAAATCTTATGTTTTTGAGAACAAATCAAAAAACCAACTTCCTGTAACTCCTGGGAAGCTTTGGCAGGTATCCTGAAGTTTGATCTTGCTGTCAGTGCCCCTTGTAACAGCTGCTATGTTTTTTGACCCTCTGAAACATAAGGTAAGCTGCCATCTTTATCAAAACACATTCATTTCAGAGTTTAAGTTAGCAACCATACAAATTTAATTTGGCTGGCAGACCGCTAAGCCCTGAAATTAAGAAACCGCTTCATGTGCCCACACTATTAAAATACAGATGTCACGCTACATTATATAAATGTAAGATACTAGTCCGATTAAAAAAAAAAAAACAAAACCAAAAAACAAACCCACAACCAAACTCAAATACGAACACTGGCTTGAAAGGTGACCTCCTGCGGGCATCCACCACCATCACACGCATCCTCCTCCTCCTCCTCCTCCCAGCCACCGAGCTGCTCAGCCCAGGGACAGCAATTTCCCACAATAAACTTGTCCTTTACACCTTCACTACATGCGCTGCCAGTTAAGTTAGTATAAAAAACAAGGATGGAAAAGTTCCTTAAACAAGAAGATGAGCCTGCTTTCTGAGCCCACATCTCCAGCGGGTAAAACCACTAGGAAAGCCCAGGGGACCTTTGGGGCACAGAGACACAACAAACTTCACTGAGCGGCATAAAATGGGACCCAAGGACCTTCCTTTCCCTTACGGTGCCGCAAGAAAAAGTCAGGAACCGGTGGCATTTGTTAATAAATCCCTTTACAGTGCTACCAAAAGCTTTAGGTTTTTCCTGCTGCTCTTGACCTAGAAAGATCGAGCAGCACCTATGCGTACACAGCTACAACCTCCTGCAAGCTTTACCAATGAGATATGACAAACATTGGGTGTAACGAAGCCCTCTGCAGCATTTCTTATTTCATCTTGGGTAGCTGCACATTCCCTCACCTTCTGCTACCCCGCAAAAGCAAGGAGCAGCTGAATATATCCTAATTTCAAGGCAAAAAAAAAAATCTTAAAATGTCTCGTTTTTGCTTAAAGATGCTAACAATGACCTTCACACTCACAGTAAATCCCCCGACTCTGGCCGACAGCCTGCTACAGAAGTTACTGCTATTCCACTAACACACCGGAGCAGCCACCATTATTAATAGATGACTTATGGTGACGTTTCTCATTCTGCCCCTTTCTCGGATTGAAACTAGTATGACACGCCAGACGCCACAGAAAGTTGAATAAGCTTTCCCTGAGACAAGGTGATGCTATTCACCAGTCTGAATTTAAACTGAAATACCCAAAGTAACACTTGAAGGCTGTAACAATTCAAAGACCGTTCAGGTTGAAGTTCAACCCAAGATGCAGTCCTTTGTTAGCAGCTGACACCGAGGAGCAGATCAGGTTCCTGTGTCGGGCCCCACTTTTCTAATATCCCTACAAAAAATAAGTTGCACAATGTAATTACCTCTGATTTTCAAAACAGTACTTTTAAGGTCAACAATTAGCAATCAGGGGGAAAAAAAAAAAAAAGATAAGAGCAGGACTGAGAACACTCGAGCCGTGTCACCCAGTTCACTCCAAGAAGGCAAGGACGGTAGCAGGAACATTTAGCATCTCTCTGTAGGAGTGGAGGAGAAGGAATGTCTGCAATGTGATTTGATTCCTCACTGAAAACTAACTTTAATTCCAACCTACAAACTATTCTCCGTGTCCTCGCTGCCCTCAGCCATTGGGGGCAGCTTCGTTTCTCAACTTTGATTCTTTTTTTTTTGCCGTCCAAAGTGCCGTAAACAAACTTTGTCCTTCATTCTAGAAACTCGGAGCCGTGGTATTTCAAGGTCACTGGTGGTAGCGAAGGAAGGCCTAGCTCCAGCAACTTTAGCTGCCGCACCGCTCTGCCGGCGGGAGCCGTGCCGGAGCCCAGCCTGGACGGAGTTGGGGTGACACCAGGATGGCCGGGAAAGCCCTTTACGCTGGAAAACTTCTAAGCCAAGACATACTCTCACCCCATTCCTCCGCCTGTCACCGCCGGGCTGCAGGGCTCCCGTGACCTTCAGTGCTTATTTGCGAATAAAAAAGGAAAACAAAGGGCTGCTTATGTTCCTCAGGAGTTCGGCTGGCGGTTCGGGGGGGACGTGGGCTCCGTCGCCCCCACCACCGCCCCCCAGGAGCCATGTTTTCCATGGGTGCCCGCGGGCCAGCTCCCGGCCCGCCGGGCAGCCCCCCTCAAGGGCAGCCGGGGCACCCCCCCCGGCGCTCGGCGGCTGCCCGGGGACGGGGAGCGGGGGAGACACGCTGCCATTTTGCGTGTGGCCCCTCCGGTTACCGGCCCCGGGGCTGCCCCCCGCCGCAGGGCGCGGCCCCGCGGTGCCCCCAGCCCTCCCCGCCGCCCCGGGGAGCTCAGCCCAGGGCCCCAACCGCCACCCCCCACCCCCCCCGCGCGGTGTTCCCTCCCCGCCGCACAAGGCCGGGACACCCCGAGGCCGGGCGGGCACCCCCCCGCCACCAGGGCCTGCTCCCCCATCACCAAACCGGGCCACGGCCGCTTCACCGCCATCAACTTACCGGGCCGCGGGAGGCCCTGGCCCGCCGGTCGGGGCAACGACGGCGGCTCCCGGGCCTCCCCGCCATCCCTTTGTCTTTGAGCTGACCCCTGTCTGCCGGGACTCCGCGTCCCCGCCGGACCGGGCCGCCGGCCCCTTTAACAGCGGACGCTCAACCTACCCTGCTGCGCCCGGCGGGGCAGCGCCTATTGGCTGTGCGCCGCCGAGAGGGCGGGGCGAGGCCCCGCACGCCCATTGGCTGCCTACCGGCAGCCAATGGGCGCGCGGGGCCTCGCCCCGCCCCCGGCGGCGCAACCTAACCGTCCACTTCCGGTTTTAAAGTTACCTTGAGAGGATTTCGAGCTGCGTCCCAAAATACAAATTACTGCTGGAAAATAACGAGTTTACAGGATTTTAGAGAGAGCGGCAGAGGGGAAAAAAAAAAACCAAAACAAAACCATACTACGAAGCACTAGTCCCGCAGATTAAATTAGTTTGGGTCAGAGAGCGAGGAGAGATTGATTTCAAAACGGATCTTCCTGGTGATTTATTAAATATAGTGGGTTAAAACGCGTCCTAAAAATAATAGTATTTAGAAATGCTTTATTCTCTCCCTGTGTCATTCCTCAGATAAAAGCAAGGGCCTCTGAGCTCAGCTGAGGACAAGCACAGGTCAGCTGGAATGGCCTAGTCCAAAAACATCCCCTAATTTACAGATTTATGGAAAAAGCCCCACGATGTCGCCAGGGGCAACCGCAGCAAACAAGGGGTGGTGACCCAGGAGCTCTGTTTTATGTAGGACGAGAGGGGAAGTCAACCACACGCTCACAGGCTGTTTGCTCTGCATCGCAAGTTGAGGCTTTCCTTTAATTGCCTGCACTCAGACAGCTATCCAGACAAGGAGCATTTATTCCTAACTACGTGGAGAACACTTTCCTCAACAAGTGTCTCAAAAGGTGACATGAAGAGTCACATTCCAGAACAAGTAGCCAGCATTATTGTTTCTTCTTCTGTGAGCAAAAGCCTGCCAGAGCTCCGGGCTCTGGAGCTGGGCACGGCTCAGCCAACACGGAGCATGAGCCGGCCCTGCCACCAAGGAGCTGGCCCTGCCACTACCCCTCAGCCCTCACCCCCCAACACCCAACGCTGCGGACGTAGAATGAAATGACCCCACTAAAATCCAGCCCAGCCAAAAAGAATTCGCTTCTGCCCATACTGCTTTTAACATACAGCGCTTCACCGCTCACTGCGAGGCAATTTTTCCACTTTCTCGGCTCAGCCCAGGCAGACGACGTTTATGTGCAGGTATTTCCACAGCTCTCGGCGCCCCTGGGTTTCGAGCACAGACTAAACAGCCCCTCGGGGGATTTACAGACCCGCAACTCATCTCCCACGGCTTCACCTCGCGTCCCATCCCGCCCCACCTCCCCCGGGCGCTGGGGCAGCCCCAGAGCAGCCGCCTTAAGACTTGTGGAGCAAAAAACCCTCGAGATCGGTAAAATACGGCACCACCAGCATGTGAAACCCAACTATCCCGCAGCAAATCCCCTTGTCGGGGCCCGGCAGACCGGGCCTGCCGCCGCAGGGGCCTGCCTGGGAAGGCCCCGGGAAGGCCCCCGCGCCCTGCCCTGTCCTGTCCACCGTCCGTCTGGCGGCGCCTGCCCCTGGGCGCTGCCCCCGGGTCCCGGCGCCCCGTCGGCGCCGGGCCCGCGCAGGCCTCGCTCTGTCCCGGTGGGGCCCAGCCGCCGCCACCCCTCCCCCACCCCCGAGGCCGCGCGGGGAAGCGGTTCGGTTTCCTGTCCTCTCCCCGGTCCGCTCCCCCGGCAGCCAATCAGCGCGCAGCTACCTTCGCCCGCCTCCTCTGGCGAGGGCCAATCAGCGAGCGACGTGCGCCTCAGCCAATGGCAGCAGAGTGGAGAACGAGGCGGGGGACCCCTCGGGCCGCCCCCGCCCCGCGCCCCCTCACGGGCCGCCCAACAGCCCCCGGCCGCCGCCTCCCGCCCGCCCCCCGCGCACTCACCGGGCTGCCCGGCGCCGCGACCTCCGCCTCCTCCGCCCGGCGCCCGCGCTGCCCCCGGCCCGACCGGCGGGAGGCGGGAAGGAGGGGGAGGGAAGGGGGGGGCGGCCGGAGCAGAGCGAGCGCCCAGTGGCCGAGAAACAAGATGGCGGCGGATCCGTGAGGCAGTGGTGCGGAGGCCCCGCCCCTTTCCCCGGTCCCGCGGCACTGCGCAGGCGCATGACCCGGGGCTGATCTCGCGAGAGCTGCGCTGGGGAGAGGCGGGCAGGGATGCGCGATGAGCCCGGGCCGAGGGGGCGATCCATCGGGCTGCGGGTCGCCAAAACCACGACACCCGGGCCTCGGTGTGAGGGATTCCGGGTCCCGACCGTGTCTCGAGGGGGAGCCAAGCCCCTGGGTGCAGCAGGGCCTGGCCCAGGCTGTCTCCGGCCTAGACCTGCCCGGGACTGGGTTCCAGCAGGGCCTAGGCCTTAGGCTGATGTGGGTTGGCGTGGGCCCGGGCCTCGGCGTGAGGAGCCCCCGGTGCCGGCCGTGCCTCGAAGGGGAGTCAAGCTCCTGGGTGCAGCAGGTCGTCCCCAGCCTGGGCCTGCCCTGGCTTGCCTAGGCATTAGGCTGAGGTGGGCTGGCATGAGGCAATCCCGTGGGCACAGAGCCTGCTGCCCCACTCGTGCCCTCTCGCCTGAGGTGTTGAATGAAGCCGTCGCTGAGTGTCTCCCTCGGACCTGGCTCTCCCATGCTTGGCAGCAGGGGGATCTTAGCCCAAGGGTCTTCTGAGCACCCTGCTGCTGAGGCTGACAGATAGAGCTCTGTGTCCCTCAGCCAGCTAAACCACGGTGGAGGAGTTCCTCCGTTATCTTATCTCACCAAGGGAGGTTTCCAGCCCTGCCTGTCATGGCCCTGAGACCTGTCCAAATTAAACCTCAGTGAGCTGTCTGACACTCTCCACACAGGCTTCTGGTCTATCATCGCAGGGTAACGTTCTGCTACTATCCTACCCGAGCTGGAGCCAATTCAAGCAAAAGTCTGTGTGCCAGTTCAGCCAGCTATCTCATTTCCCAGGGACTGTTTTTCTGGCTCGGGGATGTGTTACACTGAAGCGTGATTCATGCTGCTTCAGTATTTTTCCCATGAAAAAGTGCATCCTGAAAAGTGGCTCCATCTTTGCTTCCTTACTGTCTTTCTGGTGCCCAAATCGTTTGCATCCAATTTACAACTAAAAAGGGGATTTGCCTGTCTGGTGCTTTAAATGTCATTTGAGATGGGAAAGGAAAGTCAGGTCCTGGGTGGCTGCTGCCCTTCCCCTCACCCTTTCCATCAAATTTACAAAATTGGTGATGTCTACTGGTGAAGCTGCTTGTGCGGCATTTCGCTGCATGGTCTCTGCACCCTGCGCAGGAGAGAACATCCCTCCTGCGTCCTGCAAACACAGAGGGTTCGGATCTGTGGTTTCT
Organism: Fratercula arctica; assembly: GCA_947846985.1. Lineage (NCBI taxonomy): Eukaryota > Metazoa > Chordata > Aves > Charadriiformes > Alcidae > Fratercula > Fratercula arctica. The sequence goes on from CANTUZ010000018.1 coordinate 4,192,301, forward strand.
GTTGCGTGACATTTGCCCAAATGCAGGAAATGGGACAAATTTCTGCATACGCTGCAGTTTCAGAGCTCGACTGCCCTGAGGGCTACATGTTGGCACTGAAGTGGGAGAGATCTTGCAGCGAATTCCTGCAGTTTTATTGAAAGTCTTGCAACTTCATGATCTCAGAGCACTTGCAAGGCAGCCAAGAGAAATAAAAGTCATGCTAGTTGTTTCTTTTTTAAAATTAATTCTCACAGTTTTTAAGCTAGCCTCCTTTTTTTGTAACGTTTGAGGGTGATGATGTGCAATGCTGTACGGCTCCTCTTCACAACGACGCATTTATAAATCAATTAGCCGGCACTGCTGCTGACTTTGCTGCTGGGCACAGCTGTCAAACCAACCAGCTGTTTTTCCTGCTGGGGACCAGGCCCCACTCGAGGGGTTTCTGCACAATACCCTGCTCCTCCTCCCACTGAATCCTTTTGTGTGCCATTGCGCTGCGCCCGTGATGCTCTGTTTCCTCCCCACCTGCTCTCCCGGCGGCAATGGATGCATTGTCTGCAGCCACTCGGCTTCCCCAAGAAGGATCGCAGCCATCTGCAAACACAGAGGTCTCTGTGTCAGCCTGCCCGAAACGCGAAGCAGCCAAGAAAAACAAGAAAAAAAAAAAAAAAGAAAAAGCAAGCGCTTTTCCACTCTCTGCTTTATTGATGCTTGCACAAATTTGTTCGTGGTTTGTTGAGTTCGCACTTAAGCAGCATCTGCTACCTGCTAGGCTGATTCCCTCCCGCGCCAGCAGTGGGACCCCGAGGAGCTGTGCCGCACTGACGGCACCCTGGGGGCAGGTTTGGGAAGGGCTGAATTTGTTTGACACTTAAGAAAATGGGTTATTTGAGCAGAGGTGACATGCCTGGCCCTTCTCAGCTCAGTCCCCTCCCATCCCCCGGGACTCCCATTACAGCACTCAGTCCTCTGGACTCATCCCAAATAAGCTGTTGCTTTGGGGCAATTTTCCCCAAGCAAAGCAAAGTATAGAAAAGCAAAACCTGGGCATAAGTTATATATGGACGTGGACATGCTGCCTTGTAGATTTGGGGGAAAACAAAAGGCTATTTTAGGGCCGGATTTTGGGGCCCGTTAGTCCTGCAGGCTGTGTCACATCTCGGTTCACCCCTGATGCCAGGCTCCAAACCTGGCTCTTGCCCAGCTTGCAAGTGCCTTGTCCCACCTGGAACATCTCCCAGTTGGGAACCATCTATATGATATTTAAGTATATTTAATATAGATATTTAACAAATATCAATATGCCTGTACACATACACAGGTTTCTGGAGGCCCCATAGAAAGCTTGTCTTCTGCCTTCAAAGACAAACCCAGAAGGATAATGTGAGACAGGAGAGATGGTGGTTTGGGTGTTGCCAAAGGATCCCTTGGGAGACAAAAAGGCTGAAGGACAATCTCGTGGCAGCCCCGGTGCTGTGGGTCACCGGCAGCGTTTGTTCTGGGGTAGTTTGAGGTCTGAACTGGGCTCTCAGAACAGCACAGTGCTTTTACCTTCTCCGCTGCAGACAGGAGCCCCCAACCAAGCATCTCACTCTCCTCACTTCTCCCAGCCCTCCATCCCCAGGACAGAGATGACAGAAGTCATCCAAACCCCCCCAGAGTTATGGAATCTAGACACCTTAACTCAAGAGCTGCAGAAAAGCCACTCGGAGCTGAGACACTCAGCCGAGCTCTAACTGGGAGACCCCATTTGCAGCTCCCAGCTCAGCGCTGGGATTCGGTCCAGCATGTTTGGTCCCGCTGCAGGACAGCGGGTTTCCCAGTGCCTGCAGCATCCTGAGGAGAAGCAGATGGTGCGCTAGTGCCTCTTTGCCTGGCTGGTGCCCAGCACAGATCAACCACGCTGGCTTTCCCAGTAGGATACTGGTGAGCCCACGTGACCCGGTTGCTCCCTGCAGAACGGCAAAAGGAGGTTTTACAGCATCTCCGCGTAGCTCCTTCTCCTGCGAGAAGTGGGACATGGCGCAGAAGCGGGAACGCAGGCTGCAGAGCTGACGCAGCACCGACAGCCTCCCTGAGCACCACCCCGAGGGGACAAACCCCTCTGCCCATCCGGGGCCCTCCCCACAGCCCGGCGCTCTGGGCAGGGCCTGGGGCAGCATCGGTCTGGAGAACACTGCAAAACACGCTGGGTTTACCCAGTCCCAGCATAAACCATCCTCTCCCCATAACCCTTCACGAGACACATCCCTCTCCCTCCCCAACGCCCAGCCCCAGGGCAGCCCCCCCGGAATTTCTGCCCCTTCTTTGTGTTTCCTGTTGCCCTCTACATCCACCTCTTGCCAGGACAAGCAGCAGCTGCGCCAGGGGCAGATCTCTGCCCTGCAGGGGCAGGGTAAAGGCAGCACGTGGCACAGAATCCCGGGGGCTGATCCACGCAGGGACACCATGTTTTGGGCTGCCTGCGATGGCAGGGCTCGCAAACCCTCTTCCGTGCTTCCCATTAACCCACAGCCAGCACACTCATCCCCCTGTGCCACACGCTGCCGATAGCCCCTGCAATACCACAAAGCTGAGCCCCACGAATCCTCTTACGTGGGTTTTACCGGAGTAATCGCATTAAACCACCCCCTTCTCGCCGGCACAAAACCAAAACGTAAAGGAGAAGGTGGTGAGGAGCCGACAAACTGGAGAGCTGAGCTCCTTAATGAATTAAGAGACATTAAAAGATGGGAGAGCCCTGATGGGATCCCAGCACAAGACCAAGTCTGGGGCTTTTGTCCATCCTGCTCTGGAGAAGCGCTTCCCAGGGCTGCGGGGGCTGTCGGTGCCGCACACCCCCGGTCCCGAGCACGTCTCTCCTGGCAGGAGGTCACCAAGGGATCCCAGAGCAACCTGCAAGGGCAAGCAGACAACCAGAGTCAGTCAGAAACTTTCCTGCCAATGGAGCTGAAAATCTTGTCATTATTATTTTATTATTGCCATGAAACTTCAATATGGACGTTGAAAAAAAAAAAACCCCAAAACATTAGGAGGAGAGGCTTTTCACCATCGAGTCACGTGTTACCACTATCTCTTCCCCCAAAACAATATGCTCCCAGGACTGACACTTTCCCCACAAAGCTAGAAGTTTGCTTTGATGAAATAGCCTTCCTTACTGAGATATTTTCAGCCAGTTTTTCTAAATATTACTCATAAAGGCCCCCTCCAGACAACCTCTCTCCCTCCCTGAGTTTGTTTATATGCTTTGAATTCTGTTAGGAAACCATCTCTCTACTTCAGCGATGTTTTATCCAAGTTTCCATATTTAGTTCTTTCAGCTATTCCTGCTCCTTAACCAGTGCACGACACCGGGACCCGATCGCGTCCTGGCTCTCCCCAGCGTCCCCTTCCCCTCCAGCAGCCGCCCCATCCTCCCCGCTCTGACCCACCCGGGGGCTGCGGTCCCAAATCACACCCCAGGCCCTGACCCCAATCCGGAGGCTTTGCCCACAAGGGCCGGGTGATTCCCTGCAGCCCAGGGAGCCGGTGGCAGCCCCGGGACCCCCGGCATGGCAAGGATGGGGAGCCCACCCTCTGGGAAATTCAAACCCAGCATTATTTTAGGGAGGGACAGAGTTAAAGTCGGCGAAGGAGGGTTTCCTCCTGGCACGTGGCTCCATGTCAGCCGCGGTGTGCAGCCTGCAGAGGAAACGCAGGGAAAGCACTGGAGGAATTTACCATGAGTGAAAAGAGACACTGCTTAGAGAGAAATTAGCGTCGGTATTCAGGGAGCCAAGGTGAGTCCAAGGGCAGCACGGGAACCGGGGCTGCTTCTCTGCTCAAACTTTCTCCTTTGGAAGGAACTAGGGCGCAAGAAGTGCCCCCTCGGTCCCTGTCCCCCCAGGAGGGCCACGCTCGCTCTCTGGCAGCAGCCGAAAGGCAGGGAGCACGAGGAGGCAGCGGGGATCGCAGCCGGGAGGTTTATGTGTTCCCGAAGGAGCAGGCACCGCGGCCACCCAGGCGGAGCAGGGACCAGCTGGCAGCACTTCAGGTCCGGCTGGAGGCTCCCGTGGGCAGCCCTGGGGGGCTGGCTGATGGACGTGGGGTCTGGCTGGTGACTCTTGGGGTCTGGGTGGCAATTCTTGGTGTCTGGGTGACAGTAGTGGCGTCTGGCCAGCACCAGCTAGAGGGAGAAGGGTCAGGTTGGCAGCTCTTGGGGTCCAGTTGATGGGTGTAGGGTTTGGCTGGTGACTCTCAGGGTCTGGCTGGCAGGTGTAGAGTCCTGCTGGTGGATTTTGGGGTCCAGTCGATGGGTGTAGAGTCTGGCTGGTGAATCTCGGGGTCTGGCTGGCAGATGTAGTGCCTGGTTGACGGGTGTAGGATCCAGCTGGAGGCTCTTTGGGTCCAGCTGGCACATGTAGAGTCCTGCTGGTGGATTTTGGGGTCCAACTGATGGGTGCAGGGTCCGGCTGGTAACTCTTGGGGTTTGACTGGCACGTGTAGGGTCCTGCTTGAGGCTCTTGGGGTCTGGTTGATGGGTTTAGGGTCTGGTTGGTGACTCTTGGGGTCTGGCTGGCATGTGTAAGGTCCTGCTTGAGGCTCTTGGGGTCCGGTTGATGGGTGTTGGGTCTGGCTGGCAGGTGAGGTGTGTGGTTGATGGGTGTAGCGTCCAGCTGGAGGCTCTCAGGGTCCGGCTGGCAGGAGAAGGGTGCAGCCAGCAGCCCTTAGGATCCGACTGATGGGTGTAGGGTCCAGCCGGTGGCTTTTGGGGCGCAGCCGGCAGCTCTCGGCACGCTGCTGCGGGGAGCAGGACGCAGCCGGCAGCTTTCGGGGGGTGCCGTGCAGCCCCGGGTCAGACCCTCGGGGGGGGGGACGCCGGCCCCCCTCGGCGGCAGCCCGGTCCGTCGGGGCCGGCCGCGGGGCTCCCCCGCCCGCCGCTCCCAGCAGCCCGCCGGGGCCGAGGGGAGGAGCGGGCACGGGCGGCGGCGGCGGCGGCGGCGGCGGCGGCGGCAGCGGCGGTGAGTGCCCGCGGCGGCGGCGCGGGGTGGGGCGCTGCCGGGCGAGCGGGACGGCCACCGCCTCGGTCCCCGCGGCCACCGGCGGGGAGCGGGGCCGCACCTGCCTCGGAGCATCCCCCACCGGCGGCCGGGGTGGGGGGGGGCGGTGATTTTGGGGGATGCCCATCGCGGATGCGGTGCCGGGGAGGAGCGGGACGGGCGCTGCGGCAGCCCCGGGAGGGTAGAGGGGAGAAGGGGGGTCCCGACCCGCGGTGGGACAGCCCCGGTGCTCCTCCCGCACCCCACGGCTGCCAACAAGGTGTGCTTGGCACCCCTAAAACATACTCCAGGCTCCGTGCGGAGACGTCATACCCCCAAAACATCGCTGCACTGAAAGCGTGGGGGCTGTGGCCACGCTCTCCCCATCCCCGAGGGCTCCCCGGCTGGGCACTGCCGGGGCCGCTTTACCGGAGCCCTCCCCGACTTGGGGCGGCGGGCAGCGTTTCCCAGCCAGTGGCTCGGGAACAGGAGCGCTTTTCCGTGCCATCCATCATCCCCGCTGAAAGCCCGTTGACGTCAACCCCATCCCGTGCACGCCGGTCCCGCCACTGGGGAAACGGGGGTTAGGGACTGGGGAAAGTGGGGGGTCCTGCCTGGGGAGGGCTTTGCATCAGGGCCTCACTCTCCTGCCGAGCAGCCCACGTAACGCCAGCACTCACCTCTTCCCGGCGTCTCCAGTCTGCACTTCGTATATCGATTTGACTCTGCTCAGTCCGGAGAGCCCATTCTGCCCTCCATGGTGTTTTGGGCAGGTGCTGTGGCTGGCTCTGTAGGGAAATCCATTAAAGAACTGGTGAGGAAGAGTGAAACGGTGCCCCAGGACAGGCAGAGGCCCCTGCGTTGCCCCCTGCTAACTCTAACTGGGGTTACAGTAAGTGGGGAGAAGTCCGAGGGCAGCGTGGGCATTGCTTACCCCCGCGCGGGTAAGCACCTGAGCGGGCATGGGCCTGCCTGGCCACTGCATCCGCTGGGCTGCTGCGGAGCGACGGCTGCTCTGCACCTCCAAAGGGGCCCCCCCAGAGCCAGGGCCACCGCATGGGTGCTCACACTGAGCTGCAGAGTTGTCCCTGCAGGAGGTGGTGGCCATGCCAGGCTCTGTGGTGGCCAGTGCCCGCTCCCGGGGGTCTGAGAAGTGTCACCAGGGGTCTTTCGAGGCTGAGCAAAACAATTAGCCCTGGGCTGAATTGCATCACTCGGCGCGCAGGGAACATCCCGTGGGGCTGCGCTGCTTATTTCATTAGTGTGTTGAGAGCAGGAGCCTGTGATCCCCTCGGGCCGGTGGCGCAGCACAGACCCGGCGGCTTCGCTGCCAGGCACCGCAGCCTGGGGACGTCCCTCGCCGCAGGACGAGGGGCCGCCTGCCCGAGCCAGCCCTGGCACGGCCGGCTGCGTCACACGGCCCCTTCCCCGAGCAGTGGAGCGGCTGCTCCTGCTCCTCTCCCCTCCAGCCCCAGTTTAGATGCGTGCCCGTTTCTTTCTACATCAAAACCTCTCGAAAGCCAGCCCTTCTGCTGCGCTCACGCGGCTCTCCCAAGGAGCCACGCACCATCTCCGACATCGCTTTGCCAGGGCAAACTCCTGCCGCCTCCCACGTCCCAGCGCTCCTGGGCTCTCGCTTCGTCCCCATTTCAGCCCCGTCCTCGCAGCACTGGTCGCAGTAGCCTTTGTGGGACACGGACACAGATGAAATGGCGGTGTCTTGGTCTGCCCCTTGCACATCAAACTGGGAGGCAGATCCCCACCGGCTTCCCCCGACACCCCAGGTCCATCCTCCCACAGCTTCTGCTGCCCCTCAAGCTTAGCCCCTGCGGATCGGGCCCATGGTGGGCTCACGCCTGCTCTCGCTGCGCCGCAGCCCCCTGGGAAGCATCAGCACATTGAGGCGAGATGCAGTCTAAGGTTATGAAAATGCCTAATTCTCCTGCTTATTAAAACCCAAGCCGTGCGGCACCATCTCCTTGCATCCATTTCAATGCGCTTAAAATGTTTTGTCACAGCATCTCAAATAGCAGGGAAACAGGCTCATTTAGTAATTATTTTAAAGCGATTTAGCGCAGGATTGACAGCCCTGCTGACACGCTGCGCTCACTGCCTGCCGGGTTCCGGGGCTCCCCTGAATGTGATGCTGTGTCCGAGTGCGGAGGGATCACTGTGGGACCCTCCCTGAAGTCCTCATCCTCCCCACAGACAAAGGGACTCCCGGAGCTGGAGGTCTCTCAGCCTGAAAATAGTGAATTGCACCTATTTTAGTTGCTGGGTGGTGGAGTGATGCGGGAGCGTTTGCCCTTCGCCCCAGGCACACTTGTGTGTTGCCGTCTCCCCGGCCGAGGCACCCCGTGCTCCGCGGAGCAGCGCCTCACCGGCAGCAGCACCTCACCGGGAGCAGCCGCTCCAGCGCCCCATCGGCCTGTCCTCCCGCTCTGCCGGGGCCGGCCCAGGAGAGCTGCCCCGGCTCCTCTCACCAGGTTGGGCACCGACCACGATGGGCATTTGCCACGGGCAGCGCCAGGCTCCCACCATCTCTTGGCATCGCTCCGGCTCACAGAAGTCTTCCTACGGCAAGCAAGATTTCTGCTGATCCCATAAGAAGCTTTGCTGTAATAGTGCAGTCTGAGCATTTAAAAAGCAACTTTTTCTGCAAACAGGCTGCCTCACCCCCCGGCTCCCGCTGGGCGCTGGAGCGAGCTGGGACCTGCGGGCTGGATGTGGCCAGGCAGGGTGGATTGGACCCAGTCAAACGGGGTCTGGGCTGCTGGCACCAGGCTGTCACGGGGCCATGCTCACCGATCTGCTGCTGGACACGGAGCTGGGGGGGCCGCAGGGAGCGTGGGTGGGTTTGGTCGCCCGTCCTGGAGCTGCAGAGCTGGTGGCTTGGTGCTGGGGAGCCCAACACGGGGCTGCGGCGTTGGGCATCTCTGCTGTGAGCAGGGGAGCGACCGGGGCAGAAGATGGTGAGATTTGAACCCGAGGGGACTTCACAGCTCTTGCCCCACGTGGGATACAGAGCCCCTAAAAGACAAAGCGATATTTGTAAGGCAGAAGGAGGAGGGAAAGGGGGGGCTGTTGGGTGCTGGCCATCGGTGGAAGGAAATCGGATGTTCTCTGCAAGAAGAGGAGCGCTGGTAGGAGCAGCAGAAAGCCAGAGCTGATAGCAGTCCTTCCCCTGGAGGAAGCAGCTCCATGAAATATTGATGGGATTCACACACACAGGCGAGCAGCGTGAGCTGCATTGCAGAGCTCGGAGCCGTGCAGCCGGGAAGGCAGCGGCTGCTGGGTAACGGGAAAAGCTCCTTCCCACAGCCCCTCCATGCTGGCGGAGGTTGGTGCTGGCCCCGGTGCCGTCGTGGCAGTACAAGCCCTCTGCCCAAGCGCCGGTGAGGGGCTGTTGGGGTCTGGGTGCAGGTGACCCCATCCCCGACCCATCCTGGGGCCACCAAAGGGCCTGGGCTGGTTTCTTCTGTCCCTGCTGACTCCCCATGGAAGTGGCCCAGTTTCCAGGGCTGCCTGGCTGCAGCATCACACCACTCAAGGCGGCTGCTGGCAGGAGCCACGTGCCCGCTCCTGTGTCCCCAGCGAGGTCCGGCTCCGTCCCGAGCTGCCTGTCATGGCCAAAACCAGCACCGGGGTGCAGCCAACGCAGAGACCACGAGATTTGCCCTGCTTGGTCCAGGCAGCACGTCTGTGGGATGCGAGCTGTCAGGGATGCCCCGGTGCTTGCTGCAGTGCCGTGAGCCCTCGCCACCGGACAGCTAGCCCAGCAGGCTGGGCTCGGCGGGAGCCGGCCGTCCCCCAGCCACAGCCCTGCCGGGTGGCTTTTGCTCCTCTGATTCTTTTATGTTGCCTAGGAAACGGCGGGATTCAGCACAGATCTGATTTAACCGAGCAGCAGACGTCATGTAGGGACATGGGGGAAAGGGACAGTGTGGTCAGGGCACTGGCCCTGGGCTCCCGGCGTCTCGGAGGGGGTTTAGCCCAAGATCAGGCCACCAGACAGGGGCAGACATGGGTGCCCCTGGCTCCCACCCAGTGAAGGATGGCTGTGAGGTGGGTGCAGGAAGATGCCGTGTTCCTGCCTGTCCCTCCTGGAGATACTTGGCTCCCTGTCCTGGTGCTCCCAGACGGATCCTGTCTGCCAGGAGCACTGATTCCGCTGGAGGCGCGGCCCCCAGCCTGGCTGGAGATGGACACGTACTCCGTGAGTGGGGATGGCAAGGAGCTCACCGCGGCCGAGGTGTGTGTGGGCACAGCCAGGAACAGGGAAGATTCACCCTCCGGCACAGAACAGCGGGTTCTTGTGTGTCAGTGCTGCACTGGAGACCCCACGCAGGGCTGTGGCTCCGGTTACCTCTCGCTCGGGCTCCCAGCGGAGCTCCCAGTCTGTCCCCGCACACAGCACACGGAGGAGAGCGCCTGGAGCAGGAAGGCTGTTCAGACCCGAGCCACTCCCAGCCTTCAGGAATACCATCCCACTGCTCATCCCAGAAGAGATGCGATGCGTTGCTTGGGTCACTGGAAGAGCTGCTCTCCATGAAACCATCTCTCAGCCCTTGAGGATGTCCCCAGGTCGCAGCATTGCCTGCTGCCACCAACATCCCATCGGCAGGTCCGTGCAGGGACCGAGCTCTTCCCCCACACCATGACCATCAGCACTTCCCATCTTGGTGGAAAGCCTCCTGGTGCCGCAGACAGACCGGGCTGCGCGGTTGCCTTCTCGGCAAAGCCCCGTGTGCCAGCGCTGCCAACACAAGCGGCTCCTGGTGCTGCTCTGCCATCCCATCCCATCCCATCCCTCCCGGAGGCAGCGCCAGCACCCGATGGCGCAGCTCAGCAGCTCCGGTGGTTTCCCTTCCTGCTCCCACCCAAGCACAGGGTGGGATTTTGGAGAATCATCCGTCCTGGAGCAATGTGGCCAGAGCATGCACAGAGTTTGCCCCGTGGCCCTCCTCCTCTCCTTCTTCCTGCCAGGCACAGGGTTGCCAGACCTTCCTCGGACAACAGCCAGGCCTTTTCCAGGTGCCCCGGCTGGAGCACCCTCGAGCAGGAGCTGCTCCAGGGGGATCCCCGAGCACAGCCCTGGCTTGGCCCCATCCCAACTTCTCCCCTCTAAGCTCCACATCTCCCACAAATGGAGCACATTCGGACCCATCCTTTAATTTCAAGGTTTCTGTTTCCCACGGAGGTTGCGCAGGATTAGTGCCGTGCCTGCCACGCGCTTCAGCCGGAATATAACTTTGATAACCCGCCTGGGCAATGGGATGCGCAGCTCCAGCAGCTGGAGTTACTTGCAAGTTCCCAGCTCATGTGCACTGAATTATGCCTCTTGCTGGGCAATTAAATTTATATGAACAACTGCCTATCAAACCTGAAGCAGTTAATTAGAATTAAGTACTTTTAGGGGAAATAAGCCCTTGCTTTACTTCCCAACAGAAGGAGGAGCACGTGCTCGCGGGCTGCGCTGCTGCGGCTCACCCCAAGCGCGGTGTGCCCTGCTCAGGACTGGCAGCAGCAGCTCTTTACAAGCTTTGGTTTTGTTTGCTTGTTTTTTTTTTTTTTCCCCAAAAAGTGCAGATTTTAGGGCCTACCTGCTCCAGGCGTCGGCAGCATTTCAGTGTTCTCCCTGCAGGCGGGGGGCTGCAGGGGCAGCCGGGGGCAGGAGGACCCACCGCCCTATTGCCGGGGCTTTCCAACCCCGTCTCTTCCTGGGATGGCCGCCTTGGGGGGCTTCGAGGGAGCAGAAACCCCCTAAAATCCCTCTGCCAGCTTCCCTGGCGAGGCAGCATCCCAGCCAGCCCCGCTTACTGCTGGGTGCTCATTTATCACCTTCCTCCTCCTCCTCCTCCTCCTCCTCCTCCTCCTCCTCCTCTCCCCGCCCGCCCCCAGGGACCCTTCCCCACCTGTGCAGGGACACCACGGGCTCCTCCCTCCTTCTCCACAGCCTTTGCCAAAGCACCCAATTTTCCCCATCAATGCTTTGCCCCCCGTTTCTATCTCAGTGGGATGTTTTTTGGGCCAGGGCTCCCTCTCAGCCCTGTTCCTCGCCACTCGCAGCCCCTGACACCGTGTGGGCAGCGGGATGTGCCGGCGGCGGGGCCCTACAGCTCTGATGGCTCCCCGGGGTCACCTGTGACCCCCCCACCCTTGCTCCCTGCTTTTCCCAGCTCCGTCACCCCCCCGGCAGGTCCGTGATGCCCGGCTGGGGGGACCCAGGGGGTGACCGGGCACCCGAAGCCTGGCCCAGGGATGCCCCCAGCCCCACCGAGGCGCGTCCCACCCCGCTGGACCGCTCTGCCCCTGCTCGGGGCTGGGAGGAGAACTGGGTCAGCCATGTAACCATGGAGATGCTGAAGGAGATGCTGAAGCAGCGCCGGCACAGCCCCGCTCTCCAGAACCCTTTAAAGATTAACCAGCCCCGTCACCCTCCGTCTCCAGCCGGGGATGGGGCTGGGGGGCTGAGCCTCCTCGGCGGGGGGAGCGGGGTGGCTGCTGCCCAGTCCTCCTCCACCTGCGCAGGGCGGTAAGATGCCTCCGTCTCCTCTTTTCCTTGGGGGTGCCAGCGCGGGGAGGGCTCGGCCCCAGCAGCCTTGCCGCAGCGGCGATGGAAATGCAACAGGGAGCCCGTTTTCCTGCCGGTCGTGCTCGTCTGCGACTTGTGCATCGGTGCCGGGCGCTGGCTGCGTGTCCGCCCTGCAGCAGAGCAGCTGGGGGGATGCTACAGCCATGACACCTCTCCCGGCTGCTCAGCCGGTGCCTGGTGGCTCCCTGCGTCCTGCAGCCATCCCAGTCCATGGGGGAACGGGGCCTGGCTCGCTGGAGAAGGACGGTGTGTGGCGGCGGTAAGGGCTGGCGGGGGCTGCGGGAGCTGCCCCCCACCCCGGCAGCTCGGGGATGTGCTTCCATGGCAGGGAAGCAGGGGGCTTGCGTGCGATGCAGCCGCTGCTGGAGCATCGCGGTGGTTTGTTCTGAGAATGCTGGTGTTTTGCCAATATAGAGGATAAATAAAATCTGGAGCGGGGGTGAAGGGAAGCGTGGTGCCGATCCCTGCGTCCCCCCACCTGCTGCTGGGGACGGGGAGCCGGGGGAGAGGCAGCATCAGGGCTGCCTGCGCCAGCCGGGCATGCTGTGGTGGTGGCCGGGCATGCTGTGGCGGTGGCCAGGGATGCTGTGGCGGTGGCCGGGCATGCTGTGGCGGTGGCCAGGGATGCTGTGGCGGTGGCCGAGGGTGCTGTGGCGGTGGCCAGGGATGCTGTGGCGGTGGCCGGGGATGCTGTGGCGGTGGCCGGGCATGCTGTGGCGGTGGCCGAGGGTGCTGTGGTGGTGGCCAAGGGTGCTGTGGCAGTGGCCAAGGGTGCTGTGGCGGTGGCTGAGGCGGCTCGGCAGTGGCAGCCACGGGCTCTGGAGCTCTTGGTGCTCGGGCTCTGGCTGGGCTCCACTCAGCAGCGAGCGCCGGGCGCCCCCTGATCCCCCATCCAGCACCCGCTCCCCGCAGAGGCCAGAGGCAGATTGTGAAAAGAGATAAGGGGTAAAATTATGGGCAGGATAAAGAAAATCCTTCCCTTGGGCTGAGGAGCCTGCGCTCCCCGTCCTTTGCAGTGGATTATCCTCGTGTGTGTTGCATTGGGAATGATCCCATTAGCGCTGTGATCTCCTGATCTAATTTGCCTCCACCAGAGCCTGGTGCTCTCCTGGCGGCTGAAGTGCCGAGCGGGGAAAACAGCAGCAGGAGCCTTTTGTGTGTTCCTGGCGGGGGAAATAACGGGGCTGGGTTGTGCCACGGCCCTTCTTGCCCGTGAAGCTGCCGGGAGAGGCCCGAGCCGGGCGCTGCACCCGGCTGAGCCCCTGCAGAGGGACGGCGCTTGTTTCGGCACAGTCTCACGGCAGGTTTGCAGGTGGGGAAACTGAGGCATGGGGCCGGGAAGCTGAGGATGCACTGGGGCTGCAGTTGGGATCCATTCCTTGCCGTAGGCTGAGAAACCCCAGCCCTTGTGAGCGGCCACAGCGGGTTTGGAGCCTGGAGAGCAGTGGGTGGCGTTGGAAAACACTCATCCCAAAGGTCCCGGAGGTGGCAGCTCAGCCCCGACCCCTCCTCGAGGAGACGCTGAGCGTAGGGCAAGCGCTGCTGGCTGCTCTCGCCCATCTCGGCTTGGCAGGATGGCCGGCTCCGGAGCTGGTGCTCACCCCACGCCGACGGCTTTATCCGAGGGGCTCGAACTCTCCTGCGGGTGTTTGCTCGGCAGCAAAGGCAGGACCCCCCCCCGCAGGGTGTACACAAGAGGAAGCACGTGCTGCAGTTGTGGTGCACCCCCAAATCTTGCCGAACACAAGTGGCTGTGCCGGGGTCCCGCTCGGCGCTGAGCAGGGCTGGGGTGAAAGCGGTGGGACACGGCTACGCGCTCACCCAGGCAGAGCAGGGACGGGGGGAAACACCAGCCAGAAGGGAAACCGGGGGCGGCTGCTGCTCTCTGGGAGCTCGTTAATGATATTAATGACTAATCGCCCACTTGCCCCTGTTTGCATCCCTTCTGTAATTGATAAATCAGCAGTGCTGGAGACGAGCCCGCGGCTCCCGTCGGGTCTCAGCCCAACCCTGCCCCACGGAGCTCCTTCCCCCGATGGCAGCGGGCAGCAGAAGCCCCCGCCGTGCCCCACTGCCCGTCCCCAGCCAGAACTCGTCCTCGACGCTTGCAGCCGTCTCTCTCTCTCTCGAAAGAGAAATATTTTTCCAGGCGTTGCCTCCCATCCATTATCATAAAGTGGCTTCACTTGGCCTGGAGTTAATAATTCACCTTTCCTTGGAAGATGGATGCTCCCAACCCGCCGGAGTTTAAATATTCATGGGGAAGGGAAGGGAAGGGAAGGGAAGGGAAGGGAAGGGAAGGGAAGGGAAGGGAAGGGAAGGGAAGGGAAGGGAAGGGAGCCACTGCTGCGCCACGCGGGAGGTCTGGCAGCCGCATCACAGCCTCTGCTGCCAGCGAACACCGCGCACCCCGGCACCCCCAGCACCCCTGGCTCAGTCCCTCCAGGCTCCGGTGGCTGCCGGGGCTCCACAGTGGACCCGGGTGTCAGGCGGCCATGTCAGGGCGCAGCGGGGCTGCTGCAGCCACCGTGAGGAGGAGGAGGATGCACGGGAGGAACTTTGTTAGTTGCAATGTTGGACGCCTTCAGCGGGGGCGGACGGGGCTGTCCCCAACCCTCAGGGTCACCTCCTGCTCCTGAGCCTGGGGGTTGGTGACGCACCGAGCCCTCTGCCCACCGGTGGCTCCCTCCCGGCCACCACGGGCTGGCCGGGTTCCATGGGACAAGGCTGGTGGGTCCGCCCCATGCAGGGGGGTCCTGCACCCCTTCCCTCGCCAGCCCCGGGTGGGTAAAATTGGTGCTGGTGGGTTGTGCCACCTGAATGTCATGGCTTTGGGGGATCATCTGTCCCCGCGTGACTGCTCTGGGTGGGAGCGCGGTGACGTGGCCAGTGCCACCGCCTGGCATTGCTGGCTTTGACGCGTCCCCTGGCTTCTCCGCCCCCCCACCCCTGCAGCTGATCCCACCCAGCACAGCCGGGGCCGGCGAGCAGGCGAGCGGCTGACCATGTTCAACGGGGATGCCAGCTCCTCAGCGGCCAGGAGCGTCGTCCGCAGCTCCAGCATCAGCGGCGAGATGTACAACATCGAGAGGAGCGCGCGGGGCAGCGCCGACTCCGTCACCATCACCGCCAGCAAGAAGCGACGCTCCAGCCTGGGCGCCAAGATGGTGGCCATCGTGGGGCTGTCCCAGTGGAGCAAGAGCACGCTGCAGCTCAACCAGACTGGTGAGACCCCCCCCAGCACCCCCACAGCCCCCCCTTTGCTTTTAGGAGAGGGGCAGGCTCCTGGCTGCCCAAAGCAATACTTGAGCCACATGTGTCTGATGGAAACACCTAAAAAAGCCCAACCCCCCCCCCCCCCCTCCCAGCACTTCTCCAGGTGTCAAATCCATCGGCAAACCTGAGCTGGGGACGTTGCTGGAGCTCTGCCAGCGGGGGGTGGTGGACCTGGGCTCAGTCTCCCCCCCCCAGTAACGGCCAGTACCGGCTGTGGGCAGGGAGGGAGCTCGGAGAAAGGACTTGTCAAACGCTCTGGCTCTGGGAAATATTTAAATGCTTAAAATAACTTTTTAAAGGGCGGGGGAAGCAAAAAAGCTCATTTTAGTGCAGACTTTCTCTCTAGTTATCGCTTTTTTATTCTGGCTCTTGTTGGTATTTCATGATTCGGGAGATGTTCTATAAAGAGAGGAGCTAATTTGGAGCCCTGCACATCCCAGGTGTTTCTGAAGGGCTGTAATTATCCCCAGGAGCCAGGTGAGAAGTGCCGGAGCCGGGCACAGCCGCACCTGGGGACGGCGGGACTGGGACCCTCAGGGCTGCGGGTGCCCAGGGGAGCAGCGCCCGTGCCGGGGGGGCTGCCAGGACCAGGCAAACGCTTCCGTGGGGGCAGCCCGGAACGAGCAGGACAAACCTGGCTCCCCCATGAGCAGCCGCGGCGCCGTGCCGACACACACACGGTCACGCAGCGGGAGCGGGGCTGCCGGCGATGCCAGGGATGGATGCTGGGTCCACGCTCCTCCTTCTGCCATCTGCCGCCGCTGGGGACATGTGGCAGCAGGGACAGTGTGACCGCATGGGGAAAGGGAGACTTTGCTGATCAGCCCATGTTGGGGCTGTTCCTGCTTGCGGCACCAGGGGGGCCTATGGGACCCCCGTCCCCTGCGGCACAGGGACATCGTCACACGTCGATGGCGCTCTGGGGATTTTGGAGGCTGGGGGGTGGCTCGGCAGCAGTTGCTGGGATGGTGTCAGCACACGTGAGCTGAGTCTGGCAGGTCTCAGCACACAGGGGAGGTGACTGTGGTGCGGGGGGGGCTCTCAGCCATGCAAAGGCACGATGGCGAGGGCTGTGGGGAGATGGGGCTGGGATACCGGGGGTGCAGGCAGCCCGTGGCTCTCCAGCAGGGTGTGAGTGGCACCGGGACACGTGCCTGCGCGGGGTCCTGCAGGGTTTCATCCCCAGGGATGAAATCTGAATCACTAAATCACGCTGAGTAACGTACCCAAAGTGGGGAGCAGCACGTGGGGAGGCTCCGGCTGTGCTCGGCCTCCCGGTTCATCCGTCTGGTTTGACGCCCATCCCGCAGGAGGGTGCGGGGGCAGCCAGTGCTTCCCGGGCTCACCCCCTGTCTTGGCTTCCAGAGGGTGGCCCCAAAAAGCTGCGCAGCAACATCCGGAGGAGCACGGAGACCGGCATTGCGGTGGAGATGAGGACCAGGGTCACCCGACAAGGCAGCCGGGAGTCCACCGACGGCAGCACCAACAGCAACAGCTCCGACGGCACGTAAGGCACCGTGCCGGGGCGGGGGGGGGGGCGGGAGCTGGGGCTGGGCACCCCCCCTGTGCTCCCAGGGGCTCTCACTTCATCCCGATGCTCCACGGAAGCCCTTTGCCCTCCCCGGCACAGGTTCATCTTCCCCACGACCCGGCTGGGCGCCGAGAGCCAGTTCAGTGATTTCCTCGACGGGCTGGGGCCGGGCCAACTGGTGGGGCGGCAAACGCTGGCCACCCCGCCGATGGGTGAGTGCCAGCCACGGTGGGGGGGGGGGTCCCTGCACGGGCAGGGGGTGCCAGTGTCATCTCCAGCCCCGCAGAGCGAGGGTTGGGGTTGCATCTTGGCTGGCGCGGGGCTGGGCAGGGCAGAAGGACGCTCCAGCGAGAGGGAAGGGGCTGCTGGGGGGGGGGCGGGAAGTGGCCGTGTGCTCCTCCATGGGGCACGGGCTCCGGGGGATAGGCTTGATCCCGGCAGTGTCCTGTGCCGAGCACATGCCGGGTGGGTGCATGGCTTGCAGGAACCCTGGCCTTCCCTGCTGCTCCCGCTGCCGGCTCCGCGCGGGGAGGGAACGTCAGGCAGGGCTCCGGGCAGGACACCCGCCGGGGGAAGCAGCAGCTCTGCCTTTTCCCGAGGCCTCTCACCTGCATCAGCTCCTCCGAGCATCCCGCTGCAGAGGAGACCCAACTAAACCGCCTTTTGTTCCGTTTTTCCCTTTGAAATCCAAAATGGCTACAGGAAGTCCCCCCATAAGTTTGAATTTCCAGCCAGCAGCAGCGTGTCCCCGGCGGCTCCCAGGACACACCAAGGTGTCTGCCCCATGTCCCGCTGCGGGGCCGGAGCTGCTGGCAATGGGGAGAGCTGCCCTGGGGGCGACACACCAGGGTCCCCTGTCCCACCCCCCCGTCCCCACAGCACAGGGACCTGGTCCTGCTGGCCCCGCATAAACCCCCGGGAGGATGGGAGGGAAGGGAAGGGGGGCAGTTGGACCCCTCTGGGTTTGCCCACCTTCCCCGGGAGGGGACACGTCCAGCTTCCCTTGGGACAAGGTCCCAAAGTGCCGAATCCCTACGGCATCAGCCGGTTCCTCGCGCAGCCCCCGGTGCTGGCCCTGATTTGCTGTTGAAATGCCAAGTGTGTTTTGAGACCATCCAGGTTCATCTCGCTCCTATTAAACCCCGCTGGGACGTCAGCTCACCCCTTCCCCGTCCCCATTCTCCCCCCCCCGGGGCCACAAGGCAGCGAGCGACGGGGACCCGCCAGCCAAGGGACGTACGTACGTACGGGCAGGACAGCGTAAGTGGGAGAACACCTTCACCCCGAGATCCAGAGGTGCCCGGCCACGTTTCCTCCTGCAGATGCCCCTCCGCAGGGAGCGGGGAAGGACCCCAGTGAAGCACTGGGGAGATGGGGGCTGGTGGGTGCTGGCCCCCAGGGGGTGCTCAGCCACCGACCCCTCCTGCTCTTGCCAGGGTCTTGCCTCCCCCCCGGCTGAGGGCATTGCCCGGCCAAGGCACATCCCTGGTTAATCCCAGACCCTTTTCTCATCATGAGGGAAAAAACGCCGCCGCGAGGCTGCCGTGGGATGGAGCCAGCGAGGAGGGTGGGGAAGGGGGGGCTCTCACCTGGTTCTCTCTTTGCTGCTCAAATCCAAGCGTCTTCACATCAGCTCGGCTTTGTCCTTCCTCTAAATTCAGGATAAATCACGCTCCGGGGGCGGGATGCTCGGGGCGCTTGTGCGCTGGGTGCTGAGGAGGGGGCGCAGGCGGTGGCAGTGGGGGAAGGGGCTGCCGGCCCCGGAGATGACAGCTCCCGCCGGCTTTTCGGCAGCACCGAAAGGGAGAGCTGGGGGGGGACGCAGAGCTGGGGCCGTCCCCGGGGGGAGGTGGCCATCGGGAAGGTGCTGAGCGTGTCTCGCGTCTCGTCCCCCCGCCCCAGGCGATGTCCACATCGGCATGGCTGACCGCAACGGGCAGCTGGAGGTGGAGGTGATCCAGGCCAGGGGACTCATCCCGAAGATGGGCTCCAAGTCCATCCCTGGTAGGTGGCTGGGGAGGGAGGGGGCCGGAGGGGGAGTGATGGGGGACGGGTGCTGTGCTGGGACCGTCGCAGGAGCCAGCTCCGAGTCAGCGTTTCTCACCCGTTTTCCGACGCAGCCACCTACGTGAAGGTTTACCTGTTGGAGAACGGCGTCTGCCTGGCCAAGAAGAAGACCAAGGTGGTGAAGAAAACCTGCGACCCGTCGTACCAGCAGCCTCTGCTCTTCGAGGAGAGTCCCCAGGGCAAAGTCCTGCAGGTGACGTGCGCCCCGCACGGATTCTGGGGGACAGGGCGGGATCAGGGGAGCAGGGACAGGGCATAGAAACCCAGTGTCCTCGCTGCTGTCCTTCAGACTGTAGCCTCCCTGTCCTCTGATCATGGCCAGGCACGCTGAATTTGCCGAGTTTTCCCCCAAAACTCCCACCCAGCGAGCGGGGCAGCTCCCCCAACGCCTTCTCTGCCCTGCAGGTGATCGTCTGGGGAGATTACGGGCGCATGGACCACAAGTGCTTCATGGGGATGGCCCAGATCATCTTGGAGGAGCTGGATCTCTCCAGCGTGGTCGCGGGCTGGTACAAACTCTTCCCCACCTCCTCCCTGGCCGACTCCAGCATCGGGCCCCTGACGCGCCGCCTCTCCCAGTCCTCCCTGGAGAGCTCCACCAGCCCCTCCTGCCCGTAGGCGCCGCGCGGTGGGAGAGGCCAGGAGGGGAAAGGAGACGTCCTGACCTACCAAAACTGTTAGTGGAGAGCTGTAAATATCCTGTCCTTTTTTTTTTTTTTCTCTTTTTTTCCTTTTTTTTTTTTTTTTTTTTTTTTTTAAAATCTCCTTCCCAAAACAAACCTGCTCTCAACCCGCTCCCCGCCGAGCATGCATCCTGGTGCGCAGCGGGGGGATGCTGCAGAGGGAGCGGGGACCGTGTGTTTTGAGGCAGGGGGAAGGAGAAGCAAACACACACCACCCCCCCCGGTGGGCTGCGACGCCGACCGCCCCCGAGACTGTTACCGCACCTCGTCCCGCTGGGAAGGAATCGAAGCGACGCGTTTCTCTCCCGACCACCCGGCGAGAGCATCTCGGTCTGACTCGAGCAGCGCCTCGACGAGGTTTCTGTTCCTCCGATTCCATTTCCTTGCCTCTGAGGAAAAGGTAGCTTTTCAAAGGGGGAAAAAAAAAAATCCAACTCAGCACTATATTTTTTTTTTTTTTTCCAAGGAATGTAGCATCTTCTATTATGTAGCTTTGCCACGTGCTAACAACACACTCACTCTCTGCAATATCTAAGAGACTCCGGGTGGACCGGAAACATCTGCCAGTCACTTCCCGTTTGTTCGTTTTCCAACACAAATCCCGCCACACTCAGCAAGCACTTCTGGTGGCCATTTTTCTTTTTTATTTAACTTTTTTTTTTTTTCCCCTTCGGTAGCATGTAGCCTGTGACCAGTGACATTGCCAAAGCGAGAGAGGACAGAAAAAGGTGCACTCACCTCCCCCGAGCACACGCTGGTCTCACCCTCCTGTTTCACCACTGACCCTGGGCTTGTGCAGCCAAAACAAGACCCAAAATATAAACTCTGTGATGCCTCACGTGGAAATTGGAGTCAGGAGAAAGTGATGCGACACAGCAGGAAAACCGTGATGCTGGCGGATCTTCTGGATCCCAGCTCCTTCCTCCCACAAGGGCCAGCTCGGGGTCCAGGGTGCTCTCCTGGGGTCCAGGATACTCTCCTTAGATCGGGGATGTTCTCCTGGGGTCCAGGGTGCTCTCCTTGGATCGGGGATGGATGTTCTCCTGGGGTCCAGGCTGCTCTCCTCCATACTTGAATTCCAAGTAGGAGCCGAGGGTTGGCCGGCCCCACGGCAGGACGCACCTTTCTCTAACTCTCGACTCGTTGGTACGCTACAGGGGAACATCTCAACAGCATCTTCTGCTGATCTGGAATTGGGGTGACTGAGAGGTTACGAACAAAGGACTAAATGCTTTGACTTTATTATCAGGATGAGTGTTTTGGGTTTTTTGTTTGTATGTTTTCTTTGTTTTTAAAGCAGCATTTTGGTTCCCCCCCGAGGGACCAGTTCTTGTAGCAAAACCAAGAATTATGGAAGCTTTTTTTGAAGGTGCCTAATGAAATTTGCTGAAAATACTCAGGGGAGACACCACTAGAAACTCTGGTTTCTTCATAAAATATACTTAACACAATGACTGTCCTGAAGGATCAGTTTCCAAAAGAGAGGAAAAAAAAAACAACCAACACACCAAAAGATGAGCAGTCTTGAGACTGGAAGAGGACGAGAGGTTAATGGGGAATTTTTGCCGAGCAGATAGCTCTGACCTTCAGTCTTTAACACAAATCAACCCACAGCACAGTTGGGATTTTTTACAATTATTTATTGGCAAAGCAGAGAATTCCACAATGCACAGAGCACAACAAACCAACCTGTGGTTCTCCTGGTGACGCCGGGACCGATGAACCAGCTCAAAGCTGTTGCCAGAACGGAGCAAAACCACAGCCGCAGGACCAGCCCGTTGCAGCGACGCTCTTCCCTCCACAACCCCAAAACAGGGGTCAGCGAAACTCGGTGGCTGGTTTACCCGACACCGCAAGGATTTTAGTGACATCGTGTCAAGGAATTTCAGCTGCTATGGTGGATTTTGGAACTTTACAAATCAAAATTTAAAAAAAAAAAGAAAAATCACTGTAGACCTCTGAGAAGAGAGCGAGCTGGATGCTGCTGCGGCGGGGATGGAGAGGGTCTGCCCGAGGCCCCGGTGCCCGCCTCCTCGAGGATTAAATCCTCCTTCCCCAGAGCGGTAAGTGCTCGTTCGAGCAACACGCGCTGGTGTCTGAGCTCGTGCTGAATGTCAGTGTGCAGGACGGCGGGACGCACGGACGGCCGCAGGCGGTTTGGGGAAGCAAACTCGGTGCCCTGACTGCCGGGACAGGGATAAACAACGGGCTGAACGCGACGTTCCTTCCAGAGCACGGAGCAGTTATATGAGGCCAGCGACGCCTGCATGAGGCTAAACTTTCTCTGCCCTGGAGTGCCGGATTTTTGAATACACGTGAGGGAAGGCATCTTAAGAGGAAAAGCTTTCTGCTCCTTCAAGCTAACATTATTTGCTTTTGCTTTACAAACTTTATTGCAACAGGAAAAGGAAAAATCTGCCTGTGGCGGGACAATAACCATGTCCGCGGGGAACGGAACAGCAGCGTGGGCAGAGCTCTGCGGGTATTTTCTGCTCACTGGTGCGGAGACAGCATCCCACCCCCTTCCAGCACGGAGCTGGCTGGCTGTGCGGCTCTCCAGAGAGGCGCAGAGATCTCCCGGTCCCTCTCTCCACGAGCAACACAAGGCTGTTCTGGAGCTGGAGGACAGAGGCGGATGCCGACAGCAGCAGCCCCGGCACAGCCGGGCAGATGCACCCACGGCAGCAGACGCCTCAGCTCCAGCAAAAGGCTCCCTGGTTCCGCACCAGTTGAAAACCCCGCCCTTGCTGGCCCATGGAAAATCCAGAGAAAAGACCTGCCACAGCCGGAAGGCACACCTGGGTACTCCAGGGAACACGGAAAACCCAAGTACTTTGGCTTATTCATCATCATCGATAGACTGAGGGTGCATCAGAGAACAGCGCAGCTCACACCAGAACAAACTGCACCCCAGTTCTTTCCCAGTGGGGTACTCTCGTTTGCTGGGTTCGTGGGGAACGATTCCTCCTGCTCAATGAGAGACTGGCAAGGTGGAGCCACCGTGCCAGTGACTTCCAGTGACCGTCACTCACTAGACAAACCGAGATCCATCAAAACCTTAACGTCTTCACTGTCAGCAACACGCGTCCTGTCCGCCCGGGGGCTGGGACTCACTTCTCCGGGGAAGCATCTGGGTCAGGACCCACCTTATGCTGGTGTGGAAAAACCAAAACGGGAGGAGAGACGGAAACGTGCCACGTTCACATCGCGGCATCAGCTCCTTCACGTCTCTGAGCACCGGGGACCACGTGCCAGATGCTTTCCCTCCTCCAACAACAAGAACAAAGAGGCCAAGACACCCAGTTGCTTTCTACACACAGAAAAACCACAAGCTTCTGGACTCCAGGTTTTTTTCTGGGGGAATGTTATATTGCAAAGGGCATTTATTTTTTTTTTTTAATGTACTATATGATTTGCAAAAGGTGGCTGCGCTGCCTAGGTATTATGCACTTTGTTATTTCCTCCCTTTCTTCCACCGTCCATCAGGAAATTCAAACCATTTGACTTTCCAGGTATTTTCCCCTAGAAAGAATAATTAAGTCTTAAATGGAATTAAACTTGAAGCCCATTTTCTACCCAGCAGCAAGCGAGCAGCCAGTAGCACCCGGCACCCACCTGAGACACAGAAGACCTTACCATAGGCTGGCCGACAGTAGATGCTGGTGTCGGAATCAAGGCACCCTACTTGAGTAACAAGGGTGGATTTTGCCAAAATAGCCTGGAAATTATACTTAAACATCCCCTAAACTCTAGTAAAAAAAAAATAAAAGTCTTGGCTCCGCAGCAATGCACAAAAAGCACTAGATGATTTCGTGCCCAGGCCTAAGTTATCCCTGGGTTTTCTACAAGCCTGGAATGGGCTTTATTTGCCAAAGTTGAGTGACTGAGAATTTTCTAGGCTGCCAGAAGGTGGGCCAGGCCTCTGGGCTCAATCAGAAATTAGCTCCTGTTTCATCTATGTCATAGTACGTTGAAACCATGGGGAGAGGATGCTTAGACAGACTTTTCCTGAGATCGAGTGAGACACAGAAGCAGTTACCTGGCCAGCAATCACAAAACTAAACCTAGTAAGTGGCTTTGGAAAATGCCACAGAACCACCGAGATGGTGGGAAATATTCCCTCCACGACCACCTTTTCCAGCTCTTAAAACCTTTTCTCCAGAAGCAGTTACAGATGTAACTCACAATAGCAAATACGAGACCAGAAACTGGCACAGGAGCGGGACGGGGATTCCCTTTGCTGAGAATCCCTTCTGGTCACCACCTCACGCGCCCGCTCTAGCAGCGAGGAGGTGTGAAACACCAAGCCTGTGTTTGCCGGTGTTTGCCCACATCGGTGCCCGTGGGGAGTTAACGCCTGTGAACACCTGAGCTTGTTTAAGTGGGCTTGCAAACACTCAGCCGCAGCGAGTACAATATAAGGGTCTTTACTGATATAAGGCCATTTATAAACACATCAGCAGTGATGTTTTTCCAGGCATAAAGAGTCTACCTTCTGTTTTCTTCCAGTTGACTCAGACACTTCTTCCCAGATTGATGTGAAACGCTTGGACAATGCATATCTGTAAACTTCCTTAGGGGTGTGCATTTGGTTACTGATTTGGAAAATAACTGCATTTTAAAGGTCAAGGAACAGTGTTCAGGCACCGTTCTTCTTGATGGCTGAACTCAAAGTCTGAATGTGTTTCGCATCACAGATGGAAAGAGATATGAAGAGCTCCCTCCCCTTTCCTTTGGGTTTTTGTGCCTCCAGACAGATCTGTAGAATTACCTTCGGGAAAGGCAAGGTTCGCAGCCCGTGATGCGCTGAAGGCACGACGCCCCGCTCCGCTGTTTCTCTAGCAAAGCTGTTTCAACTGGAAGTCTTCCTTCTACTTCACGTCCGCAGGCACAGAGAACACCCCAACCCTTGGCTGGTTGTTAGAGGTGCAGGAGTTATGTGTAGGAGCTAAAAAGAAGGTTGAAAGGCTGCAGAAAAGATTTCCTATGGAAAAAAAAAAGCAAGCATCTGCAGTAAGCAGGGTTGGAATGGGTGGGGTACAGACGTGCTACGGGTAACAGCTGAAGTCCTACAAAACAGACTCAGTGACCCAATGTGACAGTAACACTCACCTTAACTGAGCTGGTCCGTGTTTGGGGAAGATGTAGGTTTTAAAAGTAGACTTAGAAAAACAATGTACAGTAAAGGGCCTAAGTGTTTGTCTTGCTGTCCGAATAACCGCCGCACTGTTTGACCCCCATCATCTGCCTCGGGCGCAGACGCCAGGACGGCACACGGGAGCACCCAGGGATCCCGCAGAATTGGTGGCTGCCCCCGGGACTCAGGAGCTGGTGTGTGACCACTGGGCCTGTCTGAGCTCCGATTATTGGTATACCTCATTTATTATTTTTTTTTCCCCTTCTTTTTCTCTCTCTCTCTTTTTTTTTTTTTTTTTTTTTTAAGAACCAGAGCTTAGTGCACTCTCTCACATTCAGGTTATTTTTTGTTGTACCTGTGCAATGAAGAGCAATGCCACGGGGTGCGCACTGACCGCCGGCTCCCAAGCTGGCTGCTGCCAGCCCCACCTCTGCTTCATTTAGCACCTGCACTGTCGATTGCTGAGCGAAAGGGCAAGGGAAGCAAGAGGCCAGAGCGCTTCCCTGCGGGGAGGGATGATTCGGCTGGACAGTAGGTACCGCCCTGGTAAAAAGGATGTAGATAAAAGCGGTCCAAAGGCTGCCCCTTAGCCCGGCACAGGCAGGTTTTTTTGCAGTCCTGCTCCCCTAAAAAGTCCTCCCCTCCCACCAAGGGCCGGCGAGGAGGCAAGCATCCCGGGGGCGATGAGCCGAGGAGGGTGCTGCTGCTCTCGGAGGGGTACTAAGCCCTCACTAAAGCTTTTGTCTGTAGCGTGGCTGGAACGAGGGAGCCTCGGCAGTGGGCAGGAAGGGCGTCCCTCCAGCGGGACAACGGGCATCGAATATCGATCCCATTTCCAAACAGGATCGCTGTCCGTATATATTCACTAGATCCCCATACTGGCCAAGAAAAGGGAACTTTGCCCTAACGCTTGCAGTGAAGCGACGCTTGATGCCAGGGAGCCTCTGGAGGGAGCAGCACCACCCCCCCCCCTCCCCCCAACCTTGTCCCCAACTGTCCAGGGACCCTGGCAGCGGAGCAGCACCCCCCCCCTTGTCCCCAACTGGCCAGGGACCCTGGCAGCGGATGCCTCTTGAATGTTAGCACTTTGAAGTTGGTGGCCTTGTTTTCTTAAAAGGGCTTGATCTTTTCATGCAGTTAAAAAAGTAAATAATCTTCCCCATCATGTTGTCCTACTCCCCACCTCAAAATTAAGCAATGAACAAGCACCTGGACCATTTAAGATATTGTCCAGGACTCAAGAATCTGTCATTAATCTCAGAAGTTTATACCTCAAATATAAAAACATATACATCTGTCTTAGCAACAACACTTGGTAAAGTAGCAGCTCCAAGTCTGAACTGAACTGTGTCCTTGAATTCGCTTACTAATGGCACCAGGAGAAAAAACAAAACCAAACTCACATATGCACACAGAGAAAAGCACCAATTAATTTTTTAGATTCATCCTATCAAAAAATTCAGAATTTATATTCCCAAAGACGACACATGAGGAATTTTACCTATACCTTACAACTCTTTAAATACAGCCTATGCCTTTTAAACTGTTAGTGCCCCCAAAAGTACGAGGGGCCAGAATACTAACACACACTGGCAAAGCAAATGCACATGAGGGGCCCAAGGCTATTAAAAGTATGAGGCAATGAGAGATGCACCCAGAACAACTCAGCCAGCCATTTCTAACCATCGCCTTTTCCTCCCGGTAGCTGCTTTGGAAGGCTCAGATGAGTATCTTGACAGGGGTGCATCATACAAAAGCGATACGACTGTGCAAGGACACAGAAATCTGTGCTACTTCCCATTTTCCATCCTTAAGTCCCCAACAAGTTGCATTGGAAAGAATTTCCTAAAGCAAGAGAGCCCCGTTAGATTGGGAAATCGTCAGAACTCCATTAGCCACAAGTTAATTGCTACTCCGAGCTTAGCCTTCAACCCCTAGTGAAGAAAGGCAGCAGACATCTCGCCCTTTGGGTGGCACGCGCCGACCCCACGTCTTTCCGTGGGCATCCGTTACCTATGGAATTGGGTGCAGAACTCATCCAGGACCGACGCACTCACCCGGGGTAGCTCTGTACTTTTGGAAGCCGGGACGTAATCGCATTAGTGAACAAATTTGGCTGCCTTCACTAGCCCCACTCGTATTTTGTGATAAACTTTGCTTTGATGACAGATTCGTAAGTGTAATAACTCCCCCTTAAAATAAATGCCGCAGAGGGGGGAACTAGGGGGTCCTCTGAGCCCCAGTTCCATGTTCAAGACAAGGGGATGGGCTTGTGATGGATACTTGAGAATGGTGATAGATTTAAAAAAAGCAAATGGCAATTTTATACCTGTGTTATGTAATGTTTTATATGTGTGTGTGGTCTTTCTTAATGTAAAACTCTTGTATTTTTGTTGTTTATATGCAGCAGGACTGATGGCTGTGAGGGTGCACGCTATTTTGTAAAATACTCTTAGCCAGTTTTCCCCAGGAGGAAAAAACTGAAGTCTTCACATTTTCATTGGCTTGTACCTGCATGTACAGTATTGGGGCAGCAAGTGAAGATGATTAAAGCCAGCTTGAAAACTTTTTTCTGTGCTTGAGTTGAGCTTCTCAAAGCATCCATCCCCAACCCACGTATGTAGCTGGAAAAAAAGCCAACTCTCTCCCCCAGCTGATATTGCTGGGGCGGAGGGGAAGAAGAAGAAACCCTCTTTTTTTTCCTGAAAAGAGCAGGTTTTGACTTGAGGAAAGCAATACCATAATTAATATGCAAGCAGAGTACCATCAACTCAAGGCGCACACAATTAGCCGAGCTCTCCCCCCTGCAGCTGCACGTGGCCAGCCACAAGCCTAAGGAAAAACGGCCTTCATCTCTGTTCTTTAGGTGACTCCCAAATCCCCCCAGCCTTCCATAGTCTCGCTGTTTCCACTTTTAAAAAGCTTAAAATTTACCTTTTGAACAGGCCGTGGCCAGGTTTTGGTGAACACTGGTGTAAAGCTGCAGTCCTGATAATTTGAGTTCTCCCTGCAGCCACCGCTGCAGGAATGCTGCGTTTGCCCCCACCCCCAAGCTGTGAGTCTCTCTTGTATATAAAAGTGTCAACTGACCTGATTCTGCCTCTGCTGAGCCTGGTTCTTTGCATGCTGACGGTCCTTAGCTTTCAGGCAAACACTGTTCTCGCCTGACGTTTGCTACAAAGCAGATGGAGTCAGTCCGATTCGGATGAAAGGCTCCAAATCCCCACACACCTGAAGTGAACAACTCGCACCAGTTCAGCGGCGTGCAACACAATCTGTTACGCTCTTTAAAAAACAGGATAAGTCAGTTGAGGTTTCACTGCAATATTTTATTTGGGAATTTACATATACACAGGATAAAGCAGACCACAGAAGTCTGACTTCTTGCTCACGCTGATGAGTTTAAGCATTTGTGTTCTACTGAAGATGAGAAAGGAAATCTGACCCACCCACTTTCTACGCCTAGATTAAAATGTCAAAAGCTAGCTGGGAAAGGGTACCAGGATTACACAGGAACAAAAAAAAATATGAAAAAAGTATAAATTAGAATGTCATAGTAGTTTTAAAAGTGTAAGAAAACTTGCAGTGGGCTCTCAGCCCTTGATAAGTTAACTCTCAGTTAGATTGTTAAAAGTTAAATACATCAATACCACATATTAGACAGAAAAGCCACTCTGAAGTGCAAGTTTCACATTCCAAACAGCTTGCCCCCACACTGCGCGAGAATCCTGCTTGCTCACGGGGGGAGGAAGAGGGGTCTTCAAAATGACTTTGGTTCCAATGAGGGTTGGCGAGCCAAGCACAGCAAGGCCTCAGCTCCGGAGAACTCCACTCAAGGGAAGAGGTAGCAAGGCTTGCTTGCCCCTGGGCGTGGGTTAAAATCCAGTTCCTCAGCACCAAACAAGGTTTCCACCCCTCTGCTAACCAAAACCCCTACTAATACTAGATTTTAAGTGGTTCTTAAAAGGGCGGACATTACAGGCCTGTGTTAAGTACAGATTTCCCAAGTTCCTCAGTCCCACCTCTGCTCAGATGCCCAGCAGGGCGTTAAGTGCTACCCAGAAGCATTAGTGGAGGTTTGTGCAAGGAGGGGATCCACCCCAGAAGTGTGTGCATTGACTGTGCTAAATACAGGGGAGCTCATGTTCTGGTCACTGAGGTTTCACCGTGTCTGACAGTGAAAAGGCAGAGATGGGTCTCAGTTATGGAAAGAGGCTCAGGCTGGGCAGCCAGCCGGAAAGAAAAAACCCTGAATGTCTCATGGAGCAGTTTTGAAGAACAGAACAGAAGGCAAAAATGGTCACAACGCACGGGATCATTTCCACATCTGAGTGCTGAGGGACTGATTGCTTCCCTGGGCACCTCCTCCACCCATTGACTGTCCATATCCCATCATGCCATTAGCTCCATAGAAGTTCATCCCAGCCATCTGCTGGGTCATCTGCAAAGGGGAGAGGAGAGAAGTCAAGGCTATGTCAAGGAGACTGCCAGCCCACAGCAGTCAAAGGTAAAACTTGCTCCCCAACACAATACAGGCTAAAGCCAGTTCTTCTAAAGAGTTATGGTGAACGCAAGTCACCGGCTTCTCAGGCATATGCCCACCTAGCAAGCTGAGGAATTTTTCGTTTTAGCTGCTGTTGCACTGATTTTTGTTCTCCACCAAGCACTGAGACCTCTGAACAAGTTACTCCTTTGTGATCCCTCAGTTTGCCTGAGGTGTCAGCAGACCTCACCCAACCCCAGATGCCAGGCCATAAAAGCACCAAAGTTTTCAGGTATGGGGCTAGATTTAATTGTGTGTGCTTCCCCTGCCCTCCATCCACCTTTGGGTCAGCAGAAGATCCCGCCTCACCTGAGCAATGTTCCACTGAAGCTGCTGTGCTGGCTGCACACCATAGACGGGCTGGGGAACCGCTGCCATGCCAGCTACGTAGCCAGCCTGCTGTGCAGCCATCATCCCGTTGGGGACACCAATGACAGCTGCCTGCACATTACCCACATATCCAGCTGGTATGGCCATGGGAGTCACCATCCCCGCAGCTCCAGGCTGGGCCATCATTCCCACTGATGGTGCCATCATGCCTCCCATCATGCTGCTGGAGGGGGCTACTCCCGGGAAGCTTGTATACGCTGCTGCAGGATATGCCATCTGAGCTGGGGCCATGAACATTGCTCCTAGAAAAAGGCAGAGAAGCCATGAAGAGAAGAACTGCTGCATTCGTTGTCAGGGAATGCAATGCTGACCTTCAGATCAGAGACTACCACAACATTCACTTGGCCATGACATCCATGCCAAGCTGCTCATTATGCTACTCAAGAAGGACCACCTACATTCCCACATCTTTGCTTGTCAGCTGTCAGGACACCCCACCCACTCTGAGTTAGCACACTGCTGTTCCACAGCTCTATTCTGAGATCCGTTACCTTGCGCAGGCAGCTGAGGTGTTTGAGAGCCGTACAAGGAGAGGATAGAGTCTTTAGAGAGCTGCTTCTTCCCCACTTCTTCCCCTTTTCCTCCTGGCTCAGGGAAGAGATTCAGGTTTTCGGGAACAGAACCAGCGCTTCCAGACGTTGGCATAGAGCCAGTGACCTGAGACAGAGACAGCACAAGTGCACCAGCTGCATCCAGCACTGGGGGAAGACTCACATCTCATTCAAGCATCTAACTAGGCTTTGCCAAGCACCGATGTTCCCGACTTACCTTCCTGGAGTCAGAGTTTGATCCCACTGATGCGAAAAGATCGAGATCCTTCTCCAAGCTGCTAGGCCTGCCGTTTGTAACAGTGGTTGTCACAGGAGCATCTGGGAGAGACAAAGCTGCGTGAACACCCACCGCAGATGGCCCCAGGCTGAGGGGCAGCCTCCTTGCCAACGAAGCAGGTTGCACGTATGCCACTCAACCCAGTGACCTGACCTGTGACCTGCTTCAGCCCGCGCACATTGCCAGCTCTTCGCTCGTCCTTCTGGTGCCGAGAAGGAACCGGCTCGGGACCAAGGAAGCGCACTGCGCCATGTCTGTCCTATTAACCTGGGAGCAGCCAGGAGCCACATGGTGTCTGGAGACCACTAGAGCTGCTCCTGTAACACTACAGGCACAACCACTGCACCCGCACATAGGGAAAACACACGGAAAACGGCTGTGCTGGAGTTGCACTGGAGTAGTTTAGGCAAAACACTGCAGTATTCCTGCCAGCTATTTTTCACCAACATGGAAAATAAGTACTAAAAGCTCATCAGATTCCCAAGATCAAAGATGGTGCATAGGGTCACTGTAACAAGTGCAGTAAGGCTGGAAAGGCTCTCACCAAGTCCTAGCAAGTCCATCACTGGTTCAGTAGATTTAGGAGAACTTTTTCTGGACTGCTGCGTTTCTTCTTTCTTTTGAGGCTAGGGAAAAAGAACACCAGAAGTCCTGTTCAAATTTTGGGTTTACTCTGATACATTAGAGGCTTTAATGAGACGTTAACCCTTAAAATCCTTTCTTACAGTAGGCATAAGTGCTTCCAAAGCGAAGAGAATTTCAGAGTGAGTATTACATAGTTGTTTTATTGTCCCATTACGTTGGGACCCACTGCTAAATTTAAGCATGCTCTAAACTAGGAAATAAGTAGCCGCTCAAGCTGGAAAGCTAAGCGGGGAGTAGCTGGATTCCAATCTGCTCTGCATTGCGAGGCAGAACACGTCTGCTTAGTATCTAGATGAGCAGTAAAAACAAGCCACTACCATTAGCGTGACTCAATGCATCCACTGCTATGACTGAGGCCAGAAAAAATGCCTCCACATCAAGCCAGACTGCCTCTGTTCTGCTTGAGAGAAGTGTTTGCAACTGATCCATGACCATGCCTTTTGGTCTTACCATTTTCACCTTCTCAAAGATGATAGGTTCCAGTTTTCTTTCTGATACTGGCTCATTACTCCTTTTCCATTTGTCATCCTTTTCTTTCTGTAAGGAAAAAAATACTGACATGAGGGTCAAAACTCATGCCATCATACCAAGAGAGAGTTCACACAGAGCTTTCAGTAAAGCTGCTACTAATCTAAAAAGCCTCAAAGATACAGCTAAAGACTATATTTGAAGCTAGTCCTGCCAAATTTGAGGAAGGAGCTGGACACGATGGCCTTCAAAGCTCCCCTCCAATTTAAATTCTTTCTACAGAGTGACTGAGTGCGATCAGCCTTGGAGAGAGATCAGTCACTAATACAGGAAACGTTTAAACTGCCTGTTTTCATGGAGTCACTGCTTACTCATCAGACAGACATACACTTATATCTTAACATGCATTCAAGCTTCTGTAGAAGTGATTAGAAACTAACCCTAAACGCATTGATGTCAATACTTCGGTCCATGTATTTCTTCTTTTCGTATTTATCCCGAATGAAGCTCTCCACGGCTCTGCAAGCAGCTTGTTAAAGACAAATGATTCAAGAATAGAAGACTTACGTAGTATTATTTGACATGTGGATACAAGGTACAGGCTGTAACTAAACTAATGACTGTTTAAAGACTATTTCCAGCAGTAACTTTCTTAAAATAATTTAGTGTTGGATCCAACTACTTTACCTACTCAGTTTTTGCCCTTGGGTTATTCCAAGCATGATGGTGCTATAAAGGGTATATTAAATCAGGGCTTAAATTCCTAGCATATTTTCTTCACTGATGTATATTTACTTCAACCATCACTTAAGAGCATACATGTCATCAGCACAAATCACACAGAAGTCAGAGAAATGGATCCTGCACATTCAAAAGCACCTCAGCCACCAGCTTAAGACAAAATTGATGTTAGAGGTGCTCCTGTCTTTCTTCAGGTTTACATCACTATACTCCTGTTGCACTCTGCATCTAGAAACGCTCCCATACGATTACAGTTACAGAAGTGTTAAACCTTTTTATCTGTCTCCACTGAGAATTCTAAGTGCTCAGCGCTTCTGAAAGTGAACCCTCCTATTTGCCCCAGACACCAAAGTGCATCTCATGCAATAGCTTCAGGTCGTAACATTCGTGTTCCAGTTTTCCGCCCTTAGAACTCAGAAGGGACCCTTTGAGCTCTCTTCTGCTTCCTTCTGTAAGCGAGCAGCCTGCAGGTGAAGCAATGCTCGGAGGGTGCCTAGCCAGGAACTCATTCTCACAGCTGACGCCCAGGCACACGAAGTTAAACCTCCTATGCAAAGAGTGCAGCTACAAAGCGACAAGACGAAAAGACTCCATGTTTCCCCAGCAGCAAAGGAAGAAAGGATGCTGATCTGTCTGAGGTCGCCTGAAGTTCTCTGGCAGGTAGGCTTCATAAAGACGATTTGCTTTTCCGTTTCCCATCTCTTGCATGCACTGCAATTCAAAAGAATCCTTGAACCCTTTGTTTCACAGACATTGAAGCTCTTATACATACTAGCATGACTGACTACAAGCAAAAAAGCCTCTCTGTGTGGACTAGAAGGCATGTGTACACTTTTGAAGTCTGTTCTGTACCTGGAAGCCACTCCTCAGGCTTTTGGTGCAAGCCTACTAGCTGGGAATCCCTGATGCAGTTGCTATGACCCCCCCTTGCACAATTAGCCAATCCTAAGCACCACAGCACAATATGTATTCAAAGACAAGAAAAATATCACATTAGCAGCCTAAAGTCTCTCTGGAAGTTGAGAATTTGTCTTCTGGGAACCTCAAGGAGAGGAGGTGGGCAGCAGCTCCAGACACCAGCAGCCTTTGGCAGTTTACAGAAGCTTGCAGTGTTTGTCTTTACCCTCTGATGTTTGCTGAGCCTGAAATCATGACATTTTCCCTCCCAATCTGATCTCACTTGATATCTTCTTCTTGCTTCACTTCCCACATCTTTGGCCTATTCAGACTTTGTTTATTGCCCGGCGTACCCAGCCCCGCCAACAGAACACCACTGTTCATGTTTCACTCATTACCTGTATCTGTTCTTGTGTCCACTGGTCGAGATTGACAGATTTTACCCTGGATATATGAACTCCTAGGTTCCTGTGGATCCCAGCACAACGAATACAGATGAATACACCGATATTCCAGGACGCCCATCGTGGCCCTGCAAAGAGACACAAGTGTTTCACACCAGCACGTCAAGCTGTAGCTGCCTTCAGCAACTGAGAAACTGTACCAAGTGAACTGGGACCAAGGCGTTTACATTTTCATCCAGATTAGAAACTGCATTAGACATCAGCAGGACGTTTAAAGATTGTCTCCCAATGCTTATACTCAAAGCTAGTATTTTATTGACTCCCTCTTCCATTTTGAGGGCTCTACACAACTCTAAGGGGAGGAGGGAAGAAAACAGCCATTCAGACCACCCAAGGCACTACAAACCCCCAATTTCTTCTTGCTTAAACTGATGCAACAGTCATGTCGATGGAAGTCTGTGTTCCTGCTTTAGCAATGGAGAACTTTTCTCAGGTAACCCTACTGCAGTGGGATCAGCTCCAGAATATTCACTACTGCTCTCGGAAAGGCAGTATAAAATAGCCAGCATCCAACAGACAGACTGTATCATCAAATCTTCTGTGAGCCTTACACAGGGAGCTACGGCTGAGGAAGGAGAGCAGGACAAAGCCCAGTACTCTAGCCACCAAAAAGCCACAGAGCCAGGGGCAGGACCCCGGGCTGCAATGCTGGCAGGAGGCTGATGATCAGTTCACTCCGCAGTTTCTACAGCTCTCATCAGATTCATGGTTTGCATGCGGCTTTCAGACAGGCAGGAGAGCTCCAAGGTGCAGAAGGGAGATCATGCCAGGGGAAAAAAAAACCACAAGGGAAAGATTAACAAGCTTAGTTTTACTCACTGCAAACAGTTCTCTGATGGAAACCCAGCAATGCACTACCCGGGGGAGGGCAGAGGACCACAGGCACTCCCACCCCTCCCAGCCAGGGCCAGCAGACCCTGGCCATGGAAACCCTCAGTCCCGCTGAAGGAAGACCAGCTTCGGAAGTAGCTCTCTGCAGTGCAAGACAAGCAGGTTTTAAAACTAAGTCATGTGGCTGGAGCTGCCAGCCAGCCACCCAGTTACGGCGGCCAGCTTCCATCCTGGGCTGGATATCACCATCCACGGGTACCTGGCCAAGCAGCCACAGCAAAGCCACATCCTGAATAAGGGACCCAATAAACTGTACTGGCGCTTTTTATAGGGATTGCGGGCATTATTGCAGATGAAGAGTTATTCTGTCTTTTCTTGCCATAGTTAAAATAGCAAGCATCAAAGCTAATGAGACTGAGGTGGGAGGGGGAAGAGGGGGAAAGTGTAATTTCAGAGCCCTAAAAAAGCAGCACTGCATTTGACTCTCCTGGATATGCTAGATGACTGTTAACAGTTTAATTCCTATTTAGTGGAAAAGCCTGGAGTATCCTGAGGGATTTGGTGCTGCTGAGTGCAATCAACGGCTCACGGTCCCTTCCAGGGCAAAGGCGTGCAACCTCTAACTCACCCCCAGTACCTATTCCAGCTAACTCAGGTTATGACTTTTAAAAAAAAAAATCTCTTTATTAAGGCTTCTGGCCTGGCCTGCCATTGCTTTCTGCTTTTTCAGAGAATCATACCTAATTAATGAAGCTGATGAAAAGTCACTTCCCAGCAGCTTAGGCACAGCTCTCGGCGAAGACCTGAACAGAAGCATACTCCTGCCTGTACCTCAGTTCCTTTATTACACCTACCAAAACATAGGACCCAATGCAGCAAAGCAGGGGCCCATACTTTTAGCAGCACCTAAGTATATCAGGCACAAAATAAGGCATGGAAATAAAAGGCTTCTTCAGTGTTACACCTGTAGCACACCAAGGTGAAGCCAGGAACCCTGATCCTTCATTTGATTTATTGGTGGAGCTCTCTCCCAGATACACACTGAAAGCTATAACGTGAGACCGTCGTCAGGATTAAGCATGAGATTCAAGGTTAGATTTAAACTCTAGATATATTTAGCCTTTACAGGACTAAAAGGATTAATAGTCAGCTAGATACTACATCAGGGCTGTAGTAATCAGCTCACCGGTTTGTCACATGTGCTCACTCGAGCCACTGCATCCTCCTACCCCGATGCCACACGAGAGGATGATTCAGTGGTACAGCCTGTTATACCCTCCCTGCCTTCGCCTTACTTCATTTGTGATGCAGGATCTGAAATAGCAAGGGCTGAGTACAGGAACAGCTGACCGTTGCCGCAACTTGTAGATCCCAGCTCTGGAAGACCCTAGTACTGGAAGAGCTTCATTATGCCAGTGAATATTTAAAAAAAATAAACATGTAGGCTTTCAAAAATCCTCCTAGCAGCTAGCATTTGGTTTGGTGATAAACACATATTATACAACCAAGGGTAGTTCTCTTTACTGATGCTTATTTCAGCCAGGGTTTGGGCGTACCTGCAGCGCCAATAAATGCCATAAGGCTTTAGATGCACCGACTAGAGGAAATACCAGAAGTTTGGGGATGTGAGGTCGTTTTTGCCTGAAGCCAGGAGGAAGAGGGTGAACCCAGAAGTTCAGCAGTCTGCTCTGACACGGTGGTGACTCCAGAGCCACAGGAGCAGGATATTCGGGTGGTTCTCTGGAAATGCTGCCCAGAGTCTGCAGCCGGCTCTGTGGTTCTGCACGGCACGTCATCTTGAACTCTAGATCCGAGGGCCCCACGCTTTTGGAGATAACTAGCGATTTCTTTAGCCTAGTTACACAGCCCTGTGTTCTATCAACACTGTGATTAAAAAAAAAAAGAGAGGAACAAGATAACAGCTCCATCCCTCGAGAGCGAAAAGTTACTTTAAGACAAGCAGCTGTGGAAGAGAACCCCTTGCCTCAAGGGCAGCGAAGGCTGATACAGGAGGGCTCAGAAAACGGGGAAAGAACAGCCAGGGCTGAGCACAGCAGCAGCCTGTTGGCAGCGCTGTGAGGGAAGTGAAGTGTGTCCAGCTGAATCAGACTCCAAATAACCCCATGCTCATTAAAATTATCATTTTTACCATTTCACTTCTTATAAAGCACTTGGTTCTGTGGGCAAGGGGGGGATGGGGTTTGATGCAAATGTAAACAAGCTTCCCACTTCCCTCTTTTCAGGCCACGATGACGGAGCTTGCGCTAGAAATCACACGGGGGAAGTGCCCATAAATATCTGGCTGGGGAGAACATTGTACAGTCGTTTCCCCACAGTTTCACATGCCATTTTCAAGGTGACTGACTTGCAGAAAGCTCCAGGTGGTATTTACAGACACCAGTTTGGTCACATGCTGCAGCATCTAACTTCCCCAAAACTAAACCGAGCTGAAAACTGCACAGAAGCTCCAGTGACTGAGCATTGGCAGAAGTGATAAAACACCTTAGTAGAAGTTAAGGGCACAATTTTTCAGAGGAAAAAAAAATGTTGTTATGTCAGAAAGTCACTTTAGAGAACAACCCAGCAGTGTTTATCGGCATTGCCAGCGCCGCCATGGAGCACTATCATCCCTCGCAGCCTCTGTGCACACCCCGACACTCACCACTAATTGCTCGCGCGAGGGCAGGGCACGCCACGGGGAGCACTTCACCCGCCGCGTTCGGTCAATCCTGGACACTTAAGATGCCAAAGGTTTTAGGACAAGGCTAAGAGAAGCATTTAGCTTGTTAAACCACTAGAAAGAAACATGAAAGAAATTGGTCCTCGCATGAATGCTCCCGCTAATGCTATAAGAATAGTTCCCCCGAGGCTGGCGTCCTCGCAGCCACCAGATGGCTTCAGAGCTTACGGCCCAAATGAAAACTTGTTCCCATATGCAGCGCTGGGAGTCTGCTGCAATGACAACCAGCATCAGACACGCAAGCCTGATGCTGCAGTCACTTTTGTTTCAGCATTATGGCTAATCCTAACAGCTATGGGAAGCAAGTTACTTGGCACCAACTCGGGCTGGGCCTCGCTTGTTCGGTTCCGATTAAGCATCCCATGCCCCTGTACATCACCTCATATGTGCACAAATCCTTCCTGGAGAAGGCCAACCATCTGCAGGTGAACATGAGATTAAAAAAAAATGGTAGTTTTGAGTAAGAATCAAAGCGTATTTAAGAGCCCAGCTATACACTCAGTTCTGGCACAATATTAAGGCTAGCTCAGACCACCTCGGGACATACTCGTAGCCTGGCAGTGGTTGCAGGAAGATCTCAAGCTTAAAAGCATCTACTGCTCAGTCAGTTTTCATTTTAGAAAGCTGCACTGAATACTCGAGCGTATTGCTAAGGGAGGATGCGTCCCCATCTAGCAGAGTAGAAAGCTACATGCGAGCAACTCAGCTGCCTGGCCGATGCCTCCATGAGACAGTATCACAGCCTGTTTTCTATCCCAGCCTGACAAAATAAACCCCGCGTACCAAGCTGGTCATACCAGCTTCAGTCAGCATCTAAGCCAGAATCATTAATGCCTACAAGGACTGCGTGAATGATCTGCCCTTACTGAAGAGGTTCTCAATTCCCTCTAAAACCCCAGCGCAGCCTGGCTAGTCCCCATCATGTCTTAGTCACTTGCTGAAAGTTCACACCCTTGAGTGGTTTTAATCAAGGAATCCCAAGGGGATTCACTCCTCACCCTTTATTCAGGCATTAGATTTTGGCTTAAGCTACCCATGCAAGTTTCTTTGGTAATAACCCTCCAGAAGGCGTTTAAAAATAAAACAGAAGTTGGCTGCAAAGCCATTGCTCTTTTGAGACTGGGGGGGGGGGGGGTTCAGGAAAAAAATAGATGCTTTCATAGGCAGGAAGGAGAGAACATCGCTATTCAAAGCCTAATGAAATATTCTTAGTGCAAACAATCGTTCGACTCGCGGGCTCCCTGCCTGCGAGCGCTCCAGCAAAAGCCCAGCTGTAGGAGGGAGATGTGCCTGCCCAGCCCATTGATCCCAGTTAACACTGCTGCGTGTGTTGGGCTACGGCGGCGTACAACCAGCCCCTCTCAGCGCTCCCAGGGGAGGTAGATGTGGGAAATTCGCCTGGGAGTGGGATAATCCCTGCAAGATGACAGTCACATCCTCTCAGACAAGCCTTCACAAGTACTTGGAAATTTCTCATCGAGACAAAGTTGAAAAGCCCTACTTTTTTGCAGAGCCAAATGAGGAAACAGCCAAGTATCCAAGAGCTTCCTCTGACTTGTGGTTTCCTTATTCTGGAAAGGGATTGCTTCATGACTTACTGAAATCCATTCCGCTCATAGAACAGCTATGACAAAGGCTGTCTTACTAAACAACTTCCTCTGCTCTTTACTGTAGATGTCTGTTCTACAGTCAAGTGTTCAGATTAGTTTGGGGAAACAAGGTAAACTCCGCAAGTGGGTAAAAAGCACAGTTAAACTCAACTTCAAGATCTCTAAATTATGCTATGTAATTATTAACACAGCCTAGATAGGTCCACGAACCCTGCACCAGGATGCACGCTCAGGCCAGGAACTGTCTGAGATTTGTGAAGAGCTGATACCTGCTGTACCTCCAGGTTTAGTACCAGATAAGCTATTTGTGTAGTTTTCGGGAAGCCATTGGAACCCAGTGAAACAGGGGTGCTAAAGCCAAAAAGCTCTGTACCAAGGGAGGCTGGTAAGGATATATGCCTACTTAAGCAGTGTAGTGGTTCAAAAATTCAACTTTATGCCATCATTTGAAAGAGGAAAGGGCTGTTTTCAGGGTTTTTCTTTTTTTTTTTTTTTTTCAGTAGAAGATTGCTGCAGTAGTTATAGGCTTTAAAGACTCTTTGCAGGAAAACGGAAGAGCCAGAGGCATCTATGGAGGCTGAGAATATTGCTTCCAACAACAGCTTGGAGCCTTACCTTAAAAATCTTCTTGGCTGTATTAGCAGCAACCAGTATATTCTCTCCTTCCCCAAACCATGATGTTTGCTACAGGTACCTTACTGGCCAAGTCAGATCAAACTGACTGGTGCCGGCTCCGTTTCCTCCCAGGAACAGGCTTTGAATCTTCTACAGATTACCAGAAACGCATAATATTTGAGTGCCCAGCGGCCTTGAAGGCAGCCACGCAGCAGCATTTGATCTAGCTTTGAGCAGCGGCGAGCTTGCAGAAGCAGCCTTCAGTGCTCATCTTATCGTTACCATCTTGTTCTTTGAACACGTGCTGTGATGATACAAACGCAGATGGAGCAAGGTGGAGGAAATTAAAATCGATGCTGTGAACAGCAGGGTGGGTCCTTCCTGCTGTTCAAGAAAGTGATGTTTACTACTTCAGTAAAAAAACGTGAAAGTGATAATTTCAAGCAGATGCTATAATAAGAATCCATGCAAGAGAACTGGTTAACATTACCAATAATGACGACCACGATGCCTAAAAATAGCTAAATTCGGCCAAGTTCCATGGTGCACGTATTTCCACATAGCAAGAGTCCCAGCAGCTAGATACTCGATATCAGAGATCAGGATTTCATAGTGTTCCAGCAACGAGATAACAGATGTCCAATCACTAGGTTTTAGCCAAAACTACACACAAGTCAGTCCTAGAAGTTGCTAGGGTAAAGGCAGCATTTCAAGGAGGCCTGAATTTCCATGAAATGCAAAAAAACCTAGGTAAACACCACCCCTGTGCTCAAACAGACACATAAACAGAGCAGCAGGATGGAAACTCAACACTATCACTACCATTTCACCCCACCAAAATTCAACTTAGAATTTCTCCACCAAACTCCTTACAGGACATCTGCTCACCCAGCTTTAATTCCTCACTGCATTTTGAAAATACTTAGACCCCATCTTCCAATCTCATTCGAGTTGTGGCGAGAAGTAGAAGTCACTAAGTCCTTAAAATAGCTCCTAACAGAGGAAGGAGTCTGACCTCCTGGGCCACTTTTTGCTTGGTTGACAATCTCTTCAATATCTAGAGCTAGACATGAACTACTTTTCACTGTCAAAGTTACCAAAAAGGACTTGACATTCATAAGGAAAGGGCATAACCCGGCCAGTAAGGAATGGCACATTTTGCCAAAAATAGAGGTAAGCAGTTTAACAAGGCACTGAAGGTCCGATGATAGCACCGGTAACCGGCTTCGCAGTCAGAGGAAGCTTTGCTCTAAGAGTTTCTCTTAAAAACCTCAAACTTTTCCTGTCCTAGATTTCCTGGGACACATGAAGTAATCACTATTCTGGATCAACCTGAAGGAGATCAAAGCTATTCTTGATTCTCTAGTTGGTTTTGATAACCTACTTGCATTTTGAAAGATGAATTACCTTTAAACAGCAGAGGCATTTTCTGAAGAGGCTGGCACACAAGTTCCTGAGCATGTTTGATACCTTATGTAATTCATCTGGCGGTTACTATAGGAACAAACTTTTACTAGAAGTTACAGCTATGCTCTGAGAATCACATGGCATTTTTGGACCCTTGATGTACACCCTCTGCTATACAGCCACTCACCACGCAGGCTCTCCATGT
Source organism: Fratercula arctica (assembly GCA_947846985.1). NCBI lineage: Eukaryota > Metazoa > Chordata > Aves > Charadriiformes > Alcidae > Fratercula > Fratercula arctica. The sequence continues at coordinate 4,232,974 of CANTUZ010000018.1, forward strand.
CCCAGGTGGGTCTGTGCAGCTGGTACAGAAGGATAAGGCTGTTCCAGCTGACATGGTTTGCCGAGGTGCCCTCTGCTTGGAGGATTATCTTTGTTATCTATTTCTGGCAGATGTAGAGACACGCGCATCCCTGTATATGACTCAGAGCTCTGCGCATCTTTTCTTAAAGCATATCTTCCTACAACTCTCCTAAGCACAAACCAATTCCAGAGCAAGTCCCCACTGGAAAGGCTGATGCTTTTTTCCTGGCTTGGTGGCTGGAATGGGAAGTTAAAACTTACTTCAAGCGGGTGCATGTAGGGTCAGGCTCACAGCTGGGCAGAACTGCACTCCTCCCAGCCAGTCGTACACCATGGCAGTGCTGCTCAAAGATCACTATGGGATAAAGCCAGTCTCACTAAGTCAATTTCTGAACATTTACACTCACTTGAAATTAATAGCACCTTATGCACAAGACTATTCCTTCCAGACCTGACTTTAGAAGAGAAGGATAGTTCAGAAGCAGAAGAGAAAACGTAGTGCCCATTAAGATAACTGCAGAATATTGTGACTGCAGCTCAGAATTAAAATGAGTACACAAGCACATATGCATCCCCTCCGGTAAGCTTCCATTACATAAGACTGAGCTTTCTCCTAATACAAGATTTTCTAAGGCAAGCTGAGAAGCTTTATTGCTACCACTTTGGTTTTTGAAGCCCACTGCAGGCAAACAGCACGCATCGCTACCCACTGCTCAGCTTCCCCATAACGATCGTTTCTTCATCTCATGCAGTTGTTCCAGGCAGCTATTTAAAAAGTTACTCTTCATATTGCTTTTACTGAAAAGGAAATTCAGCTGCAATTCAATAGTCTGCTGATGGAGGAGTTGAGTGACAACAGATTTTTGTTGAATATCAGCAACATGTTTTATATTAATACTAGGTTGGCTGGACTGAACCAGCTGTAATAAGCTAACTCCCCCATTCTACTGGAAGTCTTCCTTCCTTAACTGCACCTACTCTTGCCCCAAGCTTTTTATCCTGCTCTTCCTGCTTCCCATCCAGTGTTTAACCACCTCTTAACAGGTATTTTCAAAGTTCTACCCTTTTTTAGAAAAGACTGCTGGAAGAATTAGATCTGGGCTTGTGTTGGGTATCAAATAGTTTCCCACCTAAGCACTAAAATTACAAGAAGGGGTTGGTTTCGGCATGGAACCCACAGTTCTCACGAAACAAGGGACGAAGGGAAGAGTCAGACAAACCAGGAGGAGCACAGGGCAACCTTAACTGATGGACAGATAGAGCAGTCCTCGCTGGTGCTCCCTGTGGAGGAACCTGCCATTCCGACGTCAACGAAACTGGATCCAAGGAGCCTGTTGGATAGACAGGACTGGAAGAGCAGAGGGGAAGAGTTTGGGAGAAGGAGAAAATCAAATAGAATTAGCTGTATCTTACACAAGTTGAGCACAGAGCTTCAGAGTCAGAAATGCAGAGGAGAACCCCGTCAATGCAAGTGTTACTCAACACAAGGCATCTCCCATTTACTGGAAGGCATCTGAACCCTTAGGTCAAGTCCAGCTTGCACAGATTACACCACATCCCTCCATCTACGTTGCAATTTCAGCCTCCAGACTCATTCTGATGTTGAGCAGCATATCTTCTGACCGACACTCGATACGGTCAGACTGCTCCACAGTCGTGTTATCTTACACACACGCAAAACCACAACAGCAACACAACTGCCCTCAGAAGGCCCTCTGCCATGGAAAAATGCACTCGTAGAAGAGATTCCCATCTCACTCATCAACGGCTGCTCTTTTAAGGCGTTTTGTTCAAGCGATTCATACAGCAATGGCCTTCAAAAAGAGGATTAGGATAATTCACCACTCCAGCTTTTAGTGAAGACAGCCACGACCACCTCAGCCACGCTGGGCAGTCCCGAGGGGAGCGCTGCATGGCTGCAGGTGGAGCAGTGCTGTGAGGACTCCACACCAGATGATATTAGTATCATGACAGCATTCAGAGCTGCATGTGAAAGCCACTGAGATGAGTAACCTTTGACAGCACTTGCAAGCGGAAATCTGCTGTTCTGTTTGTGCCTAGCACGGCTAGATTATGTCCTGAAAGGCTGCCGCTGAGCTCCCGAGTCCTGTTCAGATCAGGTAATGAAGACCCCTCTCACACACACGTGAGTGTTCACTCCTAAGCTCCACTGCCAGAAAGCCACGCTCTGCTTCGGCACAGGAGGAACTACTCACTGCCTGTCCACCCGCCTTTGATCACATCACCCAGTTTACCCACAGTTACTTTGGACAGAAAGTTTGCAATGCAAAGAGGAAGAAGCAGACGCGAGATCTCCCCCAACTTCCTCCAAAACAAGAGCCTCTAACCACAGCAGCGGTTATTGTTGCAGAAGCAAAAACCACCCTGAGCTTTCTTTCCTGGTTTCCTTGTCCTTTTTTCCCCTCCTCCAACCCCTTATACCCAGGACATTAATAGCTGCCTAGGCAAGCCATCAGACCCATGCTTCTGCATTTCTCCTTTCAGGCTCGTCTCTGTAGCTCTTACAGAAAAGTTATGCAGAGAAACCACGTGAAGCCATCATTGTCTCCAACAGCTTGTTGGAAGAAAAGCCTTGGGAAGGGTGATGTGCCCCGCAGAAGTCACTTGAATCCCAAACATGGGGGGGGAAGGAGAATACATTGGAGAAACTAGTTCCCCCCCCCTTATCACACTTAAAGATGTGAGTTGGACTAGGAACCACTTGTATGCACTGCCTGATGGAAAGCGAGTAATAAGAACATCATAGAAGACGACCTTCTCTCTAAGCAATCACTTTGATGAGGGTACAAGAGATGGAAGATGCCCAACTGTTCACCAGCACGGCACAGCAAACGGTGTGCTTGCTATACTGGTCCCAGAGCACTGGGCCCAACCAGTAGCCAGCATCAGAGAGCTGATGTTGCTGAAAACTAGACTTTTACCCCAAAGCTGGGAGTTGCGGTAGAGCACAAAATCAAGTGGGCACATACTAGCAGTGCAGCTCACACTAACAGGTACTGAGATCTCATTTAGTTCTGTATATAGAAGTGGAAAAAATACAGTAATGAAACCCAGCAAGTAGTTAGGTCACTGGGAACAGGCATAATGGAAGTGTGGGTGGCAACTGAACAGTCTCTGCCTATGTGTCATGGTAGCTTTGAAACACTCCGATCAAGCGGTAAACCGCTACAAAATTCAGTAACTTCAGCATAAAAACAGATGGTCAAAAGCCAGTGTTTTATTGTAAAAGTATTTTCCTAGGTGCTGTATGAGCTGCTAGGCTCTTACTCTGCCTTCAGTTTTGTTGACACTCATGCAAAAATCCTTCTGATCTTGAACATGAGCTGCCAAAGGAGGGAGCTGGCATAAGGAACATCACCTGCCACCACCAACCAGTGGTTGGTGACCAGATTTCAGCTGTGACCTTGGCACAGCTGAATAAGAACAATATACTTGTGTATATTATATTATTCTTAATGTATCTCAACTAGCGTAGCTAGACTTGCAGTCGGGTAAAACCAGAGCAACAGTCAGCTGTACAGCAAAGCCGCTATTCTTTCAGGTACCACTGGAAATGCCGAGGGAAGCCATCTGGAGCTAGCAAATACCACGTGGCCGCTCATTAGCGCACACTTGCACGGAGTTTTAGTTATTAAGAAGCCATATATCAAATGAAATGGTGCTCTTTACTCTGCACAACTGCACCTGGGGCTCATTTCCATACGCAAAGCGGAATGTTGCAGTTACTTTCAGCAGCAGTAAGGACATCGGGCCTGCCTTGCCATCGCTGCAAACCAGCGCCGGTGCCGCGCTGGGAGAACACCACATCAAGCCCCAGCAACTGAAACGCAGCCCGATATGATGCTTTGACTTGCATCAACACCCAGTCAGACACCTGGCTGGAGAACTCACTGCGTCTATACTTCCTGTAGCCACGATCTCCGTATGTTGCCCTCAGGAATGAGATTTCACATGTCCATGAATCTAATTAGTATAGTGGATAATTATTTTGCCAGATAACTCGGTACAAGAGACACCTACTCTTCATGACTGACGCAACCTACCTGTCTGCCCAGACACAAGCAGCTGCCAGCTTTAGTGACCGAACTGTACGCTTTGATTTTTATACATAATTAACTGGAATATTGCATTCCCAGGATGTACTATGAAGCAGAGAAGCTAATCACATCAAAACAAGTAACCTGGAACTGTTATGAGAATTTGTTTACATATTGCGTACACTACTGTCTCATGCCTCCAAAGACAAGAGAAGACAGCTATTTTTGCCCTTGGTGCTGGCATTAGGTGCCAAGAGATAAGGGATTTGCAAGCAAGAGGAACATTCTGCTCTCTGCCAACACCATGTTCAACCTACATGGTCAACCAAAGCCAGGTGTGAAACATGTCTCAAAACACACCGTCTCCAAGATAAGACAGGTTGTTACGATGTGGTTACTAGGCTTTAGGGTTTTTTTTTCAGAGCAGTACTGAAAACAAACCTTAACAGCACCATTTGTTATGTTGTTCAGCGGTGCTCTCTGCAGTTTTTAGAGGTCATACTGAGGTCTCTAAGTCTCCCACTTACAGATGGGCATAGAAAGACAGCCCCTACTTCAAGTTCATTTGCTGCAGCTATTGGCAAACAAGCCTCAAGTTCAGATCTCCAAATCATTACAACAGCTCATTAAAATAGGATTTTAGGTAGGCATGGGCATAACCTTAACCCTTTTGCTACAGGACAGCAAAGCATTTCACAGTAGCTAACTACAGAAAGGCATCTCATCACCACTGAACAAGTAACAGTTGCTTTAGTCATTTGTCTTCTAGAATTCAGACATTTACATCTGGCTTCCTCTCTACCCCACTCTAAGAAAAATAAGGCACAACATGCCTTGAAATCAATACTAAGTGGAAAAGGAAGCATAGAACTGAATATGAAATTCCTTCAGTGGTACTTGGCTCCAGGGCTAGGTTACAACTCCTTCCTTTCCCTTACACGCCACACTTCAAGTGCTGCTCCTATCTGATGCCTAAGGATGACCTGCTGCTCACGTTACAGCTCTGATTTACAGGATATTACTCCTCAGCCAGAATGCCCTCCAAAATTACGCAACACCAGCTTTCTAGGCTCCTCCTAACACAAGACTTCGCCAGAAGAGCAGTCCCCACAGGCGATTAAGTGTTTTCACACTGACATTTGAGGTCAAGCCCCAGCGTACTCCAAGAGCCGATGAGTTTCCATAAGCCGATCTCAGGCAGTTTCCTACTCAAGAGCTGCGGAAGCTGGGTTACAGAGGCTGCAGGAGCGGGTCTTCTGACAGGAGCAGCGCCAGCCCAGACTGCTGCCACACGGCTCCTGCCACCATCAAGGAATTAAATTCTACTGAAGCCAAATTTTGTGGGTTTTTTCCCCATTTTTTTCAAGCACTAACTAAACCAAAGGGGAAACCACCTACAAACCCCCAAACCCCCCCCCCCCCCCCCGCCCCGCACCAGCACCGCTGGCCCTGCCCGCGGCCGGAGCTCTCCCTGCCCGCTCGCGGGGGACGCTGGAGCGCAGAGCTGCCCCCCCCCCTCCCGCCCCGGGCCCAGCCGGGCCTGTCCTCCCGGAGAAGCCGTCCCTTCTCCCGTCGCTGCGGCGGCCCCCGGGGAGAGGGGACACCGTAGGACCCCCGAGAGCCCACTGTCAGCAAGCGGCGGGGGGACGGCGCCCCGCCACACGCCGGCACCGAGAGGGTGACAACCGCGCCGGCCCGCTCCCCCCAAGGCCCCGCCGCCCCCTCAACCGGCGCGGCCCGCGGGGAGGCCGCCGGTACCTTTGGCCTGGCAGTCGGCGCAGTACTTGTTCTCCTCCTCCACCAGCAGGCTGGCCAGCACCGCCTGATACCGGTCCACGTCGCGGACTGACTTGCCCGTCATGGCGCGGCCGGCGCAGCCCGCCCGCGGGTCACGGCGCCGCCGTCCCGGGCACCCGCCGCTTCCTGCTTCCGGCCGGCGGCGGGGGCGGGTCCACCAAAGTGAGGAGCCAATAGGCGGCAGGGCGCGGGCTTTAAGGCCTTCCCCCGGCCGCTCCCCGTCGCCGTTGATTCGCTGCGGCGCGGCCAGCGCCCGCGGGAGCCAATCGGAGGAGGCGGGGCGGTGGCGGGGGGCGGGCATGAATGGGCAGGGTAACGTGACGGGCTGGGCCGGGGGCGTGGGGCTGCGGGGGCGGGGCGCTGGGCGGGGCGCTGGGCGGGGCTGCGGGGCTTGGAGGAGCTGGGGGGGGTCTTGGGGAGGCTGAGGGGCTTGGGGGGCCTGGGTGGGGGATTTGGGGGGGCTGGCTGGGGGTTTGGGGCGGCTGGGGGGCTTGGAGGGGCTGGATGGAGGGGTTTGGGGGGCTTAGGGGGGATGGGGACTTTGGGGCGGTCTAGATGGGGGGACTGGGGGGGCTGGCTGGGGGCTTGGGGGGGCTAGGGGGCTTGGAGGGGCTGGCTGGGTGATTTGGGAGGCTTAGGGGGGCTGGCTATGGGACAGAGGTGGGGCAGTGGGCTGTGAGGGGCTGGCTGGGGGTGTGCGGGACTGGCATGTCTGGAGTTGCTGGCTGGGGGCTTTGAGGGGTTTGGCTGGGGGTGCAGGGGTGCTGGCTGGTGGGCTTAGGGGGGCTGGGTGTGGAATGGAGGGAGGGCTGTGGGGCGCAGGGGGCTGGTGGGGGTTTGGGGGGTCAGCAGTGGGGAGAAGGGGGAGGTCCCTGCTCAGCACCTCTATTCCTGCCCAGGCCAGGCTCTGCCCCGGATTTCTGCCCCACAGAGGCACCCATGGATCGGGGCTGCCCCATGGCTCTCCTGTAGCAGCCCACGGAGCCATGTGGGTCCCAGCTCCTCCTAACCCCGTTTCTGACGCTGTCACATCAGGTAGAGACACGGCTGTGCCTGGTGTTGGGCCACTGTGGGCCCGATCCTCCCGCAGCTCCTCTGGGGAGGGGGACCCCAAGGGCAGTGGGGCAGACCCTGCAGCACTTACCCCCAGGTACATGGGGGGACTCATGGTCAAAGGGCCATGCTCCAGTTGGATCCCACAGTAAAATTAGCGGGGGAGAAAGAGACCGAGTCTTTTAAAGAAGATGAAGATCATAAACCAAACCCTGGCGTTCCCATACCGAGATGCTGGGGGGAGGATTTGAGAAACGGCGTAATGTGAAAAGCTGCAATCAAATGAGCAATGGCATCAAAAGGAGAAAAAAATATGTCACTATGTAGTAACCTGAGAGACACTTGAAATTACATAATTCTCCCAAAAGTGACACTGGTGTCCCAGAAAGGCACTGGGCTGGGTGGCAGCACTGGGGCACGTCTGCCTGGGGCACAAGCAGAAATATCCCAGCGGCTCCATGAATGGTGAGGATCCAAATTTAGATGCTCTGAAAACAAGGTGCTCTCAACCTGGAGCCAAAAGGATTTTTGCCTCAAAACACCAAGGTTTTGGTGGAAGTGTTTCCCCGCTGCCGCTGAGGCTCAGAGCGGCTCTTGCTGCCCGTTGGAGGAGCCGGGAGGGCAGGAGCCTGTTGGTATTCCCAGTGCTGGGCTGGGATGTGGGGAGAAAGAACCAGAGGAGATAGGAGCCCTGAGTGGGGCATCACCAGTCCAGACTGGTCCATTTGCTGGGACAGCCCCGTGCCGCTAGCAAGGATGGAAACCCCTGCTCCGCCATCCCTGACCTGCGCCGGCTGCAGGCAGCAGCTCCTGGGGGGCCACTGAGCCCCCCCAGTATTGATGAATCAGCCTGCAGCGGCTCGCTGCGGAGCCTTCGAGCCCTCCGTGAGGAGGAGGAAGAAATCTCCAAGATGAATCATCTCCGTGTTCCCTGGGAGCCGGGGGGCGGTGAGTTTGGGGGGCGGCTGCCAGCGAAGGCAGGAGCTGGGCCTGAGGGGGTGATGAGTGGGGCATCCGTCCCCCCACGGAGATGGACCTCGTGCCTTGCCAGGGCCATGGGGAGCTGCTGGTGCCCCCCTGGCACAGCCCCCCTTCCCCTCTCAGTTTCACGCTGGGGCCACGGGGGTATTTCCAGGGGTGCCCTGGGACCCGCAGTGGGGTGGCCACCCTGCCTGGGGCTGTCTGGAGACTCACAGGGCAGGAATTGTGTCAGACATGTCATAAATCCCCCAGGACCCTCCCCGGGGTGGCAGGAACCTGCCCCATCACAGGGGCAGCCCCGGGTGGCACGATGCCCCGTGGCACCGGCACAGGCGTCGGGATGGGGACGTGCCAGGGGACACCCCGGCAGAGCCCCACTCCTGAGGGTGTCCACGCAGATGTCCTGGCAGGGGTCTCACTGTGCAGCTCCAGCATCGCCCCCCCTCCGCCCCCTCCAGCTCATCCCCCTCCTCTCCCAGCCCCTTGCCTGCATTAAAGCCCCTCTGTGCCGCTCGTGTCAAGTCCTCTGCCCCCGTCGTGTCAAATCCTCCATCACCCTGCAGCCCAAAATAGCCATGGGCTCACCTGAGCCGGGGGGGGCGGGGGGCCAGGGCTGCCCGCCTGCCTTCCTCCTGCTGCTCCATATTAATGAGCCCCCTCCTCCTCCTCCTCCGGTGTCCGGCTGTGCAGTCGGGGCTGCTGCCGTACCTGAGCGCAGTGAGACGAGGCCCCTGCCATGGCCGGCTGCTCCCCCAGCCCCCAGCTCTGGCTCTTGCTCCACGTCGCCTGCCTCTGCCTGGCCCAGATCGTAAGTCCTCGGCTTGGTCCTCCTCGGCGCTGGGCTGGGATGGGGGACAGAGAGGGGACGGAGCGGGGACAGTGTCCATCTCCCCCATTGCAGACACTTGCTCACGGTGCTGAGCGCCTCTGGGACTTGCTGCTTATTTTTCCATCACCTTTTCCTCGCTTTTCCCAGGAATGTTCCACTGGGGGTGGTGGGAGCAGCCCTCAACAGGGACCCACAGCTCTGACCCACCGGGGACATCTCTGTGCCGAAAGCTGCCGCCAGCCCCCCAGAATGGGGACAGGGCTGGGCTGCACACCTGGGAGTCTGGGACTTGTTAGCTAAAGTGTAGTTTTATTTTCCCTTGGGGCAGCAATGGGGGCTCTCTGCCATTTCCCTCCCCAGCAACCGCCAGATCTTCTGCCTCCCGTCATCTGGGAAAATAATTATTTGCTTCTGCTCTGCTGGGACGTGCTGCGGAGCTGGGCTGAGGGGGGCTGAGGGTGGCTCTGACCCCCCCCGGGCTGCCCCGGGGGTTCTTGCCGAGGGGCAGTAGGGAGGGACAGCAGCGGTGGAGGTGCTGGGGGCCGGGGGTCCCGGGGGGCTCTCTGGACTCACCCCGGGGCAGGAGAAAATGCATGGGAGAGAAGTGAAGGGAAGGCGTCCCTCTGCTCCGCGGGGCGAGCAGGGCAGGCAGCGCTCCTCCTGCGATCCCACCCGGAAAGAGGGAAAACTCTCCCTGCCCTGCAACCACAAAAATCAGATTTTTATAACAGATTTGGAAAAAATCTTCCCGTGTGGCTCCTGAGCTGCCTGCCGGCATGGAAAGCCTGAATGCAGAGAGCTTGGGGGGGCATCTGCCTTCCTAAACCAGCCCCCCCGGGCTGCCCGTGGGCTTGTGATGGCAGGGTCTGGGCAGGGGAGCGGGCTCTGGCTGGAGCGAGGGGGATGTGGGAGCTCCTGGAACAAGGAACCATTTGGAAATGGTTCAGGCAGGACAAAGGTGCCATTCACGGATGCTCCCAGGGACGGGTGCTCCCACCCCGACTGTGGGATTTGCTTCCAAGGCGAAGCCGGAGTTCTCCTAACCAGCAACACCTCTCATCCTTATATATTTCACTTTAAAATAAACAAGCCTGGCAGGACGGAGGAGCCGCAGGCGTGCAGCCTGTCTGGTTGTCATTTCCAGGAACACTGGGGGTTCGGTCTCGGGACCCGGAGTCTCTTCCCCCCACATGTCCCGTTGGGATAACAGAGATTTCTTTGCAAAGTTGCTCCTGTGGAGCCCTGTGCAAACCCCCGCGCGGGGCCAGGCTGCTCGGGAGTCCCCTGCCACCGCTCAATGGGGCTTTTGTGCGGTGCTGCGGCAGCCAGCCAGCCCGGCGTGGGGATGGCGGCTCTCAGGGGGGCTGGGGGGGTCCCCATTTCATGCTGAGGCTTCGGGCACCAAAATCCTGCCGGCGGTCTCAGAAATCCCAGTGCTGGGCTGGCACCCTGAGCCGTGAGGGGCCTTTGCAAGCGCTGCCATCACCGCGGGGCAGGACCCTGCGGGCACTGAGGCAGGAGGGGGGGCAATGGGATAGAAACCAGCCAGGGGATGGGGAGCTGGTTGTGCCACTGGGGGGGAAAATTCCAGGATTTCTCCATCCATGCCCTTGCCAGGTGGCACAGGCCAGGCAGCGGGGAACCCGTGGGGAGGGGCAGAGCCATGGGGCGCTCACTCCATCCCAGCTCTCTGGTGACGGGTCCCCAGCACTTGCCGGTGGCGAGCGCTGCACCCTGGGCTCCCTCTGACCCCCAGCATCTCCTGGGGTCCAGTTACTCCTTCCTGATGTGGGCCCCATCCCTTTCTCCCCTTAGCGAGGGCCGCCGGGAGAGCCTGGCCCGCGAGGTCCCCCCGGTCCCCCAGGAGTGCTGGGAGCGGATGGCATTGACGTGAGTATGGCACAGCTGGGAACCTGCACAGGCTGGAGGGAGGGAGGGAGGGAGGGGATCTGGAGCACAAAGAGGGACTTTGTTTGGGGGCAGAGGCTCGGTGCAGGGCAGGGGGGTGCCGATTCCGAGTGGTTCCCGTGCTGCTCTGCTCCTGGGCTGGGGAGACGGAGCATCCCCGGCTTTGCTGGTGGCCCTGGGCAGCGATGATGGCGTGGGGGGGGCACAGCTCCTGCACCGCGGCTCCATCCACCTCCCCAGGACAGCAGCCCGTGGCCTCCTGACCTCCCTGGGAAATGGGGCCTGAAATGCTTTTTTGGGGACCAGAGCGGCAGGGAGGTTTCGGCGCTGGGTGCTCGGGGCATCCCTCTCCAGGCAGCGGAGGATGCTCAGGGGGTCGGGTGCAGGGATCATCCCGAGATGCCCAGGGAGGAGGGGGACTCGGGGCGGGGGGGGGGCGGCGGAGAGCAGGACACCCAGGTTGGGTGCCCACAGAACGGCAACGTGGCCGAGGGCTGTGGCAAGCAGCCGAGGGCTCCCTGAACAGAGGGGAGATCTGTGAGCCAGCAGAAAGCACCCTTTCTCACAGCCTTGCCCCTGCTCCCCCCTGCCCCAGGCTGTTATTTTAGTGCTATTTATACCTGGAACAGCCGCAGCCCTGCCACAGCCCCAGCACAACCCTCTCTGCTCAGCCCCGGCCCCATCCTGACCCAGCCGCTGTGCTCGGGGATCCAGCATCTCACTCCGGCTGGGGGAGGTGGATGGGAGACACAGGTCCTGAGGCCCCTGCGCTGCTGGACCTAGATCCATGGGGTGACGGACCCCTTTTTATAACTTTCTTCTCTTTCCCCAGGGTGACAAAGGCTCTGCTGGAGCCCCTGGGTCCCCGGTGAGTACCAGGTGCCTGCCCCCAGCTCGCCAACGGTCTCACCCCTCCCAGAGGAGCTCCTTTCAATCTGCCCCCATGCTGCTTCTCTTTTGAAGGGTGCCAAGGGCGAGCCCGGAGCCCCCGGTCCAGACGGGCCCCCAGGGAAGGCAGGCATCGACGTAAGTACCGACCCCTTGTTGCGCCCCCCTCCATGGCATCCCTGGCCACAGCCCCCAGGTCACAGCAGGGTCTCAGCAAACTCCTCTCCCCCCCGTCCCCGGTGCAGAAAGTGCCCAAATCCCTCCATGCGGGAGCTGAACGCACCTTTTAAGTCCCATCAGAAAACGCAGGCAGAGGTTGGGCAGAGCTGCTGCCACCCCTCTCCCGCTGCGCTGGCCCCAGAAGCGCATCCCTGCTCTACACAGGGCAGGAGTCGGGCCGGGAGAGCCAGGGCACAGCACCGACATCCGTCGACATGAAAAGGCTTTTTCTTGTCCTTTTCCTCAGCTGCTGCCCCGAGCCCTGGTTCAGCTCTCGTTTCCTCCAGCATAAATCTGGAGCAATCCCCTGCCCTCCCCGGCACCACCCCCTTGGCACCCACATAAGTGGCATCGGTGACTTTCCCCACTCTCCCCTCCCTGGCAGAAGCACAGCCAGGGCAGAGGTGGAAGGCAGAGCTACCTCCTTGTCCTGCCTTGGTGCCGCAATGAATGAATAGAATAATAACTGTCGTCACAAGCACGCATTGTGCATCCAGGCTAACCTGCCTGCAAAAGGGTTTGGCTCCTTTGAACATGGACGCTGAGAGCGTGAGGTGCTCCCCTCCTGTGCCGTCCCTGCATGCCCAGCAGCGCGCAGGAATCATCCCGTGGGTGAAGCTCAAGCCATCAGCCGTAGGGATCCAAACCCCAGCACAAGGAGCTGGGGACGGGGGAGCCAGGGAGCGACTCTGAGTTGATATAACCGGGATCATGGATGCTCCAAGCTCCCCACGTGTCTGTGCTGGGGCCGGGGCAGCCGTGCTGGACATGGCCTGTGGGCGAGGGTCCCTGCTGAGCCCTGCTGTGGGGTCTCGGAGATGGGCAGCTCATGGGGGCCGTGGAGCATCGCTGCGAGGCTCCCTGTGCCACCGGGGCTTGGCTGCAGGGACCAGCTGCATCTCCGGGTTTGCTGCGTGACGTGCACAGGGATGACAAGCACAAATTCCCCACTGATCACCCTCAATCCCTCATGGTGGAAAAAGCCCCAGCAAAAACGCCTGGCTGGAGAGCAGAAGCGCTGGCAATAACCTCCCACCATCTATCCTTTTGCAGGGCTTGACGGGAGCGAAAGGGGAGCCGGGGCCCATTGGCGGGCCAGGACTTAAAGTGAGTGAGGGGCTGCTCCCGGGCAGCCGCTGCGGGCTCCCACCTTCCCTCCCTGGAGCCAGCGGGGAGGCCAGGCTGGGACCAGCCCCGTTGCCCCAGGGGGATGCATGGATGCAGGAACTGGGTGCTGGAGTATTTGGCAACAAGGGGGCACTGAGGCTGGGTCCAGGGAGGGGTGAATTCTAGGCTTGGGGGGGGGGTAGACCCTCCCATTTCAGCTCCTGACTCTCCCCTTCTCCCGGCAGGGCCAGCCTGGACTCCCAGGGCCGCCAGGGCTCCCTGTGAGTATCTGCCTCTCCCATGGGTGCTGGTAATGCACCCACTCCCGACTCCGGCACCCGCTCCCTGAGCACCCACGAGTGGGGTGGGAGCAGAGCACCCCCCCAGCTGCATCCTTGGTGGTGGTGTGGGCATTGCCCTGCTCGGGGCAGGGATGCTGGTGGTTTCAGGGGGGTATTGGAGAATTCGGACCAATTTTGTCTTTCTTTTTGTTGCAGGGCCCTTCACTGTCAGGACCACCCGTAAGTGCTGGGCTCATGGGGCTGTGGGCAGCCAGGGACCCTGCTCGAGGTTGTGTTTGAAGAGCTAAAATCCCAGCACCCCCAAAGAGGGGGTCTCAGGGCTCGACATCTCTCACTCTGTGAATGTCTCTCTTCTCCTTAAGGGGCTTCCAGGCCAGGTTGGGCTTCCTGGAGAGATCGGAGCACTGGGACCCAAGGTGAGGGGTCAGGAGGGGGCGCGGGAAAACCTCCCCTCCTTACCCCAGCATCTACTTCTCCGCACTTTTGGGGCTCCTAGGGTAAACAGGGATAACCCTGTAATATGGGCAAGCGGGGTCCTACGACAGGGACGGAGAGGTGACAGAGTCTGTGCCTGCAGCCAAGTCCCCCAGCACCATCCATCCCCTCCCAGCTCGCGGCTGGGGGATGCCCGCGTTCCTGCTGTGACAGTCTGGGTCTCTGATGCCTCGTCACCCCTCTCCACCCCGGGTGGAGGGTGGTACCTGCCACCTCCCCAATCCTGAATCTCCTTTCCTGGGGTTGTTCTTTCCTAGGGTGACCCTGGACCCGACGGCCCACAGGGTCCCCCAGGTCCTCCAGGGAAACCCGTGAGTATCTCCCCAATTATCCGCATTTTCTGCAGGAGGGAAAAAGCCCCCCAGCCCACGGTTTGGGGCCGGGACTTGGGCTCTGGCACACACCTCCCAGCCCGTGCCTTGCTCCCCTCCCTCCCAGGTGTAACATTCACCCCTCCTGTAAAACAGTGCTGATGTTAAACAGTGCATGCTGATGGTCTCCTTTCCCCCAGGGCCCCCCAGGACACATCCAAGGAGTGGAAGGCAGTGCTGATTTCTTGGTGAGAGCTGCCATTGCCTTGTCCCTTCAGCCGGCCTTCCCAGGGCAGCGGCAGCTGGAAGAGCGAGTGCTGCTCTGGCCTGAAATACAGGCACCAGTGTAATCTGGTAACGGGGGACTGGTAGAGTGGGGAGGAGCAGGGTCCCCAGCCAAAACCATGCTGTCAGCAGTGGGTCCCCTGCGTGGCACGGGAACCCATCCTTCCCAGCACCGCTTCTCCGCAGCCGCTGGGTCCTTTCCCAACTCAACCTGTGCTTCTTCTTCCCCACCAGTGCCCCACCAGCTGCCCTCCAGGTCCCAAGGGCCCCCAGGGACTGCAGGGACTGAAGGTAAGGGAGCCCTGGAGCTGCCAGGGAGTGAGCAGGGACTGTTACCTTCAGCATGCTCTGCCTGGGTGAAGGAGCCTTGCCCGGTTTGGAAGGATGGGGAGCTCCGGAGCTGCTCTCTTCCCCTGGGAGCACAGGGCCATGCACACTGAGAGAGCCCTGGGGGCAAAGGCGCTGTGGGAGAAGTCCCCTGCAGCTCCTCAGCTCCTGCCAGCCCTTCCCGGGGGACGAGACCCCATGTGGAAGCCACAGCCCCAGCCATGGCTGCCCAGCGCCTCCGCTGCAAAGCCCAGAGGGTTACAACCAGCATCCCCACCGCACGCCCCCAGGGCTGCGGGATGCTGAGCCCACCACGTCACCAGTGAGCACCCCAGGGTGGGACATTGCGGGCAGGGTGACTTTCAGTGACATGGCCATCAGGACACTGCCTCGACCCCACTGGTCTGCCCAGGGATGCTCATCATCTTCCTCTTCACTCATAGGGACACAGAGGCCGCCCCGGCGCCCTCGGGGAGCCCGGCAGACAGGGCAGGCAGGTGAGTGACCCCCCCGGCAGCTTCCCAGCGGGAGCCAGGCCCCCCAGTCCCCTGCCTCTGGGGGAACTGGGGCTGGACCGAGGGCAGGGGGCTCTGGGGAGAGAAAGGGGTAAGGAAGGGAAGAGGTTGGAGAGGGAGGAGGGAGATCCAGGGCTGGGAGGTGGAGGGTGGGCAGGGTGGTCTTCCATGGTGGCGCTCTGGGGGACAATGACCTGTCCCCATTCCCTGCTGGGTCCCAGCTGAGGGGGTCTCAGGTCCCCAGGGCAGTTTGTGTCCCCACTCCACCCCAACACTCACCTCTCTCCTCTCCATCCCTCCCCAGGGACCCAAGGGTGACGTTGGTGCCTCTGGAGAACAAGGTGTCCCGGGCCCCCCGGTAACGTATTCGCTTCTCTTTGCTGCTCTGCGCCTGGGTGCCCCAGGGGCTGGGGGTGGCCGGTTAGTGCTTGGCCCCAGACAACACGGATGTGACACCAGTGTGTCCCTGCTCCCGGGGACCCACCGCTGGGACCGGGGTGAAGCCTTCATCCCATCATCTCCCTCCTCCCAGCCCCAGAGCTGCCACCAGGAAGGTGGCAAAGCCGTATCCCTATGGAGACCTCCCCGGGCACTTTGGTTGTTAGTGCACGTTAACGAGGATAACTCACTGGCCGAGGACAAATGGCTCATGTACACTGACCCCCCCTTACCCCACCTGAACGGGGGGTGCGTGCGGTGCCCAGCTCGCTGCGGGGATGCGGGGATTAAAGCTGTTTGAGCTCGCCGAGCACTTTGAAGATGAAAAGCAATTAAGGGGCTGAACCCTTCAGCCTGGGAAAGGGCAAAACTGCTTTGAAGCCAAGAGTTTTGGTGGGGGAAGCAGCACCAGTTTGGGCCCATTGCTGTTATTGAACCGACAACTGGAAAGGCGCCTGCTGGGGGGGGCTGCAGAATTAGGAGCCAGTGGCAGGACTGAAACACCTCGCGTTTGGCAAAACTGGCTGATTTCCAGTACCGGCTTTTGCTTTAATTGCGGCTTCCCTCTGGGCTGCTCCTGGGGCTGTTTCCAACTAAACGGGCTGTTGTTTCCTTCCCTGCAGGGACCGCAGGGCCTGAGGGGTTACCCTGGGATGGCGGGACCCAAGGGCGAGACAGTAAGTGCTGGTGGGATGCGGGAGGAGGGGCTGTGCCTGGCTCTGGAGTCAGGGGGACCAGCTCCCATGGCGATGCTTCCCGGGCTGCATCCCAGGAGCATCGCTAACGCGGCTGTTTGGCATCTCTGGGAGCTGGACACTGCCTCTTCCTAATGGGGTCAGACCTGGCTGGGGGCTGAGGTTGGGATGGGAGGAATTGACCCCCCATGCTCTCTTTACAGGGTCCTACTGGTTACAAGGGGATGGTTGGGACCATCGGCGCGGCCGGGCGGCCGGTGAGTGCCCTCCCTCATCCCCGGGGGCTGCGGGGCAGGCGGGGGACCCCACACTTCGCTGCTGAGCCGCCCCTCTTTCTCCCCTCCAGGGCAGGGAAGGCCCCAAGGGACCACCTGGGGACCCCGGTGAGAAGGGAGATGTGGTAGGTAACACACCTCGTCAGGAAGGGCAGCGCCATGCCCTGCGCGATGCCAACGGCCCCTTTCCCCAGGTCCCCTGCACCGAGAGGGCGGCTGAAATAACCTTTTCTCTCTCTTGCTCTAGGGTGGCCGTGGCATCAGGGGCCCCCAAGGAGACATCGGTCCCAAGGGGGAGAATGTAAGTACAGCCAGTGGCACCTGTGCCTACATCCAGGGCTGAGCCCCGGGCAAGGAATAGGGATCTCTGTCCCTCTCTGTCCTTTCGGGCCCACCCTGCATCCTTGCACCCCAGCTCAGTGCAGGGCTGGAGCTTTCCTTTCCCTTCCCAGCCCTTTTTTGCCCCCACCACAAGCCTTTCAGACCCTCTCTGAGGTGTCGGACCAAGTGACTCTCCTTTTGCAGGGTCTCCCAGGCATCGATGGCAAGGATGGCACCCCGGGTATCCCAGGCGTGAAGGTGAGCTGCTGCAGGTGGGGGCTGCCGGGGGCACGGACACACGCTGTTCCTTGCACCAGTGCTTGCTGGAAACAACGGGGATGGCAAGTGGCATAAGGTCCCGGCCCCTTACGTGGCACCTCCTGACTAGTGGAGTGTGTCTGTCCCCATGGGGTCAAGGCCAGTGCCCCCCTTTGGCCAGGAGTCCCTTGTCCCACCCCATTTCTGCACCTTTCTCCTTCATGCAGTAGCATCCTCTCTGTCCCCTGCAGGGCGCTGTGGGACAGGCTGGCCACCCAGGAACACCAGGACACCGGGGACAAGCTGTGAGTACGAGCATGGGACCCCCCTGGCTGCGGAGAACCCCATTACCCGTGGGGTGGCACCCCCATGTGCAGGACCAGCACCCAGCAGGGATGCCGCCTCCGGGCACGGGGCACTGGGCAGGCTCGCTGCCTCCTGTGCTGTGCACAGGTTTTGATCCCGGCTTTGTTTCCGCAGGGCTTGCCGGGCCAGCCGGGAAGCAAAGGTGGCCCAGGAGACAAGGTGGGTCTGGGGCAGCCGGGGCCGGGGTCACCCCTCTGAGCACCCACCCCCCAGCCCCGCTCACCCCACACGGTGCCGCAGCAGCCTCCACGCTCCATCCCTGAGCCCGCAGCCTTGTCCCCATCCTGTCCCCTCCTCCGTCTTTGCTGTCCTGAACCACTTCTGTCTTCCATTTGCAGGGTGAAGTGGGGGCTCGGGGCCATCCCGGTGTCACTGGTGCCCCGGGGCAGATCGTAAGTATGGAGATGTCACCATGTTCCTCCCGGGCACAGCCTGGGGGTTGCTCTCTCTCTGTCTCTCTCTCTCTCTCCCTCTCTCTCGTTGTTTTTTTCCTCTTTGCTGTCAAACAGAAAGCAGAGTTGGACACTTCACCCCCCCAACCGTCCTCTTCCCAATGCCCCCCCAGCAGCTTCCTCATGGGGAAGCTCCTGTGGCCACTTCTCCAGCCCTCACCCAGAGCCTCCTTGGCCACCCGGTTCAGTGGCAGCCCTTCGAGGGGCTGCAGGGGACAAGGACAGGGCCACGCACCCCTCGGGGAAGGTTGAAAGGCAGACGATGGCATGTAAATGCAACACAGGCAGGTTTTTTTTCCCCCCTTTTAGGGTGAGCCTGGACCTCGGGGTGAGCAGGGACCGCAGGGTGTCCCTGGGATGAAGGTGAGTCGGGGGCACCGTGGGGTTGGTGGTGGTGCCGGGGGCTGCCCCTGACTCTGTTCTCTTCCCACATCTCCGCAGGGCGACCGGGGTGAACGCGGCCTCGTGGGCCCCCCCGGCGAGCAGGGGAAAGCGGTGAGTCGCAGCCGTAGCCCGGCTGGGAAACGGGCATCGCCTTGGGGATGCTCAGCCCGGGGTGCTCGGGAGGGACGGGGACAGCGGGGCACGGCTGGCACCGCTGCACGGACCCCTCGGCTTTGATCACAGCCCGGGGAAGGGGCAGGGGGGGGTCATCCGCCCTGTCCCGCTGTGCCTGGCTGCCGGGGTGAGGGATTAGCCAAAGGGGCAAATAGCGCAGGGATTAGCGGGCCTGGGGCCATGCTGGGTTTGCAGCCCCAGCCGGGAGAGGAATTTCCTCCCCTCTTGGAGGCTTTCCTGGGGTGGAAAACGGCCAAAAAATTACCCATTTCCCTCTGGCTTCCT
Organism: Fratercula arctica; assembly: GCA_947846985.1. Taxonomy (NCBI): domain Eukaryota; kingdom Metazoa; phylum Chordata; class Aves; order Charadriiformes; family Alcidae; genus Fratercula; species Fratercula arctica. Next base: position 4,251,717 of record CANTUZ010000018.1, read on the forward strand.
GGGGGACAGGACCCTGCCCCTGGCAAAGCTCCCCTCAACGTGGCTGTTGGGGGTTGGACCAGATGACCTTTAAGGGTCCCTTCCAACCCAAACTGTTCTACAATTCTGTGATTGTTTTCTGCCCTGTGGCCGCCCAGAGGCTGCCTGGGATGCTGTGGGGCAGCCTGAGCTGCCGGAGGGGACAGGGAGCTGCCCGTGTGCCTTGTTGCCTTGGGGAGGATGCTCCGATGCGGGGGGAGGGTCTTCCCACCGCCTCTTCTCACTCATTTTTCTCTTTTTCCCATGTTACCTTGATTTCCAGGGGCCGAAGGGCGAGCAGGGTCCGCCGGGGATCCCAGGACCCCAGGGCTTGCCGGGAGTCAAAGGAGACAAGGTGACTGTTCCGGCTGCAGGGGCCGGGCTGCTCCGGGGTCTGGCTCAGGGACGCTGGGCTGAGCTGGGCTGACCCCCCCTCTCCTTTCTCCAGGGCTCCCCGGGGAAAACCGGCCCCAAAGGCAGTACTGTGAGTACACTGCCCTCCCGCCCGGGCTGGGGGACCAGTGGGGAACCGCCGACACCAGGGCTGGCACCCACCCACACCAGGCGCTTTCTCCATTCAAGCCCCCGGCATCACGGTCGAGCCAGGGGGGTAAAGAGCCTGCGGAGGAGGTGGGTGCTGGCTGCGAAGGGCCACATTTCTCATTGCCTTTCCTCTAGGGAGACCCGGGCGTTCACGGCCTCGCAGGGCTGAAGGGAGAGAAGGTGGGTCCCCTCCGACGGGTTCTGGGGTGGGATGGGGGCGACAGGGGCTGGACGTGGGTCCCTGCCTGTGCTGGGGTGTCCTATGCGGCACAGCCCTGAGCACTGCAGCATTACAGCCCGGCGCAGCTGCAGTACGCTCTGGGGGGGTACAACGCCTCCCCCCAGCTCCATCTCTAAATTCCTGCTGTCCCCCCATTGCATTTCTTGTGTCCTCTGTCCCCAGGGTGAATCGGGTGAGCCGGGGCCGAAGGGACAGGTGAGTGACTGGGGGTTTGGGAGCGAGGGGTCCCCTCACCTTCTCACTGGGTGGCTCTGTGGGACCCTCATGGAGGCGATCGCCCTGAGGAAGGCAGTGGTGCTCCACGGAGCTGGTGCGTGCTGGTGGCCTGAGGTACTGTCTTCACTGGAGACGGGCTTCAGACACCACATTTGTCCCTGGGTTTGGGTTTGAGCCCTGGGTTCGGGTTTGAGCCCTGGCTGCCGTAGCTGGTACAGGAGGTCCTGGAGGTCTTGGGGTGCAGCCCCTGCGCTCAGGATGGGGCTGAGCCCCCCGCTCCTGACGCTGTTCTACATCCCCACCGCAGCAAGGCATCCAGGGCGAGCTCGGCTTCCCCGGCCCCTCGGGGGACGCAGGCGCACCCGGCGTGCGGGGCTACCCGGGACCCCCTGGCCCGCGAGGACTCGTCGGGGAGCGCGGCGTGCCGGGGATGCCCGGCCAGCGGGGCGTAGTGGTGAGTACCCCCCCAGTGTCCCACATCCCCTCCTCACCTCCTGCACCCCCCAGGTGGTGCCCTGGGGGCTGTCGCCTTCAGCTTGTCCAGATCCACAGGTCACTGCCTCCGACCTTTTCTCACCAAGCAGTTCTTGGAAATGGGTGCTGTTTGGCCCAGGAGCTGCCGGTGCTCCCTGCACGAGCTCTCCAGGAAGGCTGAGCTGGGATCCCACCTTTCTAGAAAAGAGGAATTCTATATTTCTCGCTGTATCTAGCACCAGCAGCAGGTTTAGCTCCAGTCCGTATCTTTACAGCCTGCCCAGGGGCAGAATTTTTCCTCATTTTCCTCATATAAGCCTCATTTTATTCTTGCAAAACGAAGCTGCAGAAGGTCATTGCAGTGAGCAGGCTGCACAGCGTGAGCTGGGGCTGGGGCACTTGTCCTGGGACCGAATGGAAAGCGCAGAAGGGTGGGAAGGCAGCATCAGGTGCAGGGAGGTGCCTCTGGACCAGGGGGGTCGGGACGGGATCGGTGCTGCGCGTGCAGATGGGGATGGAAGGAGCAATCTCTACAGCATGTCCCTCTTCTCACCGCTGGCAGGGCCGGGACGCCGGGGACCAGCACATCATCGACGTGGTCCTGAAGATGCTGCAAGGTGAGGGGATGAGTGGGGCACCACCGGCCGGGTGACTGCTGCCACATCCCGTCCCACACCGGCCTCTCTCTGCCCTACAGAGCAGCTGGCGGAGGTAGCGGTCAGTGCCAAGAGAGCAGCCCTGGGTGGAGTCGGTGCCATGGGACCCCCAGGACCCCCTGGTCCCCCAGGGCCACCTGGTGAGCAGGGTCCACATGGACCCATGGGACCTCGAGGTGTCCCTGGCATCGTGGGTGCTGCCGGGCAGATCGGCAACATAGGACCTAAAGGTAGGTGGTGGGTGGCCATACCCACACTGTGAGGGCAGAAATCCTCCTCGGGGCTGGCCCTGCCTCCTCCTGCCACATGTGTCCCCAGCCTGGGTCCCTGAGCAGGGACACCCCCCTCCCCTCCCCTGCAGGTCCGTGTTTCTGGTTGTGGCCCCAGCGCATCCTTCCCCCCGGTTTCTTTCCCCGCAGGGAAGCGAGGCGAGAAGGGCGAGCGGGGAGAAGCTGGCCGTGGCCACCCAGGCATGCCGGGCCCCCCAGGGATCCCAGGTAAGCCCCTCTCCCCCAGCATGGACAGGGCAGGCAGCGGTGGGTCCCCGCAGCCCCCTTGACAAGCCCAGCAGTGGCTTGGAACCTCCTGGCCCATCCCCACAAACCTGCACGGGTTCATCCCGCGAATCTCCAACCTGCAGCACGCTTTGCTGCCTCCTGATCCTGCAGCTCTGCCGGCCGCTTTCCTGCCCCCTCACCACATTGCTCTGCACGAGCATCCCCATCCTCACCAGCAGCGCTTCCCATACTCCGGCCCCTGCTCTGCTCCGGCAGGGGCTGGGCTCGGCACCTGCAAACACAGCTGACAGCTACACTCCCGTTGCAGGTCTCCCCGGCATCCCCGGCCACGCGCTCGATGGCAAAGCCGGGGAGCGGGGCGTGCCGGGCTCCCCGGGAGAGGCTGGCCGGCCGGGATTGCCCGGTCCCACTGGCCTGCCGGGATTTTGCGAGCCGGCCGCCTGCCTGGGAGCCTCGGCGTACGCCGCCGCGCGCCTGACCGAGCCAGGAGCCGTCAAGGGACCCGTCTACTGAGGTGGCACCGGCACCGTGGCAGAGCCGCCGGCAAATCCATGCCGGGGCTGGCAGCAAAGAGACCAGAAAACTGCAAATCCACAGGGAGCGAACCTCTGCCCGTCCCGGTAGCGGGAGAGCGCGGGGCTTGGGCAGCTGCCGGAGGGGAAACGCAGCCTTGGGAATTTAATTTGGTGTCAGTGTCACCCCCCTCCCACAGCCCAGGCGATGGTGAAGGATAAAGAGAGGTTGCCCTGAGTCCTGTCCTTGTTACTGGGGTCCGTTCCCTGCCCCCTTCTGCCCTTCCTCCGCTCCCTGTGCCCCTTCCCAAAGAAATAAATTGTCTTTTATACAAACCCTCTTACTCTGTTATGTCCTGCTTGGTGCTGAATTGGCTCATTGCCAATTTCTTTTTTGTCCTTTTTTTTTTTCTTTTAAAAAAAAAAAAACCACAAAAATTGTGGCTTGATTATTTAAGAGACTTGACAGATCCAGCCTTTTTCACTGCTGGGCACTCACAGAGCTGTAAATCTTTGTAAAATAGGATTATTTTATAACTATGAATAGTAAAACACCAATTTTTTTAAAAAAATGGACAATAAAAATGAGACGGATTGTTAACGAACTGAAACAGCGCATTGATTTCTTTGAATCAAACACGACTATACCTGGTGGGGGGTGTTATTTGAAGGCCGAAGTCAGTTTTTCTGTTGTTTTTCAAGGTTTTTTTAGCGGATATCTCAATTGCTCATTCCTGTCCTTGTGGAAAATTCCAGCCTCTCAAGAAGTTTTTTAGGCAAGAGCTCCTGCTTTTTTCCCCTCTTGCACCACTACAAACACACAGAGGAATCTGCTGCCCTGAGCATCTCATGTCGGAGACTGAACAAATTTGCCAAAAACACACCGGGCACCTTCGACTAAGGCCAAGTCCCCCCTCATCCCCTTGCAATCGAGTGGGCAGGAAAACTATTACCAGCACCACCAAGGTATTGATCTCTTAGTAGTTAAAAAGGCGGCCTGTGGCTCTAACGGCATCCGCAGGTGTCTCTCATTATTGCCATCGACAGCAGAATGGATTAAAACTGTGCGGTGGGAGCAATGGGGCTTCACTTTGTAAGATAAATAAAAATCAATTTTTGTTTATTAGCAAAGCATGTTTGGCTTGGCAGGGTAACAAATCCCAGGGCGAGGGGATGGGAAAGGCTGGCCCGGTCCCTCCTGCGGCGCAGAGCATCGCTGCCACCAGCCGAGGGGACCATGGCAAACAGCAGCCACAACGGGGCTGTGACGGGATGGGGCTTCTGCCAGAGGGGACTAATCCCAGCAACGACCAGACCCAGGCCCAGGCCAACCCAGCACCGCGTACTCTTCCCTCCCCAGACACCCCTCGCTGTGTAGCACAGCGTTTTCCCATACGGATCCTTATCTCTCCCCACATCCCCAGACTCTTCAGAAGCGCCCTGTACTCCTCTTCCATTTCAATTACCTTCCCTGTGCCCTTTGCAACCGGCTGCCTTGTCACTTACCGTGCAATCAGCTAACTTTAAGGGGATTGTCTTTTATTTAAAAAAAAAAAAAAAAAAGGAAGTGAATTGCAAATGTTTTATTTGCAAGTTGGAATTTAATCAAGGAATTAAGAAGGCTGCATATTAATTAGGGGCCAGACTCTAGTTGTTTCCAATGAGCGGCAAACACGTTCCAAATCTGCCTCTTCATCAGAGGCCTCATAAATATTCATCCAACAAATAGCAGATTGGATGCCATTACAGAGACAAGAGAGACTGAAACCCAAGTATCTGTGGAAATGAAACAGCTGGAAAGCATCCAATCTCTGCCCCAAATAATAACAGATCATTACTAGGAGGAGGTGAAGAAATAGCCTCCTTGAGCACTTGTCTCCATTCCCGGACAAACGGGGAGATTCATCCTGATTCGGGGGAGGAATTCAGGTTACCGACCCCCTTCGGGAACAGCCCGGGGCTGGGCTTGCCCCGGGCTCCAGCTGTGCAGCACATCTGGGGCCGCCTCCCGGCTCCACAGCCCAAATTATCCCGTTTTCCTTTCGCCCCACGAGAGGGAGCTCCGTGCCCGCCGAATCCCCGCTTCCCGGGAGCCCGCGCTCGGGCGGGTGCGGCTGCGTCCGGGGGGTGCCCGCGGCGGGGGCTCGGTGCTGCGCTCCCCCCGCTGCAGGCACGGGGCTTTGGCGGGGGGGGAAAGGGTGAACCCTCCGCCTTGCTCAGCCGCTTCCCACCGCCGGCATGCAGGCAACACAGCTGGGACGCGCTGGGAGAAGGGAAGCGGGATCACAGAATCACAGAATGGTTGGGGTTGGAAGGGACCTTAAAGCCCCCCCAGTGCCACCCCCTGCCCTGGGCAGGGACACCTCCCACCAGCCCAGGTTGCTCCAAGCCCCGTCCAACCTGGCCTTGAGCCCCTCCAGGGATGGGGCAGCCACAGCTTCTCTGGGCAACCTGGGCCAGGGGCTCACCCCCCTCACAGCTAAGAATTCCTTCCTGAGATCTCATCTCAATCTCCCCTCTCTCAGTTTGAGGACATTACCTCGTGTCCTATCATTACACTCCCTGATCCAGAGTCCCTCCCCATCCTTCCTGTTAGGCCCCCTTTAGGGATGCAGGGGTTTGCTGCAGGGGCATCGGTGCGAGGAGGACCAGAGGGGCAGGAGCAGAGCTGTGGTCCTGGGGCAGGGAGAGGCCACGTCCAAGCAGGACAAAGTGCTGCCAGAGGCAGGAAAGCTGCCGCTGGGTCTGCGGAAGGTGCTGGGCTGCCTGGGAGGACGCAGGGTCCTTTCCAAGAAGCCCAGCAGCTCCTCACACCCACGCACATCCCCCAGCAGGGCTGGCCGGGATGGGATGGAGCAACGCTGCTCTCGCTGACCCCGCTGCTGTTTGGAGCCACACGTGGCCTCCCGAAAGCTGCTAATTGCAGCCATGGCTGAGCTCTCCCTTAGCGAGAGGCAGCTTTGACCTTCAGCGGGCAACTGTGCTCGTCAGCGACATCCCGGGAGATGCCGCAGGGCAGGCACGGCTGCAGCCGGCACCCGGCAGCCTCGTGGGTCGGAGGCTGGCAAGGCCAGTGTCGGGGAAGATTAAGAAGATCAGGTTTTTAATTAAAGTGCCAAGGAAGCAGCTGTCTGAAGCTCTTGCTCTTTTCTCTCCCACCTGCTGATGCCGGAATTTGACATCATGGATTCTCCATGGGGAGCCAGCCCAGGTCCCTGTCACCGCTCCTGTCCCACCAGTCACAGGCAAAGGGTCTCGGGTCTTTTGGGCTATGCCACTCCTGTCACACCCAGCAGCCAAGAGCAGCCCCGTCTAATCATTGGCCCCAGTACAAACATCAGGGGCTGGGCCATGGCCAGTCATGACTTCTTTTCCAAGCAAAAATATGTGGAATCTTTAAAAATGATTTCCAGGGGTTTAAGAACCTGCTCCCAAGCTTGTCCCTGCAGCTACAAAACCTCCAGAAACATGACGGTGCGGAGTCAGGCATCACCACGTGGCTTTCGTGTGATGTGGAAGACAAAAGGGGAGAAATGAAAAGAAAATCAAGGCAGATCCCTTCGGGGTCACACCGATTGTCCTGCCGGGCCTGCAGAGACCTCCTGCAAGAATCACAGCTTTCCTTCCCCTCGCCTCTCCTTTGAAAGCCGTGGGGAAGGAGAAAAAAAAAAAAAAAAGGAAGTCCAATTTCTGTAGCCTGGAGTAATTAGGGGGCCTCTGATTACTGCCATTCAAGGCTGATGAGGCTGGCAGTGCTGGCTGCAGTTTGCATTTGGACAAGCACCGCTTGTTCCACGCCAGGGCCACGTGTGCCATTGTTGCAGCCGAACGTGCTCCGAGTGACCAGTGCTGCGGCACGGCCCCGGCTCCCCGCCACCTGGAGGGGACAAACCCACCTGCACAGCCCAGGGCGGCCTGAGAGAGCCAGCAGCGGCCAGGAGAGGGGGCAGCCAGCAGAGAGAGGGTGGGATCCACCATCTCATGGACCACCCTTCCGCAGGAAGCGCTCTGCATCCCTGGCACATCCCTACAGAGCGGCGCCAAGGGGAGGCATTGCCTCCTGCGTGGTTGTCCATGGGCACCCATCAGCATCATCCTCTCGTCCCACCCCGGTGACGGGTGCAGGGACCCGCTGTGTGTGCCCGCGGCAAGGGGCAGCGCTGCCGCATGAATAATTCAGGGCAACAAGAGAAAAGTTCCCTGGAGCAAGCTAAGGCATTGATTAGACCAAATTGCCTCCCTCACCTCGAGGAGGTAAAAATGAGCTAATCACCGTTTGTTCTCTCTTGATAGATGATTAACCACAAATTAGAATATTAAACAGAGGACTTCGGGTACGTAAATTAACAGCTGAGAACTAAGTTAATTATTGGAGGAGCCATAAAACTGCTTATTTTTATTCTTGGATTATTGTTTGATGTTTTTGCCTCTTAAAAAAAGTGGGAGTTATTTTTATAATGGCTTGTTCTGCTGCTGGTGGGCAGAAGTGCCGTACGGAGCTGGGCCGGCCGGAACGCGCAGGGTAAATGAATCTCGTGCTCCATCAGCAACACAGAGGGGAAATTATTCTCCCCTCAACCTCTGAGAACGGTGCTGCCATCCCCCTCCATGCCCTACAGGCAGAACGCCCCGAGCCAGGCCAGGCAGGGTGCCCAAGGGGCAGCCAGAGGAGCTGATCTCGCTTTTCCAAGGAAAAGGTCAAATTTGGATACTGCCTCTACCCAAAAAAGTGACAAGACTCTTCCAGAGCGGGGACACAGCAATACCATGTTGCAGGAAATTAACTTTGTTAATAGCCCATTCATTTAAATGTAAATAGTGAGCCTGGCTGGTATAATGAGGCCGGGGAATCTTATTAGAGACCAAATTAAAGGTCTGTGGGTGAGTGAGTGCGGGCAGGAGCGGGCCTGAATGCGAGATGGGGCTTCCAGGAGAAGCGTGCCCAGGGCAGGGGCTCCTACCCAGGCAGAAAGCAGATGTGCTCAGCGGGGAAGCGCAGGAGGGAGGGATGGATTTGGGGTTAGACCCGTACCGGAGGCAGGACATGGGGGGTTAATCCTTGCCCTCACCGCTGCCTTGCTCTGTGCCTGTCCCATGGACAGTGCCCGCAGTGGTCCCCGAGCAGATGGGGAAGGACAGGGGATGTGCCATTGACCCCTTGGGGCAGAGCAACAGCCCTGCACATATTGGGGACCAGCCCTCGGGCAGAGCACGGCAGCGTCCCCTGCCCTGGGAAGGGCTGAGTGTCCCCAAGCCCTCGCTGGGGGGTCTGGGGGCCGGTAATAGCCCCAAGCCAGATGTGCTGCAACCAGCTCCTTGCAGGCATCTCTGTTCCTCTCTGATTTCAATTAGCGGTGCCGACTGTGGCGGTGGCAGCGGGCCACCAGCACGGCAAGTGCTCCCGGGGGTGCCCGCTCCTCCTTTGGAGGGGTCCTGCCACCCGCTCCCGCACCCGGCAAAGGGGGAAGGAGCGTGCTGACAAAAGGCTGATTTAATTACTAGAATTGTTCTGATTACAGCCTGCAAACACTGTTATCTTGTAATTATTGCCAAGAACATGCCATTAGTACATGATTAAACACAATGTCTTGTGGGCTGCTAGCTGATTGTCTGATGCCTTATGAACTTAATTACTTCATGCTGATAGAAAGCGACTGGAAGGATGGAGCAGGGAATGGCTCTGGAGGGGAACTGGGGCTCTGCTGGGGCACCCCGTGATGAAGGGGTCCTCAGCTCCCTCCTGGGATGCTCGGCCCATGTCTGCAGGTGTCCTCGCAATGCCAGCCCCTTTGCAGCCCCCCGAAAGCCCCAGCCAAGACACAAGCAGGGTCAGGATTAGCGCCTCGGTGCTTTTCTTGCTATGTTAGATGCCACCTGCCCTGCGTTTAAACTCATCCTGCTGAAGCAGCCAACAAACACGGGGCACCAGCTTTCTCCCCGGATCTCCTGAAGTTCCAGAGTTTCCATTCAGCAGAGATATAAACAAGGATTTGTTTGGTGCATACTGGTGGCAAGGCGGCACTGGAGGTGTCTGGGATGCACTGGGGGTTGCAGAGCCGCCCGAGCCACTGGTTGTGTGCGGAGTGGGGTGGGCTGAGGGACGGATGCGGGATGCTGATCTTAGCCCAGGCATTTCTGCCCTGGGACACGGGGTCCAAGCAGGCAAAGCAAGAGGAGATCCTGCTACTGATGGGCAAAGGTCCCGGTGCAGCCCTTGGCTTCCCCCTCCCTGCAGCCCTCGTGATGGGCTCAGCAGCGCCTCGCAGCCCTCCGCAGCACCGGCTGCGAGCAGCTTGGTTTCCTTCCAGGAAAAATCAAGTATCCACCTGCCTCGGGGACCCTTCAGCACCTCTCACACGCTGTCACCCTGCCCTGGTGACAAGGGCATACAAACTAATCCTGACATCTCATTAGCAGTATTAATTCTCAACCTCATTCTCCTCTGGGCTGAGGAATTGGCACTTCCACTTGCTGCCGCCCCGGGCCCCGCTCCCCTGGCCGGGGCTGCCACCGAGCCAGCAGGCTGCCCTGCTCGCACCAAGCAAACACTGTGGAGCAGGAAAACACCCTTCTCTCCTGCTTCCCTGCTCTCTCCTGCCCCGGCACCAACAGCTCAGGTGGCCTCCAGCTGGTCACCCACATCCCCCTCCGTGCCCCACGCTCCGTTACCTGCTCACAGAGGAGCCTCCACCTCCCCGCGGGAACTGCATCTCCTCGGCAGCCAGGACACCCTGGTCTCGGGCTTTCCGGGCACAAAACTCATGCAACTTTTAAATAATGACAGTGTGGGTCCTCAGTGCAGGCTCTGCTGGCCATGGGACAGACCCACAGCCTCCCAAAGGGTGGGGGTACCCGGGTGGGGGCATTTATAGCAGAGCAGTGGGTGCAGCTGGGACGGGGTGGCCGCAGGAGCAGGTGCCGCAGGGAAACCCATCAGCCCCGGTAATTGCTTTCAGGCTGATCATCTGCTCGACTTTTTCATGCTTGCTTTCTGAACCGGGAGAGCATCCTCCTGGGAAAGGGAAAGTCAAGGCAAAAAACCAAAGTTCTCTGGAAGAGGTTTTCTCCATGTTTCCTCATCCTCTGCCTGCAGCATCGGAGTTACATGGATGTACCATCCCCTGCAAGTTGTGCGGAGTGAGAAAAACTCCACGTGTGAGCGACAAACCGACCCCATGAAATGCAAAGGAAAAGGGGGAAACACGCTGGAAGCAGGTCCGTTAGCCCAGCCTGAGCTCAATAAAGGATCTATGGATAAAATATGAAAAGCATGAATTTATAATGGCTCACAAACATTTAATCTCCTTATGCAGAACATATATGTTTTTATATCCAGACGTATGGGCTGCAGAGCCCTCTATTTATGGAAGCGCAGTCTGGGTAAACAGCCTGCTGCTGGGCCAGTGCAGATTGCTGGCTACGGGCCCACTCAGCCCCTTCCCGCGTCCCGTCCCCCGCGGTGATGAGGACGCCCACGTGTCCCTGCGCCCCTGCCTGCTCTGCCAGGATGCTGCCGGGATGCCGGCTTGCGCAGCACCGGGAAAAACCCTTGGGGAGACGCAGCTGGCTCTCACCTCGCTGCAATGGGGCGAACTGTGTCTGTTCAGATCTTCATCACCTGGGACACGAAGCGGGGTCCCCCCCCGGGCAGAGCCCCTGTGTCGCTGCCGAGCCGGGGGATGATGCCAGAGCTGCTGCCGCTGCCTTCCCCGGCTCCCGCTGGATTTACCCCAGCGTAACTCAGGGCAGAACCCGCCTTCCCGCACTCAGGAGTACGATAAAGGTGATAGATGGAGAAAAGTAGAGGAAAAAGTGGAAATGCCCCGGTTGGGCTGGGGTGCCGGCTCGCGGGAGCCCTGGGGCGGGGGTGGATGACCCCGCTTACGGCTCCAGAGAAACGTTTGCATTTCTCTTAAAAGGGGATTTCCATTGCAATAACTTTGCTCCTGTCAGAAGGCAGCCTGGTGTCAGATACATATTTATGGCTGGCTGAAAATGCCTTTTCTGTGCCGGCTCCTTCCCATCCTTTCTCTTTTTGCCCTTTATTTCCTGTCTTGCAGGAAAAGGAGAGAAAATCCCCAGCAGATTTGCTGTTTATAGAGTCCTGTTCAACATGAGCAAATCAATACAACAAACCGTACAGCGTGATTCTGGGCCTTGAATAAACAGGGTCCCAGGCAATTCCACCAGGTGCCTGTCACGTCCAGGAACCCTCCGCATCGCAGCCTGGAATGAAACCAAAATGTCTCTTTGCAGGAGTTAATTACAGCTCAGAATTTCTCGTCTCCCTTCACCAGCGCTATATTGTGTGGCTCCAGGTCACAGGCAATTTCATCTGGGCTGGAGGAGGCATCCCGTAGCTCGTATTCCCAGGCAGGGAATTCTGGTGAGGGGAGTGGGGAAATAGAGGCAGGACTGAGCCTGGCTGGGCCTGGGAGACACTTCGCGGGGGGGCACTGAGCTGCTTTATCCTTTGTGCCCAGATCTCTCACCATCATGTCGGTGAGTGAAGGTTCTCCGTGCTCCTGGAGCACTGGTGAGACAGGGGGTGGCTGAAGCCGGGGTGGGATTTGGGGTGGGGTTGCTGCCATCCGTCACATGCAAAGACGGTTGGACTGGAGCTTTTGATCCAGGCACTTGGCAGAATCAGGTTTTGCTCCTTTCGGTCGGTCCCCACAAAAAGCTCCCGTGAGATGTCGTCAGCGGTGTCACGCTCGCAGAGGACTGGAGGCCCCGCGCTGGCTTTGCTCCAGCCACACAACGGGCACGACTGGGAATTACACCAGGGGGATTTTCATTAAATGGGAACAGTTCTTACCAGTCGCCAGCTTGTAACGGGCAAAACCAGCTTTTAACTGCCTCTTGGCCTGGTCGCTGGTGGGAGCGGTGCCCGTGGGAGCAGATCCATGGTTTTGGTCCTTCCCCCTCCACCAACGTCCTTAAGGGTCCTCATCACTGCAAGCGCCCATTCGTCCATGTTTCCAAAGCGCTTTGAGATCCCCAGCTGAAGGGTGCTGTGGAGAGGCAAAGTGTTATTAAACCCATAGACAAGCCATCAAGCATCGGGCCTGACTGTTGCCATATCATATTTCTTATTGATGGAATTAGCAAAGCCAAGCTTCCAGCACGATCAATAGCCTTAATAATTCCATCAAGGTCATGTCAGCTTTCATTTCCCTCAGTGCGTTTTCCAAAAGAAACTCATTTCTAAACCCGAGAAATACAGGCGCTGCCTACACCTCCCACCGCCTGGGCTCCGAGGTGGGGCGCGGGGCGGCGGCGGGCGGCGGGACCCACAGCAGCCCCGCTGCGCTCTGCAGTAAACGAGGAGGCATCGCCCGCCGGGCGCAGAGACCTGGCTGAGCGCGGGTGGCCGCGGCCGGGCATCCCGTGCTACCTGCGTGCTGGAGCAGCGTTTAGCTCCCCCAGTGAGGACTGTTTTAGGAAAAGCTTTGATGGACACAGAGATAACGACTGCACAGTGAATACAACACCCTTTTCATGTCACAGAAGCACAGAGTGGCAGGGGTTGGAAGGCACCTCTGGAGATCATCCCGTCCAACCCCCTGCCAGAGCAGGGTCACCCACAGCAGGTGGCACAGGAACGCGTCCAGGCGGGGTTGGAATATCTCCAGAGACGGAGACTCCATCACCTCTCTGGGCAGCCTGTGCCAGGGCTCTGTTGCCCTCAGAGTAAAGAAGTTCCTCCTCATGTGGAGCTGGAACTTCCTACATTCAAGTTTGGATACTCTCTGTTGTCCTTCAGAATGTATTTCCACCCAAAACGCACCCAGATTTCCAAATTTTCCTTACTAGCAAATCTTGCTCTTGCTTCTCACGCTGCCCTTCTGCTGGGGAAGGACAAGCCGTTCTCCAGTCCTGGCCCTCTGCATCCCACGTTCTGCGGCCTCCAGCTGTGCTGGGCCTCGGGGCCAGTGCCGCGCCATGCTGGCTAGTGCCATGCTGGCCACCGCCACGGCTGGGACGGTGACTTTTCTCCGGGGAAGGGGACACCGCCAGTTGAGAGCAGCTGTGGGCAGAGAGAGGGTGTTGTGGAAAGGCAGGGCTATCAGATGAAACAGTCATTACGTCTCAAAGCGACCAACAGCAGCTGTGAGCAGCTCAAGCCTCAGAGGGCTCATGCCCCAAAGAATCCTTGTACTTACCAGTCACACTTCAAATCGCTGCCTGAACCAAAGGATTTGATTGCGGTTTAAAAAGGGCATTACTCTCTGTTAAGGGTGTGTTGGGAAGTTATTAGAGACCTGTTTACTGGGGTTTTGGAAACTTCTTCCACTAAAAATCTGGCTGGGGGAGCTTGGCAGGCGATGGGCACGGTGATGGGCACGGTTTTACTGTGGGTGCAGTAACAGGTGGGCAATAATAGGAGCGCAATAATAATAATAGGGGTGCAATAATAATAATAGGGGTGCAATAATAATAGGGAGAACCCCTTCCTTGCGGCTCACAGGCAGCGTCCTCGGGCTGGCAGCCCTGGGAGGCAGAACGGACAGGTGCTGGGTACCGAGAGACATCCCAACAGAGAGGCAGCCTCCCCCGGCTCCCTGCAAAAGGCAAACTGCTGCCCCCAGGTTTTGCTGCACAATGGTGGGATTAGGGAGGAGAATGAGCAGCTCGGTCCATAGGTAGCGGCTTTGCCTCCCGTGCTCCTGGAAGGACTCGGGCCGGCAGGAGTCCTCTTACAGGCTGTTCTGTGCTCTGCTGACGACCCTAATCCTCCCTCGCATCGGGGCCCTGCCATTGTCTGGGCTTTACAAGGCCCTGAATCTGTGCTCGAATCTGCTCACCTGTATTATTAATCCTGTGTCTCCATTCCTGTGGAGATGGATTTAATGAGGGTAATTATGATTTGCAAGAGAAAAACTGCTCAAGCTGCAAATAATGCCAGCAATTCCCCTTTTTCTCTCTCTGCAGCAGTAACTCTGAAAGCACCGAGAAACGCCGTGTTCCCGACTTATGTGGAAAACAAGGTCCTGCAGCTCTACTCCTGCAAGGAGGCCCCTCTTGGTGGCTCCGATCCTGCTGCCCTGGTCTCTGATGCTGCGAGATGCTCCCCATCACGCTGTTAGAGCAAACTGCCGTGGCAGCACCTGTTGGTGGGGTGGGAGCAGCTCCCTGGAGCCCGCACCCTGCTGTGGGTACCCAGGGACGTGCTGCAGCCCACGGAGACCCCGAGTCCACCCTGGAAACACCCTTGGAAGCAACAAATTCCCAAGCTGGGGCCCTCCTGCCCCAGCCCGATGCTTGCCAGCATCCCGCTGGCTGCTGAGGAAGGGAAGGACCAGGGGCATTAAGGATGGTTCATCTCCTGCAGCATCCCGGGGCTTGGTCCTGCTCGCAGCCTTGGGCTGCTCCCGAGTTCACAGGCTGTTGGAAGATCCTGTAGATTCTCCTATTAAAGGAGGATGCTTTAGCTCTGCTTTTTCTGGTGGATTAGTTCTGCATGAACAGCCTAGATTCTCCCAGGGATTTCAATCATATCTGATTTTCTCCTTTCTTCCGTCTCTCTGCCTCTGTGCCCCAGGGGGCACTTTGAAACCCAGGGCTCTGCTAGAGGCTGTGCTGGGAGAGCAGGTTGGGATGTGTGTGCCGGTGGAGGGAGTAACGAGTACCCAGGGACATGGCAAAAAGTTTGATTTCAGTGGTCAAGACTATAGGCAGAAAATATTAGGGAAGTCCAAACTTACAGACACCTTTCCTCATTTATTCTTCTCTGTCTGCTGATGGCGACTCATGGCTCCATCCGCCCATTTTTCCATCACGGCTGGGCTGACCAGCGCGTTCCTGCAGGCTGCTGAACCTCTACCACAAAGAGAGCATCTCCAAAGCCACCACACCACCTCTGCCCACTGTTCGGCCAGCTTTTCTCCCAAGCCCAGCTCTGCATCTGTCTTGCTTATTTCAAGTCAGTATTTTTCCCTTTGTATCTTGAGAAACGTTTTGTATTAACTCCCATTCCCTCTGCCTTTTTTATTTCTTTACCGCCTGCATTGCATTAAATCTTGGATGTGTCAGCCGCCAAGCCCATATTTCAGACACACAATGGCCAAAGGTGCTTGGGGGGCACTCTGGGATGTGTAAGGGTAATTTTTTTCTAAGGATTTGGATCAAGATGGAGATGGATTTTTCATGGCTTGCTTAAATGTGAAGGGATTTGCATGTACGTAAATACTGGTGCGGACCCAGCGCTTGTAGTGCCTGTGTCTGCACGGCTGCAGACGGTTGGTGTGGGTAAGGCAAATCAAAATCGAAACAAACTGCGTCAACAGCATTGTAAGAAAGGAGAAATACAATACTTTCCATAGAAATCCATCTTTCCATAAAGATGGATTGAAAGGTGCTCTGCTCCTCCTGGGATAAACTCACTCCCTATCTCTAGAGAGCAGGCACAGGGTTTCATGGCACTGTAAATCCAGCTTCAGGGCTTCTAGCACCAGATAAAAAGCCTCTGTGGCTATATGACATAACACACTGATCCAGTATAAATTCACTCCGCCAGTTCAAATTTGCTCAGGCGGTTTTGATAGGCTATGTCTGCATGACAGGTTTATGCGAGATCAGGTATCATCCGTCCTCCTGCAAGCTGCAGAAAACTGGACTAAATTTCTTATTGTCTGCTCAGGGTAGCTCAGCAGTGAGTTCGTGCCGCGCTGAGCTGGCTCCCGGCCACCCAGTGCTGCACAGACCCAGAACCAGGGACCGTGTAACTGGTGCAGGAAACTCATCTGCCAGCTTCCTTCCAGGGCTGGGTAGGGATGTGACGAAGACGAGGGCTATGAAGATGCTCAGGGGGCTGGAGCATCTCTCTGATGGGGAGAGGCCGAGAGCCCTGGGGCTGTTCAGCTGGAGAGGAGCAGGCTGAGAGGGATCTCATCAATGCTCAGCAAGAGCTAAAGGGCCGGGGGCAAGAGGACAGGGCCAGGCTCTTCTCAGTGGTGTCCGGGGACAGGACAAGGGGCAACCGGCACAAACTGGAATGCGAGAAGTTCCGTCTGAACGTGGGGAAAAACTTCTTTACTTTCAGGGTGCCAGAGCCCTGGCACAGGCTGCCCAGAGAGGTGGGGGAGTCTCCGTCTCTGGAGACATTCCAACCCCGCCTGGACACGTTCCTGTGCCACCTGCTCTGGGTGACCCTGCTCTGGCAGGGGATTGGACGGGATGATCTCCAGAGGTGCCTTCCAACCCCTGCTGTTCTGTGATGCTGTTACTGGTTTGGGAGGGGAAGAAGAGGAGAACCAGGGTATTTCCAGTTTGCAAGAATTTTCTATCTTGCTTTTCCTCCTCCCCCAGCTTTAAACCTTGCACACACGGATTAACACAGACAGACAGACAGACAGACACACACACACACACACACCCCCCCTTCCCGATGCTCAGACGATGGAGGGAAGGACGGGCTGACCCCGGGAG
The DNA here is from genome assembly GCA_947846985.1 of Fratercula arctica. Taxonomy (NCBI): domain Eukaryota; kingdom Metazoa; phylum Chordata; class Aves; order Charadriiformes; family Alcidae; genus Fratercula; species Fratercula arctica. The sequence continues at coordinate 4,268,326 of CANTUZ010000018.1, forward strand.
CATCCTCGCAGCCCGCCTGGACCCAGCGCACCCCGGGGCCGGTTTTCCCGGCCGGGGAAGGACGGACTCCCCTGGTTCCCCCCCCTCCCCGGCCCGACACTAGGGGGGGGCCGAGCCCCGCGGATGGGTCGCGGCGCCGCGCGCGGAGCGGCCACGGGTGGGAGCTGCGCCCGCCGCGCTTCGGCTGCATCGGGCTGACGGAGGAGCAGCGGAACGGCCGCCTTCCTCTGCAGAGCGTGGCTCCGTCTCCCCCCACCTCCTCTCGCTCCCAGCCTGCACCCAGCTGAATCCCGCTCCCTTAAAAACACGCGGTGGTTCCCCCCCCCCCCCCCCCCGCCCCAGCTGCATCGTCCTGTTTGCTGCTGCGTAGACGAGCCCCGAGATGCCGACTGGGTGCCCGGGGAAGTCTTCAGAGCAGCTTCACTCTTCAGAAGGTTTTTCTTACTACCCTTTGTGACATACCTGCATTGGGATTTCTCCCCTGTTCGGCACGGGATGGGGTACAGCAGCTCCCTCGGATCCTTGCAGCTACCCTTTGGGTCTCCTGCCTCCCCTCTTTGAGCTAAATACCCCTCGTACCCCCCAGGTTTCCTTGGATGCACGTGGAAACACAACAGTTGGTTTCTACAGGGGTTCATGAGCTCAGCAAACGAGGGCTGCACACTGCCTTGGAGCTGGTTTTGGGCAGGGGTCGGGTGATGATGATGATGATGGCAAGGAACGGCGATATTAGTGAACACGGGGCAGCCTTGTTTGAAAAGGCATTAAATAGCAACAGTTTGGCATCACTGGCATCAGGCGGTGCAGGGCTGACGCAGGTACGTGTGTCCACAGGGATGGTAATCCCTTCCCAAATTAACGCTGCCCCGGGGAGCGGGGTCTGGGCCTCCTGGTGAGGAGAACAGAAAACACAGCTTTCCCCACAAATATTGCAACTCTACTCAGCCCCCAAACCTATGCGTGCACATTAATGCTAAGCATATCCAAAAATAAATGCATCCGTGGCATATATCTCTGCATGTACTTCACACTCCCACGTCTGCCGCGATCCAGGACGCAGGTCTGCTCAGCCATAAAGAGCTGTGAGGTGTTTTAAACTATTTCCTTCTCTTTACAAATCCTCCTCCTATTTTCTAATACACTGAACTATGAAATTAGGAGCCTGCGTGGCAGGCGCGGGAGCCCTTGTCGTTGGGATCTTTCCCAACCGACGGGAGACACTCGGCAAAATTCGGAACCGTAAGAACACTCACAACTGCGTTTTTAACTTATTAAACAAAGATTGTCAGCTACTTCCTGAAATTGCTGTATTTTCCCCTTCGCTTTCAAACCCAGCCGTGTATCCCTGTGCTTGCGGCTGGGCCGGTGACTTGTCCTCCTGCAGCACCCCCAGCGCTGCCCACGCTCTCGCCAGGCCGGGTTTTACTCCCCGTTGTAACACGGGGCACAAGGAAATCAAACTGAGCTGATAGGGCTTATAATGGCAAGTTAGGGAACAAGGGAACGCATTAATATACACTTCCAAAGCCCAAAACAGTAAGATCCCCAAATTTAAATCTCTTCTGCTTCAGGGACTTTAATGAGGGAGGGATGAGGCTTGAACCTCAGGCTCTTCAGAGCTCAAGCCGTGAGCTCCTGCTGTTTGCCCAAAGGGGAAACGGCATCACCTGGCTCCTGGGGAGGGAAAATCAGCAATTAGAGGGCAAATGTTGGCTGCTGGGACCATGGCCTGGAGGTTGGGGTGAAAACCTCTGTGTTTGCACCCCAGGGTCTGTCTCGGTGCTTCTTTCAGCCTTGGTTCACGCACAGCAGTTGAAATAGCATTCCCCGAGCCCCAGGAGAGCGGTCCAGGACAGTCTGCGCTCCCCCCGCGCTCCCGGCATCTCTCTCCGCTCTGCTCTCGCGACTGCCCTGCTTCAGCTTGCCACTTCTGACAGAAACCGCCTCAGAACGGACAAAAGGATGCCTCTGAAACTCTTAATAGGAGCCAAAATAAATGAATCTATAAATACCCTTGTCCCTAACTATTCATCTCACTGCTGCGGATATTCTTTGGCCTTAGAAATCCCCGTGGCCCTTTTCAGCTTGTACGTATTTAATGGGAAATTAGGTCTGAAATCCTCCGTCCCCTCGCCCTCTCGGAGGTTAGGCAAAGGTTTGGCCCCAGGCCGAGGGCAGGGCCAGGACTCAGCATTTCTGCGGCGAATCCGAGTCTTGGCACCTTCCCCCGGGAATCCCATCTCTGCTTTTTACCCTCCCTCGCCATAACCAGAGGCCATCCAGAGCCAGACCGGGTACCCGGGCGGGGAGGATGGGGCATGACCTGCTCCATTCACCCCCAGTGTTCACCAGCCCTACGTATCTGCCAGAAAGGTATAATTTCGTAATTATTTCCCTTTCATTAGCACCAGCCGCAGCTCATCAGGAGGATCCCCAACCACACACGGGCACATGCTGCCACTCGGCTTTTCCCTGTTTTCCTCCTTTTTTCCAGCTTTGAGACGCAGAGAACAGCTGCCCACTTGGATTCACGTACTTACTCAGAGCCACGCAGCAGCCGAGGAGAACCGGAGCCAGCGGAAGTGTTTCCGTGGCGCTAATTACAGCAGCACCATCAACAGCCAGCCCAGGTTTGTACCTATGGCAGAGGCACTTTCTCTCCATCCTGTGCAAATAACAATTAACCGTGAGGGACCCGAACAGCAATTAAACTGCGACCTAGACTGGAGGCAAGGTGTGAGCTGCGGGGAATTAAGATGCGTGTGGAGAATCAGCTCCTTGAGCAGATTTTGTGATGGTTTTGGTGAGGCAGGTAAGGTCTCAGCTGATGTCCCCAGTACGGCCCAGAGGGTCTCTGGGAGGTCCCCCAAAGTGACCAGGTCACCCAAACAACCCCCTCCCCAGCACGTGCCTCCATCAAGCTGCCCCCGGGGAGGGACAGCGCTGCCTCGGCGTTGGTCGCAGGCCAGCTTTCCCAGCCGCGGGGCTCAGAGGGCCCTCAGTCAACCCGTGATTTAGGGAGCTGAGTGGGAAAGGGAGGGTTTTTCCAGCTTGCTTTTGTTTTGGCTCAGTTCAGAGAATTCTACAGCAAGTCCAGCCCCTAAATCGGGGAATAAACCAGGCTCCACTGTGCCCCTGTCTGCTTTGCCCCCTCGCCAATCCATGCTGGGGTGGGCTCAGCGTGGGAAGAGGCTGGAGCATCCCTAAGGTGGCCTTTCTCCCACCTCCAGAGGAAAAAGCCGCAGCCTCACCTCCCTCCCCAGGTGAAAACTGTAAACTGTTTTCCTTTTAAAGCATCGCTAACGAGCACGGATTGGGCTCAGGTCCCTCCTGCCCGCCCAGATTGAGCAGCTGCTGAGGTGCGGAAGAACCTCCCCCTCCTCCGGACCCCAGCGTCTACATTGGGATGCTGCAAAGGGCTAAGGAAGAAAGAAGCATCTTAAAAAGGAAGAAGTATTTAAAAAGAATTAAAAAAAGAGAGAAGCATTTAAAATTAATTTAAAAAGTATTTAAATCAAGTAAATAAAAAAAGAAGTATTTCAATCACGTAAAGAAAAAAAAGAAGTGTTTCAATCAAGTATAGAAACAAGAAGTGTTTCAATCCAGTATAGAAAAAAAGAAGTATTTCAATCGAGTAAAGAAAAAAGAAGTGCTTCAATCGAGTAAAGAGAAAAAGAAGTATTTCAAATGAGTAAAGAAAAAGTATTTAAAGCGAATAAAGAAAAAAAGAAGTATTTAAAAATAATAAAGGAAACAGATATTTAAAAAATCAAGGTTTGTGCAATGGCAAGGGACGGGGCAGCTCATTTCCGTCTCTCCCACTCGCTCGGCTGCGTGGGCGGGAGGTGACCACCAGCACTGCAGAATTTAGTGTCTCCTCCGGGCAAAATAACGGCGCGGGGAGACCTGCCCCGTTTCCATGTCAGCGGGCAGAGGTGTCGCAGAACCCCGAGCTCACAGGGAGCTCTTTTGCAACCAGTTTGTCCCCATCACGTCCCCATCACGCGTCCCAGCTGCGGGTATCCCCAGCGCGGGGCAGTTATTCAGGACACGCCACCACACCCCGGGGCCGGGGCAGTTTGAAGGCTGGTTATTTGCTGCAAATTCCCGTCAGTAAACAGCATGGAGGAATGGATTGATTCTGTGCAATCTCCACGCTGGGTGCAATTATATCTTATGATCTGGTAAAAGCCAGGATTTATCTCCTGCTTTGATAGGCAGCCCTTCCCTTCCTCCAGAGTTTTAGCCATAAATCTCTCCCCCTCTCATTATACTTCATCACCATGCGAACAGTTTGGGGAGAAGGATATTTTAAATGCCGAATTAACATACAAACGTAAAAAAAATAATAACAACCAAAAACCATGCTCTGCAAGGGCAGCAGAAATATGGAGAAAAATAATTGTGCATTAATGCTAATTGAAACAGTGAGGGCCCCACTTACACCCGTTTGAATATGCATCGATTGAACAAAGAATTAATGGAACTTAAAAAAAAAAAATCCCGACAAAAGAGCCCCCATTTCTTTTTCACCATTAATATTGTTAAAATGTTTTACATTCTGGGAATAATTGTCTGTTTGTGAGTAAGAATTAACCCGTGAGTCATCAGATCATTGCATATTATTATCTTTAATAGTTGCTATTATAATTTTCACATTTCCCAGAATGGTGTTAAACACACCACAAAAACAAATCAGACCCAGCACTCGGGGGGCTTTAGAGAACAATACCCCCACCACGACCGGGCATCCTGTGTTAAGCTGCTTTAAGCCGCTTCCTTGCCTCAGTTTCCCCAGGAGCTGAAGCCGCTCCTGGTATTGTTCCATTTCCATACGCGACCCCGAGGTCTGAGAATTCATTAAAATCACTGTATAAATTACTGCATATGTTAATGGCGATGGAAGAAGTTCAGTGTAATACCAAAGCCTCTGAAGGCGTCGATGGCAGAGTTCAAACGGCTGCGCTACGAGGAACGAAACCCAGCCAGGACCCGGAGTTCAGGTGATAATTAAGATTTAATGCAGAGCACCTTTTGAGGGGGGGAAAAGCGGAGGGATTTCAAAAATAATGAGTGATGCATGAATAAACTATGAGCGACGGGGAAAAATGCTGGCTATTACTTTGTAAAGAGCCCTAATTTAATTAAGGTGTGCAGAGGGTCGCTCGCAGGGCTCTGCTGAAGCCAGCCCTGGGACGCCGACCCACCCCCCCCCCCCCAAGTTTTTCCCCTCCCCATCCCTAATTTCCTCATTCTACAAATCATTTTTGCGTTTCAATTTTCTTTCTCGGCAGACATTCAAACGAAACGTCCCAGCCCTCCCTGGTGTTTCCCATCGCGGGCGTGATGAGACCCCGGCATCCCCCTCTGCCCCCCCACGGAGCAGGTGGCTCTCGGAGCCCACCCCGTGACCCCCCGCCCCCCCGGGGCTCCGCGCGCTGCTGCCGCCCCAGGCGCTCACAGGCTGCCTTGCCATCACTGCACCTTCGATACCTCCAGGCCAGAATACATTTACGGGAGTGTAACTGGGTTAGAGGAGAGAATACAAAAAGAAAAGAGATCCTGGCATGTGAACGCAAGCAAAGGAGACCACAAGCTTTAATCTTCTTCAGGGTGATGAACGGGAAAGGGGTAGAAAATTTTGTCCTGTCTGATATTCCCTATGTATATATAATTTTTATTTTCTTTTTGCCAAAAAGTCCCTTTGTGAAGTTGGGAGAATACTTCAAGTGGGATGTAAAAATGACCTTTTTCAGGCTGGGCACTGAAGCCAAAGCCTTTCAGCTGCGCCTGAGCAGCCCCTGCGATGCCAACCATGAAGCAGCAACCCGTGCCCAGCGCGGCCCAGCACCCCGGACCCAGTGCCGGCATCTCCAGGGGCTCATGGGCTCCCAGCTCCCTCCTTCCCATGCGTCCACTCCCTCTTTCTCTCCTTTATCCAGCTGGTTTCTCACCATGGCAGCATCTGTCCCCACCGCTGAGCTGCCCCGGGGATGGCGGGGGCAGGATTTTAAGGGCATCACCCACACCACGAGCTCCCCCGAGCAGGTGCCGCAGCCTGCGCGAGGTGCTGGGCCCCGCTCCGAGGGCACAGATGGTGTTTATCTGTTAGGAATAACCCCAGCTCCATACTGAATGTTAATCGCCGCACCGGCAAGCTGCCCAATTTCCCCGGGCGGGATCCAAACTCCGTCTTTCCTGTTTCTGGAACGCAGCCGCGGTGCTGGCGGTGCCCGTGGCTCCCAGCCCCGGGGGGGAATGGTGGGTGCACGGCCCCGGGCAGCGCTGTGCCATGGCCAGGCTCTGCTCTGGGCTGGTCCTGGCTTTCGCTGCATCCCTTGGCCCCGCGGTGCCTCGTGCCGAGCCTCCTGGCAGCGGGTGCCCCCGCAGCGCTGCTGGCTCCCAGATGGCTCCAGCATGGCAAAGCGGAACCAAGATCCCAGCCCAGAAGGATGGTCCAGGAGCCTGTTTTATGCAGCTCATTGCAAAGCTGGAATAGTCTTCAGGTGCCTTGAACAGGACCAACCACTGAGGGTGGCGGGTATAAAGTGTGATGAAGCCAATTTCTCTCTGCTGTAAGCGTGGGGTACGGAAAGCCAGGCACTGAGGAGGCTGGTGAAGCTGCCAGCTGAGCTGCAGTGTGACACCCATCAATTCCCTTCCTTTTAGGGGACAAAAGGCCACCCTTCATCCACCTCCTCTGCACGTCTCACCTTCCCAGTCATCTGGGAGGTGCTGGCTTTCCAGAGGAGGATGTCTGAGCAGCCCGAGCCTTCTCCAGCTGGCGCCTGGTCGCCAGGTTGCCATCCAGGCAGCCCCACGGATGCTCAGAGCACCGTGCCTCCAGCCGGCTGCGCCCTCCCGGTGGGCTCAGTGCAGGGCAAAGCACCGCAGGAGAGATTTCCTTCTCCATGGGCAGCAGACCCCAAACTAAGGCAAAATCAGCCATGACGGCAAGGCGCACAAAGAAAACCTGGATCTCTGCCCTTCTGGGCCATCCGTAATGTGCCCTGGAAAGTGATGGCAGGCTTATTCCCCGTGTCCTTTCTGCTTGGCAGGCAGCGGCAGCGCGCGGGCTGGTGAGCTGCAGGAGCCGATGAGGTCTGCGACAGCTCCGAGGCGTAGGACAAATTGCGGGTGACAGTGATGGATGGCTCGCTGCAGCTCGGGCCGTGCCTCCGCTGCCGTTCTCTCGGCTGCACGGGGTCTGCAGAAGTTAACTCCGGGACAGCCTCTGTGCAGGGTCGGTCACTTCTCCTCTGGCCCAGCTGCAAAATTCATTATCCATCTTCCCCAGGAAGCCAGTGCCCTCACCCTGGATAATTCTTACCCAAAGGATCTCTCTAAACCTGTCTATGGAGATGTTTCTAAGGGCCAGGAACAGCCACCTTGAAAATGTCCTCTGCTTTGTAACCCTCCTTGGAGGACACAGAGCTGGTGGAGGTTTAAGGTTCCTCTCTGCCTTTGTAACAAGGTGAACACGAGGAGAGAAAAGCTGTCTGAGCGTCCCCTGCCCCAAGCCTCAGTGGGTCCCTGCGAACCAGCCGTGCTGGGGGGGCGCATCTGCTTTGTCTTCCAGGCAGCTCTGCCCCATCCTTCCCCTGCCTGACACCAGCCCAAATTCCCACCTCGGCCCCTGGGTCCCTGCAGACCCTCATGCTGACCTTCCCAGCCCTCCTGCTGCTGGTCCCCAATGGCTGTGCTCTCCTTGTGCATCCCACGAGTGCCAGGTGGGGACATCTTGAGCCAAAGCGGGAACATTCTGGGAGGCACTTGACAGGTACGAGCGTCACCCAGCCCCACAACGCCTGCAGTGTGTGCAGACCCCCCCCCTCCCCAGGCAGCCTCACAGGGAGGGGTTAATGCATTTTAAAATAAGCCCTGTATGCAAAGAAGGGGACAGCTGTTTCCTGTTTATAAATGAAATAATGTTGATTGGGCCTCCTAAGGCCGGCTTGCTCTAGAGCTAATTAGCTAGCAGAGGCTGAGCCTCAGCAGGTGCTGGAAGGGGTCTGATCCTGGTGAAGGTGGCTGTCATGCCAACGAGGTGGGACAGAGGAAGGTCCGGGATGCTGTGAGACAGCCCAGCACTGGAGGGGGCCCAAGAAATCCCATTCCCAGGGTGCAGGATTTCTGGGACTTACTCCGTTGTCATTTATCCTCCATCAGCTTCAAGTCCTGGCAGCTCTGTCACTTGCTGTAGTCATTTCTCTGGGCTGGAGACAAAATTTGCTTGCGGTGTCCTTAAACCATTCTGTGCTGCCAACGTAATTTTGCTCCCATCTGTTTACCAGGGGGGTTCCGAAGGAGGTCACCGCAGCCCAGCTCCGGCTCGGCAGCCCCATCCCGCTCCAACAGCCTCTATCCCCATTAGCGTGGTGCAGCATCGTTAGGTGCTGCGCTCGTTGGGCATCCTGCGCCAAACGCCCAGGGTGGGCAGAGCTCGCGGCTCCGCTAGGAGGAACGCTGCAGGAGGGAGGCAGTGTTTTGGGACGTTCCTGTTCGCAGCTTTCCTTCCAGTGGTTCCTGCTCAAGACATCCCAACTCCCCGGCGTGCCAGGGCTGGCGTGGTACGACATGCCGGTGGAGGGAACGGCAGCACTGGCCAAGCTGCCGCGGTGCTGCACATGCCACCACCGGGGAGCACGTAGGAAGAGACAATGAAACCCAGCAGAGATATTTTCAAAGCCAATACCTTCTGGGGTTTCAGCGCCAGCGGGCAAGAGCTGCTCCCCAGCGGGACCGGGCGGTTCGGAGCCGAGATGAAGGTGCATCGCTTTGCCTGTCGGAGCACTCCAGCTTCTGGCAGATGTGACACTGCAGTTAACTCGTCCATTTGTGCCCTTGCCGTGGGCCTTGGCACATTTTGCGTTGCCCAGGTGGCTCCTGGAGCATGTTCCCGAGCGGCTCCCATGGGAGAGCTGACCCCAGCAGCTCACAAAGCCCCCTGCACCCGGGCCCAGAGCACTCCAGGTTACAGCAAGCTCACGTCTGCATCACCTCTCCATTCCCTCCTGGCCATACAGGCGTGACCTCGGGGATCATACCCCCGACCCCCCGGCCTGGCTGTGTTTGTCTACCTCTTGTTTAAAAATCATGGGGAAAGGGATGCTTCACCGCTCCTGGCCTGTACAGCATCGAACAGAGCGCAGGCCTGCGCCTGGCTAGTGGGCTCTTTTGCGCTGTCTGTACACAGATTTTTAAATAGTTTCTTTCAATTTTTTGAAAAAATTTGCTGGTAGGACAAGGAGGCTGCACACGCAGGTAAACTGTCTTCTGAGCTCCCGCAATTACAAGGCTGCCCCAAAGTGACTATCATTTGCTACAGCAATGTTTTCTAGGCAGCCAAATAGTGGTAGAAGTAGGAAAAAAATCAATAGCTACAATCCCATTGGCTTGATTGTACCGATGAGCCATGCTTTCCGCTGCAAAAGCTTCTCTAACAGAAAATTACTTTATGCAACAGAAGGGTTTCAGTCGGCCAGAAACAATTTGGCGTGTGCATGGGGAGAGGTTCGACGTCAAAAAGCCCCACTGAACTTCTGAGGCTTAAAAACCAAATCCGGTCAAAACAATCTGATTAAATGTGTAGGGCTGCAGCCGCCGACTCCTTAAGCCTGCTCCAGCGCCGGGCCGGAGTAATCAGGAGGGAGATTACGGGCAGTGGGAGCAGGAGATTTGCCAGCTCAAGAGGAAAGTTTGGGGTGTAAATCTCCAGCAGAGCTGCCGCGGGCGATGCCTCGCTCCTCGGGGAAGGGGAGTTCCTTCTGCTCGTCACTCCCTCCTGCCCCACACCCAGGGGCAAAGGCAGAGGGCAGGGCAGGAAGGTTCCCTGAGGGCCCCGCTGGCTCCTGGCTTTGGATGCTAAATTAGCGCCGCTGCTGGTTTAGGTTAACCTTCCCATAGCTCTGTGCCTCAGTTTCCCTTCTTGCTTGGTCTTGCCTGTTTAAAATGTGAATTCTCTGGAGAAGGGCAATCCCTAGCTGGGTGTATGAGCCGTGCCTCCATCGCAGCATCCAAAACTCTTCTCTAGTAATAACCGTGTCATCAAGGAACTAGAGGCTATCACTGGGCACTGATACACAGCAGAAGGGGACGGGTGGGTTTGGTAATGCAGAGGGGCAAGGCAGGCAGGGCACCTCCCCTGCAGAGCCTCAGTTAGTCATCAAGTCTCTTCAGGGTCTGAACTAGAGAGTTATTCTCTCGCAGGCTGGACTTTGAGGTACTCAATCATTTCCACGCTGCAGTGCCCAGACACCAGGCCAAGGAGCAGCCCCAGCTCCTCCAAGGAGGCTCATCAGTAACGCACCAGTGATCCAACCTTCAGCCAATTCAGAGGCTCCAGTCACCCAGCCCTCAGGGGGACCCATTCCTCCCCCAAAGCACGCGCTCACGGGGATCCTGGGCTTGGCTGTTCGTGATGGGCTGCGAGCGAACTTTCAGGGTACCTCTGACAAGCTGCTCCTTGCATGCAGCCTCCCTCCTTCTGCCTCCCTGCCTTCCCCTTCCTCGCTGAGCCGGCGTCTTTCCCACATGCTGGCTGCGCCCTCGGCATCACCAGGGCTCGGTCTGGTGGGTGGCCGGGACGAGGTGATGGAGCTGCTGTCTGGAGAGCCCTGTGTCCGTCCATGTGCATGCCTCCGGGCTCAGCAGAGCCCAAAGGTTGGGGGAACTGGGGCAGGACGAGCCCAGGAGCTCATGGTCTTCAGCTCCCAGGGACGGGGAAGGGTCTGAATACGTCTTGGTTCTTCTGGGGTGAAACCACTGCTCTGGGCTTCCCATCTTCCAGGCTACCTAAGCAGCATGCGTCACAGGTGGAGAAATGACAGACCTGGTGACGCTGGCGGCTGTAAATCCCAAGGATTTTTGTAAAGATGGGCCGGCACCGCTCCCTCCCCCCTTGCCAAGGAGGCACAGGAGGGTGGAAGTGAGCCTGTGTAAGGGCTTCGGCAGAGGAACCAGGGCATGGCTGAGACAGCAGGGAGAGGAGACAGCGATGGCTTTTATGGAGAATAAATCACTGTCACAAGATGTAAATGAAGATCACGCAGCGCAGGTGGCTTCTCCCAGGCAGCGTAGACAATGTTATGGGATCAAGACCCAGACATTTAAAAATCAAAGGGATCTGACTCTTCTTTTAGTACCTGTCGAACGTGGTGTGCTGCGAAGGCTGCCTCTGCTCGGCTGAGCCCAGCCAACGCCTCCCGCAACAGCCGCAGCTGCGTGGGGAATGGATCGCATCGCTCTCCTCCTCCCTCCTCACAAAATCTATTCCCAATACACTGCTGACTAATTTCCTGCCTCTTTCCTCTCTGCAGCTGGAAAATGGCTGAGAATGACCTGGGAAGGCTGGCTCGCCTTTCAGACGGAGACCTTGACTAGCCAAACAGGAGTCCTGGGGAGAAACCTATTTAGAGCCACTCAGTGCCATCAGGTTCGCAGCAGTGGGTAGAAATTGCTGGTCGGGGAAGCAGAGGCTGAAAGACAGTTGGTACGTGCATTCGTGCACGGTCACAGTGTGAGTCCCAAGAAGTGGACGGGCGTCTCCGTTCCCCTGTGTGGCAGGAACCACAGAAACACTGGCAGCCCCCATCCGTCCCTGCGGTTCAGGCGCTCCCGGGGTGGCTACACCAGCACGACAGGCAGGGGAAGAGAAGGGCTGGGAACTGGTGCCATAAACCCTGTCTGACCTCGCGCTTCAGGGCATACTCGGTATACGTTAGGAAGTTATTGTTGACACTAACATCGGGGTTGGGATCACCGGAATTATCTTCTAAGTTTGTGAAAAGGTATTCACAGAATCACAGTATTAGACCTTCTTTGCGGTATTGAAATAAACCACTCCTACCCCGTGGAAGAATTAGCCCGACTAATGCTGCAAAGCTGCTTAATGGCAGATTCCCCTCCCGGAGCAGCCTTGCAGCGTCAGGAAAACCCAGCTTGCCTCAAACACCAGCCCCACGGGCGGCCGTGCCAGGGCTGGGGCAAGTCCGCAAGTCGTTGTCCTCTCCCTGAAGGTCCCCAGCACAGCCCAGCTCCTTGCCTTCCGTTTTCTTACAGGACAGACTGGTTTCACTCCAGTACAGACAACCCCTCCGGCCCTTTGGGCTGGTTCCCCGCAGCACGCGGGGTGCCCGAGCCGGGCAGCTATGTATAGTAAGGTGATCTGCACTGTTTAAAATTTTCATGAGGATATTAAAGGAATCGAGCAGAGCCCATCCATCACCGAAATTACATTTCTTACTATGACGGTGCCATGCATGTTGGGAGCCGAGGCAGCAGGAGAGGGTGGGGGATGGAAATATTACAATCCATTTCTGTCACCATTCCTATTTCAAGAAAAAGCTGCAGTGACGAGGCAGCCGCGGGGAAAACACCAGGTTCCCTGGACACACTCGGATGAGATGGCAGGACTCCCCGGCCCACGGGAGAGAGGGGATACAGGAGATTTTGGGGGACGTACGAAGCGGCAGATGATGCTCCTTGAGCTGTCCCATGGAAGGGACCGCTGCCTCGGGGTTTGCCTGGAGCACGGGGCTCCCCTCCGGTGCCCTCTCGCTGCTTCTGCCACTTAACCTCCCGCTAACCTTATTGCTCCCTGAAAGGTGCCAACACGCCCCTCCAATTTTTGAGGTTTAATCTAATAACCCCGCTGATGCGCACTGAAATCCCTTAATGGGAGAGAGAGGCCAAGGATTGCTGCATAGGTGAAGGATTTCTAAGAAGCCCCAGCGCTGTGTTCAGTAATAAGCTGAAATGACTGTTTAAAAGGGCAAATGGAGCAATATTTCCTGAGAGCAATTCTTGGACGCAGCACCCCCCCTGCCTGTACACACCCTTATCTCTCCATCTGTAGGCTGAAGGGCTAACATATGGTTATATTAAATTTATAAAAAGAGTAATAGTAAATCACAGCTGGGAGAAAACGGCCCTTTGCCTTCCTGCTTGTACTTTACTGTACACACAGTCATTACTCAGGGAGTTCTCCACGGCTTGTTTGTGCTCCAGCTTGTATTATTTTAGGATGGCAGATGGCTGTTTTCTGAATAAGTTTTAGCTTTTGGGGATTTATTTTGAAATACGCAAATTCTAATTGAGAACATCGCATGAATTTTTGGAACAAGCCAGCCACTGCCAGCAGGGCGTGGATCTCCGCAGCCCCCGTTACCGCAGGCAGCAAAAGCAGCTGGGGCAGTGCTGGAGCCACCGCTGCGATGAGCTGGGGGTCCCTGCGATGCTCATGGTGAAGTCCTCAGATGTCCTTCAGCTGCTTCTCAGGGCCCTTAATCCCACAGCTCCGACTCAGGAGCGTCTGCAGAGCCTTTGCGTGGTGGCGGGGATTTTCCCAGAGCTCCCGCTGTGCACGAGCAGCCCCCAGCATCGATGGGGACATGGAGCGGTGACGCCTGGAGCCACCAAGCAGGAGATAAACCCGCCAAGCTCTTGTCGACATCCTCATCTGCTTCGCCTGGTGCCGATGTCTGCCCTCCCCATGGCCGCGGCTCTGCCCTGGTCTCTGCGGGGCTGCTGGGGGAGGCGGAGCGGGTCACGGGTCGCCTTGGGCTGCACCCACCATTATCGTAAGGAGCCAGGCGAGCGTCAGGGCCACGTGGCCTGTGCATTTTAAATTACCCTAAAAATGACTTGGCTACAGACTTAATGAAGTGTTAATATATGAAAATCTCTCATTAAAAAGCCAAACTGCGGAGGCTTGTGATGACTGGCTGGCCGGACTCTGAACTGAGACCAATTACATATGCAAAGTTTTTCCGGAGACCTTTGCTTCCGCGCCTGCCATTTTGCTCTCCCAGCTGCCGAGCTGCTTCTCTCCTCACCTTTTTTTTTTTTATATTTATTTTTTTAACTTCTTTTATTTTTCCAGAAGGTGCTGGATTGAGGCTCCAGCTCCCCACACAGAGCAAGGGCTGGGCTTTGTGCGCTGCTTTGCTCCCAGACACGTCAAAGGGTTTTGGGCTGCGCTGTGTCGGCTTCAGCTTTGGGAATGAGATGGTGGGAACCTCTGTCCCGTGGGTGACCAACGGAGGGAAAACCAGCAGCTGCTTCTTGGTGGTGGGCAGGGGCAGCGCGGAGGGGTGCTTTCTGCCTGCTCTTTCTGTGCCGCTGTGGTTTTATCAAATGGCTCCGGGCAGGGATGGAGTAACGGAGAGGGAAGGTGCTGCTGGAGGGCTGTGCTGGCCGAGACAACCCAAAGGGACGGGGCACAACCCACCACACCGGGGGACACCGGGTGTCCTGACCTCTTCTGCCATCGTCCGTTCATGCTTCACGTCACCGCGGTCCCTGCAGTGCCTGGCTCCTTATCATCATGAGCCTGTTGAATAATTCATTCCCACTGCCCCCATAGAAGATGGAAATGGAAAGCGCTGTTATTCGGCTCATTTTTTATGTTCTGTTCCCCAGGGAGGGAAACGGCACATTTGCTTTTAGTAGCTGCCATAAAACACGCTCTGAAATCCTGCCTCGTTGCTGCTGGAGGAGGGCAGGCGGGACGAGGGCAGGGATGGCCGGGGTCCCCACGCAGGGCACTGGAGATGCTCTTGCTCACAGCCCGAGACGGCCTCCCCCGCTGTTTTCTCTGCTGCCGTCTCCTCCTCCTCTTCTCAGCCCCGCGGTGGGAGTGCAGGGACTCCCCGGCCGGGGCAGCAGCAGTAACAGTGCAGCAGGAGCCGCGAGTGCAGCAGGTGATGTAAATGTAAATGAAAAAAATTAGGGAACAGAAAACAGGAGGGATGTTAGGATCGAAAACGACCCAGTGAGGTTTCTCCAGAGGATGCCATTCACCCGGCGCCCCCGAAATGTTCCTGGCCTGGGGATCATTTGTTCTGGAGAGCGCGGTGCTCAGCCACGGGCGCTGACAGACCCCGCTGTGTGGGGCTGTCACAGGCAAGGCGAGACCCCGCTGCAGAGAATAAGAGCTCTGAGGGGACAAACCCTCCTGCTGGAGGAGGGACACCAAGGGACAGGGAGCTCATGGGCAGGATTTCTAAGGCTGTGTAGGTGTAGGGTAAGCACGCGGGGTGCTGGGCTTGCAGCGGGCAGGAATGCTCATGGGTGACCTGGAACCACCAACAACCGCTCCCGGGAAGCATCTCAAACGATGCTGCAGAGCCAAGGGCGCCTGCAGGAAGCAAAGCCACCTCTGCGCTATTGCCAAAGGCCATCTTCATGTTCTTCACTTCGGGCAAGCCAGTCCGGGCTCCTGCTGTCAGTGCCCGTCGCTGGGTGACTCTCAGCCGGGTACAGGGTCTCTGCCCCATCCTCGCGTGGTCCCCCACCGCTGGGGTCACCAGCCAGGGCCACTCCCCCCGTGGGGACTTGACCGAGGTGCGCTGGCACAGAGCGGCTCCCCCGGTGCTGCGGGCCATGGCAGGAGGGCCCTTTGCCGCAGTGGCTGGCGAGGACGGTAACCAAGATTTATGAGGGCTCCGGTGTTCTCATACGTTGGTCCTGCCAGGAGCCGGGCGATGAGAGAAAGCACCATTGATCATGATTACAGACGGAGGCAGATAGATGAGACGGGCCCTGGGAGGGGCTGTGGGGGCAACGGGGGGTTCCCTGGGTCTCTCTACACCAGGAGCAAACCCCGTGCCACCATGGTGGCCACAGCGCTGGAGGTTTGTGCTGCGTGCCCAGGCGCTGAGCTGCCGGCCCCGAGCCTGGCTCTCCCACGCATCAACCCCCCCAGAGCCCCGTTTCAGGCTCCCGAGCAAGGAGAGCGAAAGGAAGAAGCATTATCAAGACATGAAACTTCCGCAAAGCCTGATTCAATTAACTCACCTATGTCCCTACTAGCTAAAGGTGGAAAAACCTCCAGTCCCCTGGGATTAACAGGGGAAGCGGGGCTGAGCTGCTGCACTGGGGCTATGAGGAGAAGCGCTGCTGGGATGTTCCCAGGGGGAAAAGGGGAATCGGGGCTTGGGAACCACTCGCGGGCATGGCAGGGAGCTGCCGTCAGACCCCAGCACAGCCTGGCTGTGTCTCAGCAAGCGCTTCCCGGGGTGCTCAGGGTGCTCTCTGGGTGCCAGCCGGGGGCGAGGGGCTCCCCAGCCGGGCAGGGGTGGCACACGGGCGCCGCGCTCCCTGCAGAACCAGCCGTCTTCTTTTCCCTCCTCCCAGTCCGTTTTCCTGTGTGCACATGAATTATTTATGCAAATGTCTTTGCTATTTATAAATATTCAACAGATAGCTTGCACAAACAGCCTGCAGCTATATAACAGCAATGCCCACTTCTTATCCAGCACTTGTCGATATAGGTGACAGAGAGTTTTACAGAGGAGCCCAGGCTTTGGTGACAGGACAGCAGAAGCTATCAAATTGCTGATTTCTGCCCTGTAGACCTCATACCCCTTACCATATATAAGAATTACTTTTATAAAGTGCATGAACTGTAGCTAAGAAAAGAAATATTATTGCTGGTGAGCTCACATTTACTGCCCGAGAGCCTGCATCCCCATTAAAATGAATAAAGGCTGAATATCACCCATGTGGAAACCCTTGGCTATATAGATACTATATTGTCTGCCTATGAAGTACAGGAATCTTAAGGAATTTTTTTGTGATTTCCTGAATGAAACTTTTAAACCAGATAAATAACAAATAACGGGCGAATCTGCTGCAAGGGTGACGAACTGGATGAACTATGGCTCGCTCGCAGGGTCCAGGATCCCGGATGAATAGCAAGCAATAGGGCAGAGGAGTTGCTGCAGCGTCCCTGGGCTGTGCCTGCTGCTGCTGCAGCTCTCGGGGCAGGGCTGAAGCGCTGAGCACCACCCAGCACCCTCCTCGGTCATCCTGCGCTTCCAGGCCTCCTCCTCTCATTTCCTTAAATTAAAGAAGGAAAAAAAAGAAAAAAGATGCAGGCAACTAAACAGCCTCTTTTCAAATGACTTCTCCCTTCTCCCATTCTTAATTACTCCGGCAGGTCTTTGTCTTGGTGATGAATGCATTTGCATAATGCCCATTTTGTTGGAATTGCTTTGGTTTGGAAAGAATTACCCCAAAAAAGAGTCGGCACCTCGCGGTGTCCAGAGCCTCGTCCCTCCCTGGTGCTGCCCGCTCCTAGTGCCACGGTTGAGAGCGTCGGCAGGAGTTGGCTTTTGTGAAGAGTTTGGAGGAAAATTGTTTTGGGGGAGGTAACTACAGCCGTTGCCTGCTGCTCAGCAGGCTCCGAGTCCCCGGGCAATCCAGGGAAACGTTGCTTATAAAAACTGAGCAGTGATTTTGTCTTCGAATCATTTCTGTGCAGTCACCTGCTGCTTTATCACCTGGGATCGTCGAGCTTTGTGTAATTATAAATTAATCCTGAGGATGCTCTTGCGAGGCAGCTGCTGTTCCGCTGAGAAGCAGCACCCGGAGACGGGTGGCCTCGCGCTCAGGGGCAATGGGCGTCTCGCACCCCCGCACATCCAGCCTCCATCCCCAGCAAGCGCAGGGATGCTGTGCAGAGTGGCCGTCCCGGCACAGCTGGCGGGTGGGGGGGGGATATTATTTTTACACGTAAGTGATTAAACCTCTTCCTCATTCAGGAACCGACCTTGCAGTAATGCTGCTTTGCCACTCTTTCTGCCAGCAGAAGAAAGAAATGCAGCAAAGCCCATGGCTTTAATTTCCCCCTGTACAAGCGGAGACAGGCCGGGGCGGGCGGTGCTCGGTGCCCCACGGTCCCAGCACCAACCCTCCTTCACGGCCGTGCGGAGGAGAGCATCGCGCACGCAGCCGGCGCTGGACGCACCCCTGCTTTGCCGCCACTAACACATGGTGCAGTGAAAGAAATTGAATCCTGCCAAAGAAGAGATGCTGTTCGGATAACCCTGCAGAGAAAATCAAGCCGATCAGTGCGAAATCGATTCCCCTGTCCCCTCCGAGAGGGTTTCCCCAGACCGGTATCACCAGTGCTGCCAGCGGGACCCCCGAGAGCAGCGAGCGCAGGGGTTGTACCCACAAGTCAGAGCAAAGCGGCTCCATTACTTCTAGATCGGTGCCCGCTTCCCAGCGCCGATGACCAACGCTTTAAATAAGGCGCTTCAGAGCGTTTGGTGTGTTCAGTCGAGCCATGGGGACACGGTCGTGGGGCTCGCGCAGAAATGGAGGGCCAGGGAGGGATCCCTACCCCGCCGGGGCGGCCCTTCCCCAGGGATCGGAGTCCCAGAGCAGTAAAAGGCAGGTAGAAGATGACCAGATCTCCAGAAAGCTGGAGAGGGAGCTTTTACAAGGGCATGTAGAGATACGACGAGGGGTGCTGGCTTCGAACAGGAAGAGGGGAGATTTAGGTGAGATGTTGGGAAGAAATTCTTGGCTGTGAGGGGGGTGAGCCCCTGGCCCAGGTTGCCCAGAGAAGCTGTGGCTGCCCCATCCCTGGAGGGGTTCAAGGCCAGGTTGGACGGGGCTTGGAGCAACCTGGGCTGGTGGGAGGTGTCCCTGCCCAGGGCAGGGGGTGGCACTGGGTGGGCTTTAAGGTCCCTTCCAACCCCAACCATTCTGTGATTCTGTGATGACCTGGGCTTCCACTCACAGACAATGCTCCGAAGTCCCATGGCAAAGCCCAGGGAGCTGCAAAGCACCGAGGTGATTTCAAATGCCCACGTGGCCCTTATTGGCCATTTCCTCCTGCAAGTGGGACCGTAGATTTATATCCTTCCAGAAATCCCAAGGGTTTTGTTTTCCAGACAGCCGAGGGGTTGAGGGAGCCCTGAGCGCTGCTTGCCTGGAGCAGAGCGGGCTGAAGGGAGACCTGGGGACTGTCACGGCTGGGAGCTGGGAAGAGAAAGGGAATTAATTCACTGTTCTCCGTGGCCATTTCAGGTAAGACGAGCAGTCACCAGGTTAAACTGCAGCAAGGGAGACTTAGAGAAGATACGAGGGAAGATTTCCACCTCCGAGTAGCCTAGACAAGCTCTTTAAGTCCCTTCCTCTGTGTTTCAGCGTTTCAATAAATCATAACGTTTATCTTGTGAAGATCTTTAAGCACCTAAACTCCCCGGCGGTTTCCTAGCGCGCTCTCCAGCAGTGCCTAATGCCCCGTGACAGCAATTAGCACCAGGCTCGGCCCTCCCCGATCCCTGCCTGCGCTGCGGGCGCTCGGCACAGAACGCCGCTGAGATGTTTTGACCTAAGTCCCTCCTGAAAAGGGAAAATTCCCCCTCTGGCTTGTGGTCTTCAATTTCGAAAAGAAATGTAGCCCGTGCTGTGCTCCCCTAAATTGCTCGTGTAACCGAAGGAGCCTCCTTGGTACTCGAGTCCCGGCTCTCCGGGGCTGACCCATAACGATGCTGGTGGGCTGCCATTGCCCATATTTGAAAAAAAAAAATTAAAATAAATCCAAAACCAACGGCAGAAACCCACCAAACAAATCCAGTGAAAGGAGGTAATTCCTCGCTGTTTCTTCTCTGCCAAAAAAGTTTCTAGAGGAAAATTCGCATGATGGACATGTGGCTGTACCACTGCTGACAAGAAAACATTTCAATGGGTATATTAAAACTGGCATCCTGTCAAACTTTCAATTTCTGAATGATTGTGCTTTCCTTAGAGGATGCACGGAAGCATTGCACTTGAAAATTACTGTTCTCCTTCACTGGAGAGCCAACAGGTCTAATTATCACCCAGATCTGCTGAGGCCGGGTGGCTTGGCAACGTAATGCTACGGGATAATTAAAGTCCCGGCTTTCTCTAGCAGAAAGAAGCAGCTTCTCATTAAAACAGGATTTTTTTCAGATTTTTTGATGCCCCCTTCAGATGCAGGAGCGAAAAACCTACCAGGTGTTGCTGCTGGCAGGGCTGGCCTGGGTCCTAAAACCAAATTAAACTGAATATGCACCAAAAAGAAAAGCCCTGTTTGCAACGGGAGGTTTTGCAGGACCGAGACCCCCCCGCGCCACCCCCGGCTCCTCGTGTCGAGACGAACCTCAGGGAACCCCCAGCAAAGCTGCTCGCTCTTTATCGTTTCTCACGAGATCTACCCGGCAGGGAGGGTCTGGCCCCGCGCAGTCCTGCCAACGGGAGAGCAACGGCACGGCACGCACCGACACCACCGGCCACCCCAAATAGCATCAGCCAGACGTGTCCCCAGTGGGGAAACCTCTGCTGAAAAACAACTCTCTCATCGCGGGCAGCCAGCCTCCCGCTGTACCCAGCCGCCTTCTTCATCCGCGGACCATAGCGGCGGACACTTCATAGCAGATGTCGGTGCGGTGCCCGAAGGCGGCCGCCTCTGCTGGGCGCTGATAAGGCACCGGCGACGCTCCTGCGCTGGGAGGACACGGAGCTGCTGGAGCCAGTCCCGGGCAGCAGCACCCGCCGGCATCACGGACCAGCCCCGGCAACACAAGGGATGTGCTTTGATGTACGCACGCTAAAATATAAAATTATATCATATATATAAATAAAATTATATATATACACGAATATATATATAAATATATATATGAAATAAAATCAGCCGAGCCAGACCTGCATCAGCCCCACGCACTCGCACTGAGCCTCAAACGGACCTGCTCGCAAAGACACCGTGAAAAGGGGATTTTAAGCCGGGACGGATGGTGCCGCCGCTCTTGCTGGTGCTGGAAGGTTCTCTTGGGTCGTGGCCAAAGTCTAATTGGGGTAATTATATTCTGCTGCAAGTTTAAAAAGCCTGCACACATTCATAGGGAGAGATAGATATCTATACAGCCTGCATACGTACAGATAACAGTAAAAACAATAATTATGTTAGCCTTAGCTATACAGAAGTGTTTAAACCTTCTTGTTACATACTCAAGCAAGCAATGCGTTACTAACCGCCTTTCCCTCGGCGCTGGAACATGCCTGCCTCGTATTACAACAGTAAATTTGCTTTGGCTTTGGCATTCTGGGGGGGTTGTAATCGCTCGTCCTCTCCCTGGCCCAGGCCCTGCATCCATCTGATAAGGCTGGAAACGGGGCAGCCCAACCGCCCGGCAGCGCGGGGCTGTCATCAGACGACACAGTCCCGTATTGCTGGGGATTACCATGCCCGCACTGGTGATTAGTGGGTTTTCAGCAGTCGTACTTGGCAGGCACCGGTGCCCACGTTTATCAGCGGGGAATGTGTGTTACCAACCGGGTTAGGTGAATAATTGATTTTTTTTTTTTTTTTTTTTTTTTTTTTTGGTGCTCTCAAATCCGGAAATATTTTTCAGAAAGTGGGGGGAAAAAAAAAAAAGGATGCTTAAAAAAATCACAGGCATCTTAGAGAGCCGGTGACAATAAATGAAACATTTTTTTCAACCTCAAATTAATTGTTTTGCTTTGGATGAAAGTGTTTTTCTAAAAGAACCGTGGCGTACCAAAGAACATTTGTAAGTGAAAAAAGCACAAATCAAACTGAAAACTACAGTCAAACTTCAAAAACTGGAATGAAAATGTTTTGACAGATTCAAAATCTGTGTTTTGATTTGCTTTCTTCCGACACAGACATTTTAGCAAGACGAGAGGCGTTTGCAACCGAGCGCAAAGCGGGCACTGCCAGCACGACGGGGAGAGAGACCCTCCCCGGGTCCTCCCTCTGCAGCCAAACCTCCACAAACAGCTGCAGCCGCCAAATAAATCAGGGCTTTCCCCTTCAGGTTTGTAAATAAGAGTAAACAGTTATTTATATGAAATATGCGCGCTGTTCTGTACGCCCGTGGAAAAGGCTGAGCCATTATTACCAATGATCTGATATACAGTTATGGGTTGTTATAATAACAATCGATAAGGTAGGCAGGCGGCGTGCACAGGGGGAACGTATCACCAGGGATCTAATTAGTTTTTATTACTGTAATAACTCAACGAGTGGACCTGATGCTATTAAAAATAATGAAAGCTTTATCTCCGCGATAATTATTTTTCCTTTGAAAGCATGTATGGGTGCGTGCCCACACACACCTATGAACCGGAGATAAGAGGATGAGCTCAAGTGATTAACTCGCCGAATGCGAAATCAGGGTTTATTTTGGAATTTCGCTTTTAAGGCCAGAACTCAACAGCGCCGGGTGGGTGTCACGGTGCGCGTGGAGCAGGAACGGGACCTCCGCACCATTCGCCCTGTTGAATTCCCTGGGGCTCCGTCCTTCCCGTCGGCACAGGGTAGGAGGTGACCCCGCAGAAAGGAAAGCTGCATGCCCCGAGGCCGGGGTGATGGTCGCTCCTGCCGCGGGACGGCGTGACCTGGCCCATTGTGTCAAGCGTCCCTTCCCCATGACCTGGGATGGATCATTTCACACCTCTTTCCTCTCCCGCTGTTTTTCCCCAGCCAGACTCTACGACAGGGCAGGGACCGTCTCCCGCCCTGTGCCCAGCACCGCGCAGCCACGCTCTGGGCTGGGAGCACGGGGACCACCCCGATAAGGAATCATCATCACTACCAAGTCCTTTGGCAGATATGAAAGCAGAACGCATTTGTCCTAATTACGCTGCTGTGAAAGAGATGGGTTCAGGCATTTCTGGGATGCTCGGGGAACGTAACGAGCATTAACGCGCGCAGCGGTGGGAGGCGGGAGAGGGAATTGCTGGGCGACGAAGGCAGACGGAGCACTAACGCATTCGGCTGCCTCGTTAGCCCAGCTCACAAATGCAGCTCTGGCACTTGTTGTGACAGCACCCGCCTATCGCTGGGTCGGGGACCACGGCAGTGACAGTCCCACCTCCATCACCGCTTCGCCGAGGGGCTCAGAGGCCTGGCGGGGAGGTGTGTGCCTGGGGAGGGAACCGGGAGAGGACGGGTGTCCAGAGGGAGCAGCTCCTGCCGGGGTGGGAGCAACCCCAGGCTGCCACTCCCCTGCTCGCCCCCAGCTCCAGCTGGTTTCTCTCCCCGCGGCAGGAGCAGACGTGGCCAAGAGGAACTTTTCTCAGCTCCAAGCTGCCGCCCGTGTCCCGGTGACACAGGGCACATGGGGTGGCTGCTCCAGTGGTGAGGAATCACTGGTGCAAAAGGGCCACGGGTGCCATCAATAACCACTGACACCTCCTGACCGGAATATGGATGGGGTCACCAAAAGCAGCATCAAACCCACCTCGGCTGGGCTGACAATGGCCAGCACAGACCCCGCGAGGCGTCCAGCCACCTTTGGGGACCTGATGTCACGCATCTGAGGATGCTCTGGGCAAGGGGAGAAAAGGGAGAAAGCAGAAGGATTAATTTTCAGCTCCCCTGACCCCCACTGGGCTCTGGCACCCATCACAGCAGTTATTAATGAAAGGTTGTTGCTGGCAGACTGCACAAATTGGGGACAGTGACACAACGCTGCCAGTCGCACTGCTGCTGCAAAGCCAAGCTCAGGTCACCATTTGCAAGAATAAAAAGAAATAAAGGGAAAAAAGGGCTCCATCAGCATCACACCATAGCACATGGCAGGGAGCGTGGGAACCGGGGCCGGCTCACGGGAGGGATCACAACAGCTCTCCAGACTGGAGAACACACTCTGCTCTTCATCGCGGTTTGCTTTCACATACAGAAAATATAAATAAATTCAACACCCCTCCTCTTAAAGGCAGCCGGGTTTTTCTATTACATTTTACTTGTGAGTTCCCTGGGAATTTATGCCTTTTAACAGCTTTATCTACCAGCTCCTTCGCAAAAGCCAGCTCTGGATGTTCCTCTTCTTCCCCAAGACGCTTCTCAGGTGGACTTGGCTGGAGCCTCTTGGTGCCAGTTAAAGAGTCAGACGCCCCCCGCGCTGCCAGCCCCGCTCCATCACACGGGTCGCAGCTCAGGGCTGTCCCGCGCCCCACCTCAGCATCCCTCACCCGGGAGCGGGGACCCGAGGAGGAGCAATCCGTTGGGTGCTCCAGCACAGCCGCTGCTTTGGAGCAAGGGCTGGCTCCGGCTCTGGCGAGATGGAGGGACAGCAGCTGTGTGCCCTTCTCACCTAAAAATCTCTTTAAATCTCCACGTTTCTGCAAACTGCAGCTTCTCAGCCTGCAGGCGGCGAACACCCCAGAGCCCCTCATCCCTGCGGGCGCTGCCCCCGCAGCCTGGCTCAGCATCTTCTAAGGGGAGCCAGAAACAGGATTTGGCCCAAAACATGAAGTTGCATAACTTACCGTGCACATTAAATTGTGATCACTTAGTACAGTGGTGATTCCCACCTAATTTGGATGAAGTCAAGGGTGACATTCTCAATAAATTACCTGAGCAGAAGTAGGTGTTCTCATTTGCAAGCAACTTCTATTTCTGTGTTTCGTTTTGCACATTAACACGCCCGTTGCCTTACCTTTACGCTGCAAGGGAGCGCAGCCATTCCTCAATCCTTTTCGTTAATTTTTAATAGAAGCCTACAGCAACCTGCTCTGGGGAAGGCAGGCAACACGCGGGTTCTTGGCTTTGCCTGATTCATTGTGTTATGCCCTGCCCAGCTTCAGATCCTCTGTATATCACGGCGTGATCCATAAATCTGCCAGCAACTGCGGTTATTCGGTGTGTCAGGCTTCTGCTCTTGCTTTTCTTGCGAGCTTTCAGGAGTTAGCGCACGCGGGGTGGTGGTGTTCCTCCAGCCCTTCTCAGCATTGCTGCGGGAGTTATCCATCGCTCTCAGCTCGGGGTAATTGCCAGAAAATGAAGTTCTGTTTGGTGTTGCCAAAAGGAAAAAAGAACAAGGGATTTAGCAGAAAGCCCTGTTTGCTGCACGGTGCGATCGCTGACTCCTCCAAAGGTCCTGAGCACTGAGCCGTCCAGGTGAAATAAAGTCTGCTCCCCTCCTAATGAAGCCTCTGCCTATTCCTAGTTAGAGCAGTCGCTCAGTCACTATTTGATTTAAAAGAACCCCCAAATTATTCTGGATTTCAGGCGATCATGAGTTTCCAGCTCGCTCAGACACACAGCCCGGGTTAGTTCACGGGTTTCAAGAGAATGAGCTTTGCTGAGAGCTCCCTCGTGCTCAGGATCCTGGCTGAGCCCCACCTCCAGCAGCACGGCTGTATCAGGGCCAGATCCTGCTCCCCTCTCCCCAGCCACATCACCCGGCGCTGACTATTCCACCCTGCCCTGCACCCCCACTGAAACCACTTCCCTCTCACCTCCTCTTTGAAAACGACGACGTACCCACGGCAGAAACGCTCTCGGAGATGCTCAGACTCTCCCCACAGCTCTGCGCGAGACCCTGGGTACCGCTGTCCATCAGCATCCCTCCCTACAAACCCCAGCGACGCTGCCGCTGAACCAGCTCCCTGCAAACCACCTCAGGAGGAGCAGGGCTGCAGAACATCAGTGTTCGGGTGCTGCCCACCCCGTCCCCAGCGCCGTAAATGCCCCCCCACACTAAGGGACCCAACCCATGGCTGTGGGGTGCTGGGGGTCGGCAGCCTGGGGCTTTGCTCCCTCCTGCTCCCAAGGGAGCAGCAAGGCGGGAGGAGGCTGGATGTGGAAGTACAATCCTTACTGCCGTGCTGATGTGCATCTTCCCTCCGGGTAATGTTTTTCTGACGAAGCAGCGGCGTCTCAGATGTGTGTGTTTCTATTCAGAGAGCTCGGGAGGGGGCAGATGTGTTTTGCATGAAGTTTTCCCCTCTTGGAAGTGTGGGGGCTAGAATTCTTTATTCTTAAGCACGGAGAATAAGTTAAGAGGAAAAAAAAAAAAAAGAAACAAAGAAGAAAATAAATTGCAGGAGCCCTTTCCTATGGCACAAGCAGGACTGGAGGAACCCAGGGACGGAGGGTGGATGCGGTCGGGCACAAACGGGATGCCAAGGAAAGGGCTGGGGGAAACCCGTCCCTCTGCAGCCGCTCCCGGGCATTGCCCAGGCACGCGGTGCCCGATGAGGAGCTGGACGTTATTTGTGCCCAGTCGTCCCCCCTGCCCCAGCACCCCCAACACTCAGCCTGGCCGCTCCGTTTCAGCCCTAAACGCTCTGAAAAAAGATTGTCTCCTAAAAGCTTGTCCCTCCTGGTTCTGGTCCAGGCCCCACCAAGGGGACTGTTCTCAGCATCCCCCTCGCAGCTGCTTTTCTGCCTCACTCCTGCAGGGGGATAATGGCTTTCCTCTGCTAACAACAAATTAGATTTTCTTGTCAAGAGCTAAATTGCAGGACTTTTTCACCAGTAGATCAAAGGGCTTGTGTTATTCCCTATTTTGAAGTGCTCTGTACAGCTGGATGACAGCAGAAGGAATTCAGTGCTCCCTGCACAGCGCCTATTCACCCTCCAAGGGGCTTTTATGCTGATGCCTCTGATCAGAAATTAACTTTTCCCAGGGGGGCTATTGAAGAGACACTAAGGTGCTATTAGAACATCACCTTCCCTGTCCTTTAATTTGCAGAGAGAACTAACAGAGGGGAAAATCAGCTGGTGCAGTGGAAAAGACCCCAAAGTTAGCTGCCAGTGGCTGCAAATACAAGATGATGCTGCAGGAAGTCTCCCAGTATTAAGCACAAGTCCCTGAAATGTGCTACCACTTGGCAGTTTGCAGATTATTTATGGCCTTTTATGCAGAACAAACCTGCCTGCCTCCACAGGCTTCCCCGTCAGCTGGCTGGCAAACAAGCTGACATGAGAAGCTTTATGAATAACACATGGAAACAGAAAATAAGATAGATAATACAAGGTGGAAGGGAAGAGAGAGCCACCATTTAAATAATTCTGCTGTATTGCCATCTGTCATAAATCATGGAGAGAGGCAGGCAGGCCAAAGTGAAGCTGGGGCACAACCCGGGGGATGGCTTGGTCACTGGGAGCGATCCGCAGCCTCCAAACCACCCAGGATCACTCCGGCAATTTGTCTTGGATGATTTGAATTAGTCTTTGGGTCTAGTCTTAGGTAAAGACCTATCTGCTTCTGGGGGCAGGAGGTCTGCTCTGCGGTGCTGCTGGAAAAGGGCAGCATCTCCCCTATCTCCAACCCTTCCAGCGTCTCCAGCCGTTCCAGCACCCTCTTGCATGTGCTTCTCCCACCTCGTGCTGGGACTTGGAGCACAGCAGGGAGCTGCACAGAGCCAAGCCTCTCCCTTCTCTTTCCAGCACTCTCTTTCTTTCTCTTTTTTTATCCACAGCCTCCAAAAATACCCTGGCATCCCTTCATCGCTAAAGCCAGGGAAATAACCAGCCTCCCGGGAGCTAATTCCCCAAAGCCAGCTGTTGAACACAGCCGCCCTGAGAACAGCCACTTACGTCAGATCTCTCTATGTGCAATATTAAAAGGGATGTTAGCACGGGAGCTGTGTAAATCCGGTGCGAAATGAGCAGTGCGGGCGTTTGCCACCCCTCCCTCCCCGAGGAAAGCCGAAGGAGCTGTTTGTCCCAGGCCTTGTTCGCTCGGTGACAGCAAGCGCAGCCCAAAGCGGGAGCATCCTCCCTGTTCTCCTGTCGCCGTCGCAGAGCCGGGCTGGCAGCAGGGCACCCCACGGCCACCTCCCACCACCCTGAAATCACCCCAGACGTGCTTTTTAGGATGACATGGGAAAATATCCCCTCCAGCTTGTTCTTCCCTGCCCTAATTCTCCCCTTCTGAGTGGGAGTATGACACTGTGTTTTTCTCTCCCTGGGCTGAAGGCATCAGCCGGGCTGGGTTCAGGAAGGCAAGGAGCCTTTTTCTGTCATCCTGCGCTGTATTTGTCACCCTGCTGCACTTCGCTGCCGTTCCTGAGCTGCTCAGCAGAGCCATGGCAGAACTCCGAGCAGGACTCAGTTATGAAATGGGGAAAGAGGCAGCATTTCAGTGTGGAGAAAACCTGTGAGGTTCTCCTGAAAGCAGTTTTTCTTGAAAGCCCGTGAAAGAGTCAGTGGGCAGATAAGGCTCCGCACGCGTTTCAGTCCGGGAGCCCAGCATCCTTTGGAAATGCCTCCCCCCAGCCTCCTCTTGCCCCACAGGCTGCTTCACCTGTGGGTCCTGACTGCCCTAAGGAATACAGGGAGAAGTTACCCACATACTTAAGCATTGATATATGCAGAAAGAAGCAGCTATAGGGGACTTAAAAGCTCCCTGTGATCCGTGTGTAACATCACCCAGCCAAGGGCATCCCTGCAGTGACGTCCCCTGCGGTCACACGCGCTGTTAAAACCCACATCCCTGCCTGAGACAAGGACACAGGGCAGCGGCACAGTGAAGGGGGGTTTTGCTCCTCACAGCCCCCCGCTGATCTTGGCCAGCATCCTAAAAAACTCGTTAAGCTAATGGGGCAAGCTGAGGCAGCGGGTGGCTCGTCCCCCGGCGCAGCGCGGGGCTGAGCCCGCCTGCTCCCAAAGCCCAGCCCTGAGCGCCAACCAACACACTGCACCAACCCGTTTGTCCAAAACACGCGCTACCCTCATCACCAACGCAGAGAGAATTACGCCTATTAGCACAAAAAGCATCATTTAATTTTGTAAGCGATAACGTGATAGCTATAAATGTTGTCTTTCAGCAGAAACTGCCACAGAACACAGTTATGGGCTGGCTACTGCCAACCATGCCCGCGCTGCGATTCGTTAACAGTGTTGATTTCCCCCCCC
This sequence comes from Fratercula arctica, assembly GCA_947846985.1. NCBI lineage: Eukaryota > Metazoa > Chordata > Aves > Charadriiformes > Alcidae > Fratercula > Fratercula arctica. The sequence continues at coordinate 4,296,761 of CANTUZ010000018.1, forward strand.
CCCCAAGCATATGCTGCAATTTGATTACATCCAAGTAAATCTGTTTGTCAAACATTAATAGCCTCCTTCCATTCTATTACTCTTTTTCTACCAGAACAGCTATCACATATAAATATTTCAAGTCATCTCACTCAATAAAGCCAGTCCAAGGGCATCACGACCTGGTGATTTCAGATTGTTATTGACATATTTGTCGGAGGCCGCTGTGCTGGCAGGGTGCGGGCTGGCGCAGCAATACGGGTGCAGTTAGCGAGCAGAGGGAGGGAAGCCAAGCACAACAGCCCAGGGAAAAGGCGTCATGCTCCGTTGGTCCAGCACTTGTCATCAGTGACATACTCCTCTGGGTGCACTAATGATGGGAACAGGAAAAAATCCTGCCCTAGGGAATAACACCCTCTTCCTCTTTCCTGTCCCCGTCAGCAATTAATGTCCCAGAACCTCTTGGACCAGCCTGAGAGAGTAACCGGGTGTTTTTACGGAGAGATGGAGTCAGACCTGGGATGTAACCGGGGGCTGCCATCCCTCACGACGCAGGATGCCCTGTCGGGAGCTGGGGACGGGCCTGGCTGGGATTCCCCTGTCCCAGGGGCTCAGCCCCACTCAAGGCCAGCCAAAATGCCATCGTTAATTTGTGATGCATAATTTTGACTCTCAAGTACCGAAGCTTCCTATATCGATATCTGGAATCTCAGCTGCAATATTTCCCTTGCAAGATTTTTCATTCTCAATAACAGGGTGTAACTGGCGTTAATTAATATGACATGCAATAAGCAAAACCTCCAGTAGTCTCCCTGCTGCTTTACCTCCTCAGCTAAGGTTCGCTGCTGGCCGTGGCTGCTTAGTCTGCACTGACCAAGGCCATAGAGACAGAAGGGGCTTCTGCTCCTCGGCTTGGCTGGAGGGTGCTGGATGTCCCAGGGGTGGACACACGAGACCCGCAAGGGAAAACGCCTGTGCGCGCCCCAGAGAGCTGGAGAGGTACCTGGTCGCTGCAGTGAAGATGGTGACTGGTCCCAGTGTGATGTGTCCGAAGCTGGATGGAGCAGGGTTGGTATCATCCTTCGTGCCTGAGCCAGCAGGGCTGGATTCGCCCCCGCGGCTACGGCAGCACTGCTGTGGATGGTGTGGATTGCGGACTGCGTGGTGGCAGGGGGACTCCTTGCTGACCTTGTTCCCAGCCAGGTGACAACGCTGAGGCCACACCAGAAGAGCTGGGTCCCTCCTGGGAACAGCAGCGCGTTCTGACTCCAGGCTGCCGGCAACCACCACTTTATCCATGGAGACACTCACCTGTGGTACCAAAGAGATTGTAACCGAGCACAAATTCCTTCTCAAAGCTTCAGGATGGTCTGTAAACACCAGTGCTTCATCTCGGGCTTTCCTGGTTACTGGTGCACCAAACCGCCAAGGGAGCTGAGCTGGTACCTCTGCGGGTGCGGACTTCCTCCTTCTAACCAGAAAACAAAGGGATTATGAAATAATTACAGGGATTAATGAAATGATCAAGTAAAATATGGCCCCTGTCTGGCAGAGGACAGGAGCCGACATACGGGGCCACGGCTGCTCCGGGGTCCTGAGCCCCAGCTCCAGCCACAGCCGGGACGAGCTGCTTCGGGCGCAGGTAACAACATAAAATCCCTGCGGGAGTTAGTTATAGGCTGGAAGTCGGGGGCAGGAAGGAATGTCTTCCAGGTTGGATGGGTCTAGAGGGGACGGGATTCTCTAAAGCAGAGTTTCCTGCTTCTCTAGAGAGGCTGCAAAAAGAGGGAAGCACTAAACTGTCCTCCAGCTTGTTGTACATAGTAAAAAAGAGGTCCCCCTCCGTTTTCCTAAGCACAGAAGATGAGAAGTCATGCATTTCGTTTCTGCCCCCCTGCCCCCCCCGGGGAGCCGGCAGCGGTCGCAGCCGTGGGCGGACGGAGGGGAACTGCTCGCAGCCGGCTGGTTGCAGCCACAGAGCATCACATGAGTTCGGAGGAACCTGGGGCTTGAAACGGACTTTACCCTGTGTGAAGGCCGTTTCTCACTGTTCATACATGTCTGTAGGCTCGCTCTGGGATGAAAGCCACCACCCGTGTCCGACTACCTGTTCCTGGATCCATGTTCTTGAGAAGTGGCCCCAGACCCAGGCCAGGAGGCAGGACCTGGCACTCCGCTCCCGCAGCCGCCAGCCCCGTCTGCAGGCTGGGCTGCGATCAGGGATCTGCGTGTGCCCGAAGGTCCATCCGTGGATCAAAGCCACCCTTCGCTTCTCTGGGGCCGTCGCCTGGAGGCCGGTGCTGGGAGCAGACATCTGCCCAGCTCCGCCAGGAGGGACCTGCATCAGAACCTGGCAATGAGAGAAATATCTGGCCACATCCCTCACCACCGCTCGCTCGTCTTCCCATTGTCTTTGATCAGATCTGCCGCTGGCACGTCACTTATTTCAGCCACATCCCCAGGAGCCTGGTTTGTCCCTGGTTTCTACCGCAGCTTCCAGGAGCCGAGCCTGGAGGGATGCTCGCAGAAGGGCTCTCTGCTGCCTGCAGAGAGGGTGGAGGCTGGAAGTCCATGCTGTACGTGGTAGCCCCCAAAAAACACTTCACCAGTCCACAGCCACCCCCACCCTTTCTGCTAGGAGCCATCCAGAGCCCAGCGTGGTTCTGGACATAAAAGAATCTGCCCCCACTGCAAACTGCCTTCAAACTGCACTTGCCAGTGCCCCAGCCCGGGCTCCTCACGCTTCATTAATTCACACAGACTTTTTAACTTCTTTCTTCCCCCCTTCCAAAAGCTGCTGGAGCTTATCAAGAGATGAAAGATTGAAGGACATGCACAATTAATGGCCTGGCATTATTTAAATAATTTAATTTTGCCATCACATCTGCATTCTTCAGGTATGGCTTTAATTCTTTAATTACAGAAGAGCGTGCCACAGTGCTTTGCCTGATTAACAGTTGAAAATTAGGCTAGATTGGAGTGGGGGAGGAGCATGTGCCAATACAGTAATAAGAATATAAAGTAGCTTGATAAAAGAGGGAAAAGTAAAGAGCGTCTTTGTCTCAGCAAATTTATCTACTTCAATAGTCCTGTATCCCAGGGCATTTCCAGGAGGATTTTCCCTGCCCCACAAGACAGCTCAGCTCCCAGGGAATGAAGAAAGGACCTTTGTAGGTTGGAATCCCCCCGCAGCCCGATGCCCACCCTCTCCTCTCCCCAGTACCGGGGCGGCAGAAGCCCAATGGGTCTGGGCAAACCCTGAGGCATCCCAAAAAGAAAGGCTGACTTTTTACAGAGGTTTGCAGAGATCTTGCTGTTAATGCTGAATTTAGGGAGCAGAACTGAGGCTCTGGGACCAACAGAAGCTGAGTTCTCTCACGACAAGCTGGTATTTTCAACTTCTAGAAAGAAAGGGAGGAAAAAAAAAAATCCTCTGGTCAATCCAGGCAAGTGCATTTGCCAGCAATTACCCAAGGACCCATATTGATGCCAGCTGCAAAGGATAGCTCTTCCCCTTGGCTCTGTTCCCAGCCCAGCATTGAGCAGAGGTACATCAAACCAGGATGGCAGCGCAGAAAAAATAAGTAGTAAAAAAAACTAGAGGGGGGAAAAAAAAAAAGGGTCTGGAAGAACCAAGCATTGGAGTTGCAGTTTTCTGCGTGGCACGAGGACAGCCAAGACCGGCCGCTGATGCCCCGTCCTGGCTGAGCACAGCCAGGGCCGCGGCTCCTCCTGCTCAGGGGCTGGCACTGCCCCGGCTCCCTCTTCTCTAAGCTTATCTTTATTTTTCTTTAAAGGTTGGGAAAAGCTTTGGGAACAACCCAGATGTTGTTTTCTGTGTTTTCCTTGGGAACAGCCGCCCCCAGCATAGAAGGGAAAGGATTTGCTTGCGGCTGTGGTGCTCCCGGGACCTGTTTGCAGCTCCCCTGGGACACCTGGACCCGTTGGCGAGGGGACCCACGGGTGCACCGGGAGCCAGCAGCGACCCCCTGCCATTAACTGCCGGCCCCAGCGGGGAACAGAGGGGCTGGTGGAGGCGGCAGCTCCATCAGCACAGAGGAAAACTGCTGCTGTCGAAGGCTGGCTGATAAAGGCTACGGTCCCTAACCAGGGTACGAGCACAGCCTGGAGTGTCAAATGGTAAGATGATAATGATTAATTATCTCACCTGTCTACCAGGGGAATGATTTTTCTCTTTAGCGGAATAACTAAAACAGCTTCTTTTATGCACTTATAGCACTTTATCTTAAATCCAAGCACTTCACACCTATTTGGCTAAGAGGATGCGGCGCTGCCAGGGCCGGCTGAAGGATTCCCCCGCGACGGCTCTGCCCAGCGCCGAAGCGCAGCCTTTCGCCAGGCAGCAGGTGAAGCCAGTCGCGCTCTGAGCCCTTATTTTCACCCCCCAACATCCCCCAGGATTTTCATGTTGCTGAATATTCACAGCCACAGACAGACCCCAGCCTCCTGCCCGCTCCGACACCTGCAGGCCATGCTGAGTTCCAGCTCCTCCTGGCTCCCGGGCCGGGACACCCTCCTGCACCCTCATCCCGGCTGGGTGGCACGGGGGGGCTCCGCTATAACTCACGCTGCAAGTACAAATGAAATGCCACTTTTTTTTTTTTTTTACTTCTTCTTTTTTTCCCCCCTCTTTTTGGTCTTTCAAAGTCTGCAAAATGAATTATGCATTTCCCCACCTAGCGCTGAACTATAAATTCTCCTTGTAGCGCTTGGAATGTTTCTGGAGAAAAGAGGCACCCCAGCCGCTGCGCCCCCCCTCCCTCCGAGATGCAAAATCTCACTTAAATAACCCCAAAATATGTCATACTTGGGTTTTTCATTTAGGTGCAGATTTACTGTGGTTGCTGCTCATCTAACAGCCCCCCGTGATGGATTTTATATCACTCATCTCTTCAGATGAGGATAGGAGGAATTTGTACCATCTCAGCATCTTCCCGGGAGATGAAGCCAAGCGTGTCCATCCCAAGGCCGCAGCGTAGCACAAGGAGATGCAGCACAATCCACCGCAACTGAAGTCCCGGGAAGCGCTTCCGACGCTGCCACCAGCTCTCTGCAGCCCTTCGCCAAGTCCCTCCCGCTCCACACTCTCCCAGCCTCCCAAAGAACTCCAGTAATTTTTCTAAGGGGCTTTAATTGTCCCCAGACCCCCAAGCCACGGCTCTGAAGGCTCTTTACAGTCAGTTTTTCCATACCAACCTCATCTAAGGTTTTCAAATCCCCCAGCCAAGGGCACCTGAAAGCCCAGGTACAAAACCCTGGGCAGCTGCAGAACTTTAGAAAGCTCTTGAGCATCTGAAACCCCCGCTCTGTTGCCCTAGTCTGGCCAGGCCGAGTTGTAAACAAGAGACTCAATGTCCGGGGAGCAGAATCCCGCAGCTCCCAGCATCCCCGAAGGAGCTGAAATGCTTGGTTGAGCTCTGGATCTTATGGTGGAGCAGCACCATCTGGATTTTATGCACCTTTGACAGCCGAGGTCACCCCACCGCCCCGCAAGGGAAGACGGGAGGAGGAGAAAAGCTGAAAAAAACCAAGCTCCCACATCTCCTATGTGATCTCCGGCTCTATTGTTACAGCCCCAGCAGATGGAGGATTATTCCCCGTCTCAGAAAGCGCTTTAATTTTAGTAGTATTATTATTATTTTACCACTCTCACCGTGCCAGAAAAGCCAATTGTTTCCAACCTTTAGGAGACAAGGCAAAGAGGGCGGCTGAGCAGTTTTCCGTAGGGCGTCCAGCTGTGATAATGCACCGAGGAGGCTGAGCTCGGACAGCCAGCAGCGCAGCCCTCCGGCGGGCTTGTCCCATTGGAATCAACACATTGGGGCAGAACCACCTCACTCGTGTAAGGACACGGCAGCGGGCAGAGCCCGTGACTGGATGCTAAAGCTGGCGAGGGGAGGGACGGGTGTCTCGGGAACCGGCCCATCAGCAGAGACGCCAGCGCTTTACCCACGGCACCCGTCAGCCTGACGGGCACGGAGCCACCCCGAGCCCAGAGCCAGCGCTTGTGCCTGCGGTGCCGGCCGACGGCAAGGTGAAGCCCACCCAGAGCTGCGGGTGCTTCAGTCCCGGGGGCGGAAAAACTTGTATTTCAACCAGGAAACTCAATGTGCCGGGCTCAACGCTCGGCAGCGGGTCAAGCATCAAACCCCATCAATGTTTCGCTACACATAATAATTTATGATCCTGGTCTTGACGTGCACTTTCAGAAACAGACATTTGAATTAGGAAGAAAACCGACATTAGCTCACTTCGACTATTAGGAAGAACCAAGATGGATTTACTGAGTATTTTCCAAAGCTGGTGCATCAGGGATACTCACAGTGGGGGCAGTTTCGCTGTGATTCAGTAAGGGCATGGAAACAGCACCCAGTGAACGTTCCTCGGACAAGGCAAAGCACGTGTTCCATTACCACAGCCCGACTGCCAGCATCTCCCGCATCCCTGGCTGCAGGTACCGACCCTCCCGCGCCTGCGCCTCTCATCCTCTGCCTCAAATACTCCGGCGCTTCCCATCAGCAAACACACAAGTATGTTAGCTCCGTGCAAGGATTGCTGCTATTTTTTTTTTTTTTTAATTTTTTTTTTGGAGGAGCAGTTTTAAATTTCTCATTTGTGGGAGATAAAGAGATCGGGTGAGCCTGGAGAGAGCGACGTACAAAATGGGATCCTTATAATGGAATTTAAAAATTGATGAGGAAAACTGCAACAATCTGAAGTTAATGTTACCTGAGTAATTAGGCAACATCAGGGCTGCAGTTTATCTCACGTATAAGCGATCCTTAGACAGACAGAACCCACAAAACCTTTTTCATCTCCCTGTGTCTTATGCAGACTGATCAAGCCCAGAGCCGGAGTGGTGCATGGGCCCAGGGCAAGGGACAGATGTCAGCTGCAGGGTCAAATTGAAATCCCATTAAAATCAATTAAAAGCTTTCCCTGGACTTTAAATTGTGTTGGAGACTCCCCAGCAGTGTGAAGGAATTTATCTCAGATCCCCATGGGAGGAAGCGAACTGCCCCATGGGGCAGGGAAGGGCGGCCGGGGGCGGACGCAGCTCAGCCATGGGCACAGTGATGCTCGTGGGCTACTCGCTGCTGGCTTGGGCTCCTGTCGGGAAATCCCACCCCGGCCCCCACCTTAAGGGTCCCTGAACTCATTACTGCGAGCTCAGGGGTTTCCCTTCCTCACACACCATTTTTTCCCCTCTGTCCAAGAAGCGGCAGGTCTCCCTGGATAAGCTGGTAAATCCATCGAGAGCTCCAGCACCAAACTGTCCGACCCCAAACCTACACGTGTTGTGAAACCACACGCCAGTGGAGATGGGGACGCGCTGGTCCAGACTGTGAGAGTCTGGTCTCGCGGATGGTAGCCAGGATGGAGGCGAGGAAAAAGCACACGAGCAAGAGGCAGAGCCACAGCCTCGGCCAGCACGAGCTGCTGCTCCAGCTGCCGGCACGACCTGCCCACGGGTGGCCTCTGTCACATCGAAATACCGATTTCCCGGCCGGCCTCAGCCCTGACATCTGGCACATGGAGCCCGTCCCCAGCCCTGCAGCGCCCGCTCCTCATTGCCGGCTGATTTACCTCTGCAGTTAATTATTCCAGCATTTCATTGCTCACCTCACTTGCTATCTTCCCTTCTCTGGTCACAAATGCATTTCCAGATGCTCTGTCGAGTGCTGTGGAGTGAAACCAGTGCAGCCACGGCCATAATTCGCTCCGACAGCGGAGACTCCCTGCCTCCTCCCATCACATCGGCCGTGGAGAAAGAGCCTGCCCTGCCCAGCATCTTGCCCTGGTACCCGGGCAGCAGGATGCTGAGGGGATGCAGGCATTCAACGGCACATCTATGGACCCCCGGAGCCAGCAGCATCTACCAGTAATATACATAAACACCACCACAGCCCCCTTGTGCGGAGCAAGACCGGAGGCAGAACGAGACAGGGCGGCTGCTTTATCTAATTGAAACAATTAGTATAATATTTTCTTTCTTCAGGCTAAGTTCTCCCAAAAAAGTGAAGGGGGCCGGAGCCGCAGGTGGATTGTACGTATGGGACGCCCTGAAGAGTTAATCACTCATTTACAAAACATTGATATAAATTGCTGTTAATGAGCTCTGTAAATGCTTATTGTGCTGGGTAAATGAGTACCTGCTGGCGGGGGTCAGATGTGCCCCGTGGTTTAAATGTTGTTTATTTCTCAGGGGAGCGTCTGCAGAGGGCGTGGGAGCCCGGGGGGACGGGAGGCCTTCACAGCCCCCTCCCGCGGGGACATTTGCTTCTCCGGGCACCTTCCTTTTCTGTTGTTTCCTGCACGACCAGCTGATTTAGGAGTGGTGGAGATGGCCGTGGGGTATGACACATGAAGGCAGCGACCGCAGACCGGCCACACATTCACACTGTGCCCAGTGCTGCGGTTCGCAGCCCCACCGTCTGTGTTTGCACGCGGAGGACGCCAGCAAGAACCCAAGAGGACGTACTTTACGACACTAAATCCCTTTGCAGAAGACTCCAGTGCCAAAACCCGGTGTCGATACAACGCCTGGAAACTGAAGAATTATCAACTGAACCCCCAAAAGTCATGAGCTGAGCCTGACTATCTTTCCTCCATCAGTGTCCTCCTAAATCCAACGGGAATGCTACCACTGCCCCAAAATCCAAAGCAAAACACATCTCAGGCTCATCATGCCCTGAACTGGTTGTCCCAAACTCCAGCGCAGCCCGACATGTGCCACAATCTGCTGAAACCTCCTGAAAACACTCAGCTCCGTCTGACCGCCTTCCCTGCCAACCTTAGTTCACGTAAAGCAGCCGAAGCCGGACAAGAAGGGAATGAAACCAAAGAGATGAAGTGCTTGTGATCTGGAAGAGACAAATAAAAGGCAACGTGAAAGCCACAGAGAGAGCATCACGCTCGCACCAGTGAAGCTGGCGTGGGCAGAGCGGCAGCAGCAGGACATCAAAGACCGTGCAACGCTCTTTTTTTAACAAAATTTTAACTGGCTAATTGCAGCCAGTTATCGGCAAGGGGGAGAGGGCAGGCGTTCAGCAGAGAAAGCAACCTAATTAAAGCAAATTGGGGCATCCTGGGGCAGAAGCGCCTGAGTGCAGGGCTGGGAGGGAGCGTGAGAAGACGGGGGACCCCGTTGTCCCACCACACTGAGCTCCGCGCCAGGCTCCTCCGCCGCCCTTGGCAGAGCTGACAAGGCCTGATAAAAACCTGCTGGAAAAGCAAAATGATCAGTTCTGCACATAGAGGGGAACCGCCTCGGCGCTCCAGGAGGGGGCAGAGGCAATAATTATTTCTGTGGAATTGGGCTTGAGCAAGGGGCAGCTCCTGGCCCTGCTCAGGGCTGGGGGGGACCCACCGCCTGCCTGGACGAGGCAGAGAAGCGGGAACATCTCACCCAGGACCTGCAGGAACTCACCCAGCAGCCATTTACCGCGGTCCCGGGGACTGAGGGGCTGCACCCGTTTGGCAGCGGCGCGGAGCCCCGTCTTCCAGGCTGACTGCTGCAGCAATAACCGACTAATCTGCTGCCTGGCTGTGCCTTTCTCTAGGGCTTGAAGAGATTAAAGTTTTGCCCTCTTGCAGATGTCTCATTTTACAGCCTCGGCTTTTAAGCTCTGAAATATCTAATTTGGAGTCTCAGCCAGAGGAGGGAAGAAGGCTCTGGAGGGGGACGGGGGTTGTCCCCCCATGGTGCCACACTCGAAGCAGCATCATTCCCACCTTCCTGACCTCAGGAATGGAGGAGCACCGGGCCGCCGACAGCTCCCGGACCCACCCGGTGTGGCTCTTTCGGGCGTTGACGTCCATGGGACGCTTTAGGCTCCCTTCTGACCACCACCAGAAGCTGACGCTTCCATCTGGGCTGCAGCGAGGGGACGTCTGTCTGCTCTGCTCGGTGGAAGGTGTCAGATTCCAGCCAATGTTGCAGTAGGAAACGCAGTGGCGCAGGAACCCCTACGATAAGGCTGAATACAGGTGAGAGCAAAACCATGCCTACAAACGCCACTGAGGAAACCAGAAATGAAAATGCACCTATTTATCACTGAAAAACCCAGCAATCTCAGATACTCTGAGAAAGCGTGACTGGAGACACACAGCAACGTACGCAACGTCCCTTTCCGACTAGAAAATTCTCTGCCAGATGAATCTCCAACTTAAAAAGCAACGTGAATTCAGCCCCAGACCTGGATCAAGAGAGACATGACCGGCAGTTGGTCTCACTTTGGCTGGTTGTGCTCTTTTTTTCATAGCAACGTTGAGAAATAAATCACAATTTCGAAAGGTTTGCTTGCTGCTTTGAGTTTCTCGTTTAAGTACCTGTTTTCCAAGGGGCTCCACTGACCTGCCGTGCCAGAGCATCCGCGAGCTCCCCGGCAGAGCAGGGGTCGGTTCCTCGCCGGCGGGGTGGGACCGCAGCTGGAATAACATCACATCCCATTAGCACGGAGCAAGGGAGAAGGGCAGCGGGAGGGACGGCAGACAGCTGTCGGCTGGGTTTAGCTCCCCGCGGATGAGCCTGCTGCTGGCCACGCAGCGCAGACCGCATCCCATCGGGGCTGTCCTCCCCGGGAACCGTGGCCGGGGGTCCCCGGGGTGCAGGGGATGAGCCTGGCGATGGGGAGAGGGGTCGGGCTTGCCTGAGTCCTCCGCCGCTCACCAACGCTGGGCCTCCACAGCAGCCGGGACCCGCTTCCGAGCAGCCGGGGCTGGAGCCTCCAGCCTGGGGACACAGCCACGTCCCTGCCGTCCTCACGCACACGCCTGTGCCTACGCGTGCAGGTCGGCATCCAGAGCATCCTAGGAGAAACCTCGGGCAGGTCATGAAAAAGGCACCAGAAAAATGTAAGAAAAGCAATGCAAAAATTTATATTTTATTTTAATTCAAAAATTTAAAATAGCTTTCAAATTCAGTAAAGTATGCCTGGACACAATGGAAAGCCTCATATACAGAGACAGATAAATTAAATTGTATATACTGCAGACAAGCCAAGTGTATGTATAGATTACATATTTACACTTTTATGTAAACCATATTTATACATTTTATTACATTTACAAAAAAAAGCTGATCTTCCACTACTGTTTACTACAATAATGAAAAAACATTTACATTGTGTTTTTTAACTGTACAAACTTTTGATTCATAAAAATATATCTCTGTACAAAAGAGGGATTTTTTTTCTTTTTTTTCTTTTTTTTTCTTTTTTTTTTTTCCCAATAGTTTTTTTCCCCTTTTTTTTTTTTTTATTTCTTTTTTTAAACGTAATGCAAGTCCTCTGGGCACAAGAATGGAGAATGTCACGTATCGGGGCCCAGCCAGCTTGCAAAAAAATGGACCACCCCCCCCCTTCACTGCCTGCGTTGCGTGGGCAACAGCAGAAAATGGTACTTAATGGGTTGAAAGCAGCAAGGTTTGGTTAAGAGGAACCTCCCTTCTCCCTGCCCGGGTGTTACAGTATCTCGGGTTGGTTTTACGCACCTCAACACAAGCTTCTCCTGGCCATCCCGGGGGCTGAGCGGGGCTCAGAAGGGTCCGTGAGCCGCCGTGGGCTCTGTCGGAGCGCGTGTGTGCATCCCCGCGCCCCGCTCACAGCGGCCGCCTCGGTACGTGCCGGGGCTCCGCTCCCCTCGCGCCTGCCAGAGGGTTTTTCTTGAGCCTGGAAAGATCCGAGCTCTGCTGCTGTGGGACACCGCGAGATGTCGGAGTTTTGGGTACCGAAAGAGGAGCCGGGACGTCGCGCCCCTTGGCACCGGCGCAGCGGGTACAGCGAACCGCGCTGCCCTGGGGACGTGCTGCGCAAGGAGCCCTGGGCGGTGCTGTGGGGCTGGAGAAAGGGCAGCAGAATGGGCTGTGGGCTTGGCCAAGGCCACGAATCGCAGAATAATTTAGTATGGAAGGGACTTTGGTGTCAAATATGGTCCAGAGAGCAGACCAGGAGTCAGGAACCAGCTATGGGCCTGCAGGTGCAGGCAAAGGAATCGGGGAAATGTCCCGCTCTCCTTATACCAGCTCCTGCCTTCATCGCAGCCACTCAGCTGAGCAACTGGAGCGGAGACGTGCCTTGGCTCCAGACCCGAGTGCCACCGCAGCCCGGTCGGGGTCCCCTCTTCTCCCTTACCCTTCACCTTGCTCTGGGGGCCGTGTCCTGCAAGCTGGAGGTGGCCGGAGAGGGGCCGGCACCGCTGCCAGCCCGGCCTGGCCGCCCCAGGGAATGCCGTCCCACAACCAGCTGAAGATTAAACCACCTCTGCCCGTCTGGCTGTTTGGCGTGAGCTGGGCGCACACCTCGCCGCGGGACACGGGCCGTAACGGTCCGGCACTGGCCCTGAAGAAACCTTGCACCCATCTCTCAGCAATACATCAGAGCACCTTTGTGTGCTTTGGGGAGCAGAAATGGCATTTTTTGGCAGGCTGGCTGTTCAGCAGTTAGGCTGTAGAATGCTGCTTACTCTAAGAGCGCTGAATAAGAGACAGAAGTAAAAAAAATAATATATATTTGTATATACACACACGCGCACACACAGAGTAAAAGAATAAACAAACCGGAAAAAAACTACCCTGTGGTTTTCATTAGCCAGAACCTCAGCTGACATTAGGTAGGGGCAAGGCAGCGTTTAAATGCAAGCGTGGATGTAAACACCACCCCATTTGTTTTAATTCTGTTCTCCCTTCAAGTCTTCTGTAAGAAGAAGCTGCTTCATTGACACATTCTGCTCCACGTCACCTGCATTTCACTTGGCTTACAGTCGGTAAAACGGCACTGTTGCGTTCCTTGGCTCCAGCCTGGCCTCAGAAACGGGGACTCAAACCAAACAGACTAAAACCCCGAATCAACAAGAGCAGCTCTCCTCTTTATTAGAGGAGGACAGTGTCATCACAAAAGCATCATTCTCCTCTAAGGAAGGAAAAATGTCAAGCCGCCTTATCTGCTCTCACGGAAGCCAGGGCAACCTTTCTGCCCCTGGGAAATAAAGGGAAGAGCTTTGGATAGAAATTAAAACTCTTATTGCATTGCCATTTGGAGGATCAATATGGAAAGGGCAAAGGCTTTTGAATGCTATTGGGGGGAAATCAGTATTTGTTAGTTCTTTTTAAAGAGTTTTTTGTCCTTTTGTGTCTGTCAGCAATTTTCTGATTAGGGTGTTTGGACACAGCGAGAATCGGCAGCTGCTGGGAGAGGGCAGAGATGGGGGATGTCCCCTTACCACCCCCGAGAGCTGCCTGAAAGGAACACGGGGCAGAAGAAACGCAGAAAGAATGCCCAAAGGAAAATCAAATATGGGGAAGAGGAGAAAAGCTTGCAAAGCTTTGCTTTTCTCATTGAAAAGGTCCCATTGGGTTAGAAAAAAAACAACAAAGAAATAACCCACAAACCCAAATAAAGACAAAGCAAGTACTTGTCCTGTCCCATACCGGCATTTGCCATTAACCCCAATCAGCACCTTCTGCAGCGCAACCTGCTTTTGCCTCTCTGTTGTCCAAGCTCTTCCCAAAGTGGGGGGCAGCTGCTGGGACCCCCACATACCCCACTGTTCCCTCCAGCAACACGTAACCAAGAGCAGGCTGCAGAAGCCTTGCCATCACCTCGCCTCCCAGATCCTCCACTTCCCCAGGGCTTGGCATCGGGCTGAGACCCACCGGCAAGGTGGGAGAGAGGAGCTGTGCCGGAGCAGACCTTTGGTTGGCTTCATTATCCACGGCAGGATGAAGGTGGGTGAGGACGACAGAAGACGACCCAGCAGTCTCTCAGGAGTTAACACACAGTCCAAGGAGGTGTAGCAGCTTCTCCACAGCCTCAGCAAGGTTGGGAGGAGGGAGATGGGGAGGGAATGGATGGAGACTAGTGAGGTGAAACACAATCATCCACTAGACACCGACCCCGGAGGATTCTGGGACAATGGGAAAGGAAGGGACAGAGAGAAGGTAACAGTTTGTTATTACACACAGAAATGCTGGGAAAGCCTGCAATGGATTCATTGTCTCAAACTGGGGACGTTTCAGTCTAGAAGTGCTCTTTAGGTCCACAGGGTTCTTCTGTTTACACCGCTGTGTTACTCCTCTGTGCCTGTGCAGTAAACCTTTTGAATCCCTTGCTTTACCCTCCTCTGATCACTCTGCAAAACACCCTTGTCTGGAGTCACACAGTGAAGGAACGACCTCTCTTAGAGACTCACTTGTTCCTTCGCCTGGTGCCTGTTCTCACCATGGGGCTGTCTGGGTTTGCTTTGCCACTGGGTCCCCAAGAGGTGCTGCCCCAACCGGCAGCGAGCGCCTGAGACCCAGAGACGGGGATGCTGGTTTGGCTCTTGCAGAGATCTCCTGGGCAATCTGAACCGCTCTGGCTGCTCCTTTGAACCCCTGCTTCCACCCAGCGTTTTACACAAGGGACAGACACGAGGAGAGCGGTGGCAGCGTCCCACTCTCACGCTCCCTTCCTGCCCACTCACCGCAGGGGGGACGGTGCTATACAGCCGTGCACACCGTGCTGACTGTGAACTCCGTCTCGTTGGCCATGATGTCCGTGGGCTGCAGGTTCCGGTCATACATAGGATTTTCAAATGTTGCTCGGACGTTGGTGTTTTCATGGCCCGCGTAGCCATTGAAGGGGACTTTTGGTCTTCTCCTGCAGGATGTCAGAGAGAAAATCCAGAGAGGTCATAGCTGCTCCTGCTGTAGCCAGCTGAACAGCCCTGACAAGAAGTCAGCGGAAAGGAAAGACGTGCTTTTGAAGAGGGCAGACACCTGGGGGTAAGGCAGAAGGGATCTACAGAAGAATCTTTGTAGACGTGTAGCACAGAGCTCCCGGGCTCTGCTCCAGCCTGCAGCGCGCTCCCTCTGCAGAGCCCGCACGACGCTTTGCAGCGCAGCAACACTCCCACAGCAACGCACTGATCAGAACTAACTCATTTACAACATATGCAAAGCCGGCTTGAATGCTGAGGTATGAAATTTACTTTGCCTTATCCTACTTAATGTTGCCACAAATCTCATTAATGGTCATAAAAGCCCTCCATGCTCTCCTCTCCTAACACCCTCGCCCCTCCACACATGCTCGCTCCATTATTTTTTTTCACCTTCTGAATTAAATGAGAAACCAGGTCTAGGGGGAGTGCTTTTAAGTCAAGCTCACAACTATTTCTGTCAGCCCCCGGTTTTGTTTCACCTCCTGGCGTCACTCCTGAAACCCACCTGTGTTTGTAGAGATAAAGCACAAACCCTGCAATAATCAGGGCTATGAAAGGCACAAGAATGGCAGCTGCCACGGAACTGCTGTTTGATGCAAAATGGTGTCCTATTGATTCTGGATCATTTTCCAGCATGCTGATGTCTGAAACACAGCACAAGTAAACACATTTCAAAACACCGCCGTGGGAAATGGGGTTTGCTCGAGTTACAGGTTATATCATCAACAACGGAATAAGATGGTTAGAAGTGTTGCTGCAAAAGGTCATCAAAAGCTTACGAGCTGCACGAAGAAAGGTTTGGACATCTAGCCTAGCTTAGACATCATCATTTATTTAGAACTGCAAGTAAAGAGCGATGTAAATAGATTTATCTTATCAAAATGCTCAAACTTGGATGCTTAAAGTTAGGCTTTAAGGGAGACTTTCAAAGGCTGCAATAATGAGCATCTAATTCTCCATAAAGGTGACAAGAGTCCAGGGCCAGACTGCAAAAATCCTAAGAGACTGAAGAGCTCAAGCCACATTTTAAGAGGTATTTAGGAGCTTAGACCTTGGGTCGCCTGAGCTCTCAAGTGCCTCTGTGATTTCTGAAAGTGAGATGGAGACACGTTTCGTGGTAGCAATGGGACTTGGGCTTTTAGGTCAGACATCTGGCAACACGCAGAAAAAATGCGTCCAGGTGCTATTTGTGGCTCTGAGCTCTGTCTTCAAGCAGAAGCCTGTTTATTTAAATGCCTCACTTTGTTCCCAAATTAACAAGTTTGTTCTAGTGTTGTTTGTCTTCCATAAACCTTACAGTGAGGATGGGTTTAGCCACCCGTGACAGAATAGCCAGTGTTCAATGCATTTAGTATTTAAACAGAAGCCAGGGCAGAGCCGCCGCATGCGTCCTACAGGGAGGAACCGGAGGTGAGGCAGGAGCAAGGCGCAGGCTGGAAGGGCTGCCAGGCACGGGGACGCCTCCTCCCCCTGCTCCTCTGCCTCAAACGGGAAGGAGCAGAAGCTGCTTCAGACACCACCATCTCCCACCCCCCGGGTACAGAGATCTGAGGGCACCCGACTTCTCTGCCCCCGTGTCTGGCTTGGGTTTTGTGAGCTCTCTTATAAGAAGAGCTGGAAAGGGTTAGGTTAAACCTGATGGCTCAAAAACATCTATAAAACATCTGGTCCGGCAGGACTGAAAATTAAAGCCAGGGACAGGAGAAGTGTTCCCTGTTTGAAAAACTCCACTACCACCAAATTGCTATCAAGGGAAAAAGTAGTAATCAGAGGGACTTTACCGAGTCTCTGAAGGCCAAACTGCCCGAAGCCTTTGCCACGCACGAAGCCCTGGTACACAAACGTGCCGCTTGAGGACTCTGATGAGACCTGCAGTGACAGGAGAGCAGAGATCGACACATTTGTTCAACGCTTCCCCCGGATTTTAGCACCCATCTTGTCACAGCCTCTTTCAAGCTCATGCATAGCATTAATTTGATTCAATTCTCCAGAAAAGCATGGAATTTTTTAAGAAGTCTGACTGCCCACAACTTGTTAAGGCTTTCGTGTCTCAAAGGAAGGAAAAAAATAGCTTGTTTGCAATAAACTACAGAACTCGTTGCTAATTCAAGAGGGACAGCGAAAGCTGTGGGCTACAGCTGGCCATGGGTCAATCAGACGCACGTTTCTTCTAAGCTCCAGTGCATCTCTTAAGGGCATGGGAAATTACCAGACATGGAAATTGGGGTGAGAAATTGGCTCCATAAGGGAAGATTAGCTCTTCTAGCTTGATGTTTAACAGACACAAAACGTTAAAATGGAATTAATCGTGTTGGTTTCTTCCTTTAGTGTTATCTGGAAGCCTTACAGATTTAAAACCACAGGGCAATAAAAAAACCCATACAGCTGCGAGGGAGCGTGGAAGAGCCGACTGTCACGTCATGTTATCTTGTGTGCTGGAAGAATGCCCTCTGTCCCCTTCAAGCAAGCAGGTCACTGGAGGGGGGCAGCCCTGTCCTGCCACCAGCTAAGGCACCATTCCCTCAGCTTCAGCGGGAGAAAAGCTGGGGCTGTGACAGCAGCGGGAGGAGCTGTGTGGGTGGACTTTGTGTATGAGGTGCCCGTGCACTTACGTGTCCATCTAGAGCCCATTTATCATTTTTGAACTTGTTGACAAAGATCTCCAGTGGCCCCGTTATCTGGTAAACCTGGAGAAGCAGGTGCACATCTTCTTTCTTGTAAACACCTGAAAAATAAGTGGCTTTTAAATCACTAGATCACAATGACTCTGTTCAAGTTTGAAGTAATTAACTTTCTACTTGAGAGAGTAGCGAAATCACCTCATCATCTCAGAGGGGACAACAACTCGCACTGGGAAACACACCTCAAACGCACAATCCCACGTGTCCGCCCCCAGGGTATTAAAGACATTTTGCACATGGGAAGAGATGCCACTGTGAACGTTCAGGTTATGTTGCTGGATCAGTAACAGCCTAGTGCTCCATGGAGGGCGAGGACAAGGGACACCCACGTCATTTCATCTTGTTTGTCTTGGATTACGAGTCCACCATTCCAGCACAAAGGGAATGGACGATGGATGGGGCTGAGCTGCCTTTCAGGCAGAGCCAAAGCAAACTCAGGTACGTGATTTGGTTTGTCTTGGTCCGGTCAAAGACCGGAGATGTCAAACCTGGGTGGTCTGTAAAGCTCCATCAGAGCATCACCACCACTCACGCAGCAGAGCACGCGGCCCCTCGGTCTGCGAGGCCACTTCTGACAAGGGTAAATCCCTGCCAACGGCCACGGCGCTGCCTTACCAGACACCTGCAGCTCCACGCCGCTGTGGTCTATCAAAGTGGCATTGACTTTACTGGTGGCAGGGTCGAAGCTGGTGACAGACAGCATTGCAGGCTGCTTTTTCCCCATGTATTCATAGGAGCCTTTCCAAAGGGAATTCCTCGCAAACACATCAGCAGGCACTAGAAACCACAGCAATTGGGAATGCAGAAAAACAAGCGCATTGCCATTTATTTCAATTTTTTCAGAAATCAAAATAGAGCAAATGTCTGTCTTTCTTTGAATTCACATATATGTATTTAAATATCTCGAATCCCACCCACTCTCCGTGTTATCATCACTGAGTACAAAGCCAAAGAGAGGAGAACAAACAAGCTGATGACTTTAATTTTGTTGTTTTGATAAAAAATGCCACAAAAGTTTTAAATAACAACCCACCCCCAAATTAATTTCTTAGGAAAAGCTAACAAAACCCATTTTTCTGGAAAAAAAAAACCCAAACAACCAAAACCAACTCTGATGTAAATCATCCTGGAGGGCTCGAATCTCTGGAGTGCCCGGGGGAGGGCAGCGCATGTTGGTGCCCGACTCCCTTCGGGCTCCTGTCCGTTCTCCAGTGAAGCATGAACAGCTTTCACCAGCCCAGCACTCCCAAGTCCTGCCAGAACAGCTGCATTTCTGGCTGCCCTGGGGAGGGGATGGACCTGGTGAGGTCCAGGTCTAGTATCGACACATCCCACGGAAGACCGAGCCCCGCCACGGTACCTGACACCTTGGCGAGCGGTGGGTCCCGCGCGGTGCCAACCGGCCTTCCGCTGGGGCGGACGTCAGCTGGAAGAGAGGGGCAAACCACCGCCGGTGAGTATTGCGGCATCCGACACTGCTGGGACATTTCTTGGTACCAATAAAGGACAGCCTGCGGCTGGCATCGCTCACACACGTAACGCGGCTGCACGTCCCCATCTACAAGGGCTTTGGAACGGGGTCCTGCCCAGCCCACTGAAACGGCACGGAGCTTTCATTTACTGTCCTCCCCTGCCCTCTGCCCCAAACCAGCGTCCAGAAAGAGCTGCCGTGCACCACGAGAGCCACACAGCTCTATTTCAAGACCACAACGTTCCTGATCTAAGACTTTGAGGTAGGTAAAAGGTGGGTGAAGTCAAGAACAACTCCGTCTCATGCAGATGCTTCTAGATCCAACCCATCAGGCAGAAAATCCCCTCGCTGCCTCTCCCCAGGACCTGCACCGGTCCCCGTGAGAGCTGCGGTCTCGACAGCTCAACCACACACACACACACACACACACTTGTGTAGCTCTAAAAAAATAGCTGTTTTCTCTTGGGCTGCAACGCTCCCCTCTGCAGGCACACGCGAACCCGGGGTCGTGCTGCTCAGAGCTTTTACCGAGGCAAATGGGTGGTTTTCCTGTCCAGCTGCCATCTGCTTTGCAGGTTCGATGCTCGGACCCTCCGGTGAGATAGTACCCGCTCTGACAGGAATAGATCAAAGTGTAGCCCAGAGATGGCAAATCCAGGGCTCCCACGTTGGCGTGGGAAGGGGTCTCTGGCTGCTTACAGTGGTGAGCTGACAAACAGAAGGGAAACAGAGATGAGAGACATCATCCAGTGGTACACAGAAGGGCAGAAGAGTGACGCCATGATGTCAGCAGGGACAGAAATCTCTTAGAAGAGCTTTTTTCAGGTAAAGCTTTCTCTGCTCACTGAGGGAAGCAATGCCATGCCTGGATTCTTCCCAGCCAGGTGAATTAATGAGACGGCTTCCCGTGCTTCGCTGGCTGGATTGCTCTCTCTGGCTAAAGCTCCCAGGGGATCCTTCACTCCTTTCTGGCTTCCATGAACTGCAACTCAGGCTCTGCTATTCCCCACCTTTTAAGGGGAAAAATCTCAAAACCGAACGATGCTCAAGACACCTTTCTCCTTCCTTTAACTCTGACTCCAGCACTGTGTTCCAGGGTCTATCTGCAGACCAGAAACTGCCTTCACAGGGCATCAAGACCCGCTAAGTTAAGCCAGTCATTCTGGTAAGTGCATTACAGATCTGGTTCTGTATAACCTTTCCTCATGGGACCACTATCCTGCTAATAATTTGCCCCTACCTGTCCACAGGATCAGACAGTAAGTCCTCAGAAGTGTGCAATAGTCATAAATTCCTATAATTGCTCAATAACTTTCAGGATTTGGCCACAGAAATCCAAGCTGAGCCTGTCCAGCTCCCTGCCACTGCACTGAGCGTGTGCCCACGCTGCTCTATCAGCTCCCGTTGTAAACGTGTCACCACTTTCCTTGAGAAGTTACGACACAAAACGAATAAATCACAGAGCCGGGAAGCTCCCTCTCACACACACTGTAAATTTGCCCTTTCTGTAGCTCTCAAACGGGTCGTGAATGAAAACAAATCCTCGTCAGCCTTCATGAGGTATTATCTTCATCCTTGTTTTACAGGAGATGAAATATAAGACCCAGAAAGCTGAAAGACTAACCCGAACCCGCCTGGTCTGGGAGCGCCGGCCGCCAGCCCGGCTCAGGGGCAGCGCTTCGGCTCTCATTAGCAGCTGCCGCATCCCGCTCGGCACGGCGGACGGAGAAGGCTTTACCCAAAACCTAAAGGCAACAGCTCAGCAGTCCTTGCTGCCACTGGGGAAGCCAAAACCATCTTCTGCCTCGATACACCCGTCGCCAGGAGCAAAGCCTCACGTACAGCCACAGCCGCTGCTGCGTCCCCGCAGCCTTCGATTCAGCCCAGAGAAGCCTGTGAATGTGGGGACACGCTCCCACCGCCCAGGGAGCAGTGGGGAAGGGCAGCTCCTTCCAGAGCATCCTCTCCTCTCTCCTCTGATGCTACCTGTATGAGTTTTTAAAGGCAGGCGCCGCGGTTGTGCTGCTCGCAGAACGAGCACCTACAGGGTTTGTTAGCGGAAAAATATCTCGTCAATAAACCACCTCACAAGGGAGAGGAAAAAGCTTTTTAACACTTATGATGCAGAGGCCATGATGGATATTACCACTTAAATACATTAAATTAAACTCCCTTCTGGTGTAGCAGGGAAAAGATGATGGACAGCTTAAAAGAAAGAGCAACACGTTATTAAAGATGAGGAGAAACACTGCTCTGCCGAAGAGCCCTTCTGGCTAAATGTTAACCTGGGTCCCTGGAGCCTGAGCTCACGTCTCGGCCATCAAATGCGGTTTCAGAAGCACAAAACAAAGTCTCACCTGAAACTACATCTCTGAGGAAGGGACAAGTAAAATATCTCATCTGAAATCAGAAGTGGCTGCTGGTGTAGTCATGTCAGGAGAGAAGTGATTGTGTGATCTCCCTTTTCTTCAAGAATATGTTTTCACGGAGCTGCCCCCAAAATTACCAGCTCTTCAGAGCCAGCAATTTGCACAGTGAAGCACAGCACCGAAACCAGGCAACAGCGCGGCCAGCGGCCCCCGTTTCCCTTGAGAAAGCCTCTCCCCAGACTTACGGACGCAGTCTGGCTGCACGCCGCTCCACGTCAGGTTGGGGAGGCAGGTCCGGGTGGTGGAGCCCTGCAGCAGGTACCCCTTCTGGCACTTGAAAAAGATGATGCTTCCCACCTGTTTCCACAGGAAATAAACCAACGTGATTCACCCATGCTTAAAACACAAAAGCACTTCTAGAATTCCCCATCTTCTATATGCTGGAGAGGGTCTGCTTGCTGCCCGCACCGCCCTCTGCAGCTCTCAGGCTGGCAGCTCTTACAGAAGTCAGGCTTAGGGTGTCTCAGTATTAATTAAAAAATAGAATTAATTCATTAAACCCCAGGATTAAGATAACTAATTAGCAGCAAAACTGAACGATCCGCTCTGGCAGGAGCAGCCACATGGAATTGGCGATCCCGGCCCCGTGCCTGGCTCCGGCACAGCCGGGAAGGGGCAGCAGGGCCGGGGGCAGAGATGGAGCATCCCAGGGAATTGCTTTGGGTTCCTCTCTCCACAGATTTCACACTGTCCGAGAGCTGAGATTAAGAAAACCACCTACAGAATTTGGTCTGAAAATGAATGGAAATTACGTCTCCGATGTGAATACTAATTATACTAATAACTATTAATTAGCACTGTAATTAACACCATAAATAACGCGCTGCTAGTTAATCCCATGCAAATGCGCTCTGAGGTCTAATGGAGCACGCCGGGATGTCCTGCTCGCGGGAGGACTTGTTCATCCACGCAAGGACTCAGACAGGGACTAACCCCCGAGCCTCGGGGCGCAGGCGAGGGGACCCCGCCGGGACCGTACCTGGTAGCCCTGGGAGCTGTTCTGCGTGCCAAAGAGGGGGACGCCGGGGTCCGCGCAGGTGGTGAGGCTGGGGTCTGGGGGAGCGGAGCAGAGGCAGCGCGTTAGTGCGGTGGCTGCGGAAGCACGGCAGAGCTCTGCCTTCCCCTCCACACAGAGACCGCGCTCGCCTTTGCAACAAGACAAACGTCTTTCGCTACAGAAGGAATACACAGCAACACGGAAAAATACACGGATCTTTTTGTTTCTTAAATCCCTGACTGCTGCAATGCAAACTAACCAGCGGCACTCTGTCACCCAGGAGAAAATGTAAGAACACAAATCTTGCGTCGGGGACAACTCTCTTCCCTTCCCCTGTTCTACAGACGATGAGCAAAACACCCGGCTCACCAGGGCTGTGCCCTCCGCTGCCGCTGGCCACCCCCGGCACCGAGGTGACCCCGTCCTCCCCTTGCCCTGGGCCACCACCTTCGTGCTCTGGGCTGAGCTGGGCCCTCGCTCGCACCTCGCTGTTTCCTAGTGATAGATGGGGGCTGGAAATTTTAACGCATCTCAGATACATAATCTCTCTTCATGCCTCGTTTGTGCTCAATCTATCAGAAGATGAACACACACAATTCAGTAGCAATCCCTGCTGCTACTCTTCTGGCATCTATCGCTATTTTTTTCCCCCAGCATGTCAACAGGAGCAGGGCGTCAATGGGATTAAGGCAGAGAGGCATCACAGTAATATCAGCATCCCAAACCGAGCAAAGGAAACTGAAGTTTCTGTTGGAAAGGCAGCTCAGTGGCAGCAGGTTCCCTGCTCTTTAGGGCTACAGGATTGAGCTAAGCTGCAACGCTGGCCACAGGGATGCTCCGGTACCCGGCCGGGGGAGCTCCGTCAGCGAGGAGCTGGAGCATCGCGGGATCCCAGTGCGATCAGATGAGTCTGCTCTGGACTCCCAGCCTTCTTTCTTCAGCGTGTTCAACATCATTATGAGAAGGACCATATGTCCCACAGCAAATCCCTCTCTACACTTACTCAAAATGCTCCAATTTATGGGATTTTGGAAGACAAGAAATACACTAAGAAAAGTCTCCACCGTGCAGCACAGGGGGATAGCAGCGGCCTGTCGCTACAGCCAGCAGCCACAGGACAATGGAGCATGCCTTCTGTACCTAACGTCACGGTTTATTTTTCTGCCTTTATTCCTTACAATTTGCCTGATCGGCCTCTTCACACTGAAACATTTTGTGCTTGTTGGTGTCATCCTCAGGTCCTTGGAGCTGCGGTGAGTAACCGAACAAGGGATATGAAATGCAGCCGATATGGGGCTGTGGCACACAAACTGATTCATCTTCTGTCATTCGGCTCTGCTGAGCTTTTGTCATTTATCACTGACACAGTTTCCATGGAAGCCCCCAGATAAATCAGCGTGTCTAAAATAAATAAATAAGGAGCCCCATGGCTGGATGAGGCAGTGGGTGATGGATGGTGGATGGCGGAGGGCAGAGCCCTGGTGTCCTGGCTGCACCTGGGGGGTCTGTGGAGCTGGCAATGTAACGCCTCTTAAAAATGGGTGAGATCTGAATAAATCCAACACTTCGGGTTCAGCTGCCTGCGTCAGACACTGACGTTGCGGGTCAGGGTTTTGCAGACACACACATCTTCTCCCTTCCCATGGTTTGTTTTGGGGAGACAAATTCTAAGTCCGTTTCATCAGCAGCATGAACAGCTGGGTATTTGTTGGGTTCAATCACAGGCAGCTCTGGAGGGATGGGTACCACGTATGTATGATAGGATCCTGGACCAGGATTTGCAACGAAGTGATGAAGCATTTAAAGCCAGTATTTACAGCAGTAGGCAGGTGCTCCCAACTCTTTGTACCTGAGAAAACTCCTGGTGAAATCAATAGGAAGCTTGGAGGCCCAGGCCACAAGTATTTTTACATTACTGTAATTGGGGATGCATTTAAGATGCAGCTAGGAGGACTGAAAACCGTGGAGAACAGCCTGAGATGTGTTTCTGCCCCAGATGCCCACAGGAGGTGGTGACGGTGGTGTTCAGGCAGACGGTTAAGGCAGCAGCACGCAGCCCCTGCGCTTTATCGCCACAGGAGCCCTGGGCTTCAAGAATGTAGCCAGAGTCTTAAATAGGCGAAGAACGCTGTGACTAATCATGATTATCCACCTCCCAGAGGTTTCAAAGGGCTCTGGAAGCCCCAGAAAACGGGCACCTGAAGAACGTGTGGAAATTTCAGCCTGAATCCCAACACCGCAGCTAGGCAAAGCAATTCATAGGATTTTGGTCTCTGCATACAGCACCTTCATGCTTCAAGAGGTGCCATTCTGGATATAATTCAAAGGCAGCCAAGAACCTCAGAGTTCTCACGTGTGCCTTTTAGGCAGACCGCGGGTTTGCCGCAGTTCCTGTGAGCAGCGGAGCTGCCTCCACAGCAGCCCAGGGCTGCTCACTGCAGTCAAACCGCGTTGCCAGCCCCGTCGCTGACAGCGACGCCGCCATCTCCACGGGGCAGCGCGCGGGGCTGGAGGTCCCTGAGCAAGCCTGGGAGCAGCACGGAGCCCACCACTACAGAAAGACAACAGGTTTGATGTTGCCCGGGCCGCAGCAGCGTTGCACAGCAGAGCACGGCACTGGTGCGCCGTCACCGTCCCCAGCCACGGAGGGAACGCAGGCAGCACCAGCCTTTGGGACCTCTGCGTAGTGCTGCCCTCCGCAGGCTCTCACGCTGCCCTCAAACCTTATGGCCCAGGTTTCAAACATTAACCTGGAAGTTCTGCAAAGGTCTCCCTCCTGCCCAGCGGCAGCCCAGCCCAGTGCTGAGGAGCAGAAACAGGGAGGAGACCATCTTCCTCGGACGCACCATGTACTGACCACCACCAGGGGCAGGAACGATGGGGACAGGCGCTGAACCTAAGTGGCGAGCCCCAGGAGAAGGAGATGGGTTGTCTTCCACCAGCTAGCATGCACAAACCAAAAGCATCGCCCCTATACATTCCGATTTTCAGGGGGACAAAGCGGTAATTTCTGCAAGCCCAGAAAAGAAAACCAACTTTGCTACAAACGGAAAAGCAAGGTGACACCTCAAAGCTCTCTGCCTGTAGGTGCAGGGCAGAGGAGTCTCCCCTCACCTATGCAGCTGGGCTGGGTCCCGCTCCACGTCCCGTCGGACTGGCAGAACCTCCGGGCTGATCCCACCAGCACGAGCGGGGCCAAGCAGGAGAAGGAGACGGAAGAGCGGTACGTGAAGCCTCTGTCCTCCCTCCGGCCTTGCGCGGGTATCCCCGGATCTCCACAGAACACGGCTGCAACGGGCAGAGAGACAACTGGATTGTGACGAGCCTCCTCAAGAGCAAACAATGTTAGTAAGTTAAAGATGGGTCTATTAAAGGCTCAAACCTTACCACTCCCTGCCATCAAACTCTGTGATTGACTAGGGAATTAGTAGTGCTAGAAGGCGTTGCTGGCTACTTTTCCTTGTAATTCTCTCTTTTTGTCAATTGCTGTTAATTAACTTCCACCTTCACTCCCATCTTTTCTTTTTTTTTTTTCCCCCCCCTCCTTTTTTCTTCTTCCTAACAGCATGCTTAGCTTTAAAATGTATCTCTAATTGCACGATGTCAAATTGCTATATGGTTCCATGTCACACAGAAAGCCCACTAATTATACAAGATCCGGGGAAAGGTGCAAGGAACACAGCGAGGGCTTTGTATGATTTAATATGAAAATGGTTATTGTGCAGCTGCCAGCCATTCAGCCCAGAAAAGAAACTCAAATCTGCCTTTATCATTATGAGACATTTAACTAATTTTTTTGCATTAGCTATTGTATCAAGCACACAGGTTTCCACTCAGCCAAAGCTCTGCCTTCACAAAACATTCCTAACTTTTGCTGCAAGAACGCAGTGCCCTTTGCCAAAAGCTTTTCTTCCTACGGTCTTGGGCAGTTTCAAGAGCCCTGACTGCAGCAGACTCAGTCACTGGGGAGACACACGGGCAAACGGCCAGTTTTAAAGTTGCCTCGTGGACAGGAACATCTTCAGACTTGTTGCAAACGTGATCTTTGTTACAAGAGGTGGCGTGACCAACCGTGTCCCCACGGCCACTGCTGCCTCCCCATTACAGAGATGGCAAACCAAGACTCCCAACAAATTTGGCTGCTGTCGGAGGTGGG
Source organism: Fratercula arctica (assembly GCA_947846985.1). Lineage (NCBI taxonomy): Eukaryota > Metazoa > Chordata > Aves > Charadriiformes > Alcidae > Fratercula > Fratercula arctica. The sequence continues at coordinate 4,323,195 of CANTUZ010000018.1, forward strand.
GAGCACATTCAGACTTTTGGCTACAGGCACTCTAAGCAGCATCGTTTTCTCCTGCCATGCAAACTCCCCCCAGCTGCAGTTAATGCAAGACTTCCCTTAGGTTTAAGTGTAGGAAACGTAGCAAGCAAGATATTTAACTCTGCGCATACTGACAACGGTCAACCCGTAGCCTCTGTGGTAAGGCAGAGCTGACACTGAAATCAGCCACATGGAGACCAGAGGTGTTGGAGAGACAGGGCATCAACCAACTGGGTTTCCATCCCAGTCCTCCACCCAAGCGACGCGTGAACGCCCGGATGCTGCCTACTCACGGAAGCACTGGGGGATCTCGCCGCTCCAGGTGCCGTTGCCCTCGCAGGTCAGCACAGCGGGCAGGGAGAGCTGATACCCCTCCAGGCAGGCGTAGCTCACGCTGGAGCCCCAGCTGAAGTCCGAGCCCACCACCTTCCCGTTGGGGATGGCTTGGGGGGATTTACAGATGATAGCTGAACGAAAAACAAAAGCACACTCAGCTCTCTTGACTTCTCGGCATAGTTATTTCCATTAACAAGCAAATTCATGTAGGATCAAAGTTATATTCTCCTCGCAAAGAGCACCTCCTGGGACTGCCCTAGCAGGGGCTGTACAAACTTTTCCGGCTGCGTGTGCAGTCGTAAACCCCAGGATTTTACTTTGAAGTTTGGAGCTATCAAAATCCCAAATCTCCAAGTCAAATTTCTGAGTCAGTGTTCATCTCCCACCGAAGGTAAGAATCCAGCCTGACTTAGTGTGAAAACTCATCTAAGATTCCCTGAAAGATTCATACATTTCGGACAACCTGGCTGAGTTTCAGATTAGCAGTTGAATCAACAACTAGTCTGTATTTCTTATCCTCTAGGGTATTTTAATACGACATTTTTGCAGTGCTTTGCTTTTCAGCTCGGGGGAGCACTGGGAGAGATGCTAAGCTCATGCAAATCAGCCTGGCCTCCCGACGAGACTCTGGCCACATCCTGTATTGTTCCTGCAACATTAGCTCAGTGGAGAGGATGAGAGAGGAGTGTAAGAATTGCTCTTTACAGCCTCTAAAGGAACTAGAGTATATTTGGAAGTCTCTATGTGGTCTGCATTTATATCAGATTCATGACAGGTGAATTTTCCAGATCGCTAAAGAAGTACACAGATGCCGCCTCGAGCCTTATCTACACTTGGCGGGCGAGTAAAACACTTGCAGAAGAGATCCAGCCTGTCCTGCAACTGCTCTGTTATTTCCCTTTCCTATCTCCGAACTACAGAGGCAATCTCAGAACTGAGAAATAATGAAAAGAGTTGGAAGAAACATTTTTCAGATTCTAGATGATGCCAAAAAGCATGTGCTTGGAAAACACACTATTTCATTCGAGTTTGATCTGAGTTTTTTTGTGAAGAGTAAGTAATTTTGTTCTCTGTGCTTCACTTTTCCTTCTCTGCTACAAGGATAATAGCAATTGCCTCCCTCCCAGGCACATTGTGATGACTGATAGACCTAAAGATAGCAAGGTGTTCGGGCTATGTTGATAAAACTGCATAAGTGCCATACACTTAGCGGGGACAGATTGAATGACAGGACAAAGAAACTCTCAGGTGGGTTCCAGGCACTGTGTAGTAGTTGCTGCCTGTTACCTCATCACAAGCTACAAAAAGTTCCTGGCCTGTAAAACTTGTGTCCTCCAGTATTTACAGCAACCAGTCTTACCCTTGCAGGCAGGTTTGGTGCCATTCCAGGTTCGGTCCTTCGTGCAGGTTAGAGAAGATGCCCTGTCTGACTCCATCATATACCCAGGCGTGCACTGGAACACCACCGTTTTATTGTAGGTAAAATCACTGCCCAGTCGAATGCCGTTGGCTGGCACACCGGGGTCACCGCAGTTGATCACTGCCAAGGGAAAAGAAAGAAGCATTTCTGGCTGACCATCCCTTGTCTCACGCTGCTGGAGCTGCAGTGAACTAGAAACCTGAAGGTCCTGAGCACTTTTCCATGCAGGATGTAATGCTCTGTAATCACAGAGAAGGCAGCGTCTGTAGCACAGAGGATCTGGGGAGCAGTGCTAGCTACGGAGCAGGCTGGGCTAGAGTACGTGGAGAAAACTGCTTCTCCTCAGTGGAGCGAGCAGTGAACTTAATGGCACATTAAGACCTTGCAAGGAGTATTAATACACATTAAACATTAAAGAAAACCTGGGTGAAATCTGGGCTAGGTGGAAGACACTTTGCTCATGGCAGCCCCTCCTCTGTTTACCCTAGTTACTGGTTCTTTATGTAAGACCGCGTTTGCCGTCATCCAGACTCCTGCCGTGGGCACCGCGGGTGGGACCCCTGGAGAAACCCAACGCGTTCACCGAGGGTTTTGGAGCAGGGATTTTGCCCACACACGTGCTGGTGCCGGCACACCGGCAGGCAGGAACGCTCACGTTCAGGAGCAACCCTGGAGAACCCTTCCCGGTCGGCTGACATCTACTCATGGAAGTTATTACAGAGCTCCCTTCATCCAGCTGGAAAAAAATGAGCCCAAAGCAAGAGTTTTCCATTAGGTACTTGCAGGGACTGCAGGCTGAGCGACTCCTGCTGCCACCAGACAGTTTAGCTGAGTTTCTCAGCACGACACGTGTGTGCATGTCCACAGCGAGCATCCAACACGGCCTGACAACCCATCCTCAGAGCCTGGCAGCATCGCTCATCTCGTCTTCCAGGAATCCATCCCAGCGCTCACCTGTACACTCCGGACTGGTCCCAGTCCACGTCCCGTTCACGGTGCAGTGCCTGCTCAGCACTCCTGTGGAGTAATAGCCTTCCCGGCACTGATATATAATGGAACTGGAGAAAATCAAGCCGTCGTTAAATATAACCCTCGCATTGCTGGGGGTTCCTGGGTTTCCACAGGAGATAACTAGAAAGCAAAATGGTGAAGTTAAAAAAGAAACAGACCAAAACACAAACAACCCACCCAATCCCCCCAAAAAGGCTTTCGTCCAGCAATTGACTGTTCTCAATAAAAGTAAGATTAGCTGCAAAGCCCCTGGATCAGCTCAGACAGAACAGGCTATTCCGTGGAAAATCAGCGACATCAACCCAGCAGGATGCCAACCACCACTCCCCAGCTCGGAGCAAGGGCTGCTCCATGCACGTCCCACGGCTGTGCACAGCATCCCTGGCTGGGAATTGAAAAAAACCCCGTCCCTGCAGCCAGTCGGTCCCCAAAACACCAGCCCTGCTCCTGGGGGGATCCTGCAATTCACCACCGTGGCCAAGCCTGGGAGCCACCTCCTCCTGCCTCCTCCAGCGCGACGGAAGAACTCATCTTGGGCTCTCAGTCTCACATCTGCTCCTACAGCTTAATAAAGCAGGTGATGCCCAGCCTGCAGTCCCTCCATCTTCCAGGAGTCTGGGAGCCTGGACCCAAACGTTCCGCTTTGCCTCCGGCCCCTTTGGGAAGCCAACAACCTCGCAGGCTTCAAAGGAACGAAAGCAGCATGGGAGCCCGCGGCTCTCCCACCCCGGCACTGCCCGCTGCCCATCCTGCTTTCAGAGGAGGGAGAATATTGTGGGAATACAATTATAGGTTTGTCAGTGCCCAAGTTTTATGTCTAAAGTACCTCAGCACCATGGCAATAAAAGGGCATCAGAGTGAATGGTGGTGCACGAAACCCCCTCATGACAAAATAAGTACCTGCAGTAATTGCATCCAGCCCTCATTTACTCTGAAATTACAGGACATAAAGGAAAATCACATGAATCAAGGAAAGGCTTAAACCGCACACTCCCAGCTCGTTGACAAGGAAATTCCTGGCTCCCACCCCTCCCCAGCAAAGTGTCCCCATCCCAGCAAGAGCATCCATCTGTGCCTACAGGAGGTGACCCGTCCCTGCCCTGGGACTGTCCCCAGCACACGCCGCCAGCCATTCCCCATGGGGAAATGCAACTTCAGGCCCCAGCAGGAAAGCAATGAGCGCGGGCCACCAACGCATGGAGGAAAGTCTTCCTCTGCCTTGTTGCTTAGTTTGCTGACAGCCCGTTAACAGATGAGCTTGTTGGAGGCATATCTGTTTGACAGGAGGAAACTAATAACCATTCCGGACTGTGTGCGCAGAAACTCTGCGTGGCACCAAAATCATCCGAGGTGCGCTCTCGTTACAGATTTCTCATGCAGCCAACGTCTCTGTGATACACGGTGTCGTTTCCAAGAGATGCTGGGATAAAAGTCAGATTCTATCAGCTCGGAAAAAGCCCTAAATTACTGTTTCACTGCCTGCCCATACATCAGCTGTTCTCTCCTGCCCAGCCTCCTCCACCCATGCATGCGGCCAAACACACACAGATGACCCACAAATATCACTTCTGTGACTACAAGGAGACTCAGGGAAATGGTTTAATCGCAGCGTGCATCAGCTGTGACCTGTACAGGCTAGATATAAAAGGAGCCATAAATGTACGGATGAAAGGTTTGAGCTTTTAGAACCGTAATTTAAATATAAGTAGGAGCTAATCATGCAAGTGAGCAGTAAGCGGGTAAAGAATTCCCTCTGGCTTCAGTGGGAGATGTAAAATAAGTTAGGCCCCAAAAGAAAGGTGGGGTTGGCTCCGGTTTTTGAACAGGGTATGAATCCTAAAGACCCTGGAAGTCCCCTGGCCGTACCCACTCATGTCTCCTTAAGAATCTCAAACCCCAAAGCCTTTAAACTGAGCGAGCTGCCCCCTGGGTACCACCACTGGCCAAAGCGGCATCGTCTGGAGCAGGGCAAGGGGCGAGTGCTGTTAACTATCACACGCTTTAATTTCCCCCAACCCTGCACAGCAAATACCTCCCTGAACCCCACGAGAGGGGCTCGTTTTGGGGCCTTTCCTTCAGCCAGCGCCAAGAAAAGGCCCGTCTGTGCAAGGAGCAGCAAGCCCCGCTCTCAGAAAGCGCAGCAAGGAAAAGCTGAGGGCTGATGAGGGTGCACGCCTGACCACGCTCCCCGGCGGGGTGTGAATGCAGCACCCTTTGCGTGTTCCCCCTCCTCTGACCTACTCTTCACAACCGCCGGTCCTTCCTTTGGGCTCTGCTGCCATCTGACCGCCCGGCTGAAACACGCTCCTAACGATGCCTGACACATCAGGCAAAACCTCCTGCTGGAATAAGACACAGCTGAGAGCCTTCGGAGTCCCAAAGCTTTTGCTTCAGGGCTGGTAATTTCTATGCTGTTTAATTTAACCGGCAACCCATAACCCACCTAACCACGTGGAGAGAGAAAGAAAAAAGCAGGTGAGACCCAAATCCCAGCCCTGACACCTCCCATGTCCTCAGCAGTCAAATGGGCACGAGACATAACTCAGTTTCTTTCCCCAGTGTTATCACTTAAAATAAACACATTTCTGCCTACTGAAACTGCCAGAGAGCAGCCAGCGGCCCATCGCATTTTGGATGCGGTTTTAATTCACATGGAGAAACAAAAAAAATTATAAAAATAAATATTCTGTTCAACTTCTAAGTGGAGGAGGAGGAGGAGGGGTACAGCACAGCACAACTGATGAGCCCCCTCCTGCACCACTCCTTGGCGAACACAGACGGGGCATCAGGAAGGAGGAAGAAGGAAAGAAGCATCTAAAATTTCATTTACGCTTTAAAAACTTTCTGGAAATTAAAGCTAAATGAGGCCTGAAATCTGCAATTTTTAGAAAGCCAAGGAAGCCACTCTCACTGGGGACAACAAAACCAGAGCTACGTAAACCAGACTGAAGCAGGAGTCCCAGAAGGACACCCCGCAATTCATTTAATTCCAAACCATTTGTATATTTTATAAAATCAGTTGTGACTTCTTCCTGCCTCCCTAATCCTGTGGCTTTCTTAAAAAAAATGTTGTAGTGGGTAAAAAGTATGAGGATGAAGAGCCAGTGAGATTCCACGTGACCTTCTGCAGAGCCCGGTGCCCCCACGGGCCACCCACCTCCCCTCCATGGAGCAGAGCCGTCCCCAGCCCGGCGCAGAGAGACACCCACGGTCAAACATCAGCCCCTGGACTTCAAAGTCAAGCAGATGCTTTGTAATTGAACCTATTATGGCAGCTTGTTCTCTCCCAGACGGCTCCTCTCCCCTCCTGCCTATGCTGCGGGCTGCGCATGGCGTGTCCTCCGCGTCCGCGCACTTACGTGTTCCTCTGCAGCGGGGCCTCACCTCCCGCCGGAGGGACCGAGACACCCGCGCTCATCCAGCACCTCGTCTGCAGAGCAATTTGCATCAAATTCCCCGTGCAGGCGAGCGCCGGTGACCTGCGAAGCCCCATCAGGCTTGATTTTTGCTCAATTTGGGTGGCTGAGAGCAGTGAACAAGCAAGTGAGTCAGAGTTAATGCAGCGCGGAGGGGCCGAGCAGCCACGCTGGAGCTTCTCCACAGCAGCAGCCATGCCCGTTCCTCCAGGCACCGCCCGGGCGCTCAGCCCTCAGCCTCGCTTGCCCTGAATTCAGTCCCTAAATTAATATCTCCTGTTCCAGAAAGTTGGATATACCACTCAAAGTGCCGTCAGAAGAACACCCTGTAGCGCTTGCAATGCGCCGTGAATACAAACGACAGAGACACGCGGCTCATCACTGTAAATTACTTTCCTATATTGGCCAGTCGGCACTTAACGTTAAATGACTACATTATAGGGATAATGTTATTATTATTCATAAAGTAAGAAAAAAAGTCTGCCAGGGATCCGTATTTTGGTGCCTATGGAACCTGATGGGTTATTTATCCTGAGATTAATGAACAGAGCCTTTCCACCGAAAGAAAAAACAGAGAATGAAAAAAAGCCCCAAGACCTAAGTGTATTAATAACATGATTCAGTGTCTTTTCAATCAAGAGCTCCATCAATTTGGAATAAATTTCCAATTCATTTACAAACTGTGAGCTTTTTGGCTTTCAAATCAGCTGGAGAGAAGCACTTGCCCAGGTCTCCTTGCATTTGGTATCCTGCCTTGCTTTGGCTTTTGTTCCTTCCCCAATTGATTTTTAAACACTTATAAAACAGTAACAGTGAGCAGCACAGCTCAGAGAATCCGGCTGGAGGTTTATTAGATTGGATTATAGGGTCTTACTCCATTCCTTCAAATGGAAAAATAAGGGGGTTGGGGTTTTCAAATATGAAAATATGCTTACTGGATTATAATCAGCATTTTGCGTTTCTGCTTAATGTAAATGACTCTTGCCTGTACTAGTTCCAGCTTTGACGGAGTTTTGAAGCTATTGATATTTCTCATCCTGCTGAATTTCCTCAACAAAGCAACCATGAATTAGTCAGTGGTACCGGACCCGCAGATCTTACGCAAACGGGGCATCGGATCATGTGCTTGGGTGTGATGCCCAAGGGAGATTCAGCCCCGCGACTCCTGTGGCCAGCCTGCGAGTGACACTCCCGGGGCATGACTGAAGGCAGGACCCGCTCCCCAGGGCTCTTCCTGCTCCATACCTCCGTCTGGATGTTGGCGTGAGCCTGAACGTCCTGCAACTCTTTATACCCCCATCCCGGTGCACCCAGCACAGCTGAGCAGAGCTGGGCACACAAAAAGGCGATATTCACCCTCTAGCCCTGAAACACCCTGCTGTGAGATGTGACCTGCAGGTGTTTGGGAAGGGGAGAACTGAGGCTCCTTGACATCCAGTATTTGGAGGAAATACTGAACAAGAGCAGCATTTCTCGCAGCACCGGACTGTCCCCGGCAACTAAAGCAGAGGGATGGGCTGGCTGGGCGGCCATCCCTGCTGCGGTCATTCTGGGGACACCCAGGACAGGCTCGGCGTGATGTGGGAGAGGACGAAGGGCTGGAAAATTACCTTCACACTCCGGCTGTGTGCCGCTCCAGGAGCCGTTGGTTTGGCAGGTCCTCTCGGATGAACCCCGGAGCAGGTAACCGGGCTCGCAGCTGAACCGGACCACGCTGCCTACGTCGAAGTCATCTCCCAGCCCAATGCCATGAGAGGGGATCCCCGGGTCACCACACACGCCCTGGCTGCCTCCTGTTAAGAAGAGAGCACAGTATCAGCAGAGAGAGCAAGTCGTGGGGTTTGGCCCTCCTTCCCTCTCGACTGCAGGCGTTCAGAGGGCCAGCACACAGATTTGGAGCGCGTGGCTGACTCGATTTAACACTGACTGGCTCTCAGCAGAGCGGGAAAATTCCACATGAAACGTCCCTTGACTCCGCGAGCCCACTGGTTTTAAGCTGGTTGCAAAATACGGCCCATAAGTCCCGAATCTCAAGATGGAGCCCTCAGCAGCTGCAGCTGCTTTCCGTGGCAGCTGCTCCAGCAGACAGCAGCGCAGTTGCCAGCATCACTCATGTGGATGGTTTCCCTCCAAGCAGAAATTACGACATGCTCCAAGCCCCCTCAGCACGCCCTATTGTATTTGCAGAACAAGAAGCTGTTGGGTTTGGAGGGATCCAGCTGAGAAACATCCGCTCGTACAAGTTGTGAACACTTGGAGCTGCCGGCTGTAAGCGTGGGGGACAGGAGGGAAGGCAGCAGCTGGAGCCGAAGCCTCGCAGGGGTTCTCTGGAGCAGGCTGGAGAAATGCCCACCTCCTTCCTGCCCGACACCGGCTCACACCGTGTTTGCTTGTTCTTGGCTTTCTCCGCTAATGATCTGTGTAAAAACATCCAGCCCGAAGCCAGGAAAGACTATTTCACTCCTGCAGCTAGCAGTGAAGTTCCTGGGCCTTCTGCGCTTTGCTGCAGGTACAGCCTTTGCAGTGCTACACGTAATATAAAACATAACGAGCATATTCATCATCTGGGGAACATATTTGCTTGTAAAGAAAAGGGGGAGAACACTCCAGGTTCAGCGTTTTCTTTCACATGACGACTTATATTGAAGTCTTTTGTTTCATCTTGCAAAAAAGCGTTGTCACACCGTAGGGATCTTCTGCGCACCGTGGAGAGCCTTTGGCAGGAGATGATCTGAGCTGTGATCTGCCCCGGGGAAAGGGGCCTGGGAGAACCGCCCCTGGGCAAGAGCCAGAGAAGACATGGACCTCTGCTGGTCCCTGCCCCAGATGCCAGCGTACTCCCCAGTACTGGGGAGGCACTGGGGGAATGAGGCTCTGGGCTAGATCTTTGGGTTCAGAGGAATGTGATGAAAGGCTTCACTCTTCAGTGCTTTCATAACTATACCACCCGAGTCTGGTGTAAAAGAGGAGCCCTCGGGTGGAAATCGTGGTTCTGAGGTACTGGGCATTCACCTGGCCCCAAATCAGAGCGGGTCTGTCAAACGCCATCAGCCCTAAAGCTGCCTCCATGAAGTCACTCAGAAAAACCACACACACCAGATGTCAGCAGGAGCTAGTCAGGGTAACGCCGAACGTTTCCAAAAATCCACCCGCAAAGATGACAGGAGAGAGAGTGAAAACCACAGGGCGAAAAGGCACGAATTAGAGCAGAAAACCCTTCCGAGCAGCTACAGATCAAGAACTCTGCAGATACGGCTTCTGAATAAGAGGATGACTCTGCCTGATTTCTTTTTCCTTTCTGAAGTAGAGGTTAAACTTGGTCAAGTGAGGCTGCCAAATCTAAGTGGCATAATTAAAAATTAACACTTGTCCCAAATGCTTAGCTCCAACTAAGTTCTTATTTTGTCTGCCTCCCTGCTCTCCAAGGAACAAGTGACGGGATGGCGTGGGGAGGGCTTTGCCCAGCATCCCACCAGCTATTCACCACCCTTCCTTCCACTGGAGGCCATCAGCTGGGATCCCAGCACTGCGACTGCAGGAAGGTTTGGCAAGCACATCTCATGGCATCCCTCATGATTTTAACCCAAGCCCATCTCACTGGGGACTTTTTTGCTTATCAGGATGTTTCCAGTGCAAGACCTTTCCCACTCTGGCACGGGAGTGGGGATGGACTTCTGTTGCCAAACTGCTCTCGGTGGAGACGCTGATGATGTGGAAACCCATTGTACCAGCTGCCGCTTGCCTTGTGCAGACCCGGAACTGCTGCGCTGCCATAACAGCAGATGTCAGGCCCTGGAAAGGGGCCACGTGGGCTTCTTTATTGGAATGCATGAGAAACATGGGGTCAGATGCTGCGGAGAGGATGCAAGGACCTGATTTTGCCTAAGTAAGACATTCATCCTGTACAGAGTCCGCATGGAGAACACTGTAAAGCAGCAGGCTGCAGCACACCTCCTACCACAAACATTTGCTGCAGTGATTTATTTCTCATCTTGCAAGCCGAGCGCTTTACTCTCTGCCAGCGCTTATCATCCAAGTTGCAGGAGACTGGCGAGCTGAGAGGGCAGTGATTTTCAGAGCCTTCCACAACCTCCCTCTGTAGCACGTGCATTTCTCCAGCTCAGCAAAGCACATCGGGCTGCCCCCTCGCAGGGTTAAAAAGGGGTAGTGGAGGACGGGACTGCCCCATCCCCTCCTTCCCGAAGCCCCCCCTCACCTGAGCAGTGGGGCAGGGACCCGCTCCAGCGCCCGTCCAGCTGGCACATGCGAGTGGAGTCGCCGATCAGAGTCCGCTTCCCCAGGCAGCTGTACCGGACCACGGAGCCGACGGTGTACTTGTCCCCCGAGATGTGCGCGTGCGGCGGGGAGCCGGGGTGGCCACAAGAGACCACTGTAAGAGACAGATGCAACAGCTTCAACCACGAGGGAGCTGCCCCTGACGCTGGTTCACAGGCAGACGCGGCAGGTACACGGCAAAGTACTGCGTGTTTGAGGTCTCTGCGTGGGACCGCGGCAGCTTGAACCTACTTGTCTGCCCCAGAGGCCACCAAATGCCTGGTGGCTCATGCCACGGTGCAGGTGTGGCACAGCAGACCTTCCATCACTCTCCTTCCAGGGAACGTGAGCTGGTTCTATAAGAACTGCCAAGGGTTTGTGCACAAACGCCTAGTGCTGACACCGACAGGCATTTTGCAGGTTCCTTGGCAAACTCCTCCCTTCTTAATCGTGAATATTTCCAGGTACAGCCTCAACCCCCCCACCCCCCGCGGCGCCAGGCCCCGCGACACCGAGCTGCAATCGATGCCGTGTCACACCTGAGCAAATCACCCCGGCAGATTCTGAGCACTGCTCGCTCGACCATTGCCAGTAAAACACCACCGCTAACAATAATTAATAGGTTTACTTTAGCTTAGCAATCAGAGTGGGGACAGGGAGGCTGCTGACAAATACCCTGACAGATCCAGGGGCTATCAGACAGCTCTGGATGAGCATGCCCAGCGTAAAGACCACGCACCACTCGCTTTCTGAAGGAAAGCGTCCGTAACTGATATCTTCTCTCCCTCCGCTAGAGTCTAAAAATACCAATGCTGGCATTAGGTGGAAAACATGATGTATGTTTCAATAAAAAGGACAGCACGCGTATGTTTGGGCACGTGGGCGTTGAAATATACTGGTGCAAAGCTGTGACTAAAACCAAGGACGCTTTGCAAGGAAACGGGTCTGATAGCTAATACTTGAACTCACACTGTAACTAACAATTTAATAACAGATACTCCGGCAGACTCAGCTAAGCTCAAAACCTGTGGCGGTATTGAGGTTTTTAAAGGATTTATGTACACCGTGTGAAGACTGTTTCTTCTGATGCATTAGGCTCTGCTCCTCAGTACTTTACTTATCAGACTCACTCTCCCACCCCTGAAAGGGGATCAGCTCGGTTTCACCCTCTCCTCAGAAACAGGCATGAGACAACCCAAGCCTGTCTGGCATCAACCTTCTTAATTTATGGTGTAGAAAACACCTAGGAACTTCAGGTACCCAGTTATAAACACTTTAAAGGGGTACTGGGTTTCAGCACTGAGCACATCTTAAGTTCCACAGACAGAAAACTAAGGCATGCAAAAATCTCTGCCTTTTTTCCTTTGAACTATTAAGGCTGTGAATCCAGATAACCAGTTGTAAAACTGACCTGAGTTTCCAAAGTTTTCAGAATGCCCACAAATCCTCCAAGCCAATGGATGCTCAACACTTTAAGGGAGGAGATCCCTTTTACTTAGCTGGAAAGCTGTGGACCAGGAGCCTGAGATATTAGGCTCCCAGGTTTTAAAAGACAACTACCCTCCAGAGCCCCTGCGGCTGCAGTAACACGCAGTTGTCACTTGTCAATTCCCCATGGCCTGTGCAGGGTGCTGCAAATGCGAGAAGGTGGCATGCTGCTAACAAAAGGAAAGGAAAAATGTGCCAAAAACTACTTTTCATGACGAGGCGTCAAAGGATAATACAAAAAAGAAGAAGAAACAATCACGGCTTTGGAACAGCTCAGCTGATTTGAACTTAAGGAGCTCCATTTCTGACTGCTTTAGGGATTCATTAGGCCAGGTGACAGGAGGTGGCAGCTGCCAAAAAGACACACCACCTGTGCTGGGGGTTGGCCTGCCCCTGCCTCTGCCCCCAGCCCAGCGGGCAGCCCTACGTCAGCTCCAAATACACCTGGGACCTTGGTTTCCCCAGTGTCAGACAGGGACCCACCGCTGACATCCTTCGTACAACGCATGGATGGCGATCTCCTGGCCTAGGTATCGCAACTCCAGCACGAGACCAGTGTGAATGTCTCGTGTCTTCCTACGCTGCTGGACACACTCCTTCAGCCAAACCATGACCCAGAACCCCCCAATTCTCTCCGCAAACTGCAATGGCAGAAAGGGCCAGGATACTCTAAGAAAGGGGGAAAAACTTAAGAGCAAGGGTCAGGAAGCAAATCCTCTTCAGCGCCTGCGTCACAGCAGAATAAAGGCTGCATTTATTTCACCGTTGCACTGTTGTTTCCCTCCCCCAAATCCGCGGGGACGAGTGGGTCTATGAAAACTCAGCCATGCCTGAGCGGTGCTAAATACGCCCTGTCCTCACTCAGGCTAATTGCATGCTCCTTCCTCCGAAGATCTGGATTGCAGAAGTTCTGCTGCCCTTCTCCACCTGCAATACTTCTGCTGGAGCTGCACGGAACCAGTACAACTCAGCGGGAGCTGCCTTCCCCTGCCGAGGGAAACCATCCCTGTCTAACAGGATTTCCCTCCTCAGACCATGTATTTTCCCTTCTGTGGGCAGGATCCAAAGGCCAGTGAAGCGGATGGAATGATTCCCATGGATTACAAAGGGCTTTGGATCCAGACTTTTTACATGACCGTTCAGCTGAGAACTACATGGGATGGAAACCTGTGGTGGATGGGTATTATTCTGAAGAACTTACAAAGACACTGTGGGAGGGCACGGTCCCAAGTGCCATCCCCCTGACAGGTAAGGACATGTGTACCCAATAAGTAATATCCATGGCTGCACTGATATGAGACAGTTGTTCCAAAGCTGAATCTGTGAGGACCACTTGGCTGCACTTGACGGATGCTGTTTTCCAGGTGCCCGGGGTCAGTACAGTTTACAACTGCAAACAAACAACAACAAAAAAATACAAAACAGAGAGTGTAACAAAGAACAAAGGATTCTCCAAAAATGAGCAGAAAAAGGGGAAAAAATAGCAAATCACATATTCCACAATTTAAGGCGTTTTTAATTTATTTTTTTAAAGATTCTTTGGGGCAGAAAGAGAAAAAAATCCTTATGAAAAGGAAAAAAAGAGAGAGCAGAGGTAATCCCGCGGGCTGCCGCGCGAGGCTGGGCAGCAGAACCTCGCTCTCTGGCCCCAAAACGGCACTTAGGTTGGCCAGTTGAACCGATTTCTTGAGCAACACAGCAACAGTACGGACAGAGAGTGTGGATTAAAGGGAGTACAGAGGGAGGGAGTGCAGGGAGGGGGGAATTTGATAAGTGAACTCAGGCGCTAATGCCCACGGAAGCAGGGCAGCCCAGAAGAAAGGGCTCTGCACAAAGACTGCAGCATTTGCTTTGAGTAAACTGTGCCAGGGATACCAGGACGACCTCTACTAAGGGTTTGGACTGATATTTTCTTGTGTCCTCCCCACTTACAACACACACTTCAATGCCTTGGAGGATGCAGGGCTGGGCAGGGACCACTAACAGCTTCGGGTGAAGCCAAAGGGAAAATCAGGTTTGTTGCATGAGATTTACCCAGCCCTTGGGGTTCAAACATCGCTTGTACCTTCCTGAGGAACCGCGAGATTTGGTTTACATTAATTTAATCCAGCGTCAAGCTGGATTTTAGGAACCCGGAGAACCCAAGGAGGAAGACGCAGCCAAGTCCGCTTTGCCCAGGGGGTCGGAGGCGGGGGACTCACCGCGGCAGGCGGGCAGGGTGCTGCTCCACTGGCCGTTGGCCAAGCACTGGGACTGCGATGCTCCTTCCAGGCGGTACCCAGTGTTGCACACAAACTTGGCCACGTCGTTCAGATTGAACTGACTCCCTTGGGTCAAGCCATTGGCAGGGTTGCCAGGGTGGCCGCAAGTGATGGCTACAATTAGAAATCAGAGAGGTTACTTTTTTTTTGCCTGGGAGAAAGGGGATTATCCATTGGAAGAAGTCCCCAAGGAAGGAGACTATAAAAAAAACCCAAATCAACCTTTAAACCAACCCTGACTTCAAAGATTTGTGGCCAGCTCTGCTGAAATACTGAATCAAATTGAGAGCATGGTACCTTTGTTCATTTTACTGGCATAAGAAATTCTCTGAACTGCTCTCTAAGCGGCTGAGTGCCAGCATCCTACTGACTTATACCATAAATCCCTAGAGCTCCTCTTCAAAAATCCCAGCTACTGCTATTAATCTATTGCCTTACATTACCCTGGGCATCACGCACACAGTCATGAAACCTGATGTTTCCCTCCCTCTCCCTGGTGCAAGTCAGATGTACACTCGCTGCAGTATAAAGTTACACCTGGAGGGATAGTTAAAAGAGAGGAAAAATATGAGAAAAATCAGGTTTCTAGCATATGGCCTAGAAAGCTTAAATCTTCCCGCTTTAAGTTTGGAAGAACTTCAGGGGGAAACCTTTATTTCTAAACCCCTGAAATGAGGGGTTCTGTGTAGTTCTTGTGCCTGTGGCGGTTGTTAGCTTGGGCCAGCGACGAGGTGAAGGGCTGAAGGGTCCCAGCCTGAGGAGAAGTGAGCAGGCACAATCCTCACATTCAAAGCGCTTTTCCCCGTGCCGCCGTGCTGGCGCCGGGGCAGGGGCGGGTGACGCGGGGAGGACGCAGCCCCTGCTGCGAGGGAAGCCTGCAGACCTTTGCTCTGAGAACAGCAGCGAGTTCCGCTGCGCGGAAGAAATGCCAGGATCCGCCATACAGCGATTTTGGGCTGCTTAAGGAACGCGACATCTTCCGACAGCTGAGGACAAAGCAATATTGATTATTGTCACGCTGGAACAGGGTAATGGTCCATCAGTGAAAGTCCACTGGTTTAGCTGTACAGCCGCCAAAGCCAGAAGCTAAAGGGGAAGATGAAATTCCCAGAGAAGATCCATAATGTGTTTGACTGCCAGGGCTGGACTGTACCGCAGGGATGGGAATTCATTCCTTATGCAAGCTGGTGACAGGTCTAAAAAATACGAAGCAAGATAGCCTTCCAGCGCTGCAGGAAGCAGATGTCAGGCTCTCTGAGGTACTTCTGAATATGATTACACATGTTTTGAAACAGGTGATGGATTCTGTCCCAGAAAAAAAAAAAGGCTCCCTGCAGTTGGCATGGATCAAAAAGACCCGTTCACACAGAGGAAGCAACTGCTGCAGGTTTACAGAGAAAATATCAGGACAATAGGAAATTATAATGTGCTAACACACACAGTGCCCTGAGCTGCTTCAGGAGCAATAAAGCCTCAATGCACCTAATTTCAGCGCCCAATCGTGCTCTGCTTTAACGGCATTAAATTTATGTTATCCATAAGGTCTAACGTAGTGCAATAACTTCAAGGCCAACTTCTGCACGTGAGACGCCTCTACACACCTCTGCACAAAAGCCTGGTGGGCTTCCAGGCGCCAGAGTCCGAACCCGGCACAACGGGCACGGCACGGGAACCAGTGCTGTACCGGCTCCGTGGCCAGACGCATACAGGTGAGCAACGTTCAGCTGCTTTGTTCTAATGGGTTTGGTGCCTCCCAAAAGAAACAAGATGAGCCACAAAAACGGATGTTTAGAAAATCCTGTGTTTCCATAAATCTGCCTGACAGCAAGAGGACGTCTATCAATATGGTTTCCTGATCCAAGGTTCGTACATACACACTCGGCAGGTAAAAGTGAGTGAAAACTTTTTCCTCAGGTATGAAGGTAATTCAAACCTACCTACAGACCCACAGACAGCCTTTCCAATAATTCCTTTCCTAAAAAGCTCATGCAGAATCCCAGACATCCTCCAAATTTTGGAGTCTCTGCTAACCTCAACAACTTAAGTCTGTTTCTTATTTTCAGGCTGGAATCTGCATATTCATTGATTTATAGGTCATTCCTTACTTCCTACCTTGCCGTTGTTATTGTGCCTCAGCACAGAAAGCCCTAAACCAGACAGGAGGGACTGGAAGCAAACAACTGGAGAATCATGATATGAAACACACTGTCCATTGATAAGAAGATGCTTAAACTTATTAACACCTTAGAGCTCTAGAGGCTTACTTAATTAGCTTATTTACTGGAAAGATAAATGCGCAGGTTGCACAAGGTGACTTGTGAATGTGGATCAGAGGAGAAGGACTGTCTGGGTCGCTCTCAAAGACGGTGACAACTGTGGTGTGTTGGCAGGGCTATGTCTGCCTTTGAGCGCCCCACACCCCCACGAAGGGTGGTCTCCTCAGAAACCGCACCTCGACTGCGCTCACCCGCTCGAAATTCATAGAATCACCCGTTGGTTAGAGTTGGAAGGGACCTTAAAGACCACCTAGTTCTGACTCCCCTGCCCTGGGCAGAGACACCTTCTGCTAAACCAGGTTGCTCAAAATTCAGCATATGAAAAACACCACAGAAAAGTGGAATTTAACGAAGCAGAGGGAAGAAGCAAAGCAGCCAAAATTGCGGCGCTGCCGCTCCTGCCAGACCTCAGCTCTCTCCCGCGTGAACCCCGGGGACGCTCGTGCACCACACGCACTGTGTGGGTGCGACGCGACCGTACGCGGCCCGGGTGTGTGAACGGAACAAGGGTCTTTACACGTGCTCCTGTCCTCTGGCCATCACCAGGGCTAAAGGAATCCCACCACATACTTACGCACACAGACAGGCGTCTTCCCAGACCAGCGGTGATCCTGCTGGCAGATCCGCACGGACATCCCGATGAGGCGGAACCCGGGGTTGCACTGATACACCACGCTGCCGCGGTAGTTGTAGTTCTCCCCGTTGATCTGCCCGTTGACGATGGGGCTGGGAACGCCGCAGTGCCCCGCTGCAGGAGGGGGACAAGGGGAATCACCCAGGGCTCGCGCCTGCCCCTCCTGAGGGCACCGCACGCCATCCCCACTCCCTGGTGGGCCTGAATTTGGGACTCGGCAGCCATAAATAAAACCAGAGCAGCAGTAAAAACAACTTATCAATTTTAAAGCTCTCCTCTCCAGTCTCAAAACACCTCACACATCTACTGAGCAGTCAGGAATCAAAGCCTGCTTCCTTTTTATATCTACTTAAACCCCTACCGCTTCAGTCGCACCGAGTCCTCCCTCGGGTTCCCTCTTGAATCAGTAGCTAAAACTCCCTTTCCCTCCTGAAACGCGATCAGGACTCCTTCTCCGCCACATCACGGATGCTCCACACCTACCCAGACACCTGACTTCTGCTCCGCTCCAGAGGCCGTTGGCCATGCACTCCCGCACGCGGGACCCCACCAGGGTGTAGCCAGTGTTGCAGGAGAAGATGGCCGTGGCCCCGTAGCTGGTCAGCGTGCCGATCTTGTTCCCATTCGGCGGAGTCGGCAAGTCCCCGCACGAGATAACTGAAAGAGATCCCCAAGGACAGTAAGCGAGAGCAGGCAGGGAGATGTGTTTTTTGAAGAAATAACGCTCCGTGAGGCTTACCGCCACAAGTTATTGTTGAAGTCAGAAATGAGGAGGAAAGATTATTAAATGGCTAATAACAACGATTCAGAGTTGTGTTACATCAGGTGACAAATATAAGTGCTATTAATATTTATGCTTCAGGACACAAGGGAAATAGTGAAGATAAGACTGGCTAGGAAGAAACTATAGAAGTTTTTCACACTTCCTGTGATTTCCTGGCTTTAACACGGGAATATTTCTATTATTAACCCATGGCTAGATACAGCCGGCAAGCCTGACTTCCAGAAAAGCCACAAAATGGCACCAGATTTCCAACTAGAAAGTGACACCCCGCTGCTTCCGACACCGTGACTTGCAGGACAGAGCTGAGGTGGGGTCAGAGCCACGGGGGACACCCGGCTGAGAGCCCTTCGCAGGGCACCGCGGGAGCCCGGCCAGGAGCCCCCGCAAACGCAGCTCCCAGCCACAAACTCCAGCGCTTTATTTTATCTACCTTAAAGATCCGCAAAGCCTCTGGAGCTTTCGCACTCAGCAAGAAATCAAGGGCCTCACGCTGGGTGCTGCTGACCTTAGTGCATTGCCAAGATCCTGTCATTTGAATTTAGGTGGCAATAACACCGAAGAAATAAAACGAGGTCAGGCTCACGCTCACGGATCCGGCTGAAGAACTAGCAGGGGTAAAACTACATCTGTCACCGAAGTCGGCAGGTGCGTCTCTAGAAACAAAGGGAGGCAGGAGGGAAGCGAAAGCTGCCATTCCGTAGGAGGAATTTTTCTGTCTCTTATCTGCACTTAGAGAGATAAAAACCTCCACCTTTGACAAAAGATCCAAAGCACAGCAATCGTGTCAGAATGACTGAGCGAGCTGCTTCTTTGCCAAGAGTGTTTTTTGATTTACAGGTGACACCGTTACCCTCGTAAACGTGGCGTTTGCATAAAATTGGAAGAGGTTAGGTTTTAAATCAGAATTTTTTATTTTCTTTCTTAAAAGCAAACTTCAGAGCATCTGGCACTGGTGACAGCCAAGCTGCTGGGGCCCGACAGCAACAGATGAGCTCATGTGCTCCCATTCCTGCAGAACTGTTCAGATTAAACCCAGAATCGGAGCAGGAGATGACCCCTCCCCGCATCCAAACTCTCTTGTATCAGAGCCATTGCCCCAGCCCCGCTCCCAACCTCCGCGGCTCTTACTTTTACAGGTGGGCATCGGTTCGCCGATGCTCCACGTCCCGTTGGCTTGGCACCTGATGACCCGCTGGCCAGTGTAGTAGTACCCGGGGTCGCAGATGAGCATGAGCTGGGCGTTGTAGTGGTACTGGATCTCGTAGGTCAGCCGCCACCGACCGTGCTCAACCGCAATGCTGTTGATATCGGGACAGGTGACAGCTAAAAACCAGACGTGGTGAGTCAGGGAAAAGAAACGAGACAGAAAGACGTTAATAGGTGTTTAACTCCACTTCAGGGCGTTTCAGCAAGTGTGCTGGCTTTGTAACGAGGGGCCAGCATCAGCATCTCTGTTTTACAGGTGGGAAAGCGAGACACCATGAGAGGGGACACCGGACCCAGGCTATGCAGGATTAGAAACCTGGTGTGCTAAACACCGCACCTGTGAGGGAGAGCTGGCCACGCTAGAGCTGGAAGACATCACCCAAGGGACTTCCAAAATCCCCTGTGGGCTGGAAACACTCACCCAGGCACTGGGGGGGCTGGTTGCCGTTACTCCACTGCCCAGCCTGCAGGCACTCGGCACTGGGCGCCTCCCCAGGCGGCAGCTGGAAGCCCTGGTTGCAGTGGTACACGGCTTTGGTCCCCACCGTGTACTCCTTGCCAAAGACAACGCCGTTCTTGGGGGCTCTGGGAACTCCGCAGGAGAGAGCTGGGCAGGAGGAGGGGGACAAAGAAACACATCAGAGAAGTCAGTCAGCTTACAGTTTTATCACGGATTTGTTGAAAGCCCAGATCCCAAGCCCTCCTATTTGCTAAAAGCTCCAGCGCCCTGTTGAACCCCAGAAGCTGCAGCGAATGCCCGCTTTCAGGGAGGATCAGATTTTCAACTCCTGTCTATCAGCGGTAACAGCAAAGCCAACGCTGAATACCAATTTCTACTGGAAGAGACTCTGGCTTGTACTTCCTACAATATCTGTAACACAAAATGCATCAACACACGATTCGAAAGTTTTCACACAGAGATAAAGGATTAAATAGCAATAACGTTTTGTATTTACATCCCACAGCAGCAACAACCTGAAACCCCTTTCCCGCAGCACTTCTGGATTGCATAAGGCAGCAAATTGTGTAATTACGTTATGGAAGAAGGAAGGCTAAATTTAGCATTACAGCTGAGAAGGTAAGGGGGGGGAATTCAGGGGAAAAACTGATAAACAGGCACAATGCCAAGTGGCTGCTCAAGATGGCAGCACTTCGGAGAAGACGCTCTGCACCATTCCTGCCGGGATCCTCCCTTCTGTGGCCAAACAGGGCAGAAAGGGGACAGGCAGGTCACAGAACCATGAGCAACAGCCAAATACAGACAGACCGGCATCACATTCATTTACGCTGCAAGAGGTTCAGAAGACCCTGTTTGATTCCTGTTCCCCTCTTCCCTGCCGCTGGGAAAACCAGCGCTGGCAGTCTGTCACTCCAAGCCGTGGTCTTCTCCATCAGTTTTGAGAAGAGCTGGGAAATCAAACCCAGACCTGCCTCCAAACCCAGCATGCGGGTTCCCATCCCTCTCCGAGTCCTGGCTCTGGGGGAAGCCCACCCGTCTGTGCAGGCATGGGATGACAAGGGGGAAGAGCAGCCGGGGACCTGCAAAGCTGCCACGAGGCCACCAGCCAGCGTGGCGGCCAACAGCCTCTGCGGAGTACCGAGACGAGCAGAGCCTGCTAGCAAGCACTGATTCAGAGGCCAAAACCTAATTGTCTGCGTTTTAAAAATGCTCTAAAGCAAATCCATTCCGTCCTGGAGTAGCTCGAGCTGCTCCCAGTCAGCTAATGCATGAACTGGAGACTGAGCTGATGCCTCCTGAGCCACGTGCCGACACCTCAACACACATTCACCTTCCTGTTATTCCATGTACACACAAATAAGGGTTAGAAAATCAGCAACCTCAGAACAGTCACCTTCTGGTGACATGAACCCCACTGAGCACTAAAAAGGAGAGACCAAACTTGTTGTGTACAGCATCAGCACCACCACTGGAACCTTCCACCACTCAAGGTCCAAGATACTTTCATTCCACTTCTGCTACGTGCGTGGGCCAGAGCCCCAGCCTGGAGCACAATTACTCAGCACCTTGCAGATGCTGGTGTTGCTAATAGGCGTGAGTAATTCAGCAGGCTCGTATTAGCACGATCAGGCATATCCCTGGTTGAAATGATAATCACACGTATGTCACTTCATCGAGCTAAGGAGCTTGGCGAATCTCTCTACAAGGCTGGGTGTCTAGACAAGCAGCCACGCTGAATACCGATTTCCTTCTGAGGCAAAAGAAGAGGGGAACCTGGAAAGCCCTACCCTTTCCCTTCCACCTGGCGGTTCTCTCATTATTACTTTCTGATGCTGCATCCAACCAAAGAGGCTGGTGAGAAGGCTGACCCTCTTCCCCCGCCCTGCCCCCAGCAAAGCCTCCTCCTTTCTCTCTTCAATTCTCTCCTGCAGCCTGATGCTTCGCCAAAACTCACCACCTCTATTTGCCACCAGGAAACGGAGGCAGAGGGACCGCCGGGGAGGGCCAGCAGGAGTGAGCAGAGACCAGGGCCAGCCCCGCTCCAGGTCGGTGATGCTGAGCTGCCACTTGCCTTCGTTTCCCCACAGAAGGGAAGGATGACCTGCCGCTGCCTCGCCCTGCCTCCCAGCAAGCTCCCTTCTTCTGCCTCTCATTTAGAGTCTTTCCATTGCATAAGCCTCGCCCTGATACCAAAGTTAGCAATAACACTTCTGGGCCAGATGCGGGTAACTAAAAAACTCACTAAGCCACCAAAAATAATACAAAAATGTAACCCTCTTCACCTGCAGATGGTCGGGCTGCAGCATGAAGAATGAGAGAGGGAGAGCCACCTGGGGCTCGATCTCTGCTGCCCTGCACCCGTGGCAGGATCATTTCCTCCCAGCAAATCCAGCGTCCTTGAGCAGAATGTGATACTAGTAAGGTTTTATTCTCTGCATGAAGCAGAGAAGGTTGATTTTTGGGGTGGCAATAAACTTGCCATCTGCTCCAAAGAGCATTTCTGAGGCTCAAATTGTGGGCACTGCAACGCACCAGAAGCAGAGGAGATGAAAGACGTTGCGGGGGAAAGCGACCCAGCATTTGGCCAGGAGAGCCCTGGGGAGAGCGTGGTCCAGGGAAAGAGGAGAAGGAGCACTTAGAGGGGTTCAGAGGTACAAAAACTCAGCCTGCAAGGAGATGATGTGCTAGGAAAAGGGACAGAGGCTATGAAAGCAAATCTGCAGCTGGGATTCCAAAAACAAAGCAGCTTAAAAATAGGCAGCAGAGACCGAAAAGATGTATTAGATCATCTTGTGTTCTCCCCCATGGTGCCAACGCAAGACTGTTCCCTGCAGAATATTCTCTGCTGTTTCCATAAATGTCACCTAGGACAGAGCACGTAGTAAAGATTACTCAGAGGGGATGGGGAAGGGGAAGAGGATTAGGCACTGGCAGAAGGGAGCTATGGGAAATGTCATTTGTTAACTAGACCATGTGTTTACGGGCACCCCAGTTCCCCTCCTCCGAACGCAGCTGATTGTGTGAGCGATTTATGCAGTGTTATGGATCGAGTTCCCAAACCTCTGCCATGTGGTCCTGGCCACCAGAAAGGATGAGAAATTGAGTACAGCCCAAAACAAAAGGTTGCCAGTTGGCTTGGAGAGCGATGTAAAAGGGGAAAAAAAAAAAATAAGATGTTGGATTTTCTGTAGCTGAAGCGGGCAAGAAGAGCGGAGCCAGCCCTGGCTATCGGCTGCTGGAGGCCAGGGGGGGGAGCTGCTCCGCCATGAATCGTTGCCGCTCACTCACCTCCCGCAGCCATCTCAGGGCACTTGGTCGCCATGGGCCGGTATTAAGATTCCTGATGTCAATATGGGGAAACAGAGAGAGGAGGTGACTTTCCCAAAGGGGCTATTTCAGCCTCAGGGTCTAACGTCACCAGGAAGCTCTCCTCCTCACGGACAGAGACAGGCTCTTCCAGAGGGACATCCAGCACCCGGATCCTGATCTGCGTGGTCAGTGGGGACACAGGCACCTCTCCAAAGGGGAAATTGGAGCCGGAGCCTACCTGAAATGCTATGAATTGGCCTGCCAGTTCTTTCTCTGGTGGTGGCCATGGAGTGGCACCACAGGTTGTGCCTACCAAGCTCTGGAAATGTCATGCGTGGGGTGGGAGCTTGTCCAGACTCCCCCCCAGGAGACGGGTTAGTGCTTCCCGCCTGGCTCCCCATGGGAATTCCTGCTCCCGCAGACCTGGGGCGCTCAGCAACATTGCGGGACCCCCTGTTTCTAGGCCAGGTAGTGACAAGTCACAGCTCTGACTCCCTCCCTGGTGGCCTGGGCACCAGCGTTCAGGGACTGGTTTCTGCTTTGAATCGCTGCTGTCAGGGGAGTCCTCATCCCAGTACATCCCCTCCCAGCCTCCCCACGCATCCTCTCTACCTCCTCCCCACCTCCGTGTTTAAAATCCACTCCCCAGGCACCATTACACCTCTTGGAAGTAAACACAGATTTTGGAGCTGAACACGAGGGTCAGGTGCCATTCCAGCACACCAGGGCAGGAAAGACTTAGCAGCATTTCTACCTACTCTCGATGACACGATTTTCCTCAAAAAAGATGCAGTGCACCAGAGAAATTCCCTACGCTGGGCTTAGGATTCAGGAGGCACAGTTGCCATGACAGCCCCTCGCGCCTGCCGGCCTTGCTGCGCGGTTCATCTCCTCGTTCCAGCGCTCGGCGCTTGCCCCCATCCGCGTTACCGCAGAGGCTAAATCACTATCGGAGCTCGGGCTCCGCTCCCCAGCTCCCCCGTGCCAATGCCACTGCGTGGCTGGGGTTGCTTTACTGCTTTCCACTCACCCTTAAATAAATACAGCCTTGAGAGGGCTCCACAGGGACGTAAGCACCCACAGCACAAACCCTCCCTTGAGAGGCAGGGCTGTCCGCACCCCTGGGCAATTTCCAAAGGGAATAACTGATATAGGAGCACAGAAGAGATTTTTTTTTCAAGGCTCTTTGGCACTTCCCACACTAAATAATCCCGCTTTTCCTTACAGCTTGGACTGGACAACAAATGCAGACGCCGCAATGACATTTTGCCTATGCTGTCTCTGTTCTCTGGCGAGTTTCCAGGGAAGTCAATGCAATATTAATCCCCAGTGCTCGGTCCCCTTGGAACACGGATGAATGTTCAAAGACACTGAAAGGCTTCATCAGAATAAAGATGGGCATTTTATCAACACAAAGGAACAGGGATGATTGGCGGAGTGAGAAAAAGGTGCAATCAGAAAGTGAACGCGGTGAGGGAGACAAAACAGCGCGGAAGCGCAGCCCCCCCGGGGCACACTGCCCTGTCCTCCCCTCCGCTCCCCCGCCTGGAAGGAGCCATGTGCTAAGTATGGTCTGTCACAAAGATTACGGTTAATTAGGAGGACATGTGGAAAGAACAACTACATGCCTAAATCTTATATGAAGCCAAGAGAGACTGGGCACCATCTGAATCGTAAAAAAAATTCCTCGTCCCCCACTGACACGTGCAGACCTAAGACAGCATTTCTGTAAACACCAAAGGAAATCCTGGTCGCTGAAACCCCGCGGGACCCATGCTCCTGACAGCCTTTCCAGATTCTTCCAGGCAACAGTTTCTCCGGGACTTAACCGAGGCTTGGCTGTGCCTTTACTGAGAGTTCAAACATTTCCACAGCAGTAGCCTTTGCACAGATGCTTTTTTTCCTCCCCCATCCAAGCGCTCCCAAACAGCTACTCCCTTCCCTCCTTGCTCATCCGTTCCCAAAGACGTGGATGTAAGAGGAGCACCCTCACTGCCTACCTGCAGCCCAAAGCCCGTTCTCAGTAGGGAATTGGGGGAATTACAATAGGTTTTTGGTTTTCCCACGTTTTTCTCAGTCCTGCCTAGGACCCCCAGATCCTCGCAAGGACACGTTTGCCCGCTCTCACCTTGGCAGAGGGGGATGGCTTCGTTCCAGTGGAAGTAGCCCTGAGGGTGCTGGGCGCAGGTGGTGGTGCTGTGGCCAACCAGACGGTAGCCCGCATCGCAGCCAAAGCGGACCGTGCTGCCGGGGAGCAGACCCGTCTGGCTGAGGATCAGCCCGTGGGCCGGCGGCTGCGGGAGGCTACAGTAAGGAGCTGGAAAGAAGGGCAGAAGGCAATAAATCAGTCACTGGGTGGGCAGTACCAGGACAAATCCCCTTCCCGTTCTCAGGAGTTACACCGTGCTTACCGTAACCGAAGGCTGTACAAGAAATAGAGAACTTCTGATGGACAAATACAAAGTTAAAGGGGGAAAGTGCAGGGCTACTATCCAAGTTTCACTCGGCTCTAGAAATAAAGACTAATTTCTGATAATTAAATATTACTTAATTAATTTACTGAGTAAAGTCATTATTTATTTATGACACACTGGCAAGTTCTCAGCCCAGTTTTGTAACTTCCATTAATTAAGATTTGCTAAGTTCCAAAACACAGCAATTTGTTTTAAGGAATTCTCAGCAAACATCCAGTATCCAGCAGTGTTTTTGTGCTGAAGGAGCAACCGAGACTCCGCAGTCCTGCTCCTGCAAGAGCAGCATCAGAACGCCTGCGCAGGAGCACGCGGTGTTCCCAACAACCCACAGCAAATGCTGTGGCACCATCGGTCTCATGGAAGTTGTGCCTCAGGCACCGAGCAGCTCCTAACACAAGTTCTTATGTTTTGTCGTGTTAATCTTCAAACATCTCAAAAGGGCCTCATTGCAAGGACACAATAATTTAGTAACGCAGCAATATTGACTGTGAATTGCACGGGATGGGTTTCATTCATCCGGAGCCACGATGTCTATGGTTATATATTCTGGTTCTGATTCTTAAGGGTGCCTGCAGCCAAAAGCTTCAAGGTTTCTGCTGGAAATAATCCTGCCTTCCCCAGCCCCACCAGCTCGGAACGAGCCCAGCTTTGAGCGTGTTTCCCAGCCCTTGGCAGCGTCTGCCAACACATATGGCCTCTGCCCCTCCGCAGCAATTTCGTGGAGATCCTTAGCTGAAGAGACGGCCACGTTCCTGGCAGAGGCACCTCGTCTCCGCTGTGCGCTTACCGGAGTAGCGGATTTTGAAGCCTTTTCTGTTGTAGGCATGATCAGAGGACCAGCGGAGATAGACTTTGTTGCCGCTGCTGGTGACGGTCAGCGGGGCAGAGTAGTTCCCACTCAGTGACAGGAGCAGCGGGCTGTGGCCAGAGGGACCTGTAAGGCCAAAGGGAAGGAGGAAAAGTCAGGGCTGGCACACACAAACCCTCGCTCCTGGGCCTTATGTGCCAGGACGTGTTTCTGCAGAAGGAACGGGCACATTGTGGAACTCCACACAGCTCGTGCTCAGGGGGCTTCGTGAACACCAGTCCCAGAGCAGACACCTGGCTCCTGGGAAACCAACTGCCAACAAAGCCCAGCTGACTGCAGTAGCACCATGATTTTGCTCCAGGCTCAAGTCCCAGTGGGAAACCACGGAAGGATCAGCACAGCACTTGTGTTCTGCATTTGGTTCCAAAACTGCATCATTGTGAATGCTGACAGTTCCCCTCTCAGTTCATGACAACTCATGGGCCTAGAAAATCCGGTCTGCATGGGCTTCGGGGCTGAGGAATCCCACCTTCTCAACTCACCCCTTCCCAGCAACCTCCACTACAATTTCTCCCAGGAGTTTGCTGACTCCTGCCCCTTGGGAAAATTGGGAGTCACTCAAAAATCAAATTATTGGTATTTTCTGATCCAGAGAATCAGTGAGTCTTAGGAGGAGCTTTCTCTAAGTCCAGCAGCAGGTTACAGGAAGAGTGGTGGAAAGCTGTCCCCAGAGTGCTCTGGGAACAGAGATTAACAAAACTCTGCCATTTCTCTCCTTTGCCCTCAGTTGCTATGCAAGTCAAAGCGGCAAATCTCTTACCGTCAAAGATTTCAAACTCATCATATTGCTTCTCGCTCAAGAAGTACTCGATGGTGAGGGAGATGTTATACCCAGGCTCTACCTTCACCACCCAGGAACAGGTCTGAAAGTGGGGGTAACTTCCCAGGAAGCTCTGGCTGAGGATGACACCGGTGGAGTCCGTCATCACCTCGTTCATCGGACAGTGCACTGCCGGGAACGTGGAGGAGAGACAATAGCAAATGAATTTTCCTATTTTGCAGAGGAAGGAAGAAAACACAAGGTACTATGGCCAAGGTCATCGATCTTGAGGAGCTAGGTCAAGACAGAGCACGACTCCCACCCGCGTACATCCACCGCACCCTTGGCCCTTGGGGCTCGCGGAGAATCCCCAGACCCTGACATAGGTTCCAAACGAAGCATGCTGCGCTTCCACAAATCCCAGCCGTTTTTGCATCATTTCACATCCTTTCAAAATGAATGGCATTGCAACCAAGCAGCTATTCTCCAGTTACAAAACACACCCTGGGAATCCCTGGAAACTTTATTACCTGGGTTAGAACAAGGTGTGGAACTACACGCTTATCCCAGGTCACCCGCGCAGTTGTTAACTAGGACGTAAGAACTCCAATTCCTTTCTCTAATCACTACGCCCCAATTCAGCTTCTGAAAATATTAAATCTGTCTGAATATGCTACATAAAAAGGCCAGCAAAAACACCCCAGAAGAGGAGGCAAATGCACAAAGTGAGCAAAAAGCATAAAAAGAAAGGGATCTTTATTTATCCATAATTGTCACTAAAGGCCAGTGCAAATGCTGTACTTGTATTAATAGGAAACAGCCAGAACTATCCAGAAAGAACAGTGTATTCTTTCCAAATCCTTAATCCCATCAGTGATTTTTTGACCTCTATAAATTGGTGGCCAGATGTAATTTAAGCAGTCCCTTTACCCCCAGGCTAACAACCATCAGTAAATAATTGAATGACCTCCCTTTCTCTCCTTCAGTTCATGCTATTTCAGAGAGAATGAAGCTATAGAAAAATATCCCATTATATGGTAAAAATGTTCAGATAGGAGGGAACGCAGGAGATGAAATAATCACGGCTGGAGTGAGCAAAAGTACCAGCAGGAATCCAGAGGATAAATAAGGTAACGTGGTAGCATGGAAACATCTTTGGGATCCCTCCTGAGCAGCAGCAAGGTGTACAACGCAGCCTGCTCGGGGCTTTCATTTTTCTCCCATGTCATACATTCCGTGGCACTAATAGCGAAGCCGTTCCTGGCAGGACTGCCTCGCCGGAGGAGCTCACGCGCCGCAGCCTGCGCTTCCTTTGGCTGATCACGTATCACTGGCAAACCCTCAGCGCAGAATTCCTCCCCCCTCCCAGGGTAAGGACGTCTGGGTGACTGTTTTAATGACTTCCCGAATGCCGTCAGACCCACGGTGTGTCAGACCTCTGCTCACTCCACCCGCAGGGAAGTCCCAAGCTTAAAGTGCCTTCCTGAACTGGGGGCTCGGGGTATAATCTAGGGGTACCCGATGTGTCCCCAGACACTGTGGAGTCACTGTAAAATCCCCAGAGCCAGCAAGGGGTGGGGGAACTTTCCCTATCATTTATCAGAGGGTGGCTGCAATAAGTCACCCAGCAAATCTCTCACCACTATTTGCTGGTTGTCGCTTGAGCCTGGCTGAGGTATGTGACCCAAGGTGGGTCGGGAGAACAGCCTTTCCCTGCACACGGGGGTCTCGCTGCCCCCCTCACAAGGTCCTGACAGGCGGTTTTTGCACTACTGGGACCCTGGAGATGTGCGAATTAGCCCCAGAGGTGCAGTACGTGCAAGGAAATCTCCCCCAGCTGCCTCCCAGCTCACTTCACAGCACTCTCCGTAGGAAGCTTTGGCTGCCACCCTGGGCACCCCCAGCTTTACCTTCACACGTGGGTGGAGGTCCTTCAAACTGGAGATGAGTGCCTAGTTTGCAGGTCAGGATTTCATTTCCAATCAGGGTAAAGCCAGGAAGGCACCTGTACCTCACTATGTCGCCTACGGACAGAAACAGAAAACATCTTGACTCAAGAGAAGGACCAATTCATTAAGGCTGAGCCGTGCCCTGGGAAGAGGGTACCACGAGGGGGGCAGAGACCTCTCGTCCCCCTCGACCTTGCCTCTGCCATCGAGCTCTGGCATGACCATGCAGAAATAAAAGGTGTAGAAAGGCATGCTGGAGTCTCAGCTGGGATAAACTGCTGTCGTGCCACTGAGACTATTATGATTTGTGCAAGCGATTTCAGGTGGAGACTTCCCTCAAAGAGAGCAGACGGTGAGAAAAAGATGCTTTAAAAAAAAATCGCGGCTAATTCACTGGTTGCAGACGCACTTAAAATGTGGATGTAACCATGAGCAACAGCTAAAAATACAAAAAGCACAGTCAATATGGGTGAAAGGTTCTCAAAAAAAGAATAACGGCCTCTAAGCTTTCACACAACGTTTTGTTTGAAACGCCTGAAAACTATTATTGTGGCAAACATTTCTGAATGTTTCTGAACAAGCTCGGGGCTTTCACAAAAGCCCAACCACTTCTTCTGTACTAACAAGAGAGGAAAAGCCTCGGGACAGTGGGATCAATTTGACTCCGTGTGAATGCCAGGTGTTGAGCAGGGTCCCGCGCCCCTCCCCAGGCCACACACAATCCCCCGCGTGAAGAGGCGTCCTGAAACCCCAGGTACGGGGTGACAACACCCGTGTGTCTTCCTGCGGCGTTCCCAGCAGCTGGTGAGGGGGAAGGAGGGCTCAGAGGACCGGGAGAGGATACCTATGTTAAATTCTTCGTTCTCGGTGATGATTTCTGCGTTGGGAACGACGGTCGGCGGCTGACATCTGAAGAGCTGGTAGGCTGAAAGAGAGCAAAGGAAGAGCGGCAGCCGTTAAGCTGGGGGTGAAGGCAGCCGCGGCATCTCGGAGCTAAGCACAGCAGGCATGGGAGCAAATCCTCCCTCCCCACACACAGAAGGAACTGGCAAAAGCACAACCAGCCCTTCCCCGCTCCAAACCCTACGGAGATGGCTCCAGGTACTTGTGCCCCAAAGCAGCTCTCTCCAGTTTCTGACACCTAATCGGAAACAGATTTTTGGCAGTCTGTGGCGAGGCCGGCACCCCGCAGCGTTAGTCCATTGGGACGAACACTGAGCGATGACCGACGGGTGCTGACGTGAGGCAACACGACCAGCACCTTTTGGGATACTAAGAGAGAGGATTTGGGTGACCTCAGTGGAATTAGGTCAGTCACAGCAGAAAGAGAGTCTCAGACTGCTCCAGCACCGAGGAGACGACAATAATTATTCAGAGAATTTCATCCTTACCGCCTGTCCTTGAACAGAGATGGCAAAACTCACCGGTTTATTTTTAACTTGGAATTTTATGCATTAATTTATTCTGCAAATAATTCCAGGAGTGCTACTGTTTTCAACTGCAAATCCTATACGTAGCTTGCAGTTCTCGAAGTACCCTGTGCAAGGTTGATGTCAGTGCCTCACGGCAGGCAAAACAGGGCAGACCTTGTACTTTTTGCCCAATTAGGCGTTTTTTCAGGGGTGCCATGTAGCTAAACAGGAAGAAGGCATCCAGTCGAGGAGCAGAAACAATTCCTTATGGCTCAATGCACCTGACCAAATCCATTGCAAACAGCAAATTTTCCACCAAAAATTAAAGATCAGCTAACACCGAGCAAAACAAAGGCCCTGCTTACAAGCACGTGGGTGCGTAAGGCTCGAGCACTGTGCTGCTTTTGAAAATAAACATACAAGCGCTGTGAGCACGGCTAAATTGAAAAGATGGTAGTGGGAACCAAATGAATATTAATGAAAGACATTTTCTGCTATTTGCTCAGCACTTCTCTGCATCTTTGCTCTCCCCGCACCTGACCCTGGACAAGCACAACTTCCTCTGAAATTTATATCAGCCCTTTAATTTAAGATACTGGAGCTCAAGCTGCCACTGAATATTAATTCTTACTAACTCCACGTTGTCGAACTCTTCACACCACGGCAAGGCTGGCAGTCCTGGCAGCAGCTTTAATGAGGCTTATGGTGATGACTGAATACACATGTGCACAAGTAGATGCCCCACCGTCTCGCCCCAGCTTCCCTACGCTCTAACCTGGGGTAGGATAACACCTTCCCCAAAAGACATGTGGAAAAACGTGATGTTTGGAGGTTCGGGGGAGCAGAGCTGCTTCTGGTTAATGCGAAGGATGGGCTGGCGTATCTCATGTGTGCAAGGTGGAGGGAAAAACAAACACATGCTACTGCAGCAAGCTAAACTCAACCTGGGGAGGTCAAAGGAAAGTGCCAGCTCTGCAATTCGGATGCTCAGCTCCTTCTTTGCAACCCAGCACGGCAGCACAGAGAAGGGATGAGCTGGGGGAGCCCACACACGGGATGGGAGGGGGGAGGCAGCGGGGAAGAACCCTTCTGCTACCCAGCAAAGAGCCGTCCCAGGAGGGAACACACTTAGGTGCAACCTTTTAAGCAGATGTTTGACAGTGGGGGAAAGAAGGAAAGGAAACCATAACAAAAATTTAAATTAAATGCTATTTTAAAAGTGCTTGACAGCATCTATTGAAGTGGAAAGATAACCCAGCATTCACAGCATTAATCTCCACTCCTTAATGGGCCATATTTCAATACAGAGGTGTGATTAAGATGGCTTCAGCATATGGGTGATACAGCACCGGCAAAGCTCCTTTCAACAGCACATCCATTTGTTCTCAGCAGGACAAAACAGAGTCCCGTCCTTGAAACCACACTGGGACCCCCTTGAGTTACTGTGCCATAAAACCCTCGCCCATCACGCTCACACATCAGCTCGCGCTGGCACCCGAACTAACCCGTTTAATAATAGGTGCAACATCATCATTTTTCAAGGGACGCTATTGAATCTTTAAGCTCTGCGAATCATTCTTTTGTTTCCCTTCCTCCACCCTACGGAAACCTTCCTTTGCAGGCATTTAAAAGGGCAACGGTTCTCCGACACGGTGCTGATCGTCACTGGACGGGAAAAGACAATTTAAAGCTGAAGGAGGACGTCTCCTATGTCCTAGATCTGCCAGCATGCAGACGCAGAAATGAAAATATACATTGCTGTAGATCCCGAGGAAACTGCATTTCCTGCAGATACACCCCAAAGGGCGATGCCAAAGATTTAGCTGACTGCGCTGCCTGGGCCCGGTGTGAAAATCCCCCCCCTTCCTCCCGCTCCTCTCTCGGTGTGCACGGCCCCACGCGCAGACCCAGAGCCGGGGAAAGAGAAGAATCCCACCCCGGAGGCAACGGCCTCAATCACTTAAGCCTTTGGGGTTAGGCTTTATACGAAAGTCCCACGTACACAGGGAGCAATAAGCCAGTAAATGACACTTTAATAAAAGGCTGAGCAGTCGCGGGAGTGCCCAGCTGCTTAGCAGGTTATAAACGACCGCTGGGCTCCGCCGATCTGTACCAGCACCAACCCCAGACCTCTCATCGAGCCTGCGACTGGCTTTATTCCCCACATAAAACATAAGCTAAAGAAACCTCAGTATAAAGTGCCATCAAGATTAGAGAACGGCAACATATGCTGATGGGCTCCACCATAGCAATGACAGTGTCTAATTCATATTACAAAAGGAAGCATTTGCTGAACTGCAGCAGTGTTTACACATTGCTCATTTCTGAGCCAAACTGCCTAAACCATAATTTTTTGCATAACTGTTATATAAGCGCCATTGTCTAGCAATATAAATCTTACAGTGTTTTGCAGCAGTAAACCGATTCCCTCCGAAGCCTAGCAAACATTCTTTAAATTCAGCCTGTCCGTGTAATACTTGCCTTTCAGAACCGAACAGAAGCTAAGACATTCTGCACAGATTCATCGTGTAATTCATGTAAGACTTTGTTGACGTTGTTGCCAGCAAATTACCGAAGCAAGGGGAGGTCTCCATTTGTGCTTTCCAAAATCCCAGCACTGCCGTAGGAACTTGTTAGCTAATCCAATTTAAAGTTGGGCTCTTGTTTGGTGGAAAGCAAATGCTCTCATTTCAATGTAATACCCGACATCTCTCTAGCGTGAGCTGCACTCACACCAAAGAATCCCCAAGTAATTCAGGGATTTACAGGAACTTTTTTCCTCCCCAGAGAAATGAAGTCACAGACTCCCAGACTGGCAGGGGTTGGAAAGGACCTCTGGAGATCATCCCGTCCCACCCCCTGCCAGAGCAGGGTCACCCGGAGCAGGTGGCACAGGAACGCGTCCAGGCGGGTTGGAATGTCTCCAGAGACGGAGACTCCCCCACCTCTCTGGGCAGCCTGTGCCAGGGCTCTGCCACCCCCACAGGAAAGAAGTTTCTCCTCATGTTGAGGTAGAACTTCCCATGGTCAAGTTTGTGCCCGTTACCCCTTGTCCTGTCCCTGGGCACCACTGAGAAGAGCCTGGCCCCATCCTCCTGACACCCACCCTTTAAGTCTTTATAAGCGTTGATGAGATCCCCCCTCCGTCTTCTTTTTCCCAGACTGAAGAGACCCAAATCCCTCAGCCTTTCTCCATCAGAGAGATGTTCCAGTCCCCTCAGCATCTTGGTAGCCCTTTGCTCTCCCCTCTCCAGCAGTTCCCTGTCCTTCTTGACCCAGGGAGCCCAGAACTGGACCCAGCACTCCAGCTGTGGCCTCCCCAGGGCAGAGCAGAGGGGGACGATGACCTCCCTCCACCTGCTGCCCACACTCTTCTTGATGTCCCCCAGGATGCCATTGGCCTTCTTGGCCACAAGGGCCCATTGCTGGCTCATGGGCATCCTGTTGTTCCCCAGGACTCCCAGGTCTCTTCCCACAGAGCTGCTCTCCAGCAGGTCAGCCCCAACCTGTCCTGGTGCGGGGGGTTATTCCTCCCCAGGGGCAGCACCCTGCACTTGCCCTTGGTGAATTTCATACGGTTTCCTCTCAGCTGGAACACAGCTGCCATTTAAAACAGGCCACCAAGTTGACCCAACTGGTTTAGCATAGCACTGGAAAGACAATTCTGCACGCAGCCAACACTGTAGGGAAGGAGAGTTTTAGGCAAAGGAGAGCCATCCATAACAGAACCTGCCATGGAGAGGACGGTATTTACAGGCATCACCTTGAGAGAGGCGCAGGGTTGGCATGGCTCTTGGTTCGCAGGCACTTGATCTGTGCTTGAATTATCACGACGTTACGGATGGATTTCCACATCCGCACAGACTCTGTGACCACTTGCCAGTGCTCAATTGCATGAGGGACCTTCAATCTCAAACCTGTGAAAACTGGGCCCTTTTTTGGAAGATTTCAGGTGAAAGTGTTTTGGTTTTTTTTTCACATCTTCCCTTCCCCAGAACTAGTCCTCCCCACAACAAGCCACAACTGATCCATGCCCCGATGCACCCCGTAGGCAGGTATAAGGCACGAGTTGCTCAGTAAGCAATACAGACCGTAGAAATAAATGGCAAAAATCCCTCCGTTGGCTGCATCACTGTGGAATTTCATCAGGACCTGATTAGAAGAGCTTTGGGCTGATTTCTTAGCAGAGTTGCCCGTGAACACACCGAGCTGTGGGGCTGTTTGCTGTGGACCATCCCTAAAATTTATGTCAGAAACAAAAGAAAAGAGCATTATTACAGGTCCTTAATCCCAGTCAACAACCAACCTCCTACACTGCATGCACAGAAACTCCTCCGTGCTCTTCCTTCCTTGTCCTCCCTTTTCTCCATCTGTATTACAGTCTCAGCAGCTCCCTGGGCAGCCGACCTGGACCCCCAGTCCCCCTCCCCACTCCACTATAACCAGAACAACCTCCTCTGGCAGTGCAGTGCTCACCAGTAGACAATTACAAGCATGAACTTCATTTTTAGCCTCAGAAGTTGAAGAATTAGGGCCAGTTTTCCAATGGAGCTTCACTCCCTGTTTGCACAGCAGACACTGAGATATTCGGGAAGTCAGGCACTGATTGAGTGCTACAGGCTCGAGAATTTGGCCACAAGCTCTTCAGCCAGTGCAGCTGCGTGTGCTCCCTGCGCTGACTGAGGTTGGTAATACGCCATTTCTCTTCCTTTCTCCAAATAGGAAAGGAAGATCCCAGCCTGTGAGGCTCCTGGGGTGAAGAAATCAGTGCCACCTCATTAACCGCGGCACAGCTGTGCCCATTTTACATCAAAGGTCACAGCTCCCAGTTGCTGCTATTTAAAAGGCAGCTGGGGGTCACAGCCAGTTCCTAACGCCGTCCCAGCATCGCCTTTGCCGCCTGGGAGGTCAGCCTGGACTGCAGGGCTGCACAGCTCCGATTGGAAAGGAAAAACCAAAAGAGGACATTGGTAAACAATTTACCAGGGGCTTTTTCTTCATTCAGCCTCTATCCATAGGCAGGTAGCCATAGATAAAGTGCAAAAGGAATAAAAATGAGCCCCAGAAAACATCTATCAGAGAAATCAGAAGTGAAAGGCAATTCCTATTATGCCAGTCTGAACAAGATTCATTTCAACTAAATTTAGCTTGAGATAAAGACCCTGTTTACCATTCATAAAGTCTCCTCCGTAAAGCCCCTCAGGCTTCCCAGGAGATGTTTCCTTATTCCATTCCGCAGAGCATTTTGGGATGAAGGGACGGGCTGACTAAAGCATCCAGCAGGACGAGGGGGCCCTGCTGCCGAACGCCCTCCCGCCACAGCCGGGGACCCGCTCACCGCCCCCCGGCAGCTCAGCCCCGACTCGTGGCAACCGTGGCAAAGCAGCGGGACCGTGCCTGCTGACGGGCTTCATTTCTCACCGCCGATGATCACAGGAATTAAGGGCAAAAAAGACCTACAAGGTCTTACAGGTGCTGCTGTACGGCCAAGGGCGGGACTGCTCCTTGTGAGCTGCACAACACCGAGGAAAAAGCACCAGGAAAGCCAAGGGTCCCTGTACAGACCCCCGCTAGCCCCAAGGACATTTCCCTCACTTGGCACGAGCAGCCCCGTCCCCCAGCGAGCGTTCCCTCCCCTGCCCCTGCAGTCCCTGCCTCCATTTGTCAGCAGTTACTGTGTTTGGAGACAGTCACCGCGTCCGTTTTGCTAGCCCCTTGCAGCACATGGTCGCTAATGTAAAGGCACCCGGAGTTAAAAAAATTCCAAATCCTCATCCCCGCGTCCCCAGAGGATGCTTCCTCACGCTCTCAGACACAGCACTGCCCACGCACCCTGGCAATGGGCGCGCCATTTATCAGCAAGAGCATCTTTCCGAAACGGAGCCTTAGTAGCGACTCCCGTCGCTCCTCACACCTTTGCTGTACCCACCAAACGGTGATGAAATCGTTGTAGGGCTCCGTTTGCAGCAGAGTGAAGTTGAGATGGATTCCATATCCCACCGGCACTGTCAGAAGCCAAGTGCAGTCCTGGGAATTGGGGTACTGGTTGGGGAAGCCGGGAGAGTAAACTGTACCGTTTTGGGTAGTGACGTTCCCCCCACAAGGCACTGCAGGCAATCAGACAGAAACACAAACCTAATGCAGAGATATCCCTCCAAACAGTAACTCTTAAGATCCTCTATTTCCCATTTTTCTTTTTTTTTTTTTTTCTTTGATAGAAGGATAGCAATTCTGGAGGATCCAGCCCCGAACCTCGAATAATTCCTATCTGTCACAACCACATCTAACATTTTCAACTTAATTCCGTTACAATAAATGTAAGTGCTTTGGAGCTGAAAGGAGACTGTCAGGGTGTTTTGTACAGATGTGATAGCCAGGTGTGCAAATAAACTCTATCTTATGCCCTAGTAAGAGTCTTTGGGCTCCACCAGCTGTCTGCACCCATGCATGGAAAATACAGCTCCTGCCGAGATCCCACCAGTGGGCAAATCTCTCCACTTGTTCATCCAGTGCGGCCTGGACCCGAACCACCGAGCAGCTGGCTTTTCACAGAGCACATCTGAGCAGGGGGGAAACGATGGTTTGTGTGACAGCACCATCCAATTCATTAATCAAGACAACAGTTCTATCACGCTAGGTATCTTCCAGCTCCAAACGAACTTGCAAACTGAAGAGAGGCACTTAGAAACAGCCTGGGCAGTGGAAGGGAGGGGGAGGAAGATGATGCCCTGCTGAAGGCGCCGCAGGAGGGCCACAGCAGGTCCCTAGGTCTGACAGTCCCGTGTGCCAGCGCCAGCTTCTGCACCTCCCCGGCAGGGAGGGTCAATAGAAACCACAGCAACATCTGCAGCGTGTTCCTGGCAACCTGCAACAGCCGAAGGCGCGGGGGTAAGCGCAGACAGCGTCACCCGCCTGAGCCAGCTCTGCTCTGGAAGCCACGCAGCTGCGTCAACCCAACCCTTGGCGTCGGCTAACACGTTCTCCCTCCCGACACGCCTCACTAATTCGGGCTCAGCGCTGCACGCTCGCTCTTCTTCGTAGCTCCACAGACTTCTACCACCCCGGCCCTGACTTGATGCTCCAGATGTGAGGTGAGAGCCAGGCTCCATATTATTCCCTGCCTGGTTCTGCTCTGCTTATTCACGGGGTCTGTCAAGCTGAGAAAAAGCATGTGTATTTCTGTAACTCCACACACTCATTTTCTGAAACAAACACCCAAGGAACCTTGGGGGCCAAGTTCCTTTCTGCCCTGCAAAACAGCAGGCAGCCTGCTGATCACTGGAAAATCTCCCTGGAGTGGTGCTGGAAACCTCGCTTTCTGTGCATTTATTTTAGAATTACAGCTTCTCTTTTAATTAAAAGGGCTTTCAGCTGTGACCTGTGCGGGAAAGGTGAGGTGGTTAGCCTAAGGCAGAGAGTCCTCACTGCTCGCCGCTATGCAAAAATGGACCATTTACCGAAACAGCTAGAAAAGGAAAGTTCTGCATTGACTTTAAGAGCGCTAACAGCCCACCAGATGTGCACACAGAGAAAAAAAGCAAATGACCCAAAACATACCTAACCCCTCGTCCCTCTGTGCTATCAGAAGTGCTGAAGAGCAAGAAAGCTACTTAAAAAACACAATAAGGAAGGAAGAATTGGATGGCTGTAGCTGGCGGAGCTGACGCCGGAGGCAGGTAAGGGCGTAACCCCGCTGCCCGCAGCCCCTCACCCTGCGAGCAGCACCCAGCGAGCACGGGACGGGGTCTCAGCTAACACACGTCCCCGGTGCATCGCTGGGGTCAGGGGAAGAGCAGCTGAGGATTCGGTTCTTTGTGCTTTGTGTTCTCTGGGATTCAAGGACTTAGGACTTAAAAGGGGAAAAATACCAGCTCTCCCTCTCTTTGCCCAGTGCGCAGTTCTTGCAGACCAAGTGCTGCAAAGAGGCTGGGATAAAGGTCAGCGCTCCTGGGAAATGCGGTGGGAAAGCTTCAATAAGCTGCTCTGAACTTCCTGGGGGTTCATATGAAAGCCTTCTAAAGTAAACCACACACAATTCAGTCCACTGGCGCGCAGGATGAAAGGCTGAAACTGCCCTGTTGGGGGCTGAAAAGCGAATTTGGACATTTGAGCTTCGATGCCTAGAACACAGACCCACTCCTTCAGCCTGCAGGGTCCTCCCAGCATACATGGTCTTCAGAAGGGAGACCACGTTCAAGGTCACTGAAGAACACCCATCGGGATCATTCTGCAGATGCCGTCATTGCCACGCTAAGGAGACTAGATTGGGACACAATCTGGGACACTAAGAGCCTCCAGAGCTGCAAGGGTCTTTTACCAGGGACTGTTTTTATTTGCCAATGCTAAATCAATGGAAGCTGAACATTGCTGAAGAAATAAAGCAGACAAGAACGAGCACCACCATCACCCTGGAGTGCTTCCTTCTGAAAGCGCAGCTCCCGCTGGCATCAGCGGCAGGACTGACAGCTAGAGACTGTCCTCACCCGTAGCACGAGATTCAAACACACCACCTCAAAAGATGCACCTTGGTTTTGAACTGTTCAAAATGTTTGCTTTGACTAGGCTGAAACATGTTCAACATCAACTCATGGAGAACAAGCTTCCGCCTCCAGCGACGCTTTCGTTTCCAGAGAAACTTTCACCCCAATTACAAAACAATGATTCAAGAGGAGGCCAAGAACAGAGAGCTGAAGCCGTTTCTCTCCCCAGAAATGCCCATCCGGGTGCTCTCAGGGTGACCCCAAAGCCATACCTTCACACCTGGGCAATGGGTGGTCCCAGTTCCTGTTGGTGCCGTGCTGGCAGGTCAGGACGGGGTGGCCGATCAGCTGGTAGCCAGGCAGGCACTCAAAGGAGATGGACTGGCCAACGTTGTAACCAGCTCCTCTTACAACACCATTAGCAAAAGGTTCAGGGTCAGGGCATTCCTGCAGCTCGTAGGCTGAAAAAAAGATAAAAAAATAAGGAGGAATGTTTCATAGTTCATATTTTCTCATAAAAGCAGGAACAGTACACTGTCCGTGCCGCTTGGCTACTTCCTCCTCATACAATGACTTAATTGAAGGAGGTAAACTTTAATGAAGCCTGCACACGTCTGCATAGAGCAGAGGGAAAGTCCCGCTTTCAGCTGTGAGCCCCGGGGTCTGCCCCGCTCCGCCGGAGCTGGGATTCACAGACTCACCCCGCACTTCACTTCCAATTGGGAAATCTGCCTTGTTTTTTGACAAAACGTGGACAACGCTGATGACGAATGCAAGTCAATTGGTTAACAAGTTCCACCTGGCATTATAAATTATTGGTCAGCCTTGCTAGAGCTAATTTGCATAGCAATTTCCATGAGATTACCCAGAGTGCCTCAGAGAGCACATTCCTTCCTAAATTGTGCAGTAGCGCATGAATTATATGGTGCATGAACAGGACAGCCAAGACAAAATTAATGTTTTCAATTAAGTATGAGTAGCGCCTTTTATTGCTATTTCTGGGAGTCAGCCCTTTGTCAGTCCTTGGCTGTATCACATGGCTGGAGACACACGCTCCATCCCTCCCACTCCTCACATCTCTCTCCCAGGCAGTAG
Organism: Fratercula arctica; assembly: GCA_947846985.1. Lineage (NCBI taxonomy): Eukaryota > Metazoa > Chordata > Aves > Charadriiformes > Alcidae > Fratercula > Fratercula arctica. The sequence goes on from CANTUZ010000018.1 coordinate 4,363,127, forward strand.
CTGGACCGCTCGGCTCCCAGCTGCTGCGTACAAACCCCGTCACAATTGTATTCCATCTGAATTAAACGACCTGCCCTGGGCATCCTTTGCCCCTTCCTATTCCCATATGCCAAGGACAGGTGGACAGAGAAGACCAAAAGGTTTTGCAAAAGCACTCATCAAGGTGCAGCTGTGGGTTGAGCAGAGCTAGAAGTTCATGGTCTCTTCCAACAGGGCAAAGGCAGCCCCAGCCCAGCACCCAAAAAGAGCAGCATGACCACTAAGAGCAGGAGCATTTCCAGAGACGGGGATGGCTGCTGCTCAGAGGACATCACATCCCCAGCTGGGGAGCTGCCGGAGGACTCAAGCTGGGCAAGACGGTAGGCACCTCCATTCCCTCGTCATCTTTGTGCCCCAGCACAAGGCCAGGCTGCAGCTGAGGATGCGTTTGGACTTCAGCTGAGAATGAAAAGTAGCTGCAAAATTCCAGAGCATGTCCTCATGGCTGCTGAGGACTCTTCTCTGCGCGTCAAAGTCAACAGAGCCAAGATCTAAGTGAATCCGGCTGGAATTAATTCTAAGGCATTTCACTGTCACAGAGCACTCTACGAACATTTATTTGCCATAGGTGTAAGTCCGGGTGAACAGATCCCAGTTATTAGGATTAAGCATTGCCTTCATGTATCACCTTTCCACTCATTTGGATTAAGTCCTCATGAAATTAATCCAACAGAAAAGCAACAACCGTGCCATCTACCCTCCCTTCTCCGCCCTCACCATTAGCACCCGGGGACAGGGGGGACAGGACTGTCCCACTGCCGCTCGCTCAGTGGCCTCCTTACCTTGGTATTCCAGCTTGAAGCCTGGCTTGTTCTGCGAGTGGTCGCTGTGGAAGTACACGGTGGTTTCATGGGATGTTGACAGGAGGGAGCCCGGGATTTCGGTGCCGCTGAACCGCCCGATGACGTTACTGGTGTCGTACGGCCCATTGCGGATTTCCACGAAGTCATGGTTTGGCTCAGTGGAGAAGTTCAGGAACTGGACGTGAGCACCTGGAGAGAAGGAATGTCCCTAAAGCTATGCCCAAGCCTTAGCACATCAGCACCGCTCTCCCAGTGATGCCTGGTGTGGCCCGGTCAATCAGCAGGAGTACATTTACTGTGATGGAGGCAGAGGGTGCCCGTAGGTATCTAGTTTCAGACAAGCTCAGGCTATCAGCGCCCATATTTTCATGCTGCTGGAATTCCTGTGCACTCCCCTCTCCTCCGCCTGGCACCACAGACATCAGGAAAGCAAACCCAGAGCTCCCCTCACCCGCCTGAGCACAGCCAGCGCAGCCGGCAGGACAGGCAGCCGGCAGGAGCTCATGGCAGCCACACTGAGGGGGAGGACAGTTAATTCAGGAAACCCGGAGAGTCAGCGCTTTCTCCAGGCAGGAGATACTTCCCCCTCCGGGCGATCGGGTGCCTGCTGGCCTGGCCCGGGGAAGAGCTGGGCTGGAGGCGGGCAAATCCCTCCCTTCGTACGGGCTGGCGAGATCCTAATTTTGAATGTGCTGATGCCTGCATGAACTCTAGCCGAGGCAGGACAAAATCCAACACAAGCTTTGGTTGCCCGTTACACTCACAAAGGGTGATGCAACTGGGATGTTTTAAGGCTATTACAGATGCGAGTAGTTCAGATGGGGAAGTACAGACGCGCTCTAAGGGAGGATGTTACAGCTCATTCACAGGCGTGCCCACAAACTCCTGTCAGCCTGATACACTCCATGGTGACCCATAATCACCTTTTGAAAAAGTATTTATCACTTCATAGCACCATATAAATGCATCTTTAATGGAAAGTGTTATCAGGAGGTCAAACAACAGAGTTTCTGTAACTCATCCTGGCAAGTGATGCATCCAGCACTGCCTGAACAGGGACGGTATCTTCCTATCCTCTCTTTTGTGATAGCATCAAACCAAACCAGCCATCTCACCAAAGCCCACTGGCAGCAGTATCCTCCACGTGCAGTCCAGGTTGCTTGGATAATTCCCTGGGAACCCGGGGCTCAGGAGGACTCCTTCCATCTCTTCTGCTGTTCCTCCACACTGGGCTGCAAAATCAAGAGTGTCAATGGTCAGGGTGGCTTATGGGTCTCTCCGGATGATGGCGATGGCCAACCAGCTGTGTGGGAAATAACGAAATTAAAAACAAAGAAGAGAAGAAGGAAAGCCTGCTATGGAACTAGCACAAAGTTTGCCAGGCACTGCATGGCCACGTTACTAATGCATGTGCCTTTCTCCTGCCCTCTGGAGATAAAAGCCTGGGCCCAGAGATGCAGTTTTGGCAATCACAGTGGGGGAGACAGATCTGAGTTGCGAGAGGAGAGACGGACGCTCTGTTCCGTCCATGGACATTGTAACAGCGCACATCACGCATGCAGAACTTGTTTGAATTTTTAACCACCCAAAAAAAAAAAAAAATCACTGTGAAGAAACAGACTGATCACATTTTGACTCCAGTTACCACTGTTTCTTTTTCTGGTTAACTGATCTACCTGGACTGCTACACTTGTCAATCTCCGGGCAATTACTGATAAATATAGAACAGAGTGTTTGCACGCTGAGTGAAGCAAATTCCCTACCAAGAAGCGATTCACAGATGACAGCACAAAATACGTTTACAAAAGACAGCACATGAAATTTAAAGACAGGTAGCATCTTCTCATGCTTATCTGGGTGACCTCTACCTTGTTACAGTAATACCACCCGGCCGCACACCCAGGTGTACTCCTAACACGTTCTGACAGTGAAGGTACAGATCCCCTTTGTCCTACAGCTCATTACGTGCGCACTTGCTACTAACAAGGTTTCTCCCAGAAGATTTCTCTTTCTTTCTTAATGGCTCTTTAATAGAAATACTTCTAAATTATTTAGAAGTCAAGCATCTGGGTGAAGTGGATCAAAAGAAAATCAGCACGCTTTGCCAGGGAAGCAAGCTGTTCTCTGAGCAGGGCAACGACCAGCGCCTGGGCTCCGTGTGGCCGGGGTGCTCTGGACAGGGTTTAGACATGTCAGTGCGTGATGAGCACAGCGCAACGAGCCGCGGGACTGTCACCATGGGGTGCTGCGGCGGCCCCACAAAAGACAAAGGTCACTCGTGACGATCTGCACTTGGCTGCAGAGACGCGTTGACGCCTCTCTCGAGTTGGATGACCTTTATCAGTCAAGTGTGATGCGAGCTGAGGAACACGAACAGACAGGCCATGGGGGCTTGTACCACTGCACTTGGTCGTGACTGTCCAAAACCAGACAACCTGCATTAAATTGCATGGTGTTCACACTGGGACGGTGCCTGGCCCGCACAGCCCAACCAGGCACAATCCTACCCAACCGGGTGATCGATGCTGATGAAAAGAAGGAAACTCGAAACTTGTAGTTTCTCATCTAGTCATCAGCCAGATGATAATACTGGGATCCTCCTCCAGGCTGGGATCCCCCAACTCTAACGCTGAGCTGAAGGGCTTCTGATTTCTCCCAGAGCAGCTCCCATGGGTACGCGTCCTTTAGCTCAGTCATTCTGCTGTAAATGTCTCTGCATTTATTCCTGGCCTGCAGATCTTCGGATAAAAGAACTGTTAGCTCTTATAATTACTTTAAAGCAAAACGATGTAAGCTAGAACAGCAGGAGCCTGAAATAACTGTTAACTAAAGCTATTAAATGCATAAATGTCTCTCTCAAAGCTGTAAAATGTGCAATATGAATATTAAACATCTAGATTTGCTAAAAGCAAAGTATCGAAAATAATTCAAGAACTCCAGCAAATTCCCTTCACCTCTGTGCCTCTTCTCCGAGGGCTCACTTCTTTCAGGGTGGCAATCGACTGCCCAGTTCTTTTCTCCGGTGGCCTGAAACACTGGGCAGGCTCAGCCCAGCTGCCTTTCACGCACTCCAGACAGAGCGTTCTGGGCAGCCCACAGGGACTTTTTTGTTGACATTTCCCCCGCGACAAATGAAGATTCTTCCATACTCTATCTCACTTCCAACAAACCTGCATTTCTCCAACTCATACCTTTTCCTTTTCTTTAGAAAAGCGTTACAAATATCTGCTAGGTACGAAGGAACAAGAGTCCTACCGATGCAAAGCGGCGGTGGGTAATTCCAGCGGCGGACGGTGCCGGGCATGCAGGAGATGTGAGAGTGGCCCTGGAGGAGGGGAGAACAAGACAGAGGGTTTGGAGGGTCTCCCTGTATCCCAGGCGTTCATTCTCATCCTTTTTGTTGGAAAATGCTCGGTACCTGAAGCGCGTAGCCCGGCTCGCACTGGAAGGAGACGACGTCGTTCACTAAATAGCGCTCGCCGATCTTCAGCCCGTTCCCGGGCACGGGGGGCTCCGGGCAGCTGGACAAACCGACGGCTGCGAAGGCAAGAGTGAGATGAGAGCTCAGGGAGCGGGGACGGGGTCTGCGCTGGAGGCAACAGGAAGGAAAACGCTCTCCTTCATTTTACCCCAGGCCCCTGCTTAGCAACAACCTCCACCACAGGCACTGGGGGGAAGTCCCACAGCCTTTGCATTCCCCACAAAGACACCCCCAGCCACGCCACATTCCCCTGTGTTACAGGGCATGTCCAGGATCCAGAGGTATTCACGTCTACTGCCTTCACTGCACCTGGAACACACTTTTTTTGATGTACAAAGGTATCACAAATCACTTTGTGATTCGTGGCCCAAACTGTTTTTGACTGAACCCTAATGACTTGATGGAAGAGCTGCAGCTGCCACAGCGTGTCCACTGCGAAGCAAAAACTGGCTCATTCTCAAGGGTTCACAAACCAAACCACCCGCCCCGACCCCTCCCCATCCATATCCCTGTTCCCGTTACGTGTTTGCTCCTTCACCAGCCAGGCAGCACCTATAGAGACCGGAGAGGATGCAAGAGGGAACCATTTGCTGTCCCTCGCTGGCAATATCGAGGGCGTGCGGTATGCACTGTACGCGATTTGTCCCTTTCTGGGCAGGAGCAGCATGGTTTCATCCCCCGATAACCCATTCTTCCTGCTTTCAACTCAAGATTGACTCTACATGAGGTACACGCAGCAGTAAGCGCGGCTGGTCCTGTAGAACAGCCTACGACAATTCACTCAATCCCACTTCCATCTGAGATACATTTACAGCTGGGAATATCCTGCTGCAAACCCAATTAACAAGCCCCGGAGTCACGTGGGGGGCGATGCGCCCTCCTTTACGCACAAGCCCCCCCTCTTCCTCCTGCAACGCCGGAGGAGATAACGCGGGGGTCGGCGTCTGCACCCACCGCGGCTCCGCCGCCTGCCAGCACCTCCCTCGCTCTCGGCGCTGGCAGCTGCCGCTCAAAGATAACCTTCTGCATCGCTGCAAGGGCTAACGCTCGGCTTAAACCCCCCAGTCTGCAGGCTGAGCTGAAAGCTGACGAGGAAAAAAAAAAAGGAAGGAGAGAGGAGATGCTGACTCTCCTCCTGAAACCCGACTCGCGCTGCCCAGCAAGAACATACGTAGTCGCTCCCCGCACACGGCTGTATCGCTTGACCTTCAGAGAGACGAGAGAGAAAATAGCTTTAAATAACTTCCCATTCAGATCAGTGGGCACAGTTTCACTCCGTCCTGAATTGTTCTTGCTCCGCTTTGGGCTTTCGAGCATGTAGAGATAAGAGCTTTGCTTGAGGAACCCAGTGAGGGAGAAAGGGGAGGAAACAATCTCTGGTGTTTTAGCTCATCTCTCAAAACCTCCTTGCAGCACCTCTAACCAAAGACAAAACCCGGGGCTCGGAGCCATGAGATTCCAATTGTACGAACAGAGCAAAAAATGTATTATTTCCGTCTGCCCTGAAAATCAACACCTATTAATTGTCTCAGCAAAGAAACCAAAGAAACCCGATAATCCCAAGCCTCATGAAAAACCTGAACATGATTATTGCAACGGGTGATACGATCCTCAAAGAACTGCTTGATTGAAACAGAAATGGAGAAGAAACAGAGTTGCAGCAAGAGAATTTCTAAAACAGCACCCATTTCTGCAGCTCCCAGCGGGCAATCTGGGGCACGTCTTCTCTCCCCAGTCCCATTGGTTGCTGTAACCTTGTTGGATCCATCAATATGCCATGTTTTAATCTGCAAATCCAGTAAAATCTGGAAATCTTAGCACTCGTCGGCCCTCTAAAAGCACACGGCCTGCAACCAAACAGCTGTGCCATTTCTGTGGACGCTTTACAAAATGAAACACACTTTCAAATCTATTTGCTGCCTTGGAAAAAAACAAAACGGAACGTTGGTTGGCTTCAGAGACAAACACAAGATTTGCCATCAGAGCCAATTGTCAGACATGGTGTCCAGCAAGAAACAATTCCGTTTGCATTGCCGCGGGGAAGGTTGCGTGAGCGGAGACAGCGGCCCCAGCGCGTCTCTCATCAGCTCACCGCCGCCGCTGCCAGCGCGGGAGCAGGGCCAGACCGTCACCACGCATTAACGCGTCCCCCGAGAGCCACACAGAGACCAGACTGGCTCCTGGCCCTGTCGCACCCGTATCTTTAGCACACTGCAAACGCAGAAGCCCGCTTGCTTCCCTCCCTGCTAGCGAAACGTTCCCTTTAGATGCGCTGAACGGAGCTGGGAGCCGCCGTTCCGCACCTGCACCTCGCCTGTAAGGCTGCCTGTGCTGCTGCGGGACTGCACGTGAATAATTCAAGCCCTCGGTACAGTTCCACCGGCGAGATAACAGCCACCATCCCCGTGACCCTCCAGCCTGGCTGGAGCACACCTCTCCTCAATGGACATCTGCTCCAATGGCAGGAATCAAAACACAGGCGTGGGGCAGAACAAAGTTTTGGCATCCTCACTCAAAACTGAAAGCCCGTGCCCAAGAGACGCCTTCCCCTGCCACGTCTTCCAGTTTTGTGCAGGTTCGGTCTCTTAGAATCATAGAATTGGCTGGGCTGGAAGGGACCTTTCAGAGCAGCTAGTCCAACCATCAGCCCAGCTCTGACAAGATCCGTATCTTTGAGCACCGTCTCTGCCTGGCTTTTAAATACCTCCGGGGATGGTGCCTCAACCACTTCCCTGGGCAGCCTGTTCCAATGCTTAATAACATGTTTCAGTGTAAAAATTTGCCCTAACATCCAGTCTAAACCTCCCCGGCACAACTTGAGGCTGTTTCCTCTTGTCCTGTCACCTGTTCCTTGGGAGAAGAGACCGACCCCCCCCGGCTACACCCTCCTCTCAGGCAGTTGTAGAGGGCGATGAGAACCCCTGAGCATTTCTTTTTTAAAATATAGTCTCTGTATATCATCATATATAATGATGTTCCCAGGGCTGTACACCCAAAACCTGAGTGCAGCCTTGCATGAGACCCGCTGGAAGCAAAGTGCTGCCATTCCGCTGGGGTGCTGGAATAATCCCTAACGGATGGACCCACTAAGCCCCCCAACACAACAGAGGCGGGGAAAGGGGCGGGTGCCCGCACTCCAGGCACTGCTTCCTCTGGAACATCATCTCAAAGCTTCCCATTTCGCTCATGCCAACGTGCCTCCCCGAGCTGGAGACTGCAAGAGGAGGGTGGCCATGCATTCAGTAACAACCCCGAGGGAAATGACGCTGTGCAGTGTCTGGACACAGCCCCTCCAAACCCGAAGCAGAGACACACCACGCCAGCAGGACAGGTGAGCAGGAGCCAGCCGCGTCCCCCGGCACCAAAGGCGGGTGACGGCGCCCTGGGCTGTAGGCACAGGAGCACAGCCAGCAGACGGAGAGGCGATTACCCCCGTCTACTCAACACCCACTAGACACCACCTAAAACATCATACGCAGTTTTGCGCCCTACGGCATAAGAAAAAAAATTGGTGGAGTGAGTTGGGCAGAGGAGCAGCAGGACGGGCAGGGGCTGCAGCACTCCTACGTGATGAAAGGCTGCCCAGAGCGTTTGTGTGGTCTCCATCCTTGGAGTTTTTCAAGCACAGACTGCATAAATGTAGGTAAAGTGAGTAATCTAAGTTTTATCTCCTCTCTGACCCTGCTTTCAGCAGGAGGTTTGATCAGGTAACCTCTGAGGTCCCTTCCAGTTGGAATTACCCTATGAAGATCTGTCTAGCCCTGCGTGCTCTTTCCAGTGACGACCCATACTGAGTGCCCAGGAAAGACTGCAGGGAGCAGGCAGTCCCTCCCAGCCCCTGGCCAGCATCATTTGAGGCCCTTCCTGAGCCAGGATTACAGTGCTGTGTTGAACAGGCCAACTCTCCATGAATTTTTAATACTTTGGCCTCCAGAACTCCTCCTGCACTACAGCACAGAAACCAAACAGGTGCTACAAAGCGCATCAGCAGCAAGAGGAGGGTCACCCTGTGACCCCCATCTCCTCTGCTGCATCTATTCTCCATTTAATGCTGACTCCCGCCCCGCAGCCTGAGAGCGGGGAACACGCACGCAAGGCCCTTCAAGCTCACTGCCCCTTCCCCACCCAGCAGCTCCCACTTCTAGAAGGCAGCGGCTCCGTAACCACTTCCCCATCGCTCAGAAGAACTGCAAGATCAAGGCTGAATTGCTCTTACTTTTGTATTCCAGGTGAAACCCGGCAGCAGAGACGCTGATATCCGAATAGAAATGCAGATAGAGCTGGTTTGAAGTGCTGTTCAGCAGCGCAGGCACTGTAGTTCCTGGGAAAACAAGAGGTGCACAAAGATACTGAAGAGGATCCTTTTTTCCTCCTCCGTGTCCTCAGAGACTTGCTGCAGAAGAGGCTGAGAACAGAAAGTCCTTTAACTTAACAAGCTCTGTTGGTTTTGATCAGGTTCTAATGAGGCCAATTGAGAAATACCCAAGACCTCTCCGCAATGGCCTTTTCAGTCTACTGATGAATTTCATCATGTGAAGTTCTACCACTTACAGACCAGGCAGACTGGAAGGACGGAGAAGGGAATCGGTGATGAGAAATGGCGTGGGTGGAGCGCGGGTCCCCGTGGGGTCCGGATCCCTTCTCCCGCTGCGCTCCCTGCAAGCTGCTGCAGCGGCAGACGCGGGCAGCTCCATCCCAGGCGCAGCGCTGGGAGCAGGGTTTGCCGGTCTTTACGCATGACCCTTCTCCTTTCCAACCTCAGAGCACTTTGAACATGTTGGTTCACTAAATAAGCAAGAATCGGGGCTGTCGGTTTGAGTGGCTCTGATATTTGAAAGCTTTACAATGCTCTTGGGCCCTGGCTGCTCCCAGCTCTGCAAAAAGCCACGGTCCCTAGTGCCGAGCAAAAGAAAGATTGTTTTTGTTCATCCATTTTGGTGGAAATCGGCCAGGTTCGGTTAACCTGTCCAGCGCTGGGTCTGAGTTAACCCCACGCAACCCAGCGGCGCTGCGGGAGCCCCCACCGCCAGGCTGTGGAAGTGCTCATTTATGCAAAAACCCCAAACCTAACCCACTGGGGGTTTGTGGTTAAGTCTCTCCATCAACATTTTCTGCAGGAAGACTGTAGTCAAATTCCCAGTTCAGCAAAGCCTATGATTCCCTTTAAGCACACGCTTAAATCTATACCAAGTTTTTGAAGCGCTTAAGCATATGCTTAATTTTTTGTACATGCTGAAGTCCAGCTGACGTGAACAGGGATTAAGCACGCGCTGATGGGCTGCACTGAACAGGATGCTGAACACGTACCAGAGAAACTTCCCAGCATGGTGGCTGTGTTATCTCCTCCATCGAACACTTCCAGGGAATCCCAGTTCTGCTCAGTAACAAAACTGATCACCTGGATCTGAAGAGACAAAAGAAAAAAGTAAGAGTACAACTCCTGCAATCCCGCTAATATACCAAAATAATATCAATGAAAGGGCTGTTAATGAGGTCAGGAACGCGCTCCAGGGCTTTAAGTCAGCACTGCTATTCATCTGTGCTAATGCACTGGCAATAATTGGAGACCTATTGCCTTTGACTACCACCATTTGGGTTGTACTGCTATTTTCCAGCAAACTCCACGCTCCAAACTCCCGTAGCAGGGATGCTGACCGCTGCTGCTGCAAAGGGAGAGCTCCTGTAATTTCACAGCTAATTTACAGCAGCTGAGAACCTGAGCCTTTTTTTTTGGACAAAGATTTTGAGAAATCCCTAAAGACTTTTGCAACACTTTCATACAAAAGCAACCACTAGCAGGCCAAGACCTAAAATAAAACCAAAGAAACCTGCATTAAAACACACGATTTTTTAATCCAGTGAAGTTTCTGCAACTGCCTTGTTTCTCAGCTTTTAGTCAAATCATGCAAGTTGCATTTTCAAATTTCCCACCTTTCTCTGCCGTGGCGCGTAAGGTCTGGAGGCTTAATGGAGCCACTCGACTCCATTAGTTAGAACATCAACACAATCCTCAAATGAGTAGTCTTGAGATCTGATAAATCTGCGTTTACACTGAAAAGCAGCTCTTATACTCCAGCAAAGATCTACATGTAATTGCACAGATTTGTTTTCCTTGATTACCGTTAAAATGGATTGTGCCTTTATTCCTAAATACTGGCAGTCCAAAGCGTTCACTGTCCCGTTAGCAAAAAATAAGCTGTGCTGGAGATCAAGCTTGGTGAACTGCCTGGGAGAGGCAGGCAGCAAACCTGAGCGAAAGCCAGCACTATTTCGAAAAAAACAGCTTTCATTTCTAAGCTCTAGATGAAATTTTCAAACACTGGGTACCTCAAATTAAACTTCTAGGCCAACAACCCACAAAAGGACCCTTAGAGACAAATCAGGAGAGTAAATGACTTGTAGAACGTGGCCCCAAGCAAGAGGGACCACTTCTTGGCACGGGGCAGAAGCGGCAGCTGTTGGGCAGCGCTGCCGCAGGGTTTGGGGAGATCACCGGAACTTTGGTAATTCCCTTTACTTCCAGCTGCCCACATCTGCTTACTGCAAAGTCCTAACTCTTTGAGGTCTCTTTGGACAGAGGTTTCCTGCTAAGCCCAATGCTTCTGGTCCATCGTCCTCTGGAACTCAACAGAATTCCTCCCTGAAGCACAGAGCCCAGCAGGACACGTTACCCGGAGCGAACACCGTGAAGAGACGTCAATGCCCTGCGAATCTTGACTACACACAGACACACACACGCACACAGACACACGCACACAGACACACACACACAGACACACACACGCACACAGACACACACACAGACACACTCACTCTTCCCTCTGGCAACTCTCCGAACCCCCCCTCCCTGTTTTCCTGCAGTGTTCTTCTCCTGTATGTACCCATCCGCTCCAAACATCTCGCTTGCCTTTGCCCTGCTGAACATAAAACACGTGCACTCTTAAAAAAATAATAAAAAAATCAAATCCCATTATTTCTACGATTTTAACCTTTTTCCTCTTTGAATTATTCTGAATAAAGCAGGCTATAAAGTTCCTGCGAAGTTGTTTACTTTTTTTTTCCAACAAATAAGTGGAGCTCCTCTAGCAGAAATTGCAGTGACCCCTGCAGAGCCATTGCTGATCACACTGACCGAGTCAATACCTTCCAGCCCGCATAATTACACCCCTATTGTGATTTACATTATTGAAAGAGAACGTGGCTTGAGAACGTGCATTTTGTTTGCTCTTACATTTTCTAAATTATTTATTCTCCTCCCCCCCCCCAACTTAACGGAATAAACATTTTTAAGGTCCTAATTCTAGTCTGACATGTGGATTCACAAGGGATCTGCATCTATTTACTGCCATGTATATAAATTAATTCACTCAGGAAGGTTTGCCACAGGAATGAATAATTCATGGCAGCAGTGCTAGCTCGTACACCGATTACATAAAAATCCTGCTAGTGACTCGCCGCTACCAAGAAAGCTTTAATTTCACCTCCTCCTCTGATTTACAGTTGTTTAACCTTTAATTGTTTTACAAAATGAGGGTAAACTGATGCTTAAATTAGTATCTAATAACGGCGAACACCTCGCACGCACAAGCGGGTGGCGGGGCAGCGGGGCAGGTCACGCAGCGGCTGCAGGGGAGCGCGGTGGGTCCCACTCCGTGCCCATCACCCTGCCTCTGGGCTGCCCCATAGCCGGCGGCCCCCGCACAGCGCTTCACGGGGGCTGTTCTACTCCCTGGGGGGCAACACCTTTCACCAGGCCTTTTCCCTCCCCCTGGACGACCCACAGTGGAAGCCCCAGCGTCACAAGCCGATGGGACCTGGTTTGATGCCGAGGGAAGGTGCCGTCCCGCCCCCAGCCCGGGGCAGGTCCCTGGGCACCCCCAGGGCACCGCGTCCCCCGCACAGCCCGGCACGGCTGGAAGCGGGGACCCCTGCACCGCTGCACCTCCGCACGGGCCCTCCCTGAGCGCCAGAGGAAGGACCTGCTGAAGGTCTTTCCTTCTGAAGGAAGGACCACGGTCCTGCCCTTCACCAAAACCTTCCCACTCCGGAGCCAGAACTGAACTTAGGGCTCCGGCAGCGGTAAAGCTCAGCCACGGGATACACTTTTTGTTTGCACGCATTTATGTTAGACTCAAAAATATCTGTTTGCCTTGCAAGAGACCACATACAGCATGATGGGTAAAAAAACCCCAAACAAACAAAAAAAACCCTTTAAAACACTTTGGCGTTACATTTTCCAGTTTTACATGACAGCTGAATTTCCACAACCAAAGAGGTGAGAAAAAATGACTTAGGAATAAAGGCACGCTTCTAACCGCACGCGGCGACACCCGCTTTCCTCTCGGCTTAGCGGAGACGTGCCAAACCAGCCCCGCGGGCCGGGAAGTTGCAGTGAGGGTTTGCATTCAGAACACGGCCGTGCAGAATACAGACACCTATTTACATCGCTTTAAAAATTAAGTGAATTATCACCTCCCGATCCCGGGAGTCCCGAGCAACTTGCAAACTGCCTCAACCCTTGAGACGCTTGGCTGAGCTACAGGGATGCTCCTGTCATTGGGGGGGGGCGTTGAGAAGGGCTAAAGTTTCAGATGAACAGGGAAGCATCGACAGTGAGCTCTCAGGCTTTTGAAAACATTATATTAAATGGCTTCAGAAATGAAGAGCGGAGTGGGGTTTGCTGGACTGGACACAGCAAAAACCTGGCAGAGGGCACAAAATATTACTCCAGGCTCGTGCTGCTTCGCTGTGACGCCCCCAGGGCTGCTCCCACCAGCTCTGCCACCCCAGACTTCGGGGCTGGGGTTGGGTTTGAGTTACGATGGTGGCACCAGGTAAGGATCCCCACCTGGGGGAGCAGAAGCGTAACCCAGCAAGGCAGGGAGGACGTTTCAATAAAGCTCTTGAGAGAGAAAGACAACTGCTGCGTGCCAACAGCCGGCAGCGCTGCGCAGAGGGAGGAACCCACCGACAAGGCTATTAGCAAATACACGATAGGGAAATAAAAGCACTTAATGAACAAAACCCTTGCAGACAAAGTGGTGCAAAGACGAAGAAGAAAGAAACCCTCTGACAATGAGGCCTGTGGAATGAAGGAACACGTTAAAGAATCCATCTCCTGGGTGTCAACCGATGTCAGCGCGGCGCACGGCGAGACGCTTTCTGCGCAGATGAGGCAGGCACATGCTGAACAGGAACTTTATCTTAAGGTTCGGTCTCTGATGTTGGGCTGAATTCTCAACATTGTCTAGCCTGCAGGACTATTTCTGCAGAGGAATGATAAGGACCACAAAAAGACCTGAAGAGAGAGCTCATTTACCTGGAGACAATGAACAGCAAAGCTGTAATTGTATGATCACACTGCTGCAACTCTGCTGGCATAACAAATCCACGCAGGCACTCCGAGCAAGCAACTCTTCCTCCGCGTAGCTTACATTGCTTTCAAACGTTGCATAATTAAGCAGTATAAAGATATACGCCCAAAATACCACAGTTATTTTGTTACACCAGAACAGCCACGTGGCTCCAGTGGATTTCCCATGGAGAGTGCCTCCAGGAGGCAAAAAAATCCTTTGAAATATTACCCACTTCTGGCAGTCATAGTGTAAACGAGTCTCTGATTCCAGAGTATTACACGTTCAACTGATCTCTCTGCTGCGAGGAGCAGCAACTTCATAACCCGTGGCCTCTCTCAGTGCAGCGGATAGGGCGCGCTCCCCTCTCCAGCCCTCGCGGCAGCGCAGACACGGTACCTGTATCCCTGCTCCTTCGGGGACCGTTATCTTCCAGACGCAGTTGAGGCTGTTCAGGTACGGCTCTGGGAAGCCGGGCGACAGGATGGTTCCTTTGCGCTCAGTCAAATTTCCACCGCACGGCACTGAAATAAGCAAAGGAACACTTGAAGATGGAAGGACTTGGCTTTATGCTAAAACATTCACTTTAAAACACCTGTCCATGGACAAAAAAGCAAGCACAACTGGCTCATGATTCAAGGACGAGGTTTGTACGAATAATCCGCTTTTCAGTACATCTCTCATGCAACTTCTAAGACAAGCAGCGCACAAGCCCTTAGGCGTGGGGAACACGGGGTACATCAACCCACCAGCCTGGCAGTTGTCCTCCAAAGAAGGCGAAAGCAGCTTCAGTCGGATCTGATTCATACTAGATGCTGCCCCAGACCCCACAGCCGAGTACTGGATCAAAAGTTCCCTTCCCTGACATTGGGGGTTGAATGCCTTCTTCATAATCCGGCCTGGCTTTTGTACGTACGAGGTATGAAATGGGCATTTTTTTGTTTTGTTTTGTTGGTGTTTTGGTTTTTTGTTGTTGGCTGGCGGAGTGCTTTTTTTAACCATCCCAAAGGATGTAATTTATTTTTCTACCACGACCTGCCGAACCCGTTTCGTCTTTTCTTCCCCCAACCCCAGAGATACCTACCCACGCAGGTGGGTACCGAGACGTTCCACTGGGCCAGCGCCCCGGGCATGGTGAGGCACTGGATGCTGCGGGAGCCCTGGAGCGCGTAGCCAGCGCCGCACTCGAACCGCACCACTGCCCCCACCGCGAAGTCGCTGCCCAGCCGCCGGCCGTAGCGCGGCTCCGGCACCGAGCTGCACTGGGTGGCACTGGTCCGAGGGACCGCTTGCATTGCGGACAGGAGAAACCAGCAGGTTACCAAAAAAAAAAAAAAATATCCAAAAAAAAAAGAAAAAAGGAAAAAAAAAATGGTTAGAGCAAACATTTTGGAAATACGAGTGCTATAATAAGTGCCAAATTAAAGATCCACTAAAAGTAACACAGGAATCTGATTATACCTAAACCCCAAAGAGTGGCTGAATCCAAACACAACCAGCAGTAAAAAAAAAACAAACAAACAAAAAAAAATTTCATTCAAGCTTCTGTGAATTCAAGTGATACTTGAAATAAAAGCAGACCCGTGTGTGCTTTCTGTGATGAGACTGCCTTCAGAAAACTTATCATCCCATCAGAAAGGTCATTTCTAAGTAGGGAAACGAAGGCATCCAGCAGCGACTTTCCAAAAAGTTGGTTCGCCACATAATGTTAGAGCCTCAGCAGAAAAACCCTTTAGTGTTTCTCAGCTCCCTCAGCCTCATTACTGTAAAGGACAGCAATTTTAAACAATCTTCTCCAGGATGGGCAGGGTAAGTGACAGAAAAGGGGAGTTTAAGTTGCGATGTCGCATCACCACTGTTGAAATTGCCTGCATTCCTGTTCGATACTGCAAACAGCAGCCAAAGAAAGAAATGGAGAGTCTGGCAGGTAAGTGAGGGGAAAAATGAGACAAAGAAACGTCTATTGCTGAGGAAGAAATCAATTCATACTTTTCTCTGAGCTGCTTTACCATTTATTAGCGTTTAATGCCTGAGCTGCTGGGAAGGAAAAAATGTGAAGATGATGAGCACATTAGCTACGTTGTTTGATTTTAATTTGATTCAGAGAGATGGATGTCAAACCCACTGTCAAAGGCATCACGCGAGATGATCAGCGAGAAGCTGAAGCGTGTCAGTGGTTGGGAGGGGAACGGAGAGGCGCGTGTGTCCCGCCATGGGGGAGGCTTTGGGAGAGAGAACTCCTCCTTTGGGTAAAAAATGAGAGTAAACGCCATTAGATCATGGCCAGGCAGATCAAAACCAGGGCTGTCTGTTTCTTTTACTCTTGCTTTCCAGGCAGTAATTGCCGAAGAGCGTGCAGCTCATAATTAGCATGCAGGAGGGAGGAGGTAATCTTCACTGATTTCATCAAAACCTTTGCTTTGCTGAAATCTTGAAAGATGTCTATCAGAACTGCAGATGTTATACAATAATTAGGCAGAAATTCCAGAGAACGGATACTATAAAATCCAAACCATGCTTCACTTTGCCCCCAGAGAAGGCACGGGCTGCCCCTGCTGTCTGTCCCCACCTCGCAGGGATGCGCGTGGAAAAGCCTGAGCCACCAGAACGATAGAAAGCGCGTGGGCGAGAAAGCCCTTCTGTTTTCCCACTATTCTGTGCATCACTTTCTATTTACTACTTTAAAATCTCTAAGTGGGACTTGCCCAACGCGATGCAAGCTGTTACTGAAAGGATCAAGGGGCAAGAGTTTGACAGCAGGAGACCTAAGCCTCTGCCGCGCGGAGAGGAAGGATTTCACGGAGCTGCTAGACGAGTGTTCAGCTGCTTACACCCAGAAACGTGCTAAAACGCCAGTGGGAAAAATTCCTTGTGTATAAATCTCCAGAACTCGCTGTATACTCAGGGTGTGATTCAATGAGATACTTCTACTAATCCTGGGGCGCGCAAGGGCTGAGGCTGAGTGAAGATGGAAGGTCGGAATACGAAGTACCTCCAGGAGCCAGACAGCCCTGCAAGCCCCCTGCTACCCAAATAAACTTCATCTCTGGTATCTCCTGTTCAGATGCAAAGCGTGCAATGACCCACAGGCACCAAAAGCAGTTCAGGACACTTCAAGACATCACTATATTTTTGACCGTTATCTCGTGACCGACCCGAGGACACCTTCAGAACACAATTGCACTCACCTTGGTAGACGAAATGAAAACCTTTGGCTGTAGATTGACCCTTGGAACTAAATTTGAGGAGAATCTGGTTGGTGGTAGCTAACGGCAACGATTCACCTGGATGAGGAGAAAGGGAGAACGCGGGAGAGACCGAGGTGACAGCATTAGCAACACAAATGGGGTGCACCGAGCAAGATGTTAAACGGCCGGCTGTAGTTTTAGCTTGCTTTTCCCAGCAGCAAGAGGGAGACGTTCCCTACCTGTATGAGAGCCCGAGAGGGAGCTGAGGAGCCGGGAGTGCTGGTTGGGGCCATCGTGGACTTCGATGACGTCGTTGAGCGCGGTCTGGAAGAAGGCGAACTGCCCGAAGACCACTGCGAAGAGAGGGAGCCTGGTGGGGGCCGGCAGCGGGAGCAGCCATGCCGCCATCCCCGCACAGCCAGGGCTGCGGCCCCGGCATTTCAGCGGCTTTGATTTCAGGAGCTTGGCAGAGATAAAAAGGGCCTGACTGACAGCCCTGGAAGATGGGAGCCCTTTATTTATCCACAAAGTAGGCATAACAGAAGCAGCAACCAGCCTCCCCCGTGCTCACTTGCCAGTACGCTTTAACACTGATTCATAGGCCAAAAGGGATTCTTTTATGAATCATCCCATTTGCCTGCCTACATAATGCAAGGTATGTAATTTCACCAACCGATAATTATTATTTATTATTTGTATTGAACCTCTGTCATGAAGCAGGCTCCCGTTGGGTTAGGCATTGTGCAAAACCTGAACAAAATAACAATCCCTGTCCCAAAGAACTTAATTTCCAGATTGAACCTCTCTGCTCAGGGAGGACGACTGCCAGGGAGAGAGGACACTCGCTATTTTATTAACAGTCAGTCCTAAACCTGTCTACAGAGACTGCTAACGAGGGAGTCTGGCTCTCACTGCATACACTGGAAACACACTAGGAGCGGGCAGAGCTTATAAAAGGGAGAAAATAATGATGAGAGGATGATCAGAGCATTTTTTTAGCTAGAGCAAAGAGACTTTAGTTATTTATCTTTATTTTCCCAATTATAACAACAGGCTTTTTAATCCCAAATCTGTACTTAGAAGATTTTTCTCCTCCCCTTTGTCTCCTCTCACAGCTTTGCATTTTCAAGTTGCAAGTGCCGAGTTACAGATTCACGAGCTGAGAGGTCTCTCCCTGTGAAATTCACCATCCACCAGGCTACCACATTTGTTTCCTGCACATTCAGGTTTCCAGCACAGCTTTGATGCTGGGAACACTGAAGAAGCGACGACAGCACACCCCGACGCCTGCTGTACCCAGAACCGGCAAGTGAAGGCGACGGGCGACGCGCACCACCACTACTAATGGCTTTGCTGCCTGTTTTAATGAAGCTATTGAAAGGTAGCAGGTGGGGAAGAGAAACTAATTTAGCTGTCATCCTACCGTAGGCAAAAGTCAGGCTTGCAGGTCAAGACTGTCTAGCCCTCTAGTTCCTGTGTTTCTTAATATCAACATCAGCTACAGCAAAACCAGGTTAAGAGGCGTAGGAGAGCAGTGCAGTCTTTCATCCGTCAGATCCTGGAACTCGGCTGTACCCTGCCCGCACACAGGCAAAAGGGGCAATTCGAGTGAAAGGAGCTTATAACTGACATCCGAACACGGTATTCCTTATTTCACACCCTCCTATCCTAGGGAAGGAGATCACAAACAGCTGAAAGGACCACAGGGACTGACTAGATCAATACAACGCACTGAGCAGCACTATCAAATAACAGCATTTGGAGACCTTCACCTGCCAGAACTGTCAGTGCAAGCACTCCTCAAGAACTTTAAATTCCCTTCAAACAAGAAAATATGTTAACCAATACCAATATCCAGCTGGCTGCCTCAAAGGTTTCTCGAATGTCAGTCATTGTACTCAAGCTCTGACCAAAATGGACTGGGCTCTAAAAAGAACGACGGTCTCTTTAAACGGATCTGGTCTTTGTTTGGATCTAGCTTTAAAATTTAATTCACGTGTTATTTAAAAATAAAAATTAGTCATAAGTACCATAGTTGCACATCCACAGAACTACGCATTTATGGCTTCTCTGCGCAGACAGATTATTTAGCACCGCATTTAGCGTGTGTTTATGGTAAATACATTTTTGTACTCTCAGAGGCCCTCCGAGTCTGCTGCTAGCATTAATCACCGTGAATTATTTTTTGCTGATTTTTCAACTCTGTACGGCTGGATATAGTGCAGGAGCTGGAAGGGGAATCACAAGATGGTGGTTTTTGTTAAGTTTTTTTTTTTATCCCCTCATTTTTGATAGATTTTGAAATTCAGAAAATTCCCATCATCCTTCCTGACTACAACAAGGTATAAATAGCACCCAACAGTGCCACTTACTATTTTCCACCCTCCCTTATCACCATATATATATATATGAATATATATGAACTTAGTCTGCTTTGTTTGAAAGAAAAAACCTGAACAGGAGAGTGGCACAGACAGTAGGAGAGATTTTCAGAAACTGCCCCCCAATGGTACCATAGTCCTTGGGCACGACGATGAAGTACAAGCAGACTTGTCCACTGCTGTAGTTCTGGGGGTAGTTCGGAGAGAGGACGACGCCGTCCGAGCCCGTGTACTGCCCGCCACAGGGCGCTGCAAGAGAAAGTCAGGAAGAGCTCACCGAGTGCACCTTCCCAAAGCCTCGGACCATCAGCCTTTTTCCTGCTGTTCTGGGATTCCCGAGCCGGAACGCTGAGCAATTCCAGCTGCCCCCAGCCACCGCCGGTTCTCCGCTCTAGGCAGCGCAGCTCTCGCCGCAGGTTCTTATTGAGAAAAACAAGGCTGATCCTGGCCCGAGTTCCTGCCTGCTTCACATTTAATTATCAAGACCACCCCAAGGCCACGGGATGCCGTGTACCCTGGTGTAGCCTAAGGCGTGGTTTGCACCGTTCTCCACCCGACCTTAAAGCTCAGGGCCCGTCAGAAGGAGCTCCGACTCTTTCGGCAGCGGAGGAGCCTGGCTCCAGCAGGAACGGCGTCCTCCCCCAGCCACAGATTTCCCTCTCCCGGTCACCACAGACCGACGTCTTCACGCACTCCCCAGGTTAAGGAGGTCTGACTGCAAACCCATCATTTAAACCACTTTCTCATTAAGCCAGAAAACAAAAGAAAAAAAAAAAAAAACCCACCACAGAACCCTCAGAAAAAATTGCCTTCTGTTTTCTCAATAAACTCTGACCCTGCTCAGGAAAGCGCACCCTTAAGGGCTTTGATTAGCAGGGACCGGGTTAAGCAAGTGTTTAAGCGGCTCCTGAATCCGGCCCTGCACTCGGGACACAGGGTTTGTCTGTTGTGTCCAGTTTTCTGTCGCGCTCAAAAGAAGGTACAAGAAACCTCAACACAGCTCAGCTCTTCCTGACCTCCGGGTGTTAAAAAAATTGAAAAATTACGAAACACTGAGAAAAACCCCTCTCTGTCCCCCTGCAAGCAGCTCTGTGCAAAAGTAACATCATTCTTTTCATTAGGATAAGCTGCTGACTATTTGGCAACAGGCAGACCGTTCTCTGCTCACCTCTTCCCCTTGGGCCTCACCTGTACAGGTGGGTCGAGGTTTGTTCCACGTGGGTTTTCCATCCCCTCCCATTACGCACGTCAGCGTGGAGCCCCCGTCGATGTCGTACCCTCCGTCGCAGTAGTAGGTAACGGTAGACCCCAGCTTCAGATCCGTCCCCACTCGGGTGCCGTTCTTAATTGACCCCGGATCGAAGCACGACTCCCGGGGATTTTCTGCAAGAGAGAATTGCCAAGATCTTTACTGGTCTGACACAGATACTCTCCAGTTTGGGTCAATGGCATGGTTTTTGGTTTTTCTCATCTGGGAATCTCACTTAAGCGTATCACAAAGACTCGTACTATTTGCAGCGTTTAGACTTCAAGCATTCTCTCATGCTGCCGAACCTGGGGAATGATACGGGTCAGATTCTGGTCCTGACCATTCCCAGATGCTCAGCTCCAGCACAAGCCTACTGGAAGAAGGCAGGCTTCAGTTCACGCACACGTTTACTGGTACCCGATCCAACCAACGAGGCAAAGCTTTGGTTTAACTCTCTCCGCTCGCCTCCTGTCTTGCACAGAGGACAGGCTGCAAGGAGCTTTGCAAACCGGGGCGTATAAACACAGATGGAACATGAAACACATTTCAGATGTGGTACATCTGTCCCATTATCTCCCCGGCACCTATCATTGCCCTACCTAAGAGCTGTCTGCTCTCGCCACGGAAATACGCAGTGCCATGTGCGAGCTGGTTGACTCTCCAGATGTGCAGCATGGCTGCAATTATGACAAAATGATTACAAGCAGTTAGACAAAATGAAGACATTTTTCTCTCTGTTCACTATGCCCTGCAGAGTTAAAAACCCCATTTACATACGAAAACTCCAGTAAAGACTACAGAGCTGTCAGGACTTCGATATTTCTTTCCTTCTTCTTCTTCTGAGGGTTTTTTCTTTTTTTTTTTTTTTTCCCCTTCCTTTTTTTTTTCTGCATGAAATATAATTAGAGGCTTTGATTAATCCTGCTCTTTTGTCATCTGGAAATTGCTCATTAAAGATGAGAGCTTTTCTGAGAGCAGTGGGTCTGTGAACAATTATAATGTGTTTAAGCATTAAATCATGGGCTTTTAGTATTTGGGGAAGGGGTGGGGGGAGAAGCAGAAAACAGCAAAGCCCCCAGATCTTGCTTTTGTTTCTTTGTTTGCAGTGAAAAGAGGATTAGCTCCATGGCTTCCTTTACGCAACAGCTGTACCACGAGCTAGTGATCCAGGAAACAGGGGACAAGAGGACGTGAAATGTCTCCAGCAGGAAGAGCTGCCCTGAACCGCAGACGTGAGGCCTCTTGGTTCTCCCTAGAACACGAGTGCCCAACTGCGGGAGTCACGGACTCGCCGGCCCTCCGCGCTCCTCGCAGACCGTCGCACGCTCCTGTCGCCCAACGTTAAAGCACGAAGTCCTGGGTTCTCCTCTGTGTTACTGCTGTCGCCGCACAAACTTCGTACGAGCCCCTTTTCCTTTGAGCAACCCTGTTCCCCAGCCGAGTAACACAGTGCTCCGGTTTATCTGACCCTGGCAAGGGACACACAAGCGCCTGGAGCAGCATTCCAAAGAGAGCTTTGATGCTCAGAACATGATGGAGAAGATTTGGGTTCTAAGACAAAAGAAGTCAACAAATATTCTTATCCCATTATTTCCCGTGTGTGATCTGATGGTCCCGCTGAGAGACCAGCCAGACACAACAGAGAAATCTTCACCACGATGAGTAAGATATCAGGACCAAAAAGCTCGTTTGAGTCACAGCACTGGAGAGCAAAGCCCCGAGCACGCTGGGCAGCTCAGACGAACACGTTCCCTCCACATTTATCCTTATGCTTGTGGGAAATCGGCTGTGGCCGGGGAAGCGAGCAGGCAGCCTCCACCGCTACTGCGAGCCAACGAATATTCCTGTACGGACTGGTCACAGCCCACGGAAGCGACTCATTGCTTCTGGGCACCAGTCAACCAGGGCACCGAGGATGAGCCCAGCGCCCGCTGCAGCACACCAGCCATCTGCAAGGGTAAATTCTTCATCTACTTTTCCAAAATACTTTTTCACTCCGCAAGCTTTTGTTTCTCTCAATTGCTAATATTCGCTTTTAGCCCTTCTCATACAAAAGCTGCACCCAACGGCTTCCTTCTGACCACTTTCTGCCTCTCTTGTTATTTTGCACAGTCTCGCTGCCTTTCATCTTAACAAGTTGATGTGGCTTCAACCTGTCAGTCAGGCTCCCGCCCGGCTGCCAGATGTCTGAGCCGTGTGCTTGATCTCAGCCTCTGCTCTCGCTTTGAAAAACCATGACGTTCAGTGCTCAAGTCACCCTGAAAAAAGGCCGGTGGCTGATGGCTGAGCAACAGCCCCACCGCTTTTGTTGTGTTGTCCTCATTCTTGACTGTTCCTCTGTTCCCTTGAGGGTCTGCGCCCTCCGGGGACACCATGCACCTTCGAGGACGACGCATCCTGACACACCAGTCCTACGCACATCTCCAGCCGAACGCTCCCCTGCAGGTGAGCGGCCCGGTGCTCCTCAGCACTCGGCTGCAAAGGGAGGCAGGAGCTCAACTTTAAGAAGGAATTTGGTCGCGTGGCGATGGCAAAAGACTCGTAGAGGGATGTGGGAAAGCCACAGCTTTCCCAGCCTTTGATTTATTAGGCTGTGAAGTGAGCACAGCATGGCTTGCCCATTTGGAATTAACGTTTTATTTTCACTCAGACACTTCAGAAATCCAGGACTTTGCCCCGATGTCCCAATTAACATAGATTCGGGCTGCCAAACACTTAGAAAAGAGTCAAGACAAAAATGCCATGAGAACCGGCTCATTAGAAAGCAGAAATTATCTGTGCTTCCCCTCTCCTTTCCCAAGGAAAACTCAAAGCCCACATGAGCTCCTAGACCGGGAGATGAGGCTTTCAGCTGCACGCTCAGGAATCCAGAGAGTGGGCGTCCACCCAGCGCATGTGGGAACACGTGCAAGCCTTTAATAACAGCTCAGCCTTAAAGCAACCCCAGGAGAAACTGTCTAGAAGACAGGGTTGGTTTTTTTTTTTTCCACAACAGTCATCATATACTGAAGACAAGACAAATAATTTTGGGATTTTGAAGACCAGGTGCAGCCTTGGCATCCCGAGCCGCTTGGCTGCTGCCACACCAGCTCGCCAGGAGCCCAGCATCCTCCAAATCAGCCCAGCTAAAGGCACTACCTTTTCCGACGGAAAGACCTGTTTTTCAAACACAAGTTGCTTTAGGGTCAAGCACCATCTCCCATTCCTGACTGTTTTAGCAGCAAGCAGTGCTGGATGTTTTTAAACAGCTTGCTTTGCAACGGATTTTACAGAACAGTATTTCTGCGGGGAATCTCCACCTTAAATAACCCGTAAGTAATGCTGAATATATGTTTATAGGCTCGGGATGGGCAAAATAGTTTTGGCAAAATAATAGCAGGTTTGAAATAAGGCTTGGGGTTTGGATTTGTGGGTTTTTTTCATTCCTGTGGAAGGTGGGAAAGTAATCAGTTTTGCTTCATTTGCTTTCAATTTCATGCCTCTTCACTTCTGGCCCGCAACAGAAAAGGAAGTACTAAAAAGCGTGAGAAACCCTCCTGCTTTGGAGCATCCGACCCAGACACTCCCTCCTGCCCCTTGCCCCGGGCGCAGGAGCCAACCCCCTGCCCCGCGCCGCGGGTCCCGCTCCCACCAGCCCAGCAGGGTGAGGTGCTGGGTGGGGGCGGCGGGCGATGGAGTCCGACCCGCTCCTGCGTCCACGGCAACAGGTCCCCAGCACTCACAAAACAGGGGGAGGAAATAATTTGGGAAAAGCTCTCCAGACGACAAGCCTGTCCTTTACGTGACCAACTAAGTGTGGTCTCAATTTAAGAATATCAGCGTATGAATGTATAAGATGTCTCTTAATAAAATCCGTGGTTTGCAAGACGGCACGATGCAAACAGATTCTTGGCCTTCAGTTGATTTCCCAATGAGAAAAGATAATCTTCACTTCAGAGATTCATCCCCAGCAAAATTTAAGAGAGCCTCTGGTAGCATTTTCTGGCAATGACAGCTTAATGGAAGCCCCTTATGCCAAGGTGTCTTTTAAATTAATTGGAAACAGTTTTTGAAACTTTTCCGGTGCTGCTCTGTACCCGGGACGCCCGAGCAGAGCAGGTCTCTCTTTTCATGAACCAGCCCGGACCCAAAATCACTCACAGAATAAATTCCTCCCCAGCTGAAAACCCAAACTACTGCATTTAAGTTTCACCTGACCCTCCGAACCAAGCCAAGACTTTATGCAAACAGTAAACCAGACCTCTGCAAATTCAGGCGCGCGCGGGGAAAGCACAGTTAGGGTCTCTCTGCCGGTAGCCTTAGCTTGACTTCTCATTCCGCTGCACATCTGACAGTGCCGCACGGGTGCAGAGCAGAAGATACGTGTTCATCATCCATCCTGCTGGTGTATTATATCAGTGCAGCTAAACTGGGAAATTGCCTGGCTGAAGATCTGCCCTCAAACACCTTTCTGTGGCATTGCTGCATTCCCGCTCTGCTCCCGCCGCCGTGCTCTATGCAAAAACTGGCATAACAAAAGCCAAATTCATTCTTCTCTCTCTGTTTTCTCCATTCCTCCTGGCCCCAGAGGACAGCTTTCTCTTGAAGAGCCATTGCCCCTGAAACAATTCCAAATGAAGTGCTGAGGCTGTTTGAAATTCACCCGACACACCGCAGCTGCAGGCTAGCGCACGGTCCCAGTCCCAGAGAAGATGCAGGATTTCAAGCAAGGACTTCGACTGACAGATGGCTGCTTCGCTTTCTTCCCCCCCCACCAAACAAGAGGACTACAAAGCCCCTGGTAATTAACAGTATTTCGCAGAGAGCTGACAGAGGTGATGTATGGCATTCAGCCGACGTGGGCAGCGGCACTGACCGAACGCAAGGAGCCGGCTCGGAGAAGACGGTGCCTTTGAACTGTACTTGGGATTCCACGCTGGCACGGAGCCGAGCTTGGGATTTGATTTCCTTTCACACACGCTCCCTCCTGCCTTTCTTTTCCTCTTCCTTCGATTCCCCAAAGTTCTATTTTATGCTGCTTCTCAGACTTGAATCCCGGGCTCCTTTTAACGTGTGGGGAAATCAACGAGCAACCTTACAGCCTCGTGCTTTTCTCCCAGCAGTTTGGCTTTGTGGGAAGTCTGTAGGTGCCATTAACACTGTAGGAGTGGTTGGGAGAAAAACGCATCGCACAGCCACTCTAATTTAATGAGATTTGATTCATTAACTACTTTCTGGCTGCCCAAAAAGGAAGTGAAAAAGAAGAAAACCTAAGACTTATTTTTTAGTAAAATTAGTTTTAATGAGAGCAGAAAACTTTTAATCTCTTGAAACTTAAGCAGTGCTAATGGTCTCCGTCTTATTATTTCGTAACTTTACTAGAGGTATATTCATCTGTTCAGTGTAATCAAGAGGAACTGCCATTTCGCTATCACTTAACCCCCGGTCAGGTAAATTTGAAAGCAGGAACCGCGGGCGGGGACAGGGCAGAGGAAGGGAGACGTGCCCGAGCAGGCAGGGGCGGCAGCAGCAGCAGCACTGCAAAGGCAGCAGCAGCCCGTCAGCCCTCCAGCACGAGCCGTTACCGCCCTCCCAGCACCGTGGGGCCAACAAGACTCAACAGCCCGTTCCCCAGCGCACCCCGCACAGGCAAAGCCCTGGCTCACAGTGGCACGCATCCAGCGCCCCTGAAGCCACCGATGCTTTTTTCCCCATACTGCACACTAGTCCACATAGGCCAGAGCAGGCTTGAAGAATCGTTTCTTTCTAGCCCAGTTCCCCCCCGCCCCCAGTTTTTAATCCTTTTCTGCATACTCCCAGTTCATCAGATCCAGCTTTCAGAGCGTATTTTTTTACTACAGTTTGTAACAACTCCATTCTTCCACCTACCCTATGCACAAACAAGGAACATACGCTGCCAAAGCCTCCCTTTTTTCCCCCGTCTCTCAGGAGAGCAGTGCCAGGTCTGTCACTTCTCAGCTTCCTCCATCGACAGAGCCCTAAAAGCACCCAGGGAAAACTCTAACCACTGCCCCGTCTCTCACCAGCAGAGCTGAAGCCACCAAAATGCTCTACTTTCTCCTCAAGCAAGCAAGAAAAAAAAAGCCGCTGCTCTAATAACACAGACACCTGACTATTCTGTTCATTTTACTAATTATTAGCGAATTTGTAAGTAGATGCTTTAGAATCCTTAAGTGAAGACGAACGCACAGGTTTTTTTTTTCAGGAGAGCTCCACTGGCTCAAGAGAGATGAGCATCTACCTCCGTGATCCTGGCCCTAGGTACAGCCACCCAATCCATCGGTTCACTCTTAAAGGACAGTATCAAGAATCCAGACCAAGATCCCGTATTGGATATGTATGTCTGCACCGCCCTTTCCTGGACAAAGCCACTTCTGCCACTAAGAATAAATCTTAAAAATCCAGGGCAATGTGGAGCATTCCTAATAACAAGTTAGCAGTTGAACACTCTGGTACCCTGAAAGCTCAGATCTGCAATGAAGCAGCATGTTCTGCTCACGAAGGAGAAGGCAGATTTAAATTCAGTGTGGAGCAAGAAGGATTACACGGAATACAGCCTGTACATAGATATATATTTTCTGGGAATCACTCTCCCATTTTCTTTAAAGAAAAAAAAAAAAAAGATGTAAAAATTTTCTTCTGTGTTAATGAAAGCCCCACACAGAAGCAGCCACACGTGGCTGATCCTCAACCACACAACAGTCCTTTTATGCTGCTCCTCTCTGCCTCCTGTACCTGGCTCCTGCAAGGCTACCGGGCCCCCTCCCTCCACCCCCCAGCTTTCTCTCCCATGCCTCTTCACCAGCTTTGGTGCTGGCAAAACAGAGAGCCGGATTACTGCCACAGTCTCTAGAGCTCCTCCCCTTTGGTTCTGCCAGGCGGTTTAACCCGAGAACAAGCACAGGTGGAGTCCCAGGCGTTTGCTGGGTGGCTGGGCCAGGGGTACGCCCGGACGGCTCTTACCGGTGTAGTCGATGACAAATCCGGCGTTGCTGACGGATGCGTCGCTTCGGAAGGCGAGGAAGAGGCTGTTACTGCTGCTCTCTATCCTCTCGGGTATCTGGGAGCCGTAAAAGCTTCCGATCAGGGGGCTGAGTGAATCGGGTCCATCGTAGATATGAAGGAAATCATAGCCAGGCTCCAGGCTGAAGCTGCAAAGCCAAAGGAGGAGTGTCTGAAGTGTGAGCAGGCCACAGCAGCCCTGAGAACAGAGACTGGGGTCTCGATGGTACAACCACGTAGCTGAGAGACTGCTTCTGCCCCAAAACAGCTCCTCGGGTAAGCAGAGGATGTTTCTGTCTCCGATCCACGCATAAGGAGTCGAGGACTGGCGATACAGGCAAGAGCACAAAAGCCTAAGGCAGCGCTGCTACGGGAGCTTCCTCCGCTGCGCCACTGACACCCTCACGTTCTGCAAAACCATGGGTATACCAAAGAGGAGCCGCAGTTGAAACATGCGCAACCTCTCCCAAATTAAAGTAGCGTCTGAGAACAGATCACGCAGGACTAGGGGACAGCCCTGCCAGGTTTGGCTTGGCTCCTTCAGACCCCCGTGCAGACCCAGTTCACCCAGGCAGTGCCCACCACTGGTATCCCCTCCCCGTCCCCACAGGAGTGGGAGCAAAGAGCTCTCAGTACGTACGTGTTAAACACCAGGGCAATGACATAATCGGGAGAGACGGTCAGCTGCCAGTCGCACTCCTTCCCCGGCGGGTAGGGCTCGGGGTACTGCGGGGACAAGATCACTCCTGCCGGTCCCGTCAAGATGCCTCCACAGGGAGCTGAGGGCAACCAAGCGAAGGGATGAGGCTTTGTCTTAGAGAAACTTAAAAAACAGTAGATGAGACACAGGAGGGGAGAAAGAGAGAGAGGTGGATGGATAAGGGGACAGAGAGGCAGTTTGCAAGGTTGTCCGATATTAAGATACATAATACAAGAGCTTGTAGTGGCCTAGCAGAGATGAGGGCTCTGTTACTCCAGACAGGGTACACACAAACACACACCGAGCTGTGGATGCTGCTACAATCTTCGTAAGAGATATACGTGAGTGGTCAGAATGAGAGAGAGATGCTTTATGCTTTTCTGTTGCATTTATTTGGGCAACTCCTGGTCAAAATCTGGATGGTTGCTAAACAAGTGAAAACACGTTGTCTGGGACTAATGGCTGGTTTGCATTTATTACAGTCACCAACATATTAAATGCCAAACTGATTGAAAAATCAATTATTACTTTTTTAAGGCTGAAAATGCCTGCGTATATTTCCACTGTGGGAAATACTCATGACCGATTTATCACTGCCAGCCTTTCTGCAGTCCCCTCATGAGGGGCGATGCTCCAAGATTCCCCCCGTTGCCCAGATCGACCCTCCCAGGTTTGCGATGGGGCGAGAGGGAGGGGACCACAGAATGGGTTCAACTCAGGTGTCTGACACCAACCAGCCTCCAGCAAGGCAAACACCCAGCGGGACACGAGCTAGCACGGGACAGAAATAAGAGAACAGATCTTGGAAGGGTCTTCCGTGAAGCAGAGAGCGTGAGTGTTTATCTTGTGCGCTTTTATAAAGCCCAGCAAATACAGGAGAATCTCCAGATACAAGGTAAAACGTAGTGGGGCTGTTCTGTGAAGATCACAGCAGAGATTTAACTGGAGACCCCTCTCCAAGGCCCAGAGGCAACTTCTTCAGCCAAGTCCAGCTGCAGGCACTGAGAACTGTTACCCCTCTCGAACAGACAAGGAAATCACAGCACAGACAGCGAAGTTTAGCTGAAGGTCATGAACAAATAAGTTGGAAGAACCACAAGCATCTGTTCTGTGTCCATTTCCCTTAACCTTTAGGGTGCGTTCCTCTTCCAGACTGTAAAGTCAGGGGAAAATTCCAAAGAAACTAAAATACACAGACTCATTTTTGAAAAGCCTAAGGGAGATGACTGTTTAACACCCTCTGATTTCTTTGAAAATCCCACCCATAGTCTCCGAAGGATTTGAACTAGACACTGGTCCAAGCCATAGCCATTTGGAGTTGGGTTGTTGGGATGCAGACTTCAAATACACCAGATCTCTGGGGGCTGTTTCAGCTGAGGTTCCAGTTCAGCCCACATTGTTTAGGGACTGCAGAAGTTGTACAATAAAGATGTGAAAAATATGTTTGAAATGCTAAATACAAACATAAAATCCAAGCCCTAAATTAAACCCCGTTATCCTACTCAGCTCTAACTAGGCAGCCTGTTACACAGTTACTATGAAACTGATATTATTTGGCCAATGATTATTCCTCCAAATCCTTTGTCACTGAATAGAGGGAAGGAGCAAGACATTGCTTTCGGCTTTTTCACGGACCTTATGGCTCCTAAAACAAGATTGCCAGACTTGTGTTCAAAAAGGACCCAACACGGTATCTCCAAGTCAAACTGGAGACGACCCATGGGAATGCGTCTCACACCAAATTAAGGCACCGGCTATGTTTCTCTGAAAAGGACTGAGAGCCCAGCTTCTGGTGGGAAAGAAAACTCAAAAGAATAACGATCTGGGCCTGACATGCAACAGTGTGATTTAGTTATAGCTCCGGGAAGACTAAAAGGACTGTCTCTATCAGGCTGAAAGGGTGCCACACTAGATCATCAAGATAGTCATTCAGAACCAAGTCATCCTGCAGGGAGCATAAATCCTGTGCATGCTGTAGAAGTTTCCCAGCTGGCATTAAATTCGATGTTAGAAACAGAAATAACTGATTTTTCTTGCTTGGGATAACAGTGCATAAACAGGAATGAAGGTTACAAGTAAGTAATTTGTGTCTAGCATTTAATTGGCTAGCAAATTTGATGTTTATTGCTCTAAAAATAGCATGCCTATTTTTATGTGTTCTGGACATGTTACAAAGAATCACTTTTATGAGCTTCTTTTATTACTTTATGAGCTCAAAGAAAATGTCAGATAGTTCTTTCTCATGACAGAATTTGCTGTGTCCTCATGCAGAAATTATTCACCCGTGACCCCAATCCTCTCTTGCCAGGTTACCTACCATCACGCACGTTGCAGTATGTCCCATGAGCTTCCAGCATGAACTAGATTCTCAATGTCCCACTCTGGGGATAAACCTAAAAAGTGGTTCTATGAGACAGCTACCCGAGACACACATACCTTCTCATACACCTCTTCTAACCTGGTGGGACTCACCCCCTTCAGAGACACAAGTCCTGCAACGAAAGGGGGCAGGGAAGGCAGTGCGAGGGGAGGGTGGCTGCGTGTTCATACCTGTGCAGGAGGGAGGGTCTGGCTGCCAGAAAAATCTGTTCTCAATCTGCACACAAGTGATTTTGGCCTCCCCTTGCAGAGCGTACCCTGGGTTGCACTGGAAGATGATGGAGTCACCCGCCTCTTTGCTGTCACCACTCCGGCTCCCGTTCTGGGGAATTCCTGGGTCATTGCAGGAAGTGGCCGTGGAAACTGAAAAGTATTAAAAATATGTATTTTTTATATATGTATTTAATACGGGCTTACAGCACCAGCTGTACTTAGACTCTGTCCTTAAACAGATATCCAACCAACAACTAAATTCTCCATCTCTGCTCCTTCAGCATCCCTTGAAGTTGCCACACACATGAAAACTGGCTTTTACGTTGCATTGAGCATCTGCCACTCCAGCTGGCAAAGGCTCTGGGGAACGACAAGTTCAAGTGCACTACACAGAGTGCAAGTTTGGTGTATAATTGTGCACATGCATGTTTACTTAATAAGTCCAGACATCCGCTGATCTTACATGGCATTTTTATAGAATTCTGTGTCAGACACGTGCTGCAAAATAAACTAATCCGCTAGCACTTTTCACTTCCCCTGAGCGGCAGAGCGATTTAGCCTTTAGCCCTGGGAGGCATCAAGCCTGACCTTTTAGAAACGCCCATGTTTCCCTCCCAGTCTCGCTGCTGCGTCCCTTTGAGGGATGCAATGACCCCTCAGCTCCTCCTGAGCTGGGGGCAGGGGCACAGCTTCTCCGCTGGCTGACCTCAGGTCTGTCCACACTACAACTACTTAACAGCACGGCGAGTCCTGGAGTAACAGAAGTTTTGCAAGCTTATATAGCATGAAAGTTCACAAGATCCAAAACTGTATGCTTCGGAGCTTAGGTCTGACTACTTGGTCACACCTTGTGAACAAAGGCTTTGAGCAGAACCATTCAATAAAGACCAGCTCTGTATCAGGCAGAGCTTATTTCCTGCTAAGTTGATGAGAGTCTATTACACCAGCCGGTTTAGAGAAAGCTCTTCTTAAAAGAGCCAGAGGAAATCCCTCTCTCTTGCTGTGCAACTGAAGATAAGCAAGTTAGCAGCCCAGTCCGGCCCTTCCTGGCAGGCTGAGACATGAGCCCGGCAAAGCCAGAGGACGGGAGAGCTGTGCTGGGGACACAAAGCTCTCCCTCTGTCTTGGTCATCCCTGAAGGTCTTGTACCCAGCACAAACTCCCCCCAGAGAGCTCGCCCGCTCTCCCGGCCACGAACAGAAAGCTATGGGCAGATGCTTGGGAGAGACAGAATGAGCTCTGACGCTTCGGTACGTTTGAGCCACAGAAAGGTCGTATCACCGTTCACCCAACAGCCCCCCCGTTTGCTACATCTCCAAAAGAGGCATCTGCTGGTTGGTTACTGGACACATCATCCAGTGTGACACATCATTCCAGCATCCTGGAAACCTCCATGTGAGTGCTGAAAGATATTACCCTAATATAATTGAAATTAATGTGTTTGTAAGGCTGCGTCTTAGGTAATGGCTGCCAGGACTCAGGCAATGACAGATTGCGGCTGCATTACACGTAGTGCTGCTGCTAGCAGTGACATCCCTACAGCCCATAGAGCTTTTTGTGATCTGCATCTCAGGGGAGCCAATTTGAGGGATTTTAAATAGACCTGGTTTTCAGAAAACACTGACCAACTGCTCTCAGAGTGCCTGGGGGAAGTTGCCTGCATACTGGTGTCTCTAAGGGACCCATTGGGAATGTGGTGGAAAATATCTGTAATTTCTTCTTGTGTATTCCACAATGTACTCTCTACATCTTGCTGCCAAGTTCACCACTGTGAAGGTGACTGTAGCAGGGGGGAGCACAGAATTCACCTGCATCACAAGGACAAAATACAAAAGTTTTCTCTATTTGCAGAGGCACGGTAGAGCACAAATGGCTGGAAGATCCCACAGTCCCTGCTGTCGTGCTCAATACAACGTCATTTGCTCACCATCAGTAGTTTGTAGACAGACCTGAAATCATTTATCAGCAAAGCCAGGTGTAGAAAATATTGAGGAAACAATATAAAGCCTACCTGAAAACTGAACAGCAAAGCCCTGCTTGCTTGTGAAGAAGTCAGTGTTGAACTGAAGGATGACAGAGTTGAAAGTACTGTGGACATCGCCGGGCAAGACGGACCCGCTCATCTCCTTGAGGAGGATGCCATTCTCCACCGGACCGTCCCAGATCCTCAACACATCGTGGAACTCCTCGGTGTGGAAAACCATGAAATGGAGCCTGTGTGGGAAAACGAATGGGAAATCAGACAACAAACTGAGCTCTGCTTTTTTTCCCCGACAGGATTAGGTTGGTGGTACCAACCTACGGTAGCTTGGCCCACAAGGCATGTGTTCTCTCCTGTTAAATGCAACTCAGCTTGGACAAAGTACTTTAGCCCTCTACTACACTTTGTCTGTCTATAAAACCCAGCCTCTCTTAGTTGCATGCCTCCCTAATAAAACACATCCGTAAACAAAACCCGAGGCATGGATGCTAACGTTTTCTGAAAAGTTGGGTCCTTTCTGGTGTTCTCTCCCGAGTGAACAAAATTACTTATCTCTCCTAAAAATATGGGGGAGCAAGGTAGAGGTCCAAAAGCCCATCGTGGGCAGTGAATACAACCCTAGCCAGAACATCACAGTCGGTTTTACACCGAAGGTGCTCAGACATTGCAACGAGTAGCTGAGACAAAAGGCTCAGTCGAGGACACGCAGGAAACCTGCAGCAGGGAGGCAGGGGGTGGGGGTTTGTCCGGAGTTCCACTGAGCTCTGTAACAGCTAAACACAGCAGTACTGAGAAGCTTATTCCAAAAGGGGAATTAGCAGAAAATGTGCTGGGGTCCCTTCAGAAAACTTACATATATTCATCCAATTCACATATTGTCCCTATGCTGCACACAGCAACAACCTTGGCTGTCCTTTTGATGATGTTGGTGTCCTGCAAGGGACAGTTTATTGTCAAGAGCCAGCATCTACTGATAAAATGCATTGATTTTTGTTACCTGCACTCAAAGAATTTGCTCCTGGCACCAGGCTAATCTTGTGTATCAGGGTGGAAAAAAAGGAAAGCAAACAACCAACACCACTCTTAATTAAAACAGCATCATGCTGGAAAAGAATCCCTTACCAGGGTGTCAACTGCCCTGGAGGTTAATAAAAAGGGGCAGAAAAGGGCGTGCACCTGGCAAACAGGCAGGTCTGCAGCACCTCCGAGGATTTTGACAGGTTTTACAAAGTTCTGGACATTGCAAAACTGTATGTAGATCATCTAACAGAATAACTTCAGCAAGAAATAAAGAAAACATGAGGCAGCATGAGCCAGCTCTCCGAAATCCACAATCCGAAGGGAAGGGAGAGAAAATGGAAATTAGGAAACTAGTGGCTGACACTGTTTACACACCCACGTTTGTGTTACAGATCACACCGTGCTCCCAACGAGGTATTTGTTACGATGTCCTGAATGCACATTTCGCTTCCTTACTCCGTGTACTTTACAGTTCTGTCTGCCCCGGGGAGAGGGCTGCAAGGTCTTCAGCGTACGCAGTAGACGCTCCTCAGCCCCGCGGCGGTGCTCCTCGGAGCTCCTCTTTGGTTTTTGAACGAATCCAGGGCTATGCCCATTTGGCGCTTCCACAGAAAATTCCCCAGGGAAAGCCCAAGGGGCTGGCAGGAGCCATGGTGAGGAAATTCACCCCAGAGCCTGGACCAGCGATGGACCTAAGGGGATGGGAGAAGGCCAGGAGGTCCCTCCATGGGGCCTGGTGGCACTCGGGGACAGGACACGCTCCGTCCCGCCATCAGCCCCGGGGGGATGCTCCTCTCTTCCCCCCCCGGGCTGGGGGTATCACACTGCACTTCTCCCACCACACCAACCTCCGCTGTGGAAGGACGCGAAGCAGATGAATCCAGGCTTTCAAAGAGCTTTGGGATCGTCCAAAATCAGAAGTACCATCTCAGCACAAGACACTGTCATTATTATTGTTAGACCCAAGGGAGATACCAACTAAAGGCTGCCACACATCAGGGCTCAGTCCCTTTCACTCTGGCACTTAAAATGCCAACTGAAGAGAAGGCATTTAATTGCCTCTGTTTTTCATTGCCACGTTATCACTGGGGGAAATACCGTCTGACACAGTGAAATCAGGGTAACACGGGGCAACTCGAGGCACACCAGTTTGAAATGGGGATGGAAATCCATAAACTGTACTGAGAAAAATCTGCAAAAAAATAAAACAATCAGGTACTGCGCTTAAAATCCTGACAGCCCACGGAGGAAAACGAGGAAGCAAAGGAAGCATTCGCTTGGCCGCTTTCCCATTTATCCGAGGCAAACATAAATAAATCGGGTAGAACCATAAAAGGGGGAAAAAAAACACCCCACTGCAATGTACTCAGCAACAAAATGATGTCCACAGAATCCAACAGAAACCAAAAGAGCTGAATCATAAATCTACCTAGCAGAGACCTTGAGCAAAGAGGAAAAAATGCCAGACTCGAGGAAAACGAGAATGGATCATAGCAGAGCTGTTCTCCACAGGTGCACTGGCCTGATTACGTTTGCTCTCAGGCTAACTGGTTCTCCTTCGCCAAAACCGCCCGAGAAAACTCATTGCTGAGGAGCTCGGGAACAGGGAGATGCTGGCAGAGGCTGACCTGGGGCTGGGGGGGACGGGACACTCTGGAAGTGCCACCGCCCGGGAGAGCCCACCAGCGGCTCCCTGTGGGACCAGGGCCGCCTACAGCACCACCCTCCCCTGCTGTATTTGTAAGCAGCACCTTGCGGGCAGGTTTCACCCCGAGGAGAACACCGTAGCCTGGTGGGCAGGGGACGCGGCGGCGAGGCACAGGTTGTCCAATGCCAGTTGGTTCGGGAGTCTGTTGGGACACCTGATTTTATTAACAAATCTGCTGTGCTCTGGAGCTAATCAATCTATTCAATAGGCACATCTGTAACCAAACAGCATCATTTTTTTTTTTTATCAGCCTGATTCTGTTCCCAGCTTCGTTTAACAACACTGGGTTGGCAGACAACCGAGAGGAAGAGAGTTTTATTCTTGCACTCTTGACAATCCCAATTACATGCATGAAAATGCAGCAAGAAGCAAGTTAGGAATTGTGGCTATATACATATATAAATAAATACATATATATGTGACAGAGGGAAAGCTCTCCCAGCTTAGCAGCAGCCGAGAGGAAAGCCCAGCTCTGTGCTGACAATCTGCACAGCGTTTGGCGAGCCAGGACAGGGAACTGCTGGAGAGGGGACAGCAAAGGGCTGCCAAGATGCTGAGGGGACTGGAACATCTCTCTGATGGAGAAAGGCTGAGGGATTTGGGTCTCTTCAGTCTGGAAAAAAGACGACTGAGGGGGATCTCATCAATGCTTATAAAAACTTAAAGGGGGGGTGTCAGGAGGATGGGGCCAGGCTCTTCTCAGTGGTGCCCAGGGGCAGGACAAGCGGTAACGGGCACAAACTTGACCATAGAAAGTTCCATCTCCACATGAGGAGGAACTTCTTTGCTGTGAGGGTGGCAGAGCCCTGGCACAGGCTGCCCAGAGAGGTGGTGGAGTCTCCATCTCTGGAGACATTCCAACCCCGCCTGGACGCGTTCCTGTGCCACCTGCTCTGGGTGACCCTGCTCTGGCAGGGGGTTGGACGGGATGATCCCCAGAGGTCTCTTCCAAACCCCGCCAGCCTGGGATTCTGTGATGTAGCCCCAGCTCTTCACCCCACGTCGTGGCTGGCAAACCTGGGGCTCCTTCTGCTGGCGTTTCCCCATCCAAGCCCTGGCTGCCCAACCTGGCACCATCCATTAAACCAGGATTAGCAATATCAATACTCTCCTACGACACCGCTATGCAATAAAACGCCACCGCCACTTCTAACTCCGTAGCCACTGCTCTCAGCTATGCAAGCAGTACCCAAAGGCAAATTTCATTCCTTTTCCAGTACACTCTCCCACTTCTCTGTCTTCTTTCTCTCCCCAGACTCTCACAGGTAAGCCAGGTCATTTCAGTTGGAATTTTGTGTGCGTGTGTGTTTGCACATGCACAAAATGAATCCTCTTTTAAAGTGCAACCCTTCAACTTTCATGGCAATGATGTACAGACTAATTTTTCTATCTTTCTCTCCTTCCCCTCGTTCTGTGCAGATACAGCTTTATTCAAAAAGCTTTTGTGATTAATTTTAATGTAAGTAATAAATGAGAGCTTTACACAATTGTATCATGCGTGAAGAGGATTATTTTTCCAATGGATTACCATAAAAATGAAGTTGCTGAAAATGTGCTCTCTCAACTACCCAGAGATCATCTGTTCTGTTTGAGCTGCCAAATAAAGGAGCAGAAGAAGGGAGCTTTCATCTCTGATGAAAGGAAGGGTCACAAGGTGTATTACCGTACTTCTGCCTGCCATCATTTCATTTCAGTCTCGGCCCCTTCCAAGCCTCTGGCTGATCCTGCAAACACAAGCCCGAAGCCGCGCCGGTCTGAGCGTCCCAGAGCAGAGGGATTACGGCTGTGAGCCAAGTTCACTTGCTGAAGCAGCCTCTGGATGAGGAGGTCTCTTACACTTGGGGGCGGTGGGAAGAGAAGAGGGGGTCTCGTGGCTACTTTGTCCTATAGAAATCTTCAGATTCTTCGGAGTCTTTTACAGGAGAATGAAAAAAATGAGGAGACTTCAACTGGAAGTTGCCCGTGCAGGAATTAAGCTGCATTTGCTGCACTCTTTTTCCTGTGTTGATACCAGAAACCATCCATTATTGAACCATACTGAAGAGCAGAGCTAACGGAGGGAATTTCTGCATTAAGTAAAAATGAAAATACTGGACCAAATCTAGCTCCAGCACAAATCCATCGACTAAAAGCACCATAGAGCTGAACATAAATTAACAGTCTCGGCTGAAGAGATGGCGAGTGCTGATGCAGCAAGGAAGCTACGGTGAAGGGACAAGGGCACCCACAATGAAGGAGCGCAGGAGTGGAACGGCAACAGGTCTCAGGTCAGCCCAGAAACGGGGCAGACACACCGCCAACAAGCACTAGAAATTATGGTGGGAGATCACGGCAGAAGAGGATTTATTGTTGAACAGACATTATAATCTGTGTTTCTCCCCTTCAAGTCCTATCGCTTAGTGAAAACCTGACCTGCCGATACACTTCAGTTTCCTGTGGAAGACGTCTTTGCTGGACTGAGCTATGCAGGTACACGTGGAGCAGGGCTGACATGGCCTGGCTTGGGCAAAGCTCCGCGTGGGAGCCGTGGGGAAGC
This sequence comes from Fratercula arctica, assembly GCA_947846985.1. Classification (NCBI taxonomy): domain Eukaryota; kingdom Metazoa; phylum Chordata; class Aves; order Charadriiformes; family Alcidae; genus Fratercula; species Fratercula arctica. The sequence goes on from CANTUZ010000018.1 coordinate 4,401,160, forward strand.
AGCAGGGACCACTGGTGAAGTATCACAGAGCAGAAATCGGCCTGGATTCTGCTGGTGACAGCACTAACTTTATGAGCCAAATGTTCTCCACGCCGTGCTCACCCAACTGCCAAATTCACACAACTTATAAACAAATTGCATTCCAAACTGCCATTTTCCAACAGGAAAGTGGCAACAGAACAATAAGAGAAGTCAGAGGAGCAGGAGAAGAAACAGCCTTGGGTCTCTGTACAGACCAGGTGTTTAGAAACCATCTTGAGTCTTTCCTTCGGGAGGATAATTACGTTGTGTGTGTTCTATTTATTTGTTAAAACAATAAAACAATGCAATCAGAAGATGAAGGCTAAGTGCTGTGGTCTCAGTTTTCCAGCTGTCCACTCGCACCTGGGGACCCTCACACCTGACCGTTCATTCTCACAAACGTAACGTGACAGAGCTCATCCCTTTCAGCGGTGATTTACTCGGGCAGCACAAATGGGAGATAAGCCAAACACATAACTGCCTTCCATTTACCCTTTCCTGGGATGCGATCTTCCAAGGAATCTCATATATACGTCCTCATTTTAGGATTGGACACATGTTAAATATTTAAGACTTGGACACACATTAAATATTGTTGGGAAACTCAACACTAAGCCGGTGGAAAAGGTTTGTTTCTGAATACATGCCGTTAAGGAAAGGGGTGAAAAGCACTTACACTGCAGAGAAAAGCTCTTGGATGTTATTTTGATACAGTAATACCACAGGCAGCAAATAATCTGGCGCCACCGCAGTAGCTGTTACTGGCCCAGGCCATACAGGGCTAAAATACTAATGAGAAAGGAGAAGTGATGCTGCTTCTGTCCAACCTGGCAAGGAGATAAACCAGCGTTTGTTCCTTCATTTGGGACTCTGGAAGTGACAGGGCATTCCCTCTACTTGCCTTCTATAATTATTGATCCACTTCTGGAAAAATAAGCTGCAGATGGAAAGAAAGCTAAGCTACAATAACCTGCCCCAACTCACCCTATCGTGCAACCAGCTTCTGCCTCTATGGTCCAAATACAATTCAGATTATGATCGTAGGGCGTCGGGTAGCCGGGAGACAGTATCCGTCCTGACGACTCTCCTCTGATAGTACCCCCACACTCCGCTGAAAGAAACATATGGGTTAGTGAGAAGATTCATGACATATTATGGTTCTCGCTTGGCAACAATGCAAATCTCACCCTATGAATACAACAGGGAGTATTTCTCGCCATTTAAAGAGATTCTTAGAGCCTACAAAACAAAGATAAAGAGAGCCATTTAACTCAGCTAAAAGACCGAGTTATTCAGATAACTCTGCACTTCTGTGCGCGTTCCTAACACCTGACACGCTGTCCAACTTTTTGACTCTGAGTGAGTGAAGGCACAGCCTGGCAGCATCCTGCCTTCCCCCATTCACACACGTGGGGTGAAAGAGCTCAGTTCCTCTGCTCGTATCTGCAAAACATCTTAACCATTCAGCAGTGTGATAAAATGAAGAAGCCAATATACATATGTATCTGCTAAATGAACCTCAAAAGAGCGTGAGGATTTTGAATACATTTTCATAAGGTATCCATTAAATTTTTTTAAGTTTCCACGTGTTCACACAGACACAACCATTCATAAGTAATATACGTAGAGCAAACGGGGTAAAGCTTAAGATGACGGATAAATCACAGAAATTTGTCTTTTTACCGCAATGATCAAGGCTAAAATTCAGCAGAGAGGTACTGCATAAAGAAAGGTCCTAACTCATGGGAGAACACCAAATGCCAACGTCTGAGCACATCGCTTATAACCACGAAAGCAGCCTGGCGGTTGTTGAGATCTCCCAGAGAAGTTAGTCTGTAAGAACTTCACCATGTCCTGGAAACAGCAGCTAATTAGGAGGCTGTCAAATGACAGACCAACAGCACTTCGTTTAGATACACAAAACTTAATAGCTGAGTTTTGGAGGCAAGATGTCCTTCTGGAGGGTTACAGGTAAAAGGGAACTCAGGACTTAGCAAAGAGAAGATTAACTGAGGGAATTACAGCATCTGAGAATCTGGGATTAGATGTCATGTAGCTCTCAAATAAACATGACTTTGAACTGTCAAACACCTGGACACACGTTGATGTCTGCCATTATCAAAAGCACCACTCTGTTTAACGCATTCCAGCCAAAGGACAAGGCCTGGAAAAGCAGCAGTCTCCTTGCAGCGAGGCAAGAAGCCTTGTCAGCTCTGTGCTCACAGCAGAGTTTTCACGTTAAAGCTGCTTCTCCGAGTTCTGCAGAGGTCGGTGCTCTCCATCTGAAGATGCTTTACACAGCACCCTCGTCGTGGTCTTTACTAATGTAGACGGGTGCAATCAGTCTCAGAGTTAATGTCATATGCATTAGCACAGGAGGAAGGAAGGGCGTTCAGTGTGATGCCTGCGAGCCGAGTACTTGCGAGAGGACGTTTTAAAAGCGCGAGTTGTCTCACCTACACAGGTCGGCAGGGGCTGATCCCAAGCTCTCCGCTCCCCCGTCAGGCAGACCAGCGCCCTGCTGCCTCGCAGGGTATAGCCAGGGTCGCAGCTAAAGGACACCGAGCTGCCAGCAAAGTGTCCCTCATCGTGCACCTTGTAGCCGAACTGCGGGATGCCAGGGTCCTCGCATTTAATGAGTTCAAAACCTGGAGCGGGAGAAACAGCATCCGTTTTCATCAGATACTCAACAGCCAGAAAATATTAACACAAGTTCCTATTAGTATTTTCTTCTTAGAATCTTTTGCTGGAGAGAAGAAACACCATATTGAAAATTAGTATTTTTTTTAATTACTATTTGACCAAGATCCCAGAAATCTGGTATCTCAGCTTCAATCCAAAGTTTCTGTATCACCGCTGCCCCATTCACAGCAGAGAAGGTTTGCCGGCATAATCATCTCCCCCACTCCAATTCCACTTTAGACTACAAGATCTTTATGGAAACAACTGTTTCCTTGGGTCATACAACTGTAACACAAAAATAGACCATTCCACCCTGGATGCCTCACAAGCACATGGGCCTAAGACTTACTAGAAAACTGCAGCTCAAAGCCTTTGCTCGTGTTCTCGCTGTTGGTGATAAACTCCAGCCACATGCTGCTGGAAGTGCTGTTTATGCTGGTGCCGAGCATTTCGGAGCGGCTAAAGGAGCCCAGCAGGCGAGCAGAGCTATTGCTGCCATCGTAGACCTGGGAGGAACAAGAAACATGTACTGGAAAACTTATTTTATTTGCTACTTCAGGGACCAAATCATCCACGAGTGCGAACAGGGACGGTTCCTTTCAAGCCAGTGAAATTATCCCAATCCAGAGTCTGACTTGATGAGACTTCACGATGCTGCTCTTCTGAGGAGCAGGATTCCCACCCGGGAGGATCCGCATCCTTCTCCACACAGCTTATCCTGCACTGGGGGCTGGGGTTTCTGCACTAAACTCTCTTTCCAAAGGTGCAGCACAGCTACTGGGAAAAACATATTCTCCCCACAGTGACTCATAGATGTGCCTTGACCCGCAATTATTTAAGAAAAAGCCAATTTATTTTTTTTTCTTTCTTTTAGATAGCATGTTTCTCTATGAGGATAAAGAGCATCTTCTCACTAGCAGAGATTGATAGTAACTTTCTTCAGGAGCAGATGAGAAGCTGATGACAAACCTGTTGAGAGAACATCGTTTCTTTCACACCGAGTATATTCTTCGCATTAGCTGGAAATCTCTCTTTCCAGTCATTTGTGAGCTGAAAATATGTGGATCACACCTATCTCTCAGTGCAGAAGTGTGGCACTTAAAGCAGGACAGAGGCGTTCTCTGGGAAGATGGCTTAGCACAGCAGCACACATCTTGTAATATTAATGCCTCCTCCAAAACCATTTCTTTGTGGTTAATAGAAATGCAGCCTGGATTTGTCTCCTCCTATATAGAGTCCTGAAACTTGTAAATGCAGATTAATCTAAGACTGAGTACGGGAATGCTGAAAGAGCTTGAGTCTGGAGTTCTGCATTTAAATAAACCCCTTTTTGGGAAAAATTGGCCTTTATCCTTAAAAACACAAAAATAATGCTAAGAACTTCACACTTCCCCACATGTTAGCAGTTTTCCCGGTACAACTATGCAGATAAGAACTGAAGTTTAGCTACAAAGGAAGAACCCCGGCATCCCAACAGATCTCTGAATCTCAGGGAAGACTTCACAGCAGAAGGTGCAGTGATACGGTAAAGATATCTACATTTTTAATGGATACAGAATTTGTGAAGGCATCCATCTGCAGACTGAAGCCTCCAATAACCAAGCTGAAGTGCCAAGGACATTCCCTGCTGCCCTAGTGCTGCTGCCAGGGACTGCTAAGAGCTGGTGAAGTTCAGAGGTGCTGATTCCCTAAAATTACACAACATGTTGTGAAGCACAGCGGGGACACACGCTGATCAGTGTCCCTGGGCCAGAAGATATCGTTTCACAGATGTATCACGTCTCGTGTCTCACTCTAACCTCAAAGGGGATAGGGGCAGACAATATTCTAGCCCAGCTGTCCTGCCTGAAGTTCAGTCTGGTCCAGGGGAACTTTGCTGCTCTCTTCAAAACGGCCGTGCCGGTCACGTAACAACCCAGCAGTGACCACAGGTCACTACCAGTCCCGGGACGAGTCTCTTCCAGAGGTTACTGCTGCACTGTCAGGGCCTGGGTGGCATTTCCCAGAGGTTAGTCTCAGCCAGTGCCATTAAAATTTTAGGACATCCCTTTCAGATCTCGCCCTCTTTAGCAGCACGGCAGTGCTTCATTGCTAGGGACAGAAGAATTACCTTGAGGACATCTCCTGCCTCCAGTTCAAAAGTCCTGGCTTTCAGCTGGATCCCCTTTCCTGGCTGGGTCTGGATGGAGTAGATGCACTCGTGGTTGTTGTTATAGTTTATCGGATAGTTGGGGGACAGCAGAACACCTTGGGTTCCCGTTACAGATGAACCACATTCAGCTATATAAAGACACAAAACCACGTTTTAATAACCACATGTATATTCTAGCCATACAACACATGCAAGTGACTCCTCCAAATGGCCTCAGAGGCTCATTCCTTCCTATACCCATCTCTAACGCATCCATGGGCGCCATTTCCAAGTGCAGCCAGTAAACAAAACAGTACTTCATAGCACTTCTATCATCATTAAACCTCAGGTGCCTTACAAGAGAGATTAATACCCCCCTCATATATGGGTGGGGAAACTGAGTCACAAAAGCTGGCATCTCAACTGCTATCTCGGGACCCAATTCAGAAAAACATTCCAAAATCCCTGGAAAGCCACCGCTTGCTGGAGACAGTGCCTGTGTTTATGTTCCTGCCTGATTCGTGAACCAGAAGGAAAACCAAAAAATATTATTAGGTTGAAGTATTTAAAGTCTTTTTCATATTTATACAAAGCTCATCCTATATCTATATATAGTATATAAAAATCATGGTATTTATTCAACAGTCAATACAGCACACCACTGATTGCTGGTACCAATGTGTTGCAAGTGCCAGAGCTCTTTGTGCAGAAAAATACGCTCAGTAAAACGTAATTCCAAATAATTACAAATGATAAAGCTAAGCCTGAATTTCAAAATCTTCCCAAAATAATTTCCTGAAAGCTAAGAGGGCAAAATTTGACCTTATTTGTTGTTAACGCTGCCCTCAGCTCTCTAGTTCAGCAACTGACAGTATTTGAAAGGACCTCTTGTCCCTTGCTCCCTGCATTTTTTGTTTCCCAGCTTTACAGCCAACAATTACATCCATTCCCATTAGAAAAAGAGCAGAAACCAGGATCCTTTTGCCTCCCAGTTTTGGAAACTAGCTCAAATTTACATGTCTTTGTTTCCTCCCAAAATGTCACTCAAAGGCGCACAGTGGGCTCAGGTCTTTCTGTGGCACAGACAAAAGTGACCTTTCTTGTTCAAAAGAGACGGGGCTGGGGACAGAGGAGATGCTGATGTGGGCACCCCACAGACCTCTTGCTCAGGGAACTGGAAGGGAAGGGACAGATGATGTCGCTGAAAATGTTTCTCCCTTCCCTGGGACGTGTTTACATCCTATGACGGGTTATAAACTGCCACGATTTAAGAAAGAAGGAAATAAGGAAGGCAAGAAAGAAAGAACGAGTCCTTTCCCCGTCGTTCCTCACCACGACCTGCAGCCGGCCCTGTTCCATTACATTCTTCTAGTACGGCTCCTCTGCTCCTTCACCAGATCTGCTGCCTTTTCTACTCTGCATAGTGTGAACTCTGTTAGATTTTGAGCCAGATTTGAAGTCAGAAGATTTGGGCGACTCAAATCACTGGCAGAATGATGCTCTATAGAGAAGGAAGAGGATGGCAGCTTTGGAGGTTTGACCTATCTTGGATACCAGGAGATGTGGGTTTAATGCTTCCAGAAAATGGCAACAACCATCCTTCACCTCTGTATTTTATGTTTTTTAATTGCAAGCTTTTAAGGATACAGTCTCTCTCTCAGACAAACACGGAGTGCTATGGGCACGTCTTCCCTAGGTGAAGCGGAGAGCAGACGTGGGAGCGCAGGACGCAGCACTGCTGCGATAGCACCGCGCTCCGCGAGAGCCCGCGGGATGGTGTGAAAATGAGCTTTTACCTGCTGTGATCACAGCGAGGAAACAAAAGTCTGCAACGCTCCCATACAGCTTGAGGGCTTACATGCGGAACGGCATCCAAAGGATGTGCTCCTCAGGGGCCGGCCGCTGCCAGCAGTCGCTGGCTGTCTGCGCGCCTGGTTTCAGCTAGGGCTGCTGCAGCCCCTGCTACACACATACACAATCCCCCAACACGTGTAAATCTGCCGCACAACCATCATGTGTTCAGGATTTCTCGTTACTCCCTGATTAGCTCCCACATGAGCAAACGACGAGTTGTCATTTTCTCGGCCTATTTACCCTGGAAGATTTTCAGCTGTAGAACACCGGCTCCCTGTTCCTTTGAGCCTGGCGTTTTGCATGCACGGCTGGGGAGAGTCGCTCCGGCTTGCCCTGAAAACAGCTTTTCTGATTAGCGAGCTCTGCCTCGGCTCCTCAAACCCTTCACAGCACACGAAGCTGCTGGAGCCGAGGGAACCATCACGGTGCACATGCAACTTTCGGCGCTGATGCTGCCACCTCTCCTGGTCCTGGTCCGTGAGGGTTATGAAAGGCGGCAGCAGCAGAGACACGGAGAGGAGGTACTGTGGAGGTGACCTTCTCCTCCCCTCTTGCCCTGTATGCAAAGCAGGACATTTGCTTTAGCACCGACAAGCCAGGGACGATGCTGGAGACATCGCCACTTGGGGTCTGGTCTGAAGGAGCCATCGGTGGGGACCGTTCCCACCCTGGAGAGAGGGGTTGGCCAAAGGAACAAACCCCTCTCATCTCTCTCCAGACCCACCTCTAGAACAGGAAAGGAATACGAAGTGTCTGAGTTGTCTGGCAAAAACAATTAAATCTCCTGTGATCTTAACAGGTAAGTCCCCAATATCCACCCGCCTCCAGGGCGAGCACGCAGATCTGAGTGTGCAGCGGGGACGCTGGGGACAAAGCTGTCACCCTGCCACCAGAGCTCTGCGCATTTGACCCATTATTATAAAACCAAGATGCTAATTCAAAGCCAGCTGCAGTAAGGAACCGGCAAACGGGAGCCAGTGTGTCCACTCAGTGATGATGTCTGAGGATCAAGTTTAAAGCTTTGTTGTGATTCTTTCTGATTTCTATTCCCCTGATTAGCTTTCTCGACAACCTGATTATTATTCATGCCCTGAAGAGGCTGCTTGTCACAGCGGGATGACGCAGCCCCGTGACCTAAGCGTTAAGCAGTGCTGGGAAATGCATTCAGCGTGACACGACTCGACAGCCTGGGAAAGCAGATGGGCTCTTGCTGGGATGCTCTCTTTGCAACGGCCCTCAGAGGTCACTAACACAGAGCAGGAAAAGCTACCTAGCAGGCTTTGCCCGAGTGACAACAGGTAGGAGCTCTGGTTTGAATGAATCCTCCACGGCTGCGGGTAAGCCAGGCAGCAGCAGAGCGCGCAATAGTTTCCTCCTTACTAAACTGTACAACAAAAAGATATGTTAAGTCCTTCTGTAAAAAGCCTGAAGCATCCTTCTCCCTCCCTCTGTGCTTTCTTGCTGCAGCACATCACTGCTTTTGTTCTTCTGCGCTCCCGTTAGCTGGGAGAGTACCGCGGGCCGGGGGGGATGCTCTGCAGCCCTGGCCAGCCAAGAGCCTCCGTAGCCCGACTGCACCAGGGACGACAGCCAGGAACCAGCTCCGAGCTGCAGATGAATTCTTCCTCTTCTCTATCCTTAGGTTTATTTATTAGTATAAATAAAGGCTGGAGGGGTTGCAAAAAGGACTTGCAAAAAGGACTTGCAATGGCTAGGAGGAGAGGAAGGGAAAGGGGTAAGGTGCAAGAAACATCTGGAGGATAAGGGAAAGGTAAAAAGCCAGGAGGGCTTCCCCAAGACATCCATGCTAGTGTGGAATTTGCATTGCTTAAGATCACCCACCCAGAAGCAGCTTTCACGTCTGGGCTATTAAGCTTTACAGCACTCTGATTCAAAGGGAGGATGGCCTTAAACCCATGCTGTTTTACAGAAACCATCCCAAAAGGGATGACAGCTCTCCCATGGCTCACCATTAATTCACTTGTACAATCACTGGGGCTCGACCGCGGCACCGTGGATGGGCTGCAGAGACACAGGGCTTCTGCCGACGTGTGCGACCCAATCTGCCATGCCCTTGCTGTGCTCCCACTCGGGAGAGGAGCGCAGCCCCTCTGCCTGTCCCCCCGTTCCCACACACAGCTGCAGGGCTGAAAAAGCTCATTCCAGCTCCCTCTCCCCCATCCCTGCACCAACCACCCCGCGAGCTGAAAGATGCCGTCCCAGGGGATGCCGCCCATCCCTGCCCACCGAAACCATCCAGCACAGCGTAACCAACCAAGCAAAATGAAAGCACATGACCACCTACCAACACACCTTGGCAGAGGCGAACTCCACACACGCCGTCTCCCCCCGAGGCAGGTGATGCGGGATGCGCCCTCCAGCCGGTAGCCGGGGAAGCAGGAAAAGGTGAGGATGTCCCCCACGCCGAACTGCAGACCCTTTCGGATGCTGTAGGCTGGGACCTCTGGCTCGTCACAGGGCTCCAAATCATACTCTACAGGGGACAAAGGGACATTTATGGAATGGCAGGGTGACACCTCGTACTCCATTCTCCCCACTGAGGGTACCCCAGTCCCTGAACATGAGGATGAGGAGGGAGCTCCCAGTTTTGATCCAGCTGCAGTGGAGCTCTGCAAAGGAATCGTAAAATGGTTTGGGTTGGAAGGGACCTTTAAAGGTCACCTAGTCCAACGCCCTTCCATGAGCAGGGACATCTTCAACTAGATCAGGTTGCTCAGAGCCCCGTCCAACCTGGCCTGGAAGGTTTCCAGGGACGGGGCATCCACCACCTCTCTGGGCAACCTTGGCCAGTGTCTCACCACCCACTGTAAAAGATTTCTTCCTTATATCTGGTCTAAATCTCCCCTCTTTTCGTTTGAAGCCATTACCCCTTGTCCTGTGGCTCCCTTCCCTGATCCAGAGTCCCTCCCCAGCTTTCCTGGAGCCCCTTTAGGGACTGGAAGGGCCTGGAAGGTCTCCCTGGAGCCTTCTCTTCTCCAGGCTGAACCCCCCCAGCTCTCTCAGCCTGTCCCCACAGCAGAGGGGCTCCAGCCCTCCCAGCATCTCCGGGGCCTCCTCTGGTCCCGCTCCAACAGCTCCGTGTCCTTCTGCTGTTGGTGCCCCGGAGTGGAGCAGAGGGGCAGAATCCCCCCCTCGCCCTGCTGCCCACACTGCTGGGGATGCAGCCCGGGATGCGGGGGGTTTCCGGGCTGCCAGCACGCGTTGCTGGCCCATGGCCAGCTTTTCATCCCCCAGCACCCCCAAGCCCTTCTGGGCAGGGCTGCTCCCCATCCCTCCACCCCCGGCATCCCCGCCAGACGTGTGTCCTGTCTGAGCCACGAAGACCAGCTTGGGTTTCACACTCAGTATTCAGCCCCCAGGGTGTCACCAGGATTTTGATTTAAACCAACTCAAAATACAATGGGTCTCATTTTCTGTCAGTCTTTTCAGATAAACAAGAAAGTGACATCAGTGGTGACAAAACACGACGGAAATTTGTCATTCTCCCTCTGGTTTAGTCAAATGAAGATGAATTGTTCCGGATGGGATTTCTGCTGCCTCTACATTACTAATCCTGAAAATGAATGAACACAGCATCTTGCTTGGGGAATGCGAGAGAACGTTTAAGCTGCTGCTAAACGAAAGGTCATGTAGCGTTATGGCTAATAGCCAACCGAGCATCTTTGACCACAGAACATTTTGAAGTGAACCTGTTTTGAGGGCTATTTTTGGAAAAATAACAGACCTGCAAAGTACAAAGTACATACACATACATCTAAAGGAAACTAAAAATATAACTGACTCACGTTTTCCTTTTCTGAGAAAGGAAAGAAGTCCCCCAAAACATTAAAAACAAGTTATAATTAGATAATTTCAGGCAATTTCTTTTCAAGGCAAAAAGCCATTTTCCCCCCATCAAAATGAAAAGTTAATTGGAAACTTTCCGACTAGTTTCCATGGAGTATCATATGCAAATCCCTGACTTCAGGGGCCAGAACAAAGGTATCGGAAACCAGTTCTCTCAGTGCAGCAGGTTTTATCTGCATCTACGGCAACAGCTCTGTCTGTCAGGGACAGCGAGCGCATCCGCACCGAGCTCCACGACGAAGACGGTCGTTTCTCCCCACGCCAGCAGGCTGGCTCTGCGGCTGCGGCCCGCGGCACCCAAAGGTACGCTGAGATACAGAAGAGAACAGCAGCAGTGTGGTAAGCTTTTGTCCGTTAACCGATTGTTTTACAGAACGGCTTGTCGGGGCACTCAGACAGTAAATATTACCTTTTCTGAAATGCGTGCACAGGCGAACACTTCGGCAGTCATTTGTAGGACTTTGGGTTAAAGGACACAGTTCAACACCTTGCGCGCTTCAACCAGAGATCACCCACCCAAAGCGATTAATTGCCAGTGTGATGAGCTGCTCTGCACGGGCAAACGTGCCTTTATTTGAGCCTCTCCCCAAGAGCACCATGCACGTGCTGCCCTTCATTGACAACTCCTGAAAATCCAGAATTTCATTTGAAGAAACCAGCTTCTTGTATAATGGCAAACAGAAGTTTGTGCAACAGAAGTGGCTTGGTTCGGTCAGCGCAGGACTGGCCTGGCTTCCTGGAAATGCTCAGGGCAGAACCTGTCCCAGCGCAGCAGGAGCCAGGAGGGTTCCCGCAGTCAGCAAATTCCTGCATCTCCTGATGCCCTGCTACATCCCCCACGAGCTCTGCTTTCATCGGCTCTTACAGCAGGTCAGTTAGAGGAAGCCCAGCAAGAGAAAATACTGTCTCCAGTTCCCCAGCAATGCCAGCGGGCTCACGGAAACCTGGCCTGGGCCGCACACGGCATGTGTTACATCCAGGACAGGCTGAAGCCCGCGGCAGAGGCTGGGTCACGGGATGAGCATCCAAGGGGAGCAAGGAACCAAAGGAAAAAAAAAAAGAGACCAGACGGACAATGGGAGTGACCAGCTCTGCCTTGCTCCTCATCCAAGAAGTCCAGATTGCTCAATGTTGCCTTCCAAAAGAGCCCATCTGTCCCAGCTTCCCATGTTGGAAATGGAAATGTTGTAACGACTGCAGTGATTTTCCTCTGATAAGCAGAGAAGGCAGGCGTCTGGAGGAAAGAGGGACGGCATACCCCAAGAAAATGCAAGCTGAAACTCTGTCCATAAACAGAGCAGAAAAGATGATGGGATGAGGAGGGAGAAGGCAACAAACACACCTGTACTGGCATTTGTTTCCAGCGGGGGTCAATCTAGTCACCTACTGGGGCTGAAGGCAGACAAAATTGCTACATATGGTGATAAAGGGACTGCAAGAAGAGTATTTCTTGGGATGTACTGTGGTTTAATGCTAGAATAATTTACTGGGGTAACAACAGGAGTGACCATCAGTGACCCAAATCGCGTGCACTCCATCAACTCATTCCCAAGGTCTGCAGAAAAGTGGGAAGGAAAGGGAAAGAATGAAGTCTTTGTCCATCCCTTGTTCTTACCTGAGAAGGTGATGTTGAAACCCTCATAGGACATGGAGAAGTCTGAGATGAAGCGAATTTGAGCAGAGAAGTTTCCAAAGAGCCCTGCGCTCAGCGGGGCAGGGAGCCGAGAGCCCGTCAGTTGCTTCAGTGGCTGAGCAAAGCTGGTATTTTCGGTGATGAGGAGGTAGTCGTGGCCGTTCTCCAAGTGAAAGGTATGAAAGGTGAAGAACACACCTACAGGGGAGGAAAAACCGAGATGGCTTCAGCCAGCAGTGTTGGTATGGCACCCCTCGGTCCCAGAGCCAAATCTCCTCTCCCTGGGACGACACCAGTATTGACTCCCTGTTTCCCAGTAACAGCATCCCAACTGAGAAGGAAAAGCACGCTGAAGAGCATGGGCACGCTTATGTTAGAAATTAAATAGATGAAAAAAGTAAAGCCAGGGTACGGTACAAAGCCCAGAAGTGAGAAAGGCAGCTGAGGTCTTCGATCGCTGTGCCTTTGTAACACAGGAACGAGACAACACAGGCTCGCTCGGGGGACGCAGCGGCAGCAGAAGGGACCGAGCCTGGCAGCTTAGAGGAGTATTTTATTTTAAAAGTGTTGACCTTTAGATGGGTAGCAAGAACAGCAAAAGCTGGAGTTGTAAGGACTTGAAAATAACAAAACCAAGTTATGTTCTGGAAGGAATTCACACTTAGAAAAACAGGACTTAAACCAAGCATCAAGGTCAGAGAGGCTTTTCCAGAACATAAGGTCTGCCGGCAGTGGGGCTGCAGGGACTTCCTGCTCCTTCCTGGGATGGGACTGAGTGCTGGGCCCCAGGGGCTGCAGGACAACAGGAGCGATGACACATGGACAGACCCGGGTTTCCTCAGCCGCACGGGGCTCATCCGCCGTTCACGGGCATCTCCCTGCGAGGGCATGTCCTGCAGCCACGCTCCCTCCCAGCAGCACCCCAGCACCGCGCTCCGGGGCCGGCACAGCCCTGTCCTGCTGCTGTCCCTTCCCTGCTTGTCACCCGCTCCCAGGACCTGCTGTCCCCTCCCAGGAACGCGGTGGGAAGCGCACGTGTGGCTATTGCAGGTTTTGGCAGGGCGCACAGAGTCGGGGGGGTTAGCCCAGGTATCACCAGCCGTAACAGAGCTTAGAAGCGAAGAGAATCCTAGGCTTTTATCCACACTACACTGACAAAAATAAAACCCACAACAGATGCAGCTACAGAAAGAACAGACAAATGCAGGAAAACTATTTTGTCTCTTCTTCCAAATTCAATTTCAACAATTTGAAACATTTCGGTGAGAAGGCTGCGACCTTGCTGCATTTGTAAATGAACAAGAAAGGAGTAATGGGTTACCTAAAGTATCCTTCACACCTACAGACGCAAAATAGTAAGCGCTTCAGGCTTTTGCAAAAGCCTCCAGCTAGGTGATTTTTTCATGCTGGAATTCAAACGCAATTAGAAACACTTATTCTCTGGAAAATAGTCCCATCTTTGAAAAACAAAAAATGGCAGCGCCAGCTTTCAGAGAGCAAAGCAAGGCAGGATCTTCTATCAGAAACCCTGTCACATTACCGTCACACGGAGTTAGCAAGCTAAAGCCATGCCTAGCAATAATAAAAGCCTCTTTGCATTTATATGGCTTCTTTCATCCAAAGACCTTCGCAGCAGCGAGGGGGAGGCTCCCGAGCCCCCGCTCAGGCTGAGCTGGGCTTCGCACTCCCCATAACCCCGCCGAACTCGAGAGGGCCATTTGCAGAGAAACAGAGCCCTCCATGCCAGCCCTGTCTTCATCTGGTCTCCATTAGTCCCGGTGAGACCCCTACCTCCTCGCACGCGTCAGGAGTGCCCCGTGGCATGCCCAAGTTATTTCATTTAAGCCCATGATTAATAACACGGAGAGTGCCAGCCTGGGGAGACCCAGGGGCTGTCTCGCTCTGCGTCCCCATCCCTGCGTCCCATCCCTGCCAAAGTGCAGCATCAGCTGCTTCCAAAGCAAGCACGCCAAGTCTGTAAATAAGGATCAGAGGAATAATATCTTACTCCCCATTCCCCATTAATTTCTGGAGATCAGGATGAGACCAACCTAGAGACTGATTAAAGCTCTGGAGCATGACATTTAATATCCATCCCAACAGGTTTTTGCCAGCATCACATTATAACTCTGAATATTCCATTTATTCCTATGTCTATCTGATTTCTTTTTGAACGTTTACTGGTCACATGCAAGTAGTTTCCTTCCAAGAAATGAAGGGTAGAGAGGGTGGTAACCAGTACGGGGCCTTTCCCATGGAAATGGATCAGGAAGGAGCAGGGCTCACAGGAGACCTCAGTTCCCTCCCCGTCCTGGTCCCTGCCACGCCGTGCATTGCCCCTTGCTAACCTCCAGTGGCCCAGGCAGTGTGTGACCCACTACTTAGTGATGGCCAAAAGGGGTCTCCACTGACAATTCCTTTCTTATATCCAGGTAAATATTAGATGGAGCCCAGCAGAAAATTTTTAGTTCCACTGTTGCCCCCCCAGAACTCCATGAAGGTAAGAAGCATCTAACAGCTTCCAAATGTTTATTATTCTTACCAGCAGCACAGTCAATTGAAAATAGACATGACCTGCTTTGGCCTGAAAACTTGGTGAGATGCAGTGAATACAAAATGTCTTAAGTTTTCCCTCTTCATCAACTGACTGAATTTATACCTTCGCCTTTACAAAACCCAATCTAAGAAACAGAAATAACATCACTCCATCGAAATCAACACACCACCAGAGCAACACAAGCGTAACTCAGTCCCCAGAACTGGGAGGAGAGACCCCGATCCCACCTCTTCTACCATAACAACCCCAATCACGGGGCACAAGCCTCTCCAGCAGCAGAGCCAGCGAAGGGCTGCGTAACTGTAGCCATAAGGGCTAATTACAAACTCATTTTAAAGGATTTGTGACTCTGATTAAACCTTTGCTCTGGTCTGAAATTTACTGTGGCACAAAATGTCTCTGCAAATGCAGGTTTTTTCCTTCCATTCTCTGTAAAAGAAACAACAAAACAAATTATAGGGAAAAGAAATCACTTTGAAGTTCTCAGATTAAAAATAATAGTCTCTCTCTAAACGTTTAAATACCTTTAAAATTAAGCTGCTTTTAAACCCAAATTGTACAGCTCATGAGTCCATAAAGTAAATCAGTGTCTGCGGTCACATAAAAATAACTACAGTAACAACCAACTTGTTCCAATTAGGGGACTCGTGTGCTGGCCACGTGTGAGATGTTCATAAAGATCTGGGAGCGAATAACTTGAGACCGGCTTTTATGATGCAGATCGTCCCCGCTCGGCCGCTGCCTTGGCAGGGAAGAGTTTTGTGGAGAGGGAGGCACAAGCCCTGAACTCTGTTCTATTTTATTTTACGGGAACTGAAAGACTTCGCAGGCCTGGGGCCGCAGCCGTGCTGCAAGCCCAAGCAGCAAGGTGTTAGTAGAAGTGGATGTGGGAAACTTAAAATTAGAAAAAAAAAAAATGAGGTACACGGCAAACATTTAGGTCATGTAATTAGATCCCCTGCTTGTTAATCCTGCTCGTGGCAGAACTGTTAAAGCTTCTGGGTTTAACAAGCACCAGGTTTACCCAGTGATCACTGATTCACCCCGTGGCCTCCAAGAACAGGGAGCCGAAAGACAAGGACAAAGCACAGAGAGGAGACTCCGCGCTGCGAGGGAGCCAGCCAAGAACAGGGTTCGGTTACACCTTGTTTTAAAGATTGTTCTGTTCTCCAAGGACTAAATTCATTCCATTTCAGCGGCTGCTGCTCTGACTCAGGATCACTCTGTTCCACGGCTCTTTACTGAAGAGTGAGAAGAAACGCTGTGGGAATGCTGAAGAGAGCTGGGAGAAGACTGTTGCAATGCGTTACACAGCAGTTTAACACGGCGACAGCCGGGGAAGTAGATCACTAAGGAAGACAGAATATTGTTGCCAGAGAAGGGATGTGTACGTATGTGTGTGTTTGCGTACACACGCTCCCGCCAACACAGCCCAGCACCTAAATACATTTCAACATCTTCCACAGAACATTGGAGAAGAGGAGATCTTTCCTTGTTTGTCTCCTCTTTCAGTGCACTGGTAAACGAACAACCGGCCTGACCTGCAGGGACAAGGCAGGAGAGGTTTCCCTGACACGTAACGTGGCTACGCGCCAGCCCGTTACAGCCGGACAACGTCCTCTATCCATGCTCTCCTCTCGCCCTGACCTCTAACTGCATCTGGAGATCTCCTGCACCCAAGCAGCTGCCTGGATGAAGCTCTCCTAGCCCAGAAAGCTCCACAAACACAAGAAGGGTGACTCTGCCTGGGGACAAAGCACTGCCCCCGGCAGCCGCTGCCCTGCAAAAGGGCACCAGATCCCACCATCTCCTGCAGTTCACTTCTAAGGAGCTCCTGGAGAACAACCTCAAGGGAAGGATACCAGCAGCGGGTAAGGGGAGAAAATAAAATATCAAACGGAACACAATACGAACATGCTCCTTTTCAATGAAGTAAGAGATTCCAACACCAAACACTCAACTTCTGTTCTCAGAACCTTACCTTCACCTTTCCAGCACAACCTGATAGGTCAGGAGAGCTGAAGCTCAGTCAGAGAGGCCTGTGAATTTTCACTACAACTCGCTGCATTTACAGAACAGCTCACCGTTTGACTCTCTAACATTCATTACCTGCAGCTAAGGCCAGAATTTCTGAAAAAGCTGACGGGGTTCAGAGCGCTAAAGCCAGGACCAGCTTTTCAGGGAGTTCAACATCCAGCTTCTCTTCAGTGTGACAAACACGGTCTGGTTCAAGGTGGTCACATCCAGGGCCGAATTCTTTGGATGATCCAGAACTGCATCACCCTGAACCGCTCTAAGGGATGTGCTGGTTCCTGCACTAACGAATTGGCCACAGCAGGATCTTTTATGGGACAGGGGACAAAAAGTCCTCAGACTGGCGTAGCTATGGCATACCTCCACTGCCTGAAAATGCACCCTGTTTTTTCAAGCCTCACTTAGCTTGCTCAGAAGATTTTCTTCTGATGTTGGCATAAAAGCAGCACACAGGCCATCAGAGTTGCACTTTCTCATATAAAAGAGCGTCAGTTTGCTGTATGGTGCTTAGCTTAGCTACAGGATAATGCAGCGTCTCATCGGAGAGCTGAAGCCAAGGCAGAGTGGATTAATGAAGAGTGGATTGCTGCTACTCAACAGAATACTTTTCACAGCATGTGATGGTTCCCTTAATGCACTGTGCTGTTCATTGACAAGTTTATTTGCTGTAATACAAATGGTATTTGCAAAATTGGCTGATGATAGCTCCCGTCGTGCTGGTATCCGGTACGATGAGACAGTAATATAGGAGTGCATAAAGTTACATAAAGGGTTTATACCCTTTGTGCTTACCCCAGGCAGATACTGACTGGATCAGGAGAAATTACCTCCTGCCCTTGTACATAAAACTTGCTCTCTAATCGTCAGTGAAACATTTTCTTGAAATTTTCCTTCAAGACAAAAGATTAGCCTGTGCTGCACAGGAGATTGGACTAAATAGATCTGCACTTTGCCTCTGTGCTGGCAATATTCCTCGCTAGTGGGGAAACGAGAGCTGCAAAACTAGGACAGAGCTGGGAACTGAGCGCCTGAGCTCTGCCCCATGCCTGGAAAGGATTTACTACAGGCTTCCATTTCTCCATCTGTAAAATGTTATATAGATAGCGATCCAGCACTGCAACGAAAAATAAGGCTGAAAGTACTAACGAGTGGTGTCAGTGGCAGCTCGCCCTTCCTCCATGGGGCATTACTACCAATACCAGGGATCCAAGTACCAGCTAATGTGCCAGAGGATACTGCCACAAAGCTCTGAAACCAAAGATAACACCTGGCACAGGCTGTCAGATCTGTGGGCTTGATATGGGACCATATTTCCCTCTTACTCCTCTCCACTTCCTTTCCTCCAGAAACCTCTGCATCTTGTCCAGAGACAACATCTGGGCGGTGGCAAGAATGGCAACTGGCCATGGGTACCCATCACCACCAACAGCACTTGTCTCCCACTGACCACCATCCTCCAGTCCATCTCTAAAACCTAAACTAAAGGCTTCTCACCTTTCCCATGTGATGTTTCTATTGTCCACGTGCAATTCAAGTTATTGGGATAAAAATCAGGGAAGCCTGGGGATAAGATGGTACCACTGGAACCACGAATGTAACCTCCACATAGAGCTGCAAAGGAAAAAAAAAAAAAAAAAAAAAAGAATTAAAGGATTCAAAACCCATCGTCAGCTGGAAGAACAGCAGTTCTTCTGAATGTCAAAACAAAGCCCAACCCATCAACATCAAACAAAATACACAGATCAAATGTCACTGTGAACCTCGCAAGCGCTCCTTTGCTTTTGCAGTAGATCTGCCAATGAAGTGGTTGCCATCTCCTGCAGATGGTACCTCCCGCACCCCTTACCCTCGCAGCTGGGCAGTGGCCGGCTCCACTGGAAGTTGGGCTCGCACTCCAGGGCTTCGCTGTCACTCAGGGTGTAGCCTGAATCGCAGCTGAACGTCACCAGTGCTCCCACATAGAAATCATTCCCATGGCGCTGGCCGTTCACTGGGATCCCCGGATCCAAGCAGTGGTCAGACTGGAGCTTCACAGCTGTGGCAAACAAACCCACTCGTGTCAGAGCCCTGAGTGGCTACAGAGCTCCTGCAAGGGGCAGCGATTAGCCCAAGGGAAAGTCAACTCCTCCTCTGAGCTCGAAGTCCTACTGATTATCCCCAAAGTAAGAGGATGAAACAGACAGAGGAACTCAACTCTGCCTCCTAAAATCAGTAATATTCTGTAGATGCTAAAATAAAAAAACCTCTCAACACCCAAGACGGCTGAAAAGCAGAAACCGCTACTTCCCTTGCAGTGGCTCCGCATTCTCCAATCACTGTAATAGCGCTCACCGCCTGGCGGGGGGAGAACGAGCCCAATGGGCCTCTGATTGAGTCCATTGTGCTGCTGGAGAGCGCGTAATTACATGAATAACTTGTACTTACTTTCATATCGGATCTGAAAGCCTATGTCAGAGTGGCTTTTGTCAGTGGTGAAGAGGAGGTAGAGGTAGTTGCTGGTGCTGATGAGGAACTGGGGCACCTGGGTCCCATCATAGACACCTATCAACGGGGAAGAATAGGACCGGCCATCTCGCACTTCCAGGGTGTCATAATTCACCTCCGTCTTAAATCTGAAAGGGACACAGGAATACATCTGTGGAAAAACAGCATGGCTAATTTTTCTTTCTTGCAGTCCTGAATGTGCTGTAATGCCCAGGGGGCAGCGCAGGCCATGGGGCAATACGTGGGGCGGCTCCTACTGCCCGACCTTCGGCGGGCTGAGCACCTCACGGAGAACACGTCATTCCCCTCCCACGCATTTCGGTTTCTTTCTGGTGCTTCACCTGCAGACACTCGGCACTCTTAGCAGCAACAAGCGCCTCATGCTTCACGAACAACCCCCCCTCAGACATACGGACCCTCCCTGCCCCTCCTCAAACACGGAAACCCAGGGCAAGCCAGGAGACTCGGCACTCCCGACTCGGCCAGATCCTCACGGCCGCTTCTCCCCGGCAGGCTGAGCACGGGGGAGCTCAGCCTCCAAAACCGTGTCCTACCTGTGTCTAAAATAGCACTGCCAATTAGCCGGAGTTAGTCAAAAGAAGAAGGAAAAAATCACCATTTTCCACCTTTTCTTCCTTGAACGTTAGGTGAATTTTAACGTCTTGCCAGGAGTTAATAAAAAAAATAAAGAGACCTCACTGCCAAACACAACGCTGAGCAGCTCGGTCCCTGCCCTGTTCCTCTGGGGGTGGCTGCAGCTCAACACTGCTGGAACCACCAAAAAAAACCCAAAAAAAGGGCAAATAGGAAACGTTTGAGAAGTCCATGGTGAGCACCTGTCAAAGGTGATCTTGATGGGGTAGCCCGGCTGGGCCTCGATGACCCACGCGCAGCTCAGGGAGTCCTTGTAGAAGCCGGGCCAGCCGGGGGACAGGATGGTTCCGCTGGGCGACGTCAGGTGGCCCCCGCACGGCGCTGGGGACAAGGAGAACGACACCATTCAGGCGAAGAGCATCACAGAAGCTGTGGCAGGATCAGACATACCCCTCCCTGCCAGGCAGTATTATTCTGCCCTGCGATAGCTTTCGTGCATTATTGTTTCTCATGCGTTAAAAACAATCAGAACCAAGTTAAACAACAACACTAGCTGGTAAGAAACTGCCTTTTTAGCTTCACCTGAAGATGCAGCAGCCCGCTACCGTACCTGCGGGAGCCTGCAGCCTGACCTTGTGCACTGGCTCTAAGGGGACAGGGCATAATAATAATTATTAGCTATAAAACCAAAGAAAACTGCAAGGTCAGTTTGCATTTCAGTAGCTGCAGGTGCCAGAAAATCTTTCATATCTGTGGTAATTGACTCATGTCTTTTCTTCCACAAGGGACATCACAAGACTATGGCATTTATTCCACATCGTGGTCCCTTGTGCCACCATCAGCAGCGGCTGAAGGCATATTACTATCTTTTCTGGAAAAAGGACACTGGATCCGGAGGAGCAGAGGTACAAAATGCTATAGCCCGAAATAACTGCAACTTATTGTCCTCTAAAAAATTAAATGGGATGGAAAAGTGTGTCTGCTCCTGTGAGTCTGTGTTCCCCCTGCTCTGCCCTTCGCAGGATCCATCACCCGGATGTTTCTTCAGTCAAGTCACCGGTGCTGGTCACGCGTGTCTTGCGTGGCAGCACCGATGTCACGGCCTCTGGGAGCCGCCATGGGCTGCCCAAGCCCCTCATCCCATGGGACCCGCGGGCCGAGGGGACCCTGCTCCCCCAGAGCAGCCCCCAGGGCCGGGCGGCAGGTGCGCGTCGCGCCAGGGCTACCAAACGTTATAGTGATACCACCTTAAACACGCTGTAAGCCTGGGCCCAAACCCACCGCTGCCGGTCTGAAGGAGGCCAGAGGAAAGTCCATTCATCTCAACTGGATCCAAACCAATTATTTTTGAACAAGAGGCTCCTTTCTGCCCCAAAGCTACATATTTTCCTGTCAGGACTTCTATCCATCTTTCAACTCCTTTTTTTAGGTCTCTTTCTTTCCCATTAATTTTTTCAAGCCCTGAACAGTACTTTAGATCTATACACTTCCTCCGTGTTTAAAAAGGCTAATTAAAATGTAGACTTAACCGAGTGCATACTGAAGGCTGAGTCAAAGAACTCACCACTGTGATCACAGAGAAAAAAGCACAAGTTAATGGCATAAGGTTATCAAAGCTTCCAAAGATAAAAGTTGATTAAAAGTGTACTATTCAATGTATATTTCTCTTCTACACTTACAGATATATAAACTTAACAGTTCATGCCTGTGAAAGTAATGGAAACCCTGAATCAAACCTATAGACATTTTATTGTCAGTTGCTTGCGAAATTACACAAGAATATAAAAAAGCCCAGCTTCTTATTACATAAAAGTTACTCAACACAATTGACACCTTCCTTCTTTCAATCTGAAAGACAATGGACTAGATTGTGTGATTTCCACTGCTCATCCACTGGAACAATGCATGACCAATTACTGAAATTATTTCTCAGTATGAGAGCACTATTTCTCAAAAGCACCGTGCTTGAGGCTCAGACTGCCGTCAGCGCCAGCGCAGGGCATCACCTCCCTGAGAGCAGAGGGCACAGGAAGACTCTTCTCTTCTAACGAGCTCTTTCTTCGCTTCTCTTTCCCATAGTTGAAGCTTTAAAGGACTACGAAAAAGCTTTGAAATCTGTATTAAAGCCTTTAATTCAACCCTTATCCCTCACTTCTAGGTTGGCTACCATAGCTGTTGTGGCAGAGAGATGTAACCGCAAAGTTCCTCTCTCTCAACTGCCAGAGCCCTTTCGGTGAGAACGATGCTCCGCTCTGGCAGAGACACGCCGAAGGGGTGTGTGTACAAATGTTTGCAGCAATGAGTTCACCTTTCACAGTAAAGACCTGTACCTTTTACTTCTTTCATCATATAAATATTATACGTTTCACACGCGTCAAAAATAAGGACAGAAAAAGCATTACCACGTATCTTCCATTCTCTGCTCTTTAATTGCCCTCGTGACAAGAGTAGCAGGGAAGCTTTTAGTCATCAGCAAATCAAAGCCCTTTATTACTGCTATTAGAAAACCACCTGTTGTAACTAGAACTGAGCTCAGAAAAATAATCCCCATCATCCATTTCACAAAAAGATTAGAAAACAGAGTTAGGTGCTCAGTCGCTGTTGGACTGGGACTCCCTCCTCCGCAAACTCTCCTGCGCAGACACCACCTTCCAGAGCTGGGAAACGTCCTGGCCGTAACCGAGAGCTGAGGGTTAGAACTGAAATCCAACAGTCCTTTAGCTCTCAGCGAGAAACTCCTCTGCCCATATGACGGCAAAACCCCTCCCACAAAGCCAGCACTGTCTCCTTTTGCTGCGGGTTATCTGACCAGGACCTTGATAGACAAAATTCTTCTTCTTCTCCCCCAAAACACCAGGGGATCATTCCCCCTCCAGAGAGCACGTTCAGACTAGTAGGAAAGACGATAAAATTTACCTTCACATCTGAGCACTGCGTTGTTCCAGACCACATTTCCTTCCTTCAAGATGCAGGTGATGGTTTCTGAGCCGTGGGTCCTAATGAAGCCCTCGTCGCAGAGGAAGGACACGGAGCTGCCGAGCTGGAGGCTGTCACCAAACCGCTTTCCGTTGACGGGCACGCCGGGGTCAGGACACTCGTTATGCCTGAACGCTAAGAGGGAAAGGTAAGACAATAGTGAGTGACTTGTTTCCCCCACCTCTGTCCAATTTGAAAATAAGTATGTTAGAGCACAAACTTAGGAATTAAACGATGATTTTATGTCTTTCCTATGGAGACAATAGCACGTGATCTTGCCCCTGGACAGGGGACCTTCCTCACAGCGAAGACCAAAGAGCACGGACATAGATTTGGCCCACTGCGATCCCAGCAAGGCTACCGTGTTCTGCGCGGACGAGTCAGCCTGTGGCAGAAACCATGTCACCACCTCTTCTCTAAACTGCTGAGACACCCAAGTATGTGCTCCCACCGTCCGAGTCCTCATCTAGGTGGTCACTTAAATTTTTCTGTTCCCCATCTCTACTGCAAGTGTTCATTTGCAGACTCGGAGAGGAGGAATGAGATTAAAACCATTTGCATCCACGCGGTGCTGAGACACAGGGGCCCGAAAAGAGCCTGTAGAACCAAATTATCTTAGCAATCTTTCACAAGTGAAACTGCACAAATACTCAAAATAGAGAAGGATTTTTAAAATCTCTACCGCAGTGCCTGCATCTGCATAGAGGCGACATAAATTAACCATTAATGAGAAAAACTGAAAGCTTTAAGGCCCCGTGGTTAAAAGTAAGGGTCCTCTCAGCATGTGCTGTGATTGACTGCCACACAGTCCCCGACCTTGCTTGTCATCGTTACTAGGATAAAACAAAGGACACACAGCAATTACCTTCCCAGGTGTTGCAAAGCTGCGTACGGAATTGCACAGACACACAGCTCCGTTTAAAGGCCTGCCCTTTTCCAGCAGTTAAAAACTAGGCCAGCCAACCAATCAGAAAGTAAGTCTATAGCCTTAATTCCCCATTAAGTGCTAATTATGTACTATGTCTTCATATGCTGGGAGGTGGTCTTCAGAGATGAGCAGCGTATGAAAGATTAAAGCCTCCAGATTAATTACACACACATGCTTTTAGTATCTTTAATGCGCTGGGCCAAATTCAGATGAGTTCTGGATTTCCTACAGAGCATCGTTACTCCTATAGTATCTCGTTATATACACTGCTACAGGGGAGGACACGGGCTGCACCTGTTCCTTGCACTCTTGTACCTGTCCCTTGCAGCAATATGCCGTCTCCTCTCCCACACCTAAACGGAAGGAAAGGATGGCAAGGTGTCGGAGAAAGCCTCGGGAGTTCCCTTTTGCTGGTTCAAGCAGTCAGAACAGATTAATTCATGTGTAGTTTAGAGTCATTTACAACAATAAAAAATTTGGCTTAAAAACGTCCTCATAGAGGGGACATCCCCAACTTGGGTACGTAACGTGTCGGAGATGCACCTGGAGGGCACCACCAGTGCTTCTGGATGGGATGGCTCCCTGCTTGCAGGATCCAGGGCTCAGTGCCGGGTATGTGACACCACCACACACAGGCTACTTCATCTGATGAGCCTTCAGCCTGCTGTGGCATGGCAAATGATTTCTTAAGACCTCTGATTTTTTTTTTTTTTTTTTTTTAAATAGAGGATTTGCAATCATAGCTAGAAACGCTATTAATTTAGCTGTGCCACTAAAGGCTATTACAACAAAGTCATTTATCAGTTCTGCTGAATAGGTTTAATACCGCTCTTTAGAAAATTATAGGACAATATGAGGATAAAATTACCATAGCATTCACTTGAGATTTGAAGACTGGACTTAACGTGAAGCCAAATACATCTGTGGAAGTTTCAGTGCTTTGTCATGTAAGACATTTCTACATGTTTCCATTTATCTTCAGTGTCTTGCGTGCTTTAGCTGTCAGCCACCGATGATAGCGCTGACTGATGAAGACAACCATCCCAGATCTAACAGCTCCTCCTGACCTGCATCGAGCTGCCCACAAAGCCCTGTCTCACCTCACTGGGCAGAAGGGAGGCACGGAGGGAACGCAGAAAGCCCGTAGCAGGGACAAACTGCTTCTTTCACCACTGGACAACACTTAAACTTCGCAGCCAGAAAGAACTTGTGCCATCGGCTCTAGGCTTGAAACCAATCCTCAATTATCCAACTGCAAATCTCAAGTAATCCCCCATTTTCAGACTTACTCTGGATTTGCAATGGTTTTAGTGAGATCAAACTCTTGCCTGTTAGTCTCCAAAAATAATTTGGAGCTTGAAACAAAAACTAGAAGGCAGGATTGGGCACTTACTGGTGAAGGTTATGTTGAAGCCTCTCTTCTCCATGGAGTGGTCGGTCTGGAACTCCAGCCTGGCTACATGACCGCTGCTGGTCAGCGAGGAGGGGATCTGGTTTCCTGAGAAGGTCCCCAGCACCGGCGATTCGGCCGTCCCCCCATCCTTCACGGCTAGGAAATCAAACTGGGGCTCCACATCAAAATCATTGAAAGCCAAGTGAATCCGGCTCTCGGGTTTAGCTATAATTAACCAAACACAGTGCAAGCTGCTTCCATATTCTTCAGGGTAATTTGGTGACAGCACAATCCCAGATGGGGTGGTGAAGTTGAAAAAGCAGGAAACTGCAACGAGAAATCACCATCAATCATGCAGCACGGCGCTCCTACAAGCTGCTCTGCCATGTTCCCCCCCCTTTCATCCCTCAAGCCGGGCGATTCCTGCAAATTCCCACTTGCTTTGCTTCTCAGAGACCATTAAAGAAAGGAAGGGCCCAGTGCTCCATTCACTGCTACGTGTCAGTGATTTATTTGCACAGGGAAGAAGTGACTTCAAAGACATCTCCAGTCCCGGCTGGGTTAGTTTCCAGTTTCCCAGCCCAGCCCTGCCCCTGTTTTCGCCAGCGCGCTCCGTACGCGTGTGCCACGCGCAGGGCAGCACCCGTTTCTCCTCCTGCACAAAGAAGATGTCACTCAGCCAGGAGGGGATTTGGTATTTTGCAGGTGAATTCTCCTGCACATCCCCGAGAGGAAGCCTACACAAGAATCAAACGTGTGACTGCAGCTCGCGCTAAACAAAACCAGCATCAAACAAGTCGGCCTTAATAGCAGTAACGTCTTCTGTGGTGGCCACAACTCGGCACAACCTACAAAACCCGAGTAAGGCATTAACTCCGTTGTTCCCCCACGCAGAGCTCCAGGCTCCGCTGCTGCTATCCGTACCCAAGCTTTTCGGTCTAAACTGCAGATACGCTCCAGGGCGCATTTTTCAGGAGCTGCTTAAAAATCTGCACTTTTAGTTTACCCTTCCGTTTGCTAAATGCAATTTTCGCCTGTGCTCCTCACCAGGTGTAACTGCGCTGACTGTAACGGTCCCGCTGCACTTAGACAAACCCCTCACACCCCGGCCATCCCCACCCTAATTAAATATTTGTACGACACAGCAATAAATTGTCAGCTCCTCGGAGAAGGAGCTGCGAGTCAATTTGCCTTCGTCCCTCTCCTTGGGCAGCTCTTCATACCTGTGCCAAACGAGCACCGAAAAACGAAGGCTGCTGTTTGGTTTTGGTGGTGACTTTGCTGCACTGGGCAAGGAACAGCTCAGGAACCATCCCCAGGTGTCCCCGAGCGCCAGGGGCTTGGGACAAGGCGGAGGCATCGCTGGGCAGCTGCAGCCCGGGCGAAGGGCAGCTCCCCTTCCCACGACAAATAAATCACTGACTTCTGCTGGGCCAGCACGGGACCAGAGAGAGACAAACCAGACTGCCATTTCCCACAAAAATAACTAAAACAAGTCTTAAAAAGAAGTTGAGGGGAAGAGTGCATATGAAAACAATCTTCAGCTCTCAAGAGTTTCAATATATACTGTATTTCAGCCGACAAGGTCCATTAATTTGAAAAAGCAAGGCTACTTTTTAAGCGGCACCTGCCCAATGTTTCTGATGTTTGATGTATGTATACTTCACTCATCTTTTTCCCCACCATCACCCTTGGTAAAACCCATTACTTGGAACATACATCTCACTAATTCCTGGCAAAAGGACATCGCACAGAGGATGAGACTGGTTTTAGTTTGGCATTTATACAATTATTTGGTTCAATGCTCAGCCTCCCTCTGTTATTTTCCCTCTGTCTTCCTTCAACGCTTAATGGTTTCAGATCAAATAAGATGGACGTTACCATGACGTTATCAAGGCTAAGAGCTACACAATCTATTTCCTGCTCTCAGCAACAAAGAGAACAGATTAAAGAGAAAACAAACTGCAAAATATCCTCAGGATTTTGGTTCTTTACTAGATGCTGAAGTATCAAGGGATGCTGTCAAATAATTCTGTCAGCAAAAGCTTGGTATAATCTGCCTAGGAATAGTTATTGAAAATGAATGCATTCAGATGCAGAGAAACACCTCGGCAGTAGGAACCCCTCCCAGGAGCTGGGTATCTCCTATAAATTTTTAAACCCAAAGTGGTAAATTAGCATCCATACAGGACCTACAGTACCACACAGCCAGCAAGAGAGGGGTACAGGTGCCCGCGCAGCGATTCCGGCGCAGCGCTGGTGGCTCGTTTCAGGCAACGACAACAACAAAGAACTTGCTGACAAAAGAAGGAAAAGCAGAGCGAGGGAAGAATATGAAATTAACCTTCGCTAGATAAAACAAAATGACAGGTTAAAAAGTAACAGACAAAAAAAAAAAAAACACCCGAAAGTCTCCACTGCGGGGAAAGTAAATGAAGATTTTGATTTTCCATAAAATAACAAGTGTAGGAGACAGGCCAGTTGCAGGCTGTGGGACAAAGGCCATTGTCCCACGCACTCATGGCCACGGCCACCACCAAGGTGCCATCTCCCCTCGGAGCAGCGCGAGCCTGGTTTTGCCTCCCAGAGGGACTCCTCCAGCCCAGGAGGCGACAACCGATCCAGGAAGGTCATTAACAAGATCACGGTGTTTGTGATATGAAGATTTTTCTTCACCTTTTTAAGCAGAAGAGGTTCTTCAGCGTGAAAGGGCGGATTTTGGTCTGGGGCTGCACAGGACCCCCAAGAGCCTCTCTGCTCTCTCACACCTGCTTTGCTGGACACGCGGACGAAAAGCGGCGGCTGTTTAATGGTATGTCACGGAGTGGAATGTGCCATCAGGGCAAAAACGATGGTACCAAGAAAGGTGGAAGAGAGCTGAGCGCTACCCATCTCCCGCTGCTTTGTGCCTCCAAGACAGGCAGGAGCAAAGTGCCCCCGCAGAAGGAGCGGCCATCGGAACGCGACGGACAGAGAGAGGTCAGCCCTGCTGCCCACAGCCTGTCCATCAGCATCACCCAGTCAGGAACACCCGTGACTCTGAGGCCTTGAGCTAAGAGATTGAAATTAATATTTATTATCGTTGTTCTTAAGTGTTAAGAGAGGACATTTCATTATGTGCATAGGATAGGTTCAAATTTATAAGCCTATGCTGACCTTTGTCAATAATTATAATTACCAATCAAGTACTGCCAAAAGCAATACGAAAAGTCCCTTTATTAAATACAGCAGAATAAAACACAGCATAATTCAGGAGAAACAGAGCACCTATTAAGCCAGTGAGACCCATTGTCATTAACGAATGAGTACAACGTATTTATTCAAGCCATCACAAACATTATCAAAATTCCGCCTTCATTTAGAGCAGTAAAACAGTGAAGAAACAGCTCATTGCTTCTCGTCTTAGAAAGCCGCGTGGGACGCACGGCTGTGGCAGGAGGGCAGTGCCCCACGTCCCTGCGGGCGATGCTCGGGGCTGAGCCGGACCCGGGGGCTGCCGACAGCTCCCCAGTGACAGAGCTACGGCCCCTGCTCTCGGCCGGCACCAGCTTCTGCGTTTGCCTGGTCAGTCCAAGCACAACTTGCTTCTCTTTTCTTCTGCCTTCAAAAGACCCTGCTGCCTCCTCCCAGACAGCTCATTTCTCCTCCGAGGCATTCCTGGTGGCCCCCGACGCTCCATCTCTGCTCGTCCTGCACGGCAGAACCCGGGGCTGATCCCGGGGAGAGGACACACCGGCCGTGCACGGGAATGGGAAAGGCACCAGGTTCAGGGGCTGAAAACCAAGCAGGGAACTGCTGTATCAGTCTCCATGGAAACAATAAAAAAATCCTGACTTCTCTCTCAGCTTTTAGATATCATTCCCCCAGACTCTGACCACTTGGGAGAGAGCTTGAGGACAGTAAGGGATTTTCTGCCTTACCTCTCCTTTTTAAGAAGATCCCTCCTCTAGGCACAGCTCGCTGATGGACTGGAAGAACAGGACCTCAGCAGGAGGCTGGTTAATAACCGGCATGCCTCACTCGGGGAAGCAGCCGTCCCGAATAGCTCACAGTGCTGGAAGCCCAGGGCACTGCTCAAGCTGCGAAGCAAAGTGCTTTACGTTCTCTATTTTCCTCTTTCTGTATCTGCTGTTTCAATAAACACATCTGCATGACAATGCATTTTCCTTCTTAAAACCCCGAGGCACCAGCAGGGCAAGCGGGAGGTGAGGGAAAGGAGTCTAGAGCAAATATTAACTGGGAGAACTTTTCTGTATTTCAGAGCAACAAACTCTTCAGCTTACTCTGACGGAGTGGCTGTCACTGCCAGCGTGCGGCTGACCGGGGGCGGAGAGGAGGTATGTTAAGAAGAATGAAAAATAGGCAGGTTTTGGGTACTAGATCTTGAGGAAAACATCATCAGTGAACTTAAAATAGACTGTACAGGAGCCTCTGTGCACACAGAAGAGAGCCACAATACCAAAGCAGGTTTCATTTCTACCCACTCAAAACAGGAACAGCGATTGGGTTACTGGGAATAAGATAAGTTTCTTAAACTTACTGGAAGATGCCGATCCCCACTAGGTCAGCATTGGGCTGCTTGTCTGCCAGGGTTTCTGCAGCCATCTGTTATTCAGGAGGTGCTCCGAGGCTTCCGCACAAAGACAAGATCTTTTCCTGTGTGCCCCTCTCTATTTTAAAGGAACTCTCCCCCTCCCTGCAGTCTCTCTTGGGAATTGTTGGCGGTGTCCACAAGATGACAGAAGTTTAATTGTCACTTTTTGGCAAAAGCTCTAAACCAGTCTAGTGGTCTTATTCGGTACCTTCCCCGTTCTGCTCCCCCGTGGTTGAGCAGAGCATCCTTCCTCCGCTGCAGCGCTCGCAGCCGCCCGCCAGCGGCTGCAACACATCCTTCTCCTGCAGGCCGGGAGCTGCCGCAGGCGGGGACGTGACTTGTGTCCCCACACAGTGCCGGCACCGCGGGGCGCGAGGGATGGCTGCTGGAACACCAAAAGGACAAGGCACCCCCCCGGTGTAACTGCAGCTGGGGCGACGGCAGCCGCGCAGCGGTGATTAAGTGCAGCAGAGGGAGTGCGGGCAGGTTCGGTCACACGTGAAGTTCTGCTCGTGGGGAGCAGCGGAAAGAGTCTTAAAGATAAACTTGCACACATCGACTCCACCTGCAAACTGGAAATGCCCCACTGCAGCCTTCTCAAACACCAACCCCACGTGTAAAGCGTTAAAGTGAAATAAGACAGGCATAAGGGAACTTCTCTGCAGACCAGATCCAGATGGCAACATCACACACACCACATTCCCGTCTTCTGGATATAGAAATAGGGGAAGGGGACAGAGATGACCTCCTTGCCTGATAAAACCAGTGAGTCATTTCAGATTCAGACTCATGCAAAGAGAAGCAACCCATCATGCTGAGCAACTGCTGTCAGGAATATGGACAGATGCCTTGGCACGGGACAGCTCATTTATAGCAGCGTGAAACCCTATCAGGGTAGCAGTTCAACTGATTCAATCAGTAAAATAACAAGCACGGAGACAACCCAATAAACTGCATCCTGCCGATGAGCGCTGAGAGCGCAGCTGGGAGCGCCTCTGGTGAGCTGCAGGCCCTGCGGCACGGCCCTGCGGCACGGCCCGACGCCACCGTGGAGGCCCCCAGCTCCAGCTCTCACACCTGCAGGCTGAGCGGCCCTGCCCGAGAGCTGCCCACACCCGCTGGATTCACCACCGCAACCTCATCTGGCGCCTTGCCACTGCAACCTTCCTGCTGGACCAGCCCGGCGGCACAAGCACCCCAGCCCCGAACAATTTGGTAGAAACCAAGAGACGTACGGAACGGCAGCTGGCAGGAGAAGACAGTTCCCGCTGGCTCTGCTACTGCCTAGACAGAACTCACCGACACAGTAACACCGAGGAGCAAACAGGCTCTGGAGTGACCCAGGAGGACGTCAGCGTTCCTTAGGCACAGACACCACCAAGGGAAACCTCGCAGCTGCACAGACAAGTGGGATGCCTGAAGATGCGCAGCTTGTTTGAGGCAACTCTCAAGGAAGAGCAGCCCTGGTTGAGCAGCCCTCTTAGAAAGTCACAGAAAGGGGAACAGAAAATTTTCCTACAGGTTACACCAAAACCACGCCTGGGTAGTTCACGGGGGACAATTACAACCCAATTCATTGTCATTAAGCAGGTGCATACGTGCATTCCTGCCCAGCGCAGCACTTAAGCACGTACGTCTGCTTAAGCAAACACTCAAATCTCAGTGCTTTGATAAACTAGGGCTGCAGTGCAGAACAGGGGCTTTGAGGGGAAAGTGCCCTGCTTAAAATTAAGAAGGGAATGGTCTTACATGGCTGCAACCGTGAAACAAGGTTGTTAACAAAAGCTACAAATCCCACATGTACACAGAGCTCATGGTAATCCTGCCTTCATTTAATTTGCTTCCCTTACTGCAGAGAACGACTGGATCTCAGCGGCTCAGGGGAACAGGCTGAAGATAAGGAGCATTTCGCCACCGATTTGCGGCTCTGAACCCAACTCAGATCAAGGGCAAGCAGAAGGTGTTAATGGGTCCTGAAGGACACACATCTGCTCCACAAACGCAGAAGCCATCTAAGCCCGGGAAGTGGCCTCAGCGGGGAATGAGCCCGTTTCTTGGCAGGGTTTCAGCGGCGCAGCCCCAGGATGCGACCGGCTGCGTGGCAGAGGTGGGAGCCGACGGCGTTGGTAGGTTACGGTTAGCTACCGGTTCCCTTCCCAGCTGGTCTGGCGGAGATAATTAGAGGGTGCTTCATAAAAACACCAATCAAAAAAATAAAAAAAACCCACATAGCAAAACAGCTTGGAAATAAAAATTAATAGAATCCCTACACTTCTTCCAAAATCCACTAAAAGCAGATAAACAAGTCCAATGCTGGCTAGAAAAAGAAAACCTGTTTACAGCAGGAGGGAGAAACATCTTGCAAGTTTAACATAAACTGTTCCATTAACATTGCAAAAAGTAGGAGGAATTAAGACTAAAAGAAAGAATATGAAGAGCACACAATGGATCAGGTTTCACTGGAAGAACGAGAGCCTACGCTGCAGGTCAGAAGTCTAAAATACTCCCTTATAATGAAAAAAAAAAAAAATATCTCAATTCCTTTAAAAGAAAGTTTTCTGGAATTACTGATTAAAAAATTATTGGACAATAAAGGATCATTAATAAACCTCCTTAATAGAGACTGAAACGATTCCTGCTTCCTACAGATCTCCAGAAAGGAGTATCCAATGTCAATTTATAAACGTTCAGGTTTGGAGAACCCATCACTGCCTTCAGGAACTTCAAGGGTTAACCACTCTCTCTGTTAAAAAGCTGTTATTTTTAAAAAGGCAAACTATGCTTCTATCACTGCTAACTTAAGAGACACACTTCTCTCCAAATTACTCTTCATAGGGAAGGCTCCGTAGGTTGCTGTGAATAGTGGGCAGGAAAAGAGAAGAAAGAAACAGAAAGAAAATAATGACCAACTGACAATTTAATTTAGAGCTAAATGAAAAACTTGTCAAGTGACATGAAATTACATGGTTCTGTTCAGTAGATTGCTGCGAAAACATCTATTGCACTTTGCATTTCCAGCTACTAATCCTGAATGTTTGTACCAGACAGTGCACGCAAAAGGTTGGCCACTCAGCTCTCAACTAAAATTTGCACTTTTTGCAAGGAGGAGCACAGATTATTCAGCAGGTGTAACAGGCCAATATGGGATTAACAACAACAACAAAAAAAAAAAAAACCCAAAAAAATCCCACAAAAAAAGAAAAGGAGTAATTACCACTGAGGAGAAGAGAGATTTTATACTGCTGTTAAGGAAAATCAGGTGTTCAAAAGACTGGAAAAATGCACAAAATCATAATGGCTCGGAAGAGGACGCCTGTGTCAGTGCCACATGGAAGGACGGGGAGCCCTGGGCTGTGCCCACCTCCTGCCGGAGCCAACTCAAAGGCAACTCTCAACAGCGCGAAGGATTTCGTTGGTGCTCAGCTCGGTCCGGGAGACTCAACGCACCATTCCCACCGCGGCAGCGCAGACCTGCCGCCTCCCGCGATCCGGTGTGTCCCAGCTCCCGCCAGCACGTCGGTGAGGAGGAACGGGCTGCGGCTGAGGGCTTCAACTCAACAAGGAGGGAAGAAAGCATAACATCTGCTCCAAAGTCAGAGAAGAAAACACGCGACTGAACATAATTTCAATTGGAAATGCTTTGGGAAATGCCTTCTGCTCTGTTTAGAGGAGTATTACGCATGACTACTGCTGGAAGCAGGTCTATAATACAAAGAGTTTATGAAAACACAACAGAAAAAGTCACTGGAAACTAATGACGATCCTAAAGCAAGACCAAAGAAACACCAAGACCCCTGTAATGCCTATCAGATCAACGGATGTGAAGTGTCAGGAGGAATCCACAAGCACCCAAATAGCACAACTCAAACGACAGCCCCTCCACTGAAACACACACACGCATATATTCACACACACACGCACACGCTTGTCCCCAGCCTTTGTGGAGCTGAAATCAAGCAACGCCAAACAAAAACCCCTCAGTTCAGTGCAGGAACCTCCACCCACAGGTTTGCTCGATGCACGGCAATCAGGAGGTACATACTGCTTTATTTCACTGGTTTATTTGCCTTTAGAACGCGCGACGGGTCCAGAAAACTTGAAGTTTGCAAGTCTGAGATCAATGAGCTGGACTTGTGTCAGACAATAAGTTGTTTTCAGAAATGACTCTCCCAACACAAATGGCAGAGGATAGTTAAGGCAAAAACTTTGCCTTTATGCAGTGAGATGGCTACAAAGGACATAAATTGTCATGACGGTTTATGCCACAATCTATCACGGAAAGTGACGGCACTGCTTGGCGCAAGTCAACCATTGAGCTAAAGGTGCAGGACTGAAAATTCAGGAGCTGTAGATCACAGGTGCAGAGGGGCAGGGCTGTGGGGGGAGGAGGAGGAGGAAGAGGAGTGAAGGGAAGGGGAGCTGCTGGAGAGGAAGAGCGAAGAACCTTGTCAGACTTCCCAAGCTGCTGCCGAAGCCCTCCAAGAACACTATCGCCCAGCAAAGGGGATGTTTGCTCTTCCGTTCCTTAGCAAGGGAACATAAACCTTGTGAAACAAATTTTGGTCTCATAGAAAATGTTTTGTAGCAGGGCCTTCCACTGCAACAGTTCACATAAAATTCAGATAATGAGTTTTTCCCTACTATACAAGAGTATATTCCAACCATGTATTTGAAAGTTATGGCACCACTGAAATGCCCCGCTCCCCGACTATGGCTATCCAGGCTTCCATCATCATTCTCACTGCAGTAACCAAACCACTCACCGGATTTCTGTTATAGCTGTAATTATGGGCTGGTTCCCCATTTATAAGCTTAATAATCTCCTCAGCCACAGGTAACTGCAGACTTCAGTTTGAATATTATATCCCTTATGAGTCCCTACCATCAGGGCACAAACCTCATCTAAGTAGCACAATGGTTTTCCTTAGGTAACATTTATCCGCATGACGTCTCCTACGCCCATTTTGCTGTCCTTCAAGAAAAATGGAACACTGCTCCGTAGGGAAGCAAGGGCTCAGTGTTATCCCGGGTTGTGAGGGCCGCCTTGGCCTTTGACAGATACCACAGTTCCGTACCCTTGAACATTCAAGTGTCAGAGTGAACGACAGTAACTACAAAGCCGATTTGAGCACTACGAGGTGCTGCAGAAGAGGGAGAAAGAGATGTTCAGTATCCAGCCATCACTGATGCCCAGACACCCCCATGGCACAGAAGCGCGCACCAAGCTCAGGGCAGGGGGACGACAGTGCTGCCCCAGCCACTCCAGCACTACGGGTTCCCAGGGTCCAGTGGAGCCGTTTCAAGTACCTCAGATCATCAGAGACAATCTGAACACCCACAGCAAGGCCAGGGACACCTTGGCTTAGTAAGGGGTTTGCAGGAGACGTGCACTAAGAAGTCTTGCAAAGTTTCTCAAGTGTCCTGTGCACTCTCCCGGCATGAT
The DNA here is from genome assembly GCA_947846985.1 of Fratercula arctica. Classification (NCBI taxonomy): domain Eukaryota; kingdom Metazoa; phylum Chordata; class Aves; order Charadriiformes; family Alcidae; genus Fratercula; species Fratercula arctica. Next base: position 4,436,351 of record CANTUZ010000018.1, read on the forward strand.
TAAGGGATGCAATGACAACAAAGAGGATGAAGATGGAAGGTCTGTTATCATGAAGGCACAAACAGTCACGAATTAAGAACCCCTTGCAATAAGCAGATGCATTACTTAAATGGTTTGTGTTGCTTTGTCATCGAAGCCCCAGGAAATGAGTTCTCCACAATAAATTCTGTCTGCTCATAAATCATCTGCTGAGGACAGCAGGATGCACCGTAGTGTGCGGTTTAATCTCCGTCTGCATTTGTCACGCGTTTGCAGCCAGGATCAGAAGCACTGAATTGTTTGCATATTCCAACTAGCAGCACATAAATCAGGTTACCCCATCTTCCCACCTCACACCCGATACATTTAATGGTCTCCCAACGTTTACAGAGAGTTGTCGCTAATCCCACTACAGATTTCATGCCAGGTTACACATTTTGTCACCTCACCTCTTCCGAGTCATGCACACTAATATGATGCTGTCTGGAATAAAGGCAGGAGAGTAAAGGTGTAGAGAGGGCTACGAAATACCTTTTCCACTATCTACAGGGTGATTCATAAATATCCACAGCTGGTGGGCCACAGAGAACAGATTACAATGGAATTATTTCAACTGAAAGATTCATGCTTGTGCTGTGCTTTGCATGGACTGCTGATTTGGGCTCAATTTGATGCCCCTGTTCAATATCTATCTAAAAAAGATAATCCTACTTTACTGGAAGTCTCCTTTCTGTACTGCTACGATCCAATCCCCTCAGACGAGGCACAAACTATGGGCTTAGTCTCACCGCGAACTGTCAGCAAGAACCTCAACCAAACCATCCGCTGTTCGCATTCATCTGAACTTCTGAGAAACAAAAGAAAAAACCCCAAACTTCTGACAGGAAGCACAGAAACGGTCTAACACTTCCCACGTCAAAGATAACCAGGAAACTCCATTTGCCTCATCAGCAGCTTTAGCTGATTTGGTTATAGAGAAAACCAAGTAGGCAGGGAGCCGTGGCATCTGGAAAAGGCAAAACTCACAAAGTAATTGCTTCCTTTCCCCAAACAGACAGTCTGAAACGCTCAGAGCTTAAATTAGCGTTCGAAAAGAAAGGCACTTACTTGCAAACTGGTTTCCCACATTCTCCCATAAATTGCCAGTGTAGGGCCGCTGACACCCCCACCTCTCCCACAGCTCCCGAGGACCCACAGCTCCCCAGCCCCCTGGCTGTGGAATCTCCCTGGCACGGATCAGGTCCTGCCACACCACAAACAAGCCTTTTGTACTGGAGTATCTAACACCGGCGTATCTATTTATCTGCATAGTGAAGACACACTTCTAAAAATTAACATCTCTGTTTTCTCTCCATCCATTTTCCCCACATTTTTGTCCTCTGTCTGTTGCTCAACTGAATTTTCCTTTCCTATTTTTTTGTTCGGTTCAGTCGCACCCCACTAGACCACAGTATCTGTTCAAAGGCACAGACTTTAACACATCCAACTAAGTAGAGATGAGTTAAAACAGAGAGTTTGCTTGTCACCAGTTGGGGAAAATATAGATACTTTTGTGAGTTTTGGTAATGCCCAAATACAACACTGTTTCTGACTGAAGGTTCTGTCAATGTAATAACGCAGATTGCCCAACGTATCTTCAAAGGACAGCGAGACCATTAAAACTCAATGGGGACTGTGCACGTAACTCACATTTATATCTGAAAACTTTATCCTTAGTCACTAGTGAGAGCATAATATCTTACTTCTGCTGAGAACTCACGCAACAAATTAAAAATGGAGGTCCAGCAGCCGGGAGCCTGAATATTGTCAGATAAGGAAGGAAAATTAAGTGGCCAAAAATAGAACCAAGTTTTAAATTATTATTTTTTCTTGTGCCCGTGCCTCCTGTCTCGGCCAGCGGAGCCCTGCTGCCTCTGCAGCGGGGTGTGCAGCGGGATGCCGGAGGGCAGCGAGCACACACGAGCCCGTCTCCACGCGGACGCTGCTCCCCGCTGCACACCCCGACTCCGAGAGGAGCCGAACCAAACTCCCCCTGCGGCTTCAGGGAAGCCAAGCTGCAGCTTGGTGCCACCTCCGCCACCAGGAGAAGTGGCCCCATCCCGGCTACCAAGCACAGGGCACAAACGTCCTCTTTACGTCACCACCTCACCGCATCACGAAGATATTTTAGAGCCATCTCCTCACTGACTTACAAACACAAACTGGTTTCTGAGCAGACCACTGGCTACTCTTTTGGCAGGTAATTGTTTTCTGTCCCTTCAACTCAAAGGCCGGCTGGCACTCAAACTTCAAACTGTCCCCGTGGCGAAACGTGGATCCTTCTCTCCTGCCGTAGGCCGGGATCCCGGGGTCACCGCAGCTCCCTTGGTCGATCTCTGAAAGAGAGAAAACAGAAGTTGCACAGGGGGAAGGCTCGGATGCCGGGCTGGAGCGGTGCCCGCCGTGCTGCGTGCCAGCGCTCCGGCAAAGGCACGGCATCCCGAGGGAGCGCCGGTCCCTCTGCATGGGATGGGGGCCAGCAGCCATGCTGAACGCAGCCGAGATCTGTCTTCAACACACAAACTTTACCGCTGTCTCGGAAAGGCCCTAACGACCTCTGCTAACTGCTTCCTTGTCCTTCCTCACACCTAAACGGGGCTCGGAGCAGCCTGGTCCAGCGGGAGGTGTCCCTGCCCAGGGCAGGGGGTGGAACCAGATGGTCTTTAAGGTCCCTCCCAACCCCAACCGTTCTGTGATTCTATGAACTAAATGAAAAATCCAGCGATACCCAGGGAGATGCTGCTCTGCACCTGCTTCAAGGACTTCTTCTGAAGCAGAGAGACAAGAAGTCATTCAGTGGGACCAGACCTTCGCCTCCTTTGGCCAGGAGGATACACAGCCGGGGTGTTTGCTGGATTGCCACGTCTGCCGTCTCTCCTCCCTTCCTACCCCCACTTCCATCCCTCCGCGTGGTCCCAAAGCAGACAGCTGACACCTTATTGCATAGATACGGACAGTTCACCTCTTGTTCCACATGTCTTTTGATTTCAAGCAAATCACGGACACAATTTTCTGTTATCTTCTGCTCTGTACAATTTCATTTCAAAAGGGCCCCTGCTCTGTATCACTATTAGCTACAAAACTTCATCCCTTTACAGGCTCCTTAGCGCTCCCACATGATTTCTCTGCTTCACATTCATCTCATCTTCCACGTTCTCTAGTTTTCATCCCCATCATCTATGATCAGCCTCGCTGTCTTTCCTCCCGGTTTTCAATTTCTTACACCAAATTGGAAACTTCTTTTATGACATTTTCTTTACAGAGGAAAATCGCATAATCCGAGATTTGCATTACTCCATCTAATATTCCAATTTGCTTTGAATAACAACAAGCACCTCATTATTATTCTGACTTCAGGCAACTTAGATACAGGTGTACTTTGAATAGAAGCCACAACAAGGCACCTAGCTTCTGCTACTGCTCTGCGCATCTTGACCTAAAACGTCACTGCCAGGTAATGAAGCATCCCAAAAATAATTTAGCATAAATTAATATTAATATTATTAAGTTTTCATGAAATGTGTTTCTTTTTTTCGCCTGCCAGTGAAAAGAGTTTGCCAGGATTTACGTATCTTCCCACAGACTTTAAAAATCCAAATGTTTAAGATTTGTACTTGCATATAATGGACAAAAAATAAAACAGTTCGGATACTAAAGTGGCACTGAACTGTACATTACTCTCCAGAAAAAAAAAAAAAAAAAGAGGAGACAAATAGTGCAAATCATGAAAAGAAAATTTAAAACTGAAGAACCAGTAACAAGATCAAAGGGAAGTATGCATATTTTAAACATGTATCATCGTGTCCTGACAGAGACACGGGAAACCGGTAACGCTTTCTGCTACAAGTCAACAGCCTTTAAAAATTAATTTTTGCTATTCCTTTCCTTCTCACACCTTGAAGTGCTGAAATACAGCATTAGCAACCCCCCCCGACAGCAAGCTGTCCCCGGGGCGCCCCTCACCCAGCGCCGCCAGTTCCCGCTGTCACCGAAGCCTGTGACGTGCCCTGGGGATGGAAACCTTTCCACGGAGCGTGCGGGCACCAGGCTGCTGGTATCTCCGATGAGACGGACGCTGACGCAGGTCGCTCCAGCCGTCTCTCACAGCAACGCACGCCGTGGGAAGGGCTGGGCCAGCGACGTGGTCACCTCCCAGAGCCCACTCTGTCCCCGGCACCGGGGGGAGCAGAACCACCAGCACTTCTCAGGCTGCTCCTCCACATTCCACTCCTCTTCCACTGAGGAGCAACAAAACTCTTTAACGCACAGGCACGCAACATGTTCCTGCCCTCGCCTGACTGCAGCGAGGGAGCCCCGTCCTCCTAAAGCCCACGGGAGCTTTGCCGTTAGGTTCATCACCGACCTGAGGGGCTTCTCTCTGCAGGTGTCCGTGGCCATGGAGGGACGGTGGCCACAGAACTCAACCAAGGGGGTGCAGACAGATGCTGAGCAGCTCCGGCTACCACAGAAGCCAAAGGCAGCTACAAGCGTTCCGCATATTCACTGCTTTTGTACAATGAGGGCACGCTCAGGCTACCAGATACTCAGAAAAAAATGCAGCCAAGCAGAGAAAAACAACTCCCTTCGACCCTCTGCTGAGAAAGAATAAAAGGTAACACGGATGCTCTGGAGGCACCGAGCGAATGGTCTCCTCCCTCCCGCTCCCCCCTCGCTCGTGGAGTCCTTTCCTGCGACACCGCGTGAACCCAGCCAGAACACCTCCACGGGCAGAGCGAGACCACAGGCTTAAGAACGGGAGAGAAACGAAGGATCGGAGCTCACATCTTCTACCACACACACGATCTCCTCGTTAGCAGCAGGCAAACAACGCTACCGCATTTTATTACGTTAGAGAGGTCAGAAAATGGAATTTCTGTCCTGAGAAAAATCCCCTGGTTGCTAAGTTTCTTTTCATATGTAGTAAAATCCATGCAACATTTAGCAGGGGAGAAATTCCAAAAATGAGTGATTCGGAAATATCAAAACATGTTACTTCAGTAAGATTGAAACATTTCTCCTGATGAATGTTTAAATAAAATCACTTCCACATTAGAATAATAAAAGTCAAAACTAAACAAGAACACCTAAATCAAGTGTTTTGACATTATTTAAATGAAACAAGCCGAAATGAATCTTTCAAAACTTCTCCATGAAATATTATATCATGCAGAGAAGATTTTGACAAAACAGCGTTTTCTAACAGAAACTGTTTCACCAGACATCCTTCCCCAGCTATTTGTGCGCTGGCGGTGGGTGGGGAAGCCGGGTCCATTCGCTGAGCGCGGAGGCGGCAGCCCACGCTCCCCCGGCGAGGAACCGCAGCCCGCGGGGGCACGGCGCGGGTTTGGGGAGCACCAGCGCTCCCCCCTCCTGCTCCCTTTGCCCTCCAGTCAGGAACACCGCGGGCACCCAGAATTTAGGCCACTCTTTTCCTGGGGTTCTGTAGGAATTTCTGCTCCTGCCCGACTCGGCTCTGGAGGAAAATGCAGATCTCGGAGCTGCAAGCAAGCACTGCACTAGCAAAACTTCAGTTTCTGGAAAAAATATCGAGAAGACGCGGGATCTAGAGGCCATACCTGAGGAAATCACACTAATGTTACTCCTAGTCAGGAAAGACCCTCAAGAAGAGGAGACTTAACCTCACACGCGTTATCTCGTACATACATTAACTTTGCTTAACTAACGAAAGCTGACAGTGTTAGGTGGGCATCTGACGGAACCAGGACCAGGGAGTTTCTATTCTAAAGCTAATCTAGTTCTTCTGTCGATTCCAACAATGAGGAAAAAATGATCTAAAGCGGAAACGAGAAAGCCCTTTCTTTCTGCATGTCTTTGCCACGTCCCTCCCATCTAAACCACCATGGCAGGGCAAATGCAGAAACTGAATCGTCAGGCTCATTAAAACCCTGTGGCGTAACATCAAATCACTCCCGCTAAGGTTCATACGAGACTTAAATACAAGTAACATGACCCTGAGAGCAGCTCAGGTCAACACATCATGAGCTAAAAGCCTTCACGTCTGTTGGTGCAGCAGTATTCCAGCACTAGTGTTTTATGACACAAGTCAATACATTTAATGGAAAAGCAGAGTAGGAAAGATACAAACACTAAGTTTTCTGACAGACTTCCACCATCAACAATATTGCGGCCTTAGGTAATGTAGAATCTAAATAAATAAATAAAAATACATGTAATCAATGAAAACTATCTGCATGCTACCTGGGCTTCTCGGGGAAACCCAAGAGTATTTCGCTAGACAAAAGTCAAAGGCAGTGCTCCGCGGCAGGGAGCACAACCTCCGCTTCCAAGGCTGGCTCCGAACCGCAGCGCCATCAGAACCGGTTTCAGAGAGGAGGGTTTTTTCCCCAAGTCTCCTAGAATCAGGCAACTTAAGACATTATCATTTGTTCTCAATTTGATATACATGTGTATGAACACCTTTACGTGCAGGCATCTATACACAGAGTTCTGTATTTATAGAAAACGTATGTAAAACCAGCTGTGGAAACCCAGCGAGCGTTCCCACCAAACACCATGGGCAGCACCAGTTTGATTAAAACCAGAAAGATCAATAAAGGAAATCTTCAGGCTCCAGCTTTGCAGAGCTCCTAAGCCTCTTAGCACCATGGGGCTACATTTCAGCTCTAAAGCTAAGCTCTCCAGAGCCAAACACTTAGTCAGCATTTCAACACCAATAAATAGTGTTTAATCATCCCCTGCCTGCAGCCCGCTGGTCGTTCGGAACATAGACCTTAGTCAGCTCCACCCAAACTAACCCAATTCCAACAGAAATCCCAACTAGATTCCTGCATCTATAAATCTAGTTTTAATTTTAAGTTATTACTTTATATTAAAAAAATACATAAATGTAAACATAAGACTAAATTAAAATCTGGCTTTTCTATTTCTTCGTATTTTAATATTTCTGTCTCTTACCACACAATTTTGTGCTATTGATTTATACTATTGCTTGTAATAACCTCACGCTCATCAGTAACAGAAGCACGTTTTTCCCCACATCTCCCCTGTGAGGAGGATCAAGCCTCTTCAGACCACCGACGTGGAACATAACTGCAGGATTGTGGATGAGATACGGGGAGTCTGAATCCTCTTCAATGAGCCCTAAATTTCTCAAGGACTTTTGAGAACGTTACCTCAAGGAATTATTTATTCCCAACCATTACGAGGGGTTGACCTGGGAACTTTCAAAGAACCTTTTCGATGGCCATGAAGGCACCAGGCTGCTCTGAGGGGAAGGTACTCTGAGATGAAAGGGAAGAAGGGGGAAGATAAGAGCCAGGACCCCAGGAGGCTGCAAGCCCTCTCACAAGTCAAGCACTACGTCGCAGCATCCATCAGCTCGCTGTAGTTGCGAGAAAGAAAAGACTTTTCCAGCAAAGTAGAGCTTAATGCAAATTTCTTCTGACAAGCGCTGGAAGTCCAAAAACATTGTTCGCTATTATGAGAGAATGTCTGTTTAAAAGGATAAAAGTGGCTGCAGTTGAGACATTGGAGACTTAGCAGTAATCTTCATGAACATTAATGAGCCAGATCCTCAGCTGGTAAAGACTGACGCAGCTTTAATTGAAAATCAATGCTGTCACACTGATTTACACCCGCTGAGCGTTTGTTCCAAACGCATCCAATCTTGCAGTGCGGATCTGGAAAAAACCTGGATCCAGATACCTTGTGGTTTGCACACTCTTCCTGGTGCAAATCTGCTTTCTTTTTACTCACAAGTGAAGCAGAAGGACCTGGCTGGCCCCCCCTTCTCAGGACCCCCACATTGAAGCTTTGATGGCGTTCTGCCCTCCTCAGCACGTTCCTTCCAACAGGTCCTTCAGTCTCCGCATCAATAAATCTCTTGGGCGTAACTGTTTCAGCGCTGGCAACAGGCTTTATGACCGCATTACGCTTAAAACGTGCACTAAAACTTACACATTTTAGGATAGATGGCTATTTAAACATATTCTATAAGCAATATTCTGCCCTTCTATTAGGCAGATTTTTTGGGTTTGACTTTATATAGCTCCATTAGCTGTAATTTTCCTCTCGCAATTAGGAAGAAGCGCAGCCATAAAACTGATACTGAAACTTGTTAGTAAGTTGCATATAATTTCATAATGTATTTGGCAAGTGCTAATTGCCTCTTACTTAAAAGTCTCTTGCTTTGTAACTCAAAGCACTTGCACAAACTAAGAGAGTTTTATGGCCCTGGCTGGTCGGAGGTTAGCGCAACCTCGGGGCAGCGCCAGCACGGACCTCAGGCTGGGAGCGTATTTCTTTGCTCATGCACAAACCCATTTTCCAAGGTCAAGAAGCTGCTGTACAAAAACTGCAAAGATGCCTAGAAAAAAAGACGTGAATGACAGGCAGAGAGCAGCAGCGTCTACTTCTAGTACAGGCAAAGGACAGACACTCCCCAGAGAAGGGACCCTCCTTTAAGGCTCATCGGGGACAGCAGAACTCTCCCTTTCTTTTCCTCTCGAGGAGGTTATGGACACAGAAGAGCAAAGAGCAAAACAGGCAGCTGCTGTGTGGGTCACACTGATGAGTAGGGCTGGGAGAAGCACATTTGACGCTGGAAGCTCCATCCAACAGGACTCCAAAGCATGAATGATAACAGTGATCCCCAACCCACCGGGGAGGTCACGGGGAGCAAGAGAAGCTCAGCCTTGCTATAGATCAAGCTACCAACAACATCCAAGCGGGTCAGAGGAGGAAAAAGTCAAGCTTCTTATAGATCCAAAGTTCACCGAAGATGAACAACAGTGTAAGGAAGTCCCTATATCATGTGCTTTGCAATTTTATGTGCTATGCTATAGGGTAAATGTAAGATTTATCAAGAGATGAAAGAATATGTCCACATCGCCCTTTGGATGAGATTACCAAACCCGACGGGCTCTCACAGCAGGGCTGGGGAGTGCTTTCACCCACCCCCAGCTGGCAGGCCGGGCTGCAGCAGCTCTGCCAGCCTGACAAGAGCCAACCTCAGGCAAACGCGGCAGGGGACGGACATCACAGCTACCAGAGAGCCAGCCTTCAGGCTGGGGCAGTCACACCAGTAAGAGTGCGATAGTGCCCTTTACTGTACCCTTACTGCACTAAGATGCTCCCTAGACAACCAGGCTGGGTTTGCCTTTTCCTTCTTTCAATTCTGTTATCTCTTATCTATGTCTCTCTATGATGTTTCCGCTGGCCAGGTCCTGCAATCCTGTAAATGCTCCATCACCACGACCCAGTGCCCCCTTCAAGGTACCGCTCAGCTGGCCTGGACACGCTGGCATTTAGTCCAGCCAGGGTTTCTGGTAGGTCAGGTCCCTTCAGCCTCCTGCCTGCTGTTACTTCAGCTTCAACCAGCAGCACCGCTACGGGCAGGTCCCGGCCTGAACACAATACGGCACTTCCCTGAAACATGACAAGTCCCAGGAAACGCTTTTAAAAACAGATGAACTCTAACGTGTATTTAGGGCCCTTGAAAGAAACAGATTTAAATGTTACTGCTGATGCCAGTGGAAGCTGCTGGCACCCAAGACGTTTCAGGAGCAGCCCCCACGTCGAGACGAAGATCTGCGTGCCTGCTTTTAGACACCAGAGCCAGAAGAGTAAGCCATCCCTGGTATCAGCAGGTCACAGAGAAAACCAACAGGCATTCAAGTGCCTTGAAAAGAGATTCAAGATGATGACACTCCCGAAAAGCAGCTGACATCTAAGTGGAAGTGTTCCCGTGTGCCTGTGCCGGCGGCACAGGTGGAGGAAGGCTCCCCCGCCGCAGGCACGGGGCGGAGGAAGGAGCCCGCGTTCCTCAGAGCAGCGCTGGCAGGGGAAGGCAGGGACCCTGGGTGCTCACACCAAGTGAGGAGACGTGAGATGGAGATTTCTGGAAAAATCTAAAAACAACTCAAACCAGGTATCTAAGAAACACTTCAGCTAGAATCACGAGTCACTCACAGGAGTTAGAAGGAACACTTTTCCATCACACTTTCTGTAACTTTGCAAATCACCTATGACAGCAGTAAACACAGAAGCTTATGGCAGAGTTCAGCAGTCACATCCTAATGCACTTCATTAGTTTCTTTTGAAAAATCCCAGCATTAACTTTTATTTCATTTATACTACTCCAGATCAGTCAAAGTTTAAATTGATACCACTAATCTACTGGAACCACTGATTACTTGATCTCATTTTCTCCTGCAGACGCAGTCTGTTGCCATCAGCTGAAACGCACCAACCCTTTTCCAACGAAGCAGACGACATGCCAATGAAACGTTACCCACCCAGTCTGCTTTCCTGGAACAGAACCCATGAAAGCTGTTCTTATTGGAGCAAAGCTTCAGTTTTAAGAAAAATCTGCAGAGCTTCAATACATTTAGAGAAGCTTCTTTCTTTTCTCCCAAACTACTGTACCCATCTCTTCCCTGATCCTCCTAAAACAGGTAAGTTCTGAGCGAGACGCCTGGATTACCTTCGTACGTTGCTTTGAATCCCAGCAAGTTGCTGACACTGTCTGTCTGAAAGAGGAGCCACATCTGGTGGTGTGTGCTAACGATGAGATCTGGGACTGCAGTGCCAGTCAAGCTGCAAAAATAAGTGAGAACAAGTAAATAGCCTGTATGTGTCCCCGAAATTATTTTCCCACCAAAATAAAGGCCACATATACCTCTACAGGAGCAGAAAATAATGAGAGCAATGCCAACACGATTAAGAACAGCTCTAAAACAAAACACTCTCCAAAAGCCTGACAGATTTGCAGGACTGATGAACCTCTCCGTATGTTCCTGCATACTACCTGAACAGTCTTCTACCACAGGTGGGGGCCTGCAAGTTACTATTATGACCACTATAATAATTCTAATTTAGTACCATTATTACAATATATTATCCAGCATCAACAGTAAACATTTCCTTCCTCATTGAAGCAAAACATAAGCAAACAAAGCAGATTCACAGAACCCATACTGGTGACTGAAACCTCTTAACTTAACTTTAAAGGTACTTTCTAGAATTACAAAAATTTACTTTCAACATATTGTCTGCTACATTTCTACCCTGACAGAGACGCTTCCACAAGGATCTCAAAACCCCCTGGAAGACAAGGCACGAGCCTCCCCTCTGCTGAATGTCTTGTGAGCCCTATAAAAGCGCTCCTAACCCAGGCGGTACGGGACGATTGGGCATCGCCGAGCCTTCAAGGATGCTCCCAGGGGAGCTGAAGAGATTCAGAAACATGTCACCAATATATCCGCATTAATGAGCCGTGTGCGCTCGTTCAGCCTTTGGGATTAATCAGCTCGTTGCGGTTCAACACAGCTTCAGAGCTTTATCCCCCGCCCACACGAGCGCCAGAGCAGCCCTTCGGCAGGCAGAAACGCCTGCTTTGAGCACGGCTCCTTCCCTTCCCTCCGCTGTGGAACGCCGAGGAACAGCGCGTGGGAAGGGATCAGTACCCCAGGAGCACGAGCGTTATGTTGCCTGTCTTAGTGGCAGTGTTTAATGTTGTTATTATGCTATTTCTGCTAAGGTATCATCTGTGATAAATTTATAAATTACCTTAAGTGCGACTACTGCAAGCGGATAGGCATTTTTTTGTCCTGTAGGGTTTGCTTCAATCTAAATACATACATATGTATAGGTATGGCTTCTGCCTGGCACCGTTCTCAAGTACAACAGCAGCACCTGAAAGACTTTGTGATAAAACCGATGGCTGGGCTCTCAAGGCAGAGTGACTGCAAACCAATCCTGCGAGGGAGCGCGCCCAGCAGCTGTGTGCCGACAGCATCCTGCAATAAATGTAACTTGCAACCTCCAGGCGTAATTGCCGCAATTCCCAGTTTCCTGGGTAATCGGAGAGGGTATGGCTGATCTGCCAATTACTGTTTGCCTAGAGTGAAGCCAAATGACTGCCTGAAGGGTCATTCTACTGGCTTGACATTCTCAACACGGGCTTCCTGCCGAGTGCCAGATTGTCTCCAACAGCCTTACAGGTATCCAACGGAAATGGGACCGTCCTTGCCATACCCATCCCTGTCCTCCCCATCCCAGAGAGCTCACCGGTCCCACACACACCAGGGGCTGCTCTAAGACCCGACACCACTCACTGCTCAAGTGTTGGCCCTGAAAGCTGGAGTGTTTTTCCCTGAAATCCCATTCATGTCTCCCAAGCCTATTAAAGCTCTCCCAGTTCCGCCCTCACCTTTGCTCTGTTATTGCTTTGACCTGCATCAGAAATTTTATTGATCCCAGGGTGCTGGTAAATTAAGAAGGAATCTTGTTTTAATGACCATTTTGTGTCCAGAGAGTTTGACGGGGAGTGCAGAAGAAGTGCTATTGCTGATTCTCCTCAAGTTATTTAAGCAGCAGACAGGCAGGAATGAGGAACATACCAAGAGAGAAGTCTCCAGAACAAGGCGCTTCAAAGGTTTTTGCATGCTTTCCCATTCCACTTTAACAAGCTGAATGATTGATTTGGGTGCTTGTTACTTTAGGGAATAAAATCCTCTCCGCAAGCGAGAAAGCTCAGCCTAACAATCTGTTGTGTTCTCCGAGATGCATTTTACAGGGATGAGAGTGAGACTGGAAACAAATGGTCCCTCATATCTCAGCTTGGATAGCGTCTGCTGCTATGCAACTTGACTCAAACGTATTTCTTGACTTGAAAGGCTGCAGGGCTGAATTCCTCTTGAATAGCCGAGAATAAATGAAGAGTAAGAAGACTGGAACTCACATGTTTGACAGGGTTAGGTTTCTGCATGTTGATTCCTCCAAAAACACTACAGCCTGTATCCAGGGGGTATCCAGCCTGACACCGGAATTCAGCTGACGGCAGCTATGAGGGCACCAACTGCTGAGAAAAGTTGTCCATGGACTTTCAACCACATTCAGTACAAATGAAGTACTTCTGTGATCTTCACACCTCTTTCACATTCCCTTAGTTTTCAACTTATCCTCCCTCAGATTAAAAATTAAATAAATAATTTCCCCTGTTAGGATTAGCATCAGCAATTTAATGGCGAGTTCTCCTGCCCTTGTGCGGACGGTCTCAGATATTCCACATTTGCATTAGCAAGGTGTTGGGTAGCTAATACAGAGTGAGAAAATGTGGAATGATTAAAATCAAATGTAGGAAAATCTTCATGGGCTTCTGGCAAACAAAAAGGGACGGAATGCGAAATCATTTCAGCAAGTTATTACAAACTACTCCCCTGGCAGTAATTTGCACACTTTGACCAATCAGCTGTGAAACACTCTGTGACACTTTAATTACAAACACTTTTGCAATGATCAGATTTACATTTACATACGTTGCATGTTAGAGTTTCTGACCCAAATATTACTGGTGTTCACGTTCCGAAATAAAACCTATAGTAAAATGAACCTCAGAGAAACAGAGATTTTGTAAAGACAAGCAAACGTTTAAGATAAGTGAAAATGGAGAGGGAGGCTGATTCATGTGGAAAAACAAGTGAAGAGGAGGAATTAAAAAACACAATATGAAATACTCTCTGCCAGTTGGAAAGAGTACAACCGCTTTGCTAGAGTAGCTTTCGGAGAGTTGTTTGCTCTTACACATCTTTGATTAGGTAGAAAAGAAGGGAGTCTCAGGTTAAGACACTAAAGCTGGATGCTGGTGGCCCTGGTTCCAACTGAAAGTTTGGAAGGTTTCCTTCTGAAAGGAACGGTGTTTTTTCCCTGCTCCTGCTCCAGGACCTGGCCTTGCAAGTGCCCTCAAGACATTTGAGACTTCGACAAACACCACGGCCTCACACCTTCACTCGCAAGCCTGACGCCAGGCGGTTTGCACGCCGAGCGCCACCCTCCACCAAAACCCCGAGGTCCCAGCACACGCCTCCCTCAGAGCAGCCGAGAGCTCTCACCAACCTCAAAGCTGCCTAAAAAACAGCAGACACCAGAAACTGATGCTTAAGTGCTGTTCAACACGTGGGTCGGGGAAAACCCTTGCCTTTGATCTACTAACTCTCATGTTCCTTTGTATCGTTCCGATTGACACGCTCCTTCCAATTGAAACCAAACCCCTCTCCAGTTATTAAGCACAGAGTAGGAGATGGCAAACACCAGTAGAGCCCCTTCCCCTTTTATTCCCTTTATTAGTTGCATTAGAACATAAAGCACTTGGTCTTCAAATCTTCTAAAAACCACAGACTGACAGCACAGCAATTCTTTCATCTAAAACTGGCAGCATCGGAGATTTCATCTCTTCCTTCAGCATGGCTGGACTGGCCCTGGACTGGTCCAACGTCTTTTCTTCATAATTAAAATGGGGGAAAAAAACCAAAACAACGCAAAACCAAAAAAATAACCCTAAACAACTAAAACCTCCCCAAAACACATATTTAGATGGGAAAGACTGATATATAGGAAGGCCTGGAAGGAAAGTAGGACTATCTACAATGTTCCCTCTAGTGAAGGAACCTCTGCAGAACATCACATCTGCAAACTAAAGGGCATAAATTGAGGGGGACCAATTCTCAGCCTTGAAGCAGCACGTCTCATCGCTTACACAAACGCACACTGAGTGTAAAACGCTCAGGATGTAACTCAAAGGTAACGGATTTACAGCCACTTTGCGCTGTTAAAAATGTCTGCACGAGGAGGACAGCAGAGGAGAGAGAGTCAAACAGGTCTCAGTTTCTGCCTGATTTGCATTTAACTCTTGAATCCAAACTTTAATCGTGTTCACTCCGCTCCCTGGACAGCCTCAGCCGCTAAGGGCTTCACTTCTAAGGAGTGAAGCAAAAAAAGTACGAGCCTTTCTGTCGGCGGGAGCCTGAGAGATTGTGCTGAGGGAAGCACACACCGGAACAGTCAGCTCCACCAGAAAGGCCCAGCAGCAGGGAAACCCCCCAGCGAGGCGCAGCGACCAGCCCGGCACTCCACACACATCACCTACGTCTCGTCAGGCAAAACTTAGGCGCGGACTTCTCACGGGGACAAAGGACATGCTACTTACACGTAAAGCACAGTTTTCTGGTCTCCGACTTGTCCTCCATCACCCACTGTCAGAGTGTCATATCCTCTTTCTAGTTCAAATTCTTCAAAGGTGAGTTTGATAACCTGGCAAAGATGCAGCACGTTAATATGAATCAACTGCCAAGGCAGCCAGCAGATCCCCTTGCCGTGTTTCTTTATCTGTTTGTCTATCGAGGAGCAATTTATAAGAGCATTAATATCTTCAGGACATCACCAAAGGTGACCGTCCTCGCTTTTTATAGCACTGTAGCACTTCTTTCCAGACAGATTGAGCTCTTACTGAAATTACCTCTCAGATTTTTCTGCTTTATCTATTGATTTTCTAGATGACTTTATTGATAAAGATATGCGTGTTGAGATTTCAGCATGCTTTTTTTCACCAGGTACCGCTATTTCTTTCACAAACCTGAGAATATGGTGACGGATCTGAACGTGCACGCGGGCAGTGTGTTTGTTACGCACGGTGCAAGCGGAGAGTCTTTCTTTTGCTCTGTGTTGCTCAAAGTTCCCCGGCTTTTCAGAGCCTTCTGTCAGACCAAGACTTGGTCTGTACAACTTACGTGAATTACCGCTGGGGTAGCTCAAGGCAATTGTCTCAAGCCGTCTGCAAACACTATCACCGTAATACCTGTCCACCACTGTTTGTTTCTTGTGTTTTCTCTCCTGCTCTACCCTAACCCTCCGCCCCCACTGGATTTACGGAGCCTCTGCCTATCCTTTAGGAGCAGAGGTCCCACAAAGTCAAGGGGTTTGTGTTCCAAGGCTCTTGGCTGCTTCTGAAATCTATTACTCTCAAATAGTTGAAAATTACAATGCGACTTAGGGGACAAAGGTCTTAATCCAGCCTCAGAGAGTGCAAACAAACAGAAAAGGCAGAGCGCTTAATTTACCAAAGTGCTTTACATCCGCAACACCAGAAGAAATCAATGGGAACTGGGTTTCTTGGAGCTTTTTAACTGATGGATTCAGGGAAGCACATCAACACTTGAATGCATCCAGACCTTTGTACATGTGCCTGTAAATATGTTAAGTTTCCTAACTTTTAACAGACTAAATTACTAGGTTTAGTTTCACACTACTTTTTGCTGTTTCACACAACACGGAAGTTATCAAAAGCAATTAATGAGAAGGACCTACACGTGTGCCAAGGACCCGCCACACGATGCCACCCTACACCTCTTGGCTTGGGCCAAGGGAGCAAGGCACAGGAAAACCAAAATTTTTGTCTAGGAATTTCTTGCCTGTTGCAGAAGCAGCGTCTCCTGCAAACACCTCAGCACGTGTGCAACCGCAGGGGGGCAAAGTCCCAAAGTCAAACCCCGAGGCAATAAATAACTGTGTTATGTTAAAAGCCAGCGTGGCTCTACAGTCCCCGCAAGGCTTGCACAGACCCTCCAGGACGCTGACAAGAGTCTTCTGTCAAAAGCCACTCGACTTCAACCTTTTAAGAAAACATTGTTTAGACGTTGAATGGCTTGGGCGTTCTTTAAAAAATAACGGGTATATATCGTTCAGACTGAACTGTCATGTGCTACCATCTTCTACATATAAATGCGATTAATACTTTTCAAATGCATAGAAAAGCAAATTAGATATTTCAGCCACGACATCCTGAAAATGGGGTACTACCCAAAACCCCCAGGATCGTCAAGCAGGAGCCTGGGTGACACTTCATAGAAGTTTGGAACCATTAATTTTAGTAGTAGTACTGAAACATTAACCTGTGCAGATTATTATTAAACCATGTAATGATGGAATAATGTAATTAATACAAAGAACACAGTGCTGTAAAACGGCACACGTCATTAGTTAAATCAGTCATTCAAGTAAACTGCATTCTAAGGAGTCTTACCCTAATTAAATAACTAATTACATTCTAGTATACTGAAGACTGTAACCTTGTGGCACAGGAACAGGATGCTGAATACAATATTTATTTATCCATTTTCCTATTTTCCTTTTGGTCTGAAAGCTGAAAATTATTTAGTGATTCATTAAGTAACAAAAGCCCTGTCAGCACACACAAATACACAGATGACATAAAACCTCAATTTTAAGCTACCGAAGTGACAGGAAGCAATTAGCAAAGTCAGGAAAATAGGCTGGGCTATGACACCTGATTCTAACCTTCCTACTGCAAAGTGATTTGAAGTGCAGTCACATTCACAGGACAAACCCACAGTCATTCTCTGCACGGAGAACAGCACCTCTTGCAGTTATATTCAAACGCTTTACACGCACATATTACTCATTTCCCCCCCCTTCTCCCCAGGCTCAAGCATCTATCTTCATTTGGGATGAGTCATCCCCTGGAGGGGGCCATCTCTCTCCACCGCTGACACACGAAGCTTGGGCAGAGCTTTATTTGGCTACCAGACTCCAGGTGAGGATAACCCCGGGAGGAATATCAACCAGAAGCATCCATTATGTCATGAAGGTTCAGAAATAGTTTTGATGCAAATTCACCAATTACCATATGCATTTCTCAGTTCCCAAGTGATTTATTTTTCCACTGTGGTTGAAATTAATTCCCATGGCACTGGGGACCAGCAACAGCCCTAGATACCCTGAATACCCCCCAGATAGGTTTGACGTCGCCCTCTGTACAGGAAATAATTCCAAGTTGTCAACTGCAGAGCACTACGTCCTTAATACTGTTTATGTAGGTTTCTGAGCAAACTTCGAGGGGATTATGGAGCTCAGTGAATCTGGCTCACGGTTCTTCTCCAAATATAGAACAGATGACTTGCAAATGAGTTCTAAATTCAGCTCGGTGGTTTTCCCATCGCTCATATTAAAAGCTTCATAGAACAGGACCTGATCCAAAGACCACTCGAGTCAATAAAAAGATTACCACTGACTTCAGCAGGCTTCAGCTCAGGCCCATAATGCTTTTTATCTTCGAAGTATTTTAATTAATTCATCTTCAATCCTTGCCTCAGCCATGCTGCGGAATGTGCAGAGACGGGACCATCCCCTCCCCACACGGAGCCACCGAGTCAGGGAGGGGAATTCGCCAGTTTGGCAGCCTGGTGCTATCCTGGGCCCTGCTTTAAGTAAGGGAAAGTTTCATGGGTATTTTTCAGAGGCAGTGCTCTGAGACTTGTTAGGTGGGAACAGCAGTGACCGAACTGGCGCTAAAACTCATACACCAGCAGCTCCCAGTGCCGTACTGGTCTGTGCACGCGCGTGCGGCTGCATCAGCCTGGGCAGCCGGCCCCGGGAGCTGTTTGCTGGACAACAGAAACCACCCGTCCCAGTGAATCCACTTGCCTTTTTGTATTTTCAGCCATCAGATACGGTCCTGTGCGCACAACTTTAGCTGCCAGAGCCTTAATGAATTCTTTAAACAGCAGAAAACAGTAAGGGCAACTGATTTGTTTCCATTGTTTCCATCATCCCGAGGAGTGGCAGAAGGAAGCCCACACCTGGCCTGGGCCCTGGGACCATGGAGATGAACGTGAGCAGGAGAAGGCTCGGGGCGAGGGACCCGCAGGAGAAGCAGCAGCTTTCCCAAAACAATTAATGCATTCCTCAACCCTCCCTGCTTCAAAGAGATGAAGAGGTTTTCCCTACCTGTAAATTATGCTTCCAGAATGAAACATCCAAAATGCAGAACCCCTTTATAAACTGATATTACTAATTAACTATTTATCACTTCAAAGAAGAAGAAAACGGCAGTCTCTTTACACAGCTAATACAAGCTGCCGATTTGACCAATCTGTCCTTATTTCAGTTACGCTGTGCCTCTGTGCGGTATGTGATGTTGCAGCCCATGGAGCACGAACTACAGTTTCTTGTGCTATTGAATCTTGGCTCCAAGATGGCAAGTGTTGAAATTAATGTATTTTACCAATTTCAATCCCCTTTATGATTTATGAAAGGTGGGGATCAGGACTTGCATATTCTGTTTTCTAACCAACAGTTTATTATTACACAGGTTTAAAAGCTGAGGATGAAAGTAACCAGGGGAAGAGGAGAAACTTTCCATAAGTAGAAATTCCCAAAGACAGTAGGTTTTTGAAAAATGAGACAGTCTGCCCAGGAAGCTTACAAATGGAGAAGCTCGTCCTATCCCACTGCTGAGGGAAAAGCAGGAAAAGTCTGTGCACGAGGCTGGGAGAAGAGCAAATGGGCAGAGCTGAAGATTAGACTCAACATTCAACTGGAAAGTGATGTCACAAAGCGTCAATAGAACAGCGGACAGGGCCCATACGCATCTCTTGACAACTGATTGCCATCTCCTCCTCCAGAATTTGTACCAGAAAACCCAAATGGAAGTGTTTCACCTACATAACACCCAGGGCACGTCTATGTCTAGCTCACTACAACTTCTTTCCAACGACAGAGGATTATTTTATATACACGAAAACTGGATTTTTCTGATCTTTGAAAGACAAAGATGCACAAAAATAAAGCTATGTATAATACACATACCACAGCCCGAGATGCTGATGCATTCAATAACCCGCCCGCGCACAGGCAGTGTATACCCAAGGGGCTGCGGGCCACAGGCTGAAGAACACAGCTGACACTCGAGCAGTAATAGCTGCTGTTACATGTGGCCTGTTCTCCACTTGCACATTATCCTGATGAAGGAGAACCTCCCGGGCCTGATTAACCAGTAAATCGCTCCTAATAAGTCAGCACTGAAAAATATCCTGATTCCACACTCCAGTTTCCCAGAATTTGGGTCATTACCGCGCTCCTCTGCAGCCAAACCAAAACATCCGCTGGATGAAATGACCAACTAATGACAGCCCTTTAAATACAAACTCATTCTGAAATTGGAACATAGGAATACCACTCATTAAAATCATAATCTACCAGTGATCTGCACTTATTAAAGGCTTGAAGTGAGGTCAGTGGGGGGAGAGAAGCAGAACCCAGGGGGGCTCTTCAGCCAGCCCCGGCTCCCGCTGCCCGGGCTCCGGAGGGAGGAGAAGGGCTGGAGGTGCGAGCACAAGATGCCATCCCATCGGCGAGCAGGCTACAACTGTTGACGGCTGCCAGCATTTCTACAGACCGCAACGATTTCTAGCAAAAGATGAGATCCTGGGATGCTCACATGTTTGTGAAACGCCTGCCTTGGATCAGCGGCAAAAGGCAGCGTGCCAAACGCAGGACTGTCTGGAGCAAGGCACAATCGACAGAATAAGCATGTGAGCTCAGCGACTTGGCACGCGAGATTTGCTCGTGAGCTAATGGAGAGGACTTTAGTAGGAACCCAGATACTATAAGGAATGAAACTCGTCGTCTTCTGAGAGCAGAAGATGGTGAATAACAGCTCAGAAAGTGTACTTTGAGCTACACAGTGAAGTAATTTTTGTTCTTATGTTCCCATACCGATCTGGAGGAGAGTTTGCAGGGCTGGAAAAAGCTGCGAGGCACTGAACCTTGTCCTCCCTGTGCCAGTGGAAAATGGAAAGGACTTGATCTTACAAAGGCCAAGGCAGCAGAGCCTTGTTCTCTACATGATCGGCAACAACAGACTTCAATCACACATGCAGAGCAGCGGGGACAAAAAATCCCCACCAACCTCCCCTCTTCCAAACCTCAGTGAGCACAGAAAGGACTTGTTTATAAATTTACAGCACTGCATAAATAGCAGTAGACAGAACCTCGCTCGCCCTCTGCCCTTCGGGGGCCGAAACCCCCGTTGGTTAGGGGCCAGCCACCAGCCAAAAGAAGTGAAAACTCAGCATTCCTGGCACAGCCTTCCTGCCCCAACTGAGAGCTGGCTTAATGAGATGCTTTGCTAAGCCGTTTGGTGTTTCACCACCATTCACGCCAAGGTATCAAAGAGGTTTCGATTAAAAATAATTACATTCGCTTTTAATTACATCCTTTCACAAAATGAATTTTCAGCAAGAGAGAGAACGTGATGTGTTGCGGTCTTTAAAGACAGCTGAGAAACACGTGGAAGAAAGTCTGCAGGAAGAGAGGAGGGTTCAACATCAGAAACAGGCACCTGAATGGCAAAATATGAGAGCTGTCCTCTCTGAAGAAGCACAGCTATACAACATCTCAACCAAGGCACTGAAGTAAGGACATGGAGACGCATCTCCGAGACCTACCTTGGCTGGATTGAGCGCAGTGATGACCCACACACAGTAGGCATTGTTATCGTATTGGACGGGGTAGTTGGGAGAAGTTATCACACCACTGGGACCACGGAGGTACATGTCACACATCCTAGCTGTGAGGAGGAAAACAAGACAGATGGGGGAGTGAGGTCTCGTGGCTTTGGGATGTGTTCAGTGTTCTTTGTTTAGGGAGGAGAGAGAAGGAGAGACGCATACAGCATGGAAGTGGGGGAGAATTAAAAACTGCTGCTCTGTGTTGTTTTCCTTAGCCAAAAGATTCATTTTTTTCCATGTAAACATCAGAGATGAAGGACTTATCTGTGATGAATAGATGAGTGGGGTGTTTCCAGGGGCTACCAAACGGATGGACCACCAGATCAGCCACCACCAACCCGTTCTCCAGCACTCAGACTGATGTTATTTACTTTATTAAAGCCCTCACATAACACACTTTCATGTCCAGGACAATGAAAGCAACTACGCGGAAGATGCCAGGTTAAGACGCAGCTCCTTTTTAATGCCCCCAGAAAGTCTTATTTCCTTTCTTTTTTGCGGGACAAAAAAAAAAAAATACTCCACAGCAACTATTTATTAGGTGAAGGCTGACTTCATTCTGGTCTGACTGTGGACTCGGAACCAAGATGGGAACTCAACTTTGAATCTTAAAAACATCTTAGGTAAAGTAGAAGCTGAGAAGTGCTTAAGCAGGGAAAATTTTGCCTGTGGTCTTCCTTTGATGTAATATTTAACCAGAAAATGCGAAGAACAGCATCCTGGTTTTGTAACAGCGTCTGCTCTTGTGTAATGGATCCTCAAAATTAATCTCTCTCCAATCTCAAAGGAGCCGTATTTGCACATGTGGCATCTGCAAGGCGTTTTTGTCGCCCAAATAGCAGTAAAGCACAGAAAATGATCTCCTGGCCAAATTGTTTGACTACAAGGGAAGACGAGGAACGCCGAGAAGCAGCTCAGGAAGGAGCTGGGGGCATCTATCCATGACGCCTGAACCACATTCCTCCTGCCCCCTCCTATTTGTCCCCATCCTGGAGTCTGTTACACACGTCCCATCCTACCTCACAAAAAAAAGGGCAAATCACGTTATTCTTATTTTAAAAGCGGGCAACAGGAGCACAAAGGGATTAAGTGAGTCTCCCCGGGACCCAGAGGGAATCGGCTGTAGATGGGGAAGCTGAAAAACAGTCTCCCAGCAGCAGCAGGAGGTTTGATCACTGGCTGTTAGAAACCGGTGCAGTCCAGGGGGTTAAAAGCTGGCTCACGGGCACCCCCATTTCTGCAATTTGAGAGAAACTCAATACCCAATAACAATATGGAACAAATAGAAAAAAAAAAAAAAGTAGTATAAAGCTGAAATAAAAGCAAATGGAAAACTTTTTTAAAAATAAAAAAACCCCCATAAGTTAGCAGTTAAAAAAAAATAAGTTGATTCATAGAATCATAATAATGCAGGCAAATCCTTTCTTATCTCTTGGAAGAGGACACCATAAATTTCCTTTATAGTGTCACATATTTATGCCAAATATCCTCTTACACTGATTCAATTATTCTAGGCTTGTTTCAAGAATTAGATGGGATTCTAAAGCCTTGAAAAAATCTGCAGATGAAATTAAAGAAAAAAACTGAAAAAATACCAATTTATGACTTTAAGAGCTTTAGAGGGATTTAATTAAAAATATCACAAGTTGTTCATTATTAGCATTACAAATATCACAATTATGCATGCCACTTTTTTAGAGACAGAAGGGGAATGAAAACAAAATGACCAAGGGCAAAATGGGCATTAGGTTGAAAGAAAACTCCGTTTGCTGATGGCTCATGGCTGGGCCACAGGATAATCAGGATCACGCTAGTTTGGAGCCACAGTCCAAGCAATCCCACATCGCTGCCTAGTAGCAGCAACTCCCATTTAACACATTCTCCCTCCATCTCAACTTTCCCAGATTTTGTTTCAGACTTTCATCTTCTCCCCCCTCTCCCCCTTATCCCATAGAAAAAAACGCCTGGAATAGAGGGAACAGAAGGGGAGAGAAAGCATTGTGCGCACAGGTATGAAGGACACAAATATAAATCCATATGGTGCAGAGCTAATAACTTATGAAGCTCCACAGTTAATGGAAATAGCTTTATTAGTTCAGGAGGTGCAACAGGAACAGGTGTTTTTCTTAAAATCTGAATTTCTGGAGTAAAAAAAATTGCAGGAGAATCAAGCAAAGGTTTCTTTTTCAGGCTTGGGCTGAAGAGAATCTGAACCCTTATTACTCACTCAGCCAGAAAACAACAATCCCCATTAGAAAAGAATAAAGATCCTGTTGACTTCTGACCACGAAGCTGGCGAGACCCAGCTCCCGTCTCCAAGAGCACAAATGCAGGGGCAGCGCTGAACACGGAGCGGTCGAGCTGAATTTTCCCAAGGGCTTGCGAGCATGGAGGGGTTGCCCTCGCTGTGCCCCGTGCCTGGGGCAGGGGGCTGGGAACAGGTCTGTGCCCTGGGCCACAAGGCAGACTGAGCTTCAGAACCCGCTGAGGGATCCCAACCAGGTGGTGACAAACTTGCAGACAGAATGGGTGACGCATGAAGGAGATGGGTTGTCTCATGAGTCCTAATAACTCTGTAAAATTCATCGTCTCACCTCTGCACACCGGCCTGTGGTCGCTCCACGCAACAATTATGTCGCTCACTCTCTTACAGGTGATGCTTTTGGACCCTTGTAGATCATAGCCCTCGTTACAGGTGAACTGGATGCTGGAGCCTAACCTAGCAGACAGAACAAAGGGCGACGTTAGCAACCCAGATGCTTCTTCAGCAACAAGTTTGTCACTTGCTTTTTACTACCCCGGTGACTCTCCAAATTGCGAGCAGACAGAGCTGCTGGCCCTGCAGGCAACAGCAGGGACGAAGGAGGGGAAGCTGCTGCCTCGCGCCGTGGCTTGTGCCGGGCGCCGTTTGCCCGAGGTGGTGACAGTCCAAGAACAGATTTGAGTCTTTCAATGCAACTTCAGTGGGAATTTTACTCGGTGCAGGAGCACAGACTCAGCCCCGGGAGGTGACATTCTCAGCATTCTTATAAAGAAAAACAAAATTATCTTGATGTACTACTGAAAGATTTGTTCTCTATTCTATCACTTTGGATCCAGATCCTTTGCTGGTTTAAGCCAATGCTGCCTTATTCACTGAAGCGACGCACCGCCGGTTTACAGCAGCTGAGAATTTATCCTATGGCATTTAGGGACTATTGGAATTCCCTTTCCTCCACCCTCACCCCTCCGATCCATTTCCTGGATTTCAGGAGGATTTGATAGACTCAGGTTAAATGGAAAGACACTTTTAGCGAGCAAAACAGCCATCGACAGCAAAATAAGATTAAATATTGATTCACCATTGCTAACAGCAGGGTGATTCATGCCTGCACACTTGAAATGAACGCTACCAACTACAAGGGAATAACAGCATTGTTTTAAACTTTATAAGAAAACAATTCTGTAGCACCACTATACTTATTGACAGAGAACTGTACCAGCACTTTGGGAAGTCACCTCAAATTCACTAGGGGCAGGGCCATGCTGTGACTCGAGGTAATTTGAAAAGTGATTTTTTTGCTGTTTAAGACAGTTCTTTCTGCACTTAACTGGTGAGGGGAATGACAACAAACATTGATGATACGGGCCTGGCTAAACGCCCGCGTTGTGAAAAGAGAGAAATGTTCTCAGAGCTCATTCCAGATCCTCACCTGGCACACGGTCTCCCAAACACACACGGGCACATTTATACACATTGTTCTTCTACATCACTCGCCTCAGCCAGCTTTTCAGACACAACGCGTTTGGAGGTGTGCAGATGGTCTCTAAGAACAGACTACGTAATGCCACGGAGCAGACACAATGGTCACAGACAGAAGCTCTGCAGCATGCATAGACACACACGTAAAAGGTTCTTACCTAAAATCGTTGCCTATTCTTTTGCCTCTCTCTGGAATCCCAGGGTCTGGACACATATTATGTCCCTGGGACACACCAACCTGCGTTACTACAAAGCAAAAACAGCACATACAGAGACAGAATAGCAAAAGAAACATTCTTTCATCAACTGTCTTGGTGGATGTGGAGAGAAAAATGGCAACTGGTAGCTTGAAAACCTGAACATGTTCCATTTTGTTTAGAGAAAAACAGCTTTGGAAACAAATGTGACTGGAATCATTTCAGCTCAGTTTATACACCAAAGTGTTTTCTAGGAAATGCCAGCTAGGGACACAGTTTTCCCTCCGTTCCACTACAGAAGTGCCTCTGAAAAGAGGTTTTTTTTCATTCTGCAAAATTACACCAATTAAACAGCCCATTTCCGAAGCCTGTGATTAAAATGGCCACCTGCGACACGCCAAGGTGACATCTTGCTGCCCCTCCAAACCCGTCCAAGTGGTGCCAGGGAAAGAAAACAACTCGATGAAAAGGTGGTAAACCAAGCACAGAACGAAAGGGAGACAGGAGAGGCAGATGCAAGTCTAGCATTTTAAAGCAAGTAATTTAGTTTGAATATGAAAAATTTTATGGAGCAACCTTAATGTAACTGCCAACAAACGTGCAATCTGTGAAGTGGTGATAGCACTGAACAAACACCTTCACACCTCATCCTCCATCTCCCCGTTTCCCCCTTCCCCCTCCAGCCTGTCAAATGGCGCAAACGAGCATTCGAGCATTGGCCTGGGGTGGACAGAACCTGGGTGGCTCCCGACAGGGGTGGGATGAGATCTGGCAATGCACTGGTTTCAACTCTGAATTCCAGCAACTACCAAACCGCACGATCGTATGGGACAAAGGGGTGATTTTGTCGCAGAGCTGCAGAAGTTCGCGTGACTCAGTTTTCTTGTCTCACTAAGGGAAGGACACAAAGAAAGTGCAACACTTCTTGGCAATGATGCTGAAGCAACAAAGCATGAGTCTTAAGCAAGCATGGTTCCATTCTGCGGCTAGATTAAAGGAAAAAAATCACAATTACACTTCAGAAGATACTGTGTTAGCACAGTGCCCCAAAGACCGCTGCCAAATGGATGACGGTGCGGCGATAGAGCATGTTTCTCACATCAGACATGTTGGCTCAGCAATTTGAGATCTGCATGGCACCAAACACGGTGAAAGATATGGAGGTGCAGGCAGGTAAATATTGTCATGGGAGGATGAGCACACGGAGCGTCTACGCAAACACAGACTGCACAGCATCAGCACACAAAAAGGCAAGACCATCAAATACGGTAATTATTCATTGGGTAATCGCACCTTGCCTGGTCAGGCACTACAGCTGGAAGACGTAAAACTTCCTAAAAGGACAGAAGGATCGCTCTGCTGCCACTGGTGCGGGGCCTTCGTCCCAGCATCTGCACCTAACTGTGGCTACCCACGCTGAAAACATCACCGCTTCCAACCTCCTCCTCAGCTCTAGGCACCAACAGCTCGTCCCGTTCCCTTGAGTTTGCAAGGGCCTTTGTCTCTGCTGGCTTCCCCTTCCACCCCACCCCGGGGGCCACCCCCACACCGTGCCACCGCACCCCGAGGGACGGGGCAGGGGCTGGCCCTGCCGTCCTCCTCCGGCACAGCCGCCGCGCAGGGCCGGGCGTTCGGGCACAACGCCTCAGTGCTCCACCGTCTCCTTGTGTTTGAGCGCAAAAGAGGAAGCGAGACACAGCTCTACAGGGAACCAGGCTCCTGAGAGATTGCTTTCCCTCTTCTGCGTGCTCATAACCTCGCATTAAGCTCAGGCACGTGGACAAGCAGAGACACCAGTGAGAGACAGCAGCATGAAAGCGGCACGTGGTCTCTTTTGATGGCAGTGTTTTGTAGCTACAAAGCTTTGCTCCCACCTTTCACAGATTCTGATCATACACCACAGTGGGAAGGGAGGGAGCCCCTGCCCCAAGCAGGGATTCATCTCTGGTATTTTTGGCAACTGGGCCCTGATAACGGGAGCAGCCATGACAACCCCTGCTCCAGGAGCGGGTATCGCCAGCAGGTCTCAGATGTGAGATAATCTGGTGATTCTTCTGCAAATGAAGTCACCTGCTTCCAAGAGCCCTTCAGCCAGTGCTCGAAATGCTACGCTGCTTCTGAGACATGAAGGGTCGGCTGCACAAGGTACACAGTGACTCCATCTTCCTTCGGGTTTCTGAAACCCCTGCCTACCTCCGCCAACACGCTGACTGCGCACACGGGTATCCCCAAAGTAAAATTAACGCTTCGCATAGAGTGTACAAACTAGGGTTGTATGTCACAAGTCCATACGGTATTTAAGGAAAAGTGCTAAGATTTCTCATCTTACTTCTATACCTTCTCCCAAGTAAACCCACACTAAACGAGATGCGCCTATAGCGTACAGACGCGCAAACACAGCTTCTACAGATACGCCTGCAGTCAAACACCTGAATGCTCTTCCTCGCAGAGCAGATCACCAGACTGCCTTTGCACGTCAAAGTCTTTCTCCCATGGTCGAAAGACTACCCAGACCACATCTTCACGCCCATGTTAGTTCCTCTGCACTGGTATCGCATCCATTTATCACATCCCGTATCAGACAGCAGCGACCCCCGAAGCCTCCGACTCAAAGCTTCGGGAGGAATCAAGGCTACAGATGACCAGCAAAACCCACAGGCACCAGCGGGCAGCTTGTCAGTTATCCATCACGCTTCTGAAGACTAAAACCAGTTCTTCCCTTGTTAACTAGCATTTTATTAATATCTATATAACACGTGTAGATAAACCAGAGAATAGATAAGATAAAACAGAGCAAGGGGGAAAGGAAAGGTATCTCCATATCATGATAGTTGGGACGTTTTCCTTGTAAATGTAAAGGAGAGCAAGAGAAAAGGAGAGGATGGATTAGATGGTCGCTTACAGAAACTTCTGTTCTTCTGTCTTTTGTTTTAAACACACACACGAACAGAACTAAACCAAAGGTCATAAACCATATTTGTCATGCTGAGAACTTGCTGTCAGTACTGTGTTCATCTTCCTGAAGGTTTGACTGATCTATGCCTGGGCTGTAGCACTCCAAAATGATTTTTTCAAGGTTACTAAGAAAACAATAGCTCTTAAAAACTGTGATGAACTGTTCCATTTCTACATTAGAGGCTGAAGGATTCTCTCCCCCAAACCGCGGAACTAGTTTTCCACCCCATCATTCCCCACCTGATTTTTTCAATACTTCCTTCTTACTGCGTTCAGTAACAGCCAGTTATGATTGCTTTATTTGCCACCGTAATTTACTCCATCTGTTAGAAGAACCGAGAACCTTCTTTAATTCTCTGTATCTCCCCATGCTAATAAAGTAAGTTCACTGATAGATTCTCAAGGGACAATTTTTTATTGAATTTAGGAACGTAAAATATGAACTACAGAATAAAGCAGCATCTAAAAAGGTTTTACAAAGACTCAGCATTTCCTAGCATGAGAAATACAGCGCAAGTGAGCTCTTCTGCTGCCACGGGGGGTGAGGGGGAAGGACTGTAGCAGAAATTAGTTGTTTTAAAAAGACTGATCTTTATGATCACGCTAAGGCTTGCCGTTACTCTCCATGCAACCATCGGGCCAAGTTAACGGGTTACAGAATTCAGTCCCAAAAGCAGGAGCGCTGACCTACGGAGAGTGTGCTCCCCCCGCCGACGCGTTCAGCACCCAGCAACCAAACGTTAGACATTTCCAGAACCTCAGTGGTGGTGATGCAGAGGTTAAACACCCACGTGTCCAGCAACAGGCAAGTGGGAAAGGGGGACAGACTTGGGCTGGGAGGCCCTGCCACTGGAGAAAACTACTTTCAGCTGGAAGTTTGTTACTTGGGGAATCCTGAACCCGTATTTCATATCTTGTTGCTATCTCAGAACAGGTCAGAAGTATGCGCGTTCAAAAACATTTACGGACTTTCTGATTTTAAAGACCATTTACACAGACTGCGTTTGCAACGTGCCCTACTTAAACCCAGCACAGCCTCCTTCAGAGCTGTGCTGCCTCCTGCCAGAGCCCCCCGGCTGCTCCTCGGCCCCCCCATCCTCGCTCCCGAGGACCGCAGGGACCACGCGCACACGGTCGCGCTCACCATCGGATGCAGAAAGCAGGCTGGCTGCAACCCTGAACACCTAAAAGCTTCCATACACTCGGCTGAGACCTAAAAACTGGTCAACGCCTCCAACATGACTGTGTATTTGTACATTTAAAATAGATTTTGACAAATCTGAATATACACAGAACTCGCACCACTTCATACAGCCCCTTCCAATAGTATCCAGCAGCGCATTTCAGGCATCCCTCATTCAAAGGTCAGAAAAGCAACTTTGATGCTGTTTCGTAAAAGCAGAATACCATGTTTTTCCCACTCTGTGCCCTGGAATGTACATTTACATACTGCATGCAGTAAAAGAAATAATCTCCTTAATGCAATCTAAAATTTAAAACTATTTCTTATAACTTATTCTCCAGAGCTGTATTATTTTTCCAATAAAAACTGATTAAAGCAAGTTGCCCAAATAATTTTAGGGATGGTGAACAGCACGAGGTACTTCATTTCCATTTCAAACACGCACGTTTGACTGCACCCCAACACAATTAGCACCTCCCCCCAAAATTCTGTATTTTTATATATTCTTTTTCTGAAATAGTACCAACAGCTGTTCCGTGACTACACTTTGCCTCCATTCAGACACATGAAACGTGTAGGGCTTGAATGCGGCGAGGTGCGATCTGGCAGCTGGGCAGTGTCCCCCCGGCAGAGCAGAGACCCTCGGGAAGACCTGCAGGGAACCAGCACGTGGCTGCAAAATGCCTTCCGTGGCCACCGGCTCTTCAAGGGAGAATTTTAGGACAGGTACAAAGAGGACTAGAAAACACTGCTGGTAAGGAAATCTTTGAAAATAGAGCATGGCGTAGCTCCAGCTATTACCAAGAGACGCAGAAATTTCTAAATTTCTGATATTCGAGACAGATGAAGTAAGAGCAACACTAGCAAACTTCTCAGATCTTTAATCAGCCTGTCCCACCTGTGTAGTTCTCTCCAATGCATGTGCAGACTCATAAGCTCATGAAAGTTTGCGAGAAGAAGGGGCATGGCTAGCCATGCGCATCAAAAAAGCAAGGGGAAAAAAGAAGATAACATTTTGGGCTCCATTTTCTGAAAATGAACCATTTTCTGGAGACATCTTCTCCGGAATCAGCATTTCTGAAGTTGAAAATTGCCCGTAAGAGAAGTGTGACAGCAGAAGGCTGTGCAAGATAGAGGTTAATCTGGGTTTACAATCCAGACCTGGCTGAGAGCGGTGCACACGGAAGGAGCTGAAGGCACAAGGGTTGTGGCAAGCACCACGCTGGTAACGGAAAGGAATTTGGGCCACAGTACTATCATCATCTTTATTATTATAGCTTAATAGCTTTCAGGCTAAGCTGCCTTCCTATGCTCTGTTTTGCCTTATCAAATATGACAAGATTAGCGCTACACAAGATGCTGAATTGACAGCTTCGAAGACTGGAGCCTGCTCTCCGTTGGGTGAGGATAAACTGTGCAGAGGCAACACGAACTTCCTACACTTTTATCCTCAGAAGTGGAGCACGGCTGGGACAGAGCAGGATGCGCTAGAGAGGAAAGTCCAGTTGCCGTCTCTTACTCAGCCTCCGGTGCCTTTCCCCGGAGCCCCGTCAGGACAGTGTTGACAACGCTCATTAGCAACATTCATTAGCAACAGGTACAACTGCCACGGGGAAGCGGCCTCACATTCCCAGGAAGGAGAAATGGGAATCCTATATATTCTCAGTACCAGAGCATTTCTATACAGTAAACTAATGACTCCAAACCAGGCTAGCATTTATCACTCGGTGGAGACTCCCTTCCCCGCATCCCCCAGTGTCCAAGATAGCAGATAGCCCACCCAAACGCAATTAAATCAAATGCAGAGAGAGACTGCTATCGCCTCCATAGATTTTCTAATAGGTCTTTTTTGGTGTGGTTCCTTATCCCTACTTCTAATTTTACAATAGTAACATTAATTCCGTTCTCAAAATTGCTTAGTTTGACACTTCCCACGACAGAAGTAGTGAGCCCCAGGAAGCGTACAGGAATATATCAATGAGCAGGAATATACCAATGAGCAGGAAGCATACAGTATATATCAAATGCACACGCACCGATCCCCTCCACTCCCACTGTAACGAGTTAGTATATGCTTGTGAATAGAGCACTGGAAGGAAGTGATGCAGTAATGCAGAGGGAAGAGAGGGAAAAGCATTAAAACTTTTAAGAGGGACAAAGTTTTAGAGATTACTGGAAAGTCAAATGAAATGTTCAAGGAGATCATTATACAAGGAGCATGTAAGGAGCAGCCAAAAAACTTACACACTGATGTCTTCTGGTTGTTGTCCTTGCTGGGCATGAGCTTCACCCCTCTGGACTTCAGTTCGATTTGCTTTTTGACTACAGAGAGAGATTTAAAACAAAGCAAAGAGAAGGAAAAGATTCAGCGAAGCATTAGGGCTTATTTGAAAAGAAAACGAAGCAACAGGTTGTACACCACTCCCACGGCAGGATACCCTGCATCTTTCCCTTACAGCTCTGGCAACTCAGCCCGACCCCTCAAAACCATCAGGGTCCCCCCTTTTCGTTCACCGCGTTGGCTCCGGACTAGTGGCTTGGGGGACCGGAGCCAAGCTGACCCACTGCAATACAAAAACCAGGCACACAGCCCCCATCCATCCGTAACCGTGCCGTTTTGCTTAACACACTAAAAATGGGAACCAGACAAAAGGGAAGCTCTAAGAAACTTCAAGGATCCCAAGAGTAAAATGCTGAGTTAGTTTCACCCAGTTTTCCTGATGCAGCTGTTCCACAAATACATGATCCAACAGAGCCGTTCTCTGCTCCTAAGGGAATGCAGCACTCAAATGAACACCCCACAAACTACAAATTGTACACGAGCTGCCTAAATAGTAGACTCAAAAAGCAGTAAAGTAGCGGGAAAACAAGGCCATATTAAAACCAGAGAATTATAAATGTACAGACCCACAGGCACACCAGTTCTAAAACCCGCATGGTGACAGCAGAGCTGCTGTTGTCACCATTCACTTCCTCGCTCCGAACCTCACCCAGAAGGTGAGAAAGGAAACGAGGGTGGCAGCAAGATTTCTATCCATCCATCCATCCATCGCCAAGAGAGCCCCATCCTTCTTCGCAATATGGAAACTCCCTACGTAACTCAGCAGCGATTTGCTTTTATTATCTGGACTTGGCTGTTACTGAGCTTCTCTCTGCACAAGAGGGTTTTGCGCAAAACCTGCGCTGTCAAACCCATCTGGATCCCGGCAGAGACAACGGCTCCCTGCAGCACACCCACAGGTGTGTTTGACTAACACGCAGCAGAATTTTTACTGGCATATTTTAAGTTAATGTGTTTAAATAATAACTTTGTATCAGAAAGCATGATGTCCAAATCACTTTATAGGATCCTTTTTCTGATGAGCCAGTCCTTATCTACGGAGAAAAACAGTCTGTCTTCCACTTCAAACTGTTCTTTTCTTGTTCTTTATCTTGTCATACTTTCATCCCTAAATTAGCACATTTCTAAGACAAAGTTGTCAAGAAAAATTACCAATATAGCTAACAAGTTTGGTTTTTTTTTTTTTTTTAATCATGCTTTTCTGGCTTAAGAAAAAAAAAAAATCTGTTTATAACATCTGTTTGCAGGAGCTTCAGAGAGGGAGATGTCAAGCATTATTCCTTGAAGCTTACCTACGGATGATGCTAGCTTGGAGCTTTTTGTGCATCGTTTGGTTACAGCTTTTTCCTTTCTCTTTAAATAAAGCCGTTACAACTTCAAACCGAGGTCCACATTAGCTTAAAAAATATTCATGAAGAAAAGCTTATGTTGTTCATGTCTTTCTTACTAGTATTAGTATCTTTAATCTGTTGGGTTTTTTTTGCCTTATATTTTTGAGAGTGGAAAAATAATTAACAGTATGCCACTTTCAAAGCAAATCTAACACACACCTATTTCTTTTTTACTGTAATCCACCTGCAAAGGCAGAAGGAGAAAAGCAGCAGGTCTCAGAATGCCCATGTTCCTCCAGGTCCCAGTGTGAGAATTCGGGGATATTTGTCGCCTGACCTCAAGGTTTTTAACAAAACGCGGTGTATCAAGGGACCAAAGAAAGGATATGGGGCTACAGAAACTTAAAATTTCTGAGCAAGTCTGGAACCTATTTCTGCCTCAACTGGATCAGTGACAGCTTTAGCGCACAGACGAGAAATGGGATGGGATAACGGGGTGCCTCATGTGCCCCCCTGCCCGTGCAGCCACCACTCCATGGGGAGTGGGCAGAGGTTACAGGGTCCCTCTTACAGACCTTTTTCCAGTCTAACAGAGGGGTCACGGCTACGACAACGTTCTGCGTAAAGCCCTGGCACCCTCTCGCTCAGCGCTGCGGGAGCAGCATCAGCCCCGCGCCCACCAAAGGGCTCTTCCAGGGGGAAGAGTGGAATTCCCGCTGCCTGGGGAGGCTGCCCCGCTCTTGCAGCCACCCTGTCCCCTCCTGCCCTGTCCCCTCCTGCCCTGTCCCCTCCCGCACGGTGCTCGGCAGGCCCTGGCGGTGCTGCCTGGGGGCTCCATGCCCAGGGACGGCACCGTGGCAGTGCTGGGGGGCTCCGGCCGCAGTGCAGCACTCACACCATCACCGGGGCAAAGCACCGTGTCCCGTGCTGCTTACCCTCCATAACGCTGCCGCTAATGAGCCTCCGGCACTTTCCAAGCAAGAACAGGGATAACCTCACAGTCGCAGCCAATATTTCCTCCCAGTCAATAAAACACAGTCAAGCCCAACTATCTCCGGCTAAATTTCAGCTACTGCAGGGTGTATGAGGGCTCATGACTTTGCAGTATCTAATTCATCGCTCCGTAAAGTGCTTTGGGGCACCACCAGTAAGAGAGCAGCTTTATAAAAATAATTTCCATTTTTATATTCTCCGCAACTCCCCTTGCAAGTTACTTTACACAATTACCAGGGAATGTTTCTCCCAGGCACGCAGAGAAAAGCACAGGTCTGTTGATCCCTGCGTGGTAACGTAAGCCTGCAGCCACAAAGGACGAGCAACGCTCTCCAGTCGCCGGCGGACGCCCTGCCCTCGGTATCGACGCCGGGTCCGCGCGGCTCGTCAGGGCCGGCTGCCCGACCCACAGCAACCCCCGGCGGTTTCCCAGGGCTGCTCCACACCCCGCAGTCCAGCAAAATTCACTGGGGACGGAGAGCTCACGGCTTCAACGCACCCGGGCCTCGCACGCAGCTGCACGTTTTTAGAAGGACACACTTAATAACAAAGGCTCCCCCACGTGCGTTCCTGCCTTCTGGAACCCGGCCAACAGACAGGGCCCCGCTCCACGTTTGTGACTAATCCTAATGGAAAGCCTAACTCCGAAACACCCAACAGTAATGAAAACAAGCAGCAGAAACCAGACATTCATTACGAAGCACCAATCCTAAAATACAGAGACGAAACTGCATTACTCATGAAGTACGCGCTCCCCTAATTGCATCGTGTCTCTTTCAACAATAATTGATAAAGAGAGATCACTATATACTCTCTTTTTTAATCCTTCATTTTGTTTGTGACATGGAGACAAAATGACGAAAGTCAAGCTTTACAAATCACTTAATTCAGATTAGAACAAGTCAGAATACGATATCACTTGCTTTTTTAAAAAATAAAGAAAGAACAACTCCCCTGCTCTATGCCCTCAAAAATCTGGTACATAAAAACCTATTTTGTTTATAAATTCAAATGTGGAACAGTACTACAAAGGACTGTGTCAGGATAATTGGATGAACAGAAAATTCCTCTGTTTTCTGGAGGGTTTTGCTGCTCACATGTATCTCGTAGATGTAATGGAATACTCGGTGTCCTGTCAAATTTGAAAGATGACATTACAAAGCTTTTCCAGCAAGCAGCCAGGCTGGGGTGTTTCTTTAAACCGTCTCATGTTGCTCTAAACGGGAATTTAAAGAGACATTTATTTATTTTTAATTTGGAAAACAGCATACCAGCAAAAATCTGTTCCATGAACCTCTGTTCCCCTTGCTGGGGGAACACTATTAAGCGCAGACTTGCCTGAACCCCTCTTCCTCCCGCTGGGGCGTTTCAGCGCCATCTGAGATGCTACGGCAGGTTGCTTACAGGGATTCTTACTCGAGTTGGAGGTGAAAAGAAAGAGCTTCCCTCAACCACAACCATTTTGAAACCCCTATATGGGTGCCCAGCACCCAGCAAAAGGAGGCCCTTGCCTCGTTCATGCCTTTATCGCTCCTTAGGAACCGGCCCGGCCGCAAGCACCAGACTCGCCCCGACCCTGCCCCTGGCCCAGGAGACTCGCCAGCCTGCAGCCCAAAGCTGTGACCCCCGGTGGAGATTGGCACATCCATCAAAAATGAAGCATATGTACTTCTGGATATATACATATCCTTAAGAGCCATTTACGTGGTGCAGTACGTGCAGCAGAGAGCTCACCAGCCCGTTACTAAAGGCGCCAGGTCTGCCCGTGTCCTGCACCGTGCTACGGGCTGAAACTCGCCCATGTTTCTCCCTCTACCTGAGGGCGGAGGGACAGAAGGGGATGGGAATGGGGCAGGGAGATCAATAAAAGATGCGATTATGTGTTGGTAACAACCAGCTGAAAAGCAATTTGAGATCCAACTTATGCAATAAGATCTGTAGAGATGGACCTCACCCACCAGAGCGTTATTTAAATCTGTTCAGCTTTGTGCGAAGTTCAGCAGCTTTTCCGTCACCTCGTTTGCAGACCTCGCCACGGCGCCGACAGAGGGGATGGCAGGGGATACCTGGCTTCTGGCCCCTGCGCTGTCACCTGTCCTAACACACTTCTACCTTATTTTCTTACCACCTGCAGGTACACGGCAGCTTTTTGGGAAACAAGGCAGAAGGAGTGGGAGGAAGATAAAGAGATTGATGCACCGATTTCTCTACAGTCCCTGCTATTTGCTTTTACAGGGTGTGGGGAAAAAGGTCTTTGCAAGAATGCAGGATTCACCTTACAAAAAAGCGAAAAGGAAAGGGAAAAATATTTAAACTCTCCCTGGAAGGGAACGAATTTACTGTATTCAACATACGGAAAACTTGTGTATGGGCTGATTATATCTAACCTTGCTTTTACATTCATGAAGAGATTTTCAAACTAGGGCACGGATTAGAAAGAGCTGAAACGGAACATAGAAAGAAGGTGCTCTGCTAAACTCACTATCAATGTTAAACAAGCTGGAAGGGAAATTACTTTCTTACAGATCATCAGCAAAACCAGATACTGCCTCAGAGAACACAGAATGTTGATCAATAATGTATGTTCATGTCTTCAGAAAACGGGCAACAAGTTGGAGTCAACCTGTCCCTCTCTGGGACATCCCCAGGTCTGCTTACAGCTCTGCTGCTGAAACACACGGCTTCGCTGCCCTGCTTTATAGGGCATGACAGACTATTTTGCATGTATTTATTTATCCTCATTACAGTATTTATGTTCAAACAAGGTTATCTTCCTCTGAAAAGGGTTCCGCTGAGTTTTTTGACATTGGATTGGCATCTGTGGTGTTCTACTTACAGATTCCATTGACTGCAAAATCTTGCCTTTATCGCTGGGGTTGTTTTTTTTTTTCTTGCTT
The DNA here is from genome assembly GCA_947846985.1 of Fratercula arctica. Classification (NCBI taxonomy): domain Eukaryota; kingdom Metazoa; phylum Chordata; class Aves; order Charadriiformes; family Alcidae; genus Fratercula; species Fratercula arctica. The sequence continues at coordinate 4,473,136 of CANTUZ010000018.1, forward strand.
TGTTTCTTGTTTTATCTTTAAGTATTGAAATCTTTCCTAACCGATGGAAAGGACCTGACAAACTCCACAGAAACCACCAAGTGTATGAGGAATGAGCGTCAGATGCCCTTTGCCAGCCGGACGGAGGCCCTGCCCAACGCCATTTCAAGAGCACAGTTTTCAGTTCATCTTTTAAACCCTCAATACACAAAAGCACAGTTCATTATATCTAAGAAAACAGTTTCTAAGGTGTGCACTAGATTAGAACCCCCTGACATTTAGCTAATCAGAGGGAATTATAACATTAATCTTTACTTTTCTATTTAAGAAAAAAGGATGATTCAGACAGGTGTTTTAATAGAAAGCAGCAATCAGGACTGCAAGGAAAATGTCATACCAGAAGCCATCAGCTGCATGCAGTCGTTTGTGTTATACAGGAAAAACAAAGGGTTTTTTCTTATCATTTAAAGTAATTTATATGGTAAAGGAAAGCAATGAAAGTTCAATAACAACAGGGATTTATAAAGCACAGCCCATGTTGAGGCCATGACAACATTGGTCAGGTTCAATGAACAGAGAACAAACAAACAGGGCAAGTTTGCAGATTTATCAAAGGAAACTCCTCTCCCTTTCACTTCGTTCCTCTCAGCCTAGGGCTACGGGACTTCTTCCTCAAAGTCCTGCTTCTTCCTCTTGAGGAAAGCTGCTGGACTGCACTGACACAAACCTCTGGAGGCTGGGCGAGGAACTGGATGTCGTTCCTGTTCCTTCCCTGCTTCGTCCTCCCTCTCCCTGGCCCTGCCTCCGGAGTCGGCCGCCTGAGGCAACGCTCCACCACGGCACCCAAAGTCCTTCCAAGTCCTCAGAGAGGACAGTGCAAACAGCTCTAAGGAATCCACCCAAACCCACCCTTTTTGGTGACCATCTGGTCCCAAGCGGGACTGCAGTTGGCCACAGTTGCCTACAAGCCTCAGAACACGACAGGATCTCTCCTCTGCTTGACTCCTGTGCCAAAGCATCTCCCTCAACAGCATCTTAAGATCCCAGTCCTGAAGTCCATTCTTCTGGGGATGGCCGCTAAATACAGGACAGTTTACACCTTGTTAGAAACGGCTCAGTGCAAAGACAGACACAGTCTCTGTGGGTCTGCCCTTCGCCTGCTGGGTCCCTGTCTGTCTGGCCACATCCCACACAGCGCGTCCCGCAGAACCGGGGGTGAAGGAACATCTGCTCCCGCTAACACAGCGCATGCTGCTCACAAGGGTTCGTACTCCCAACAATGGCCCACAGCAGCTCGCCACATGGCAATGCCTGCATACCCAGCCGGAAAATTAACGTTAACAGGATAGAGAAGGATCATGCAGGAAGTTAACTGTGTATTCCTAGAAAAAAGAAGTCTGGCTAAAGACGCTGTGTGAGTGGTGAGACCGGGCAGTAAGCATTTACCTTGATACTGGGCGCTGAACCCCTTCTGCCTGTGGTTGCCGTCGGACGTGAAGTGAAGCCGCAGCCAGTTTTTACTGCTGATAACTGGGGCAGGCAAATTCATTCCAGTAAACCTGCAAGACATTAACCAGTAACAGCCAAATGTTATTACGACTGTGAATTATACCCCAAATCCTTGTTCTTCCAGGCAATCCTCCTCCTCCATGAATACAGGAAATCCTGAATGAGTACCGTATGCTCGAAGAAAGCACCCCGTACACCCCACAGGTGTTTCCACGCACGCCCTCCTTCGCTTGTCTTACACATTTTTAATTCCAGAGGGTGCCATTCCTTCCTGCCAAGGACACGTAGGGCTGAGCTGGGAACTCAGTGTCTGTGGTACCAGCCAAATGAAACCGGTCCAGCTGGACTGCACGGAGGCTCCAGTCTCCTGCACCACGAGAGCAAGGGGAAGGGACTTGCCCACAGTAACGGAGCCTCCCAGCTCTGTCTCCTTCGGTGCCTTACTGCTATCACACAGAAAGGACATAGAACCACCTCAGGGGACACACTACACCTAAGGTATGGCAAGGCGAGCCTGACTCTTAAGCTTACTCAGTTCCTGTCTTCAGATTTGGTTAACCCTGCTAAAGGGAAAAAAAAAACAACCCAAACAGTATGTTTATTTTAACTGAGGAAGAGAGAAAGGATTGCAAGAATGATTTTCTTTTACTGGAAACAGCCAGCAAGCAGCAATGATTTATGATCTGTCCCAACCTGGAGAAGATTACAGCCATCAAACATGAGGTGGAAAGCTCCACAGCCCATTAGTAGTCCTTCGGCACCTCTTCTCTTCATACCTCTTCATACTTTTTTTTTTTTTTAAAAGTATTATGCTGTTTGCTTTATTAAACTCCAGATCATCATTCTTGGCTGAGTTGTCACACGCCAAGTCTTAGTCCGGAACAGTGTTTACCTAAGTCACAGCACCCTTGAACGGAGGTATCTAATGGTAACATTAGCCATGGCAAGGAGAACAACACTACCATGACAAAAGCTATTCTGGAAGCCTATTATTGTTAATGAAAGCCCATTTAACTTTTTAATCATAGATTGTCACTTAAAAATTACTGGCATTCCAACACCTATGCTTTTTTAGATGAAGGTAGAAGAATCCTGGAAATCTATTCCATTCAAAAGGATACTTCAGATTTTATTACTACACATTTCCAACAGCAGAACCGATAGCCTACAAAATATTTTTCAAAAGTCCTTCACTCGCCTAACACCTCCAAAGGTGAACTTTCCTTTCTCTAAGGCAAACAGTCGGGAGCCAGGATGATGCTTGGCAGCGTATTTATTAATGGTAGATGCACTGCGATGTAATCCTGCTCCACTTGTTAATGAAATAGCGGGGATGATTATGCCGCATAACTAATGCGTCTCTGCCACCTACAGTACAGACCTTAAGCCTTGTACTATCTTGTGGCTGAATTCCACATGATTATGAAGCATGACTGAAAACATTCTTTACACTATAAAACTGTTTTAAGTTCGTTCTTGATCATTGATTATTTTCATCTCAGTTTTGCAGATCCTTTTGAAATACAAGGTGTTGTAAAAGAAGTATTCTATATGGCATTCCGCCATCCTGGGATAACTCAAAGAGCTGAACCAATTTAATTTGAAACTTTTTCAAATAACTAAGTTCAAACAAACATATTTGGGGCTGAGATCAAACATGGGATGCCTAAAACCAATTCTGAGGAAGTTACTATGGCTGGTTGTTATGACAACATGTTTAAACTTAATACTCTTACCCCCAAAGGCTATTTTATTATTCATTCTGAATCAATAGTCAAGCTTCTCATAAATAATCTTCCGGTATGCAGAGACAAATTTTACTTTCATAACTGTGGAGAGCCAAGTAATTCAATTGCCTGATATAAGAACTAGAGAACAATAAAATTAACCTGCCTGAATGAGGCAGAATTTCACTCTCCCGTCCCCCCATCCCTTTTTTTCCTCCCTCCCCCCAACACGCACATCCTTCTGAAAAGTGGATTCAGGAGCCTGCAGACAAGTTACCTACTTACACATACACTTTGCTTTAGGTAGGTGAATAGTCCACTGTTAACTTCCAAGGATCCCACATACAGATGTGCGACAATTCTACCAGCTGAGTGAATTAACGCTTTCAAAATCAATTAGAAGAATTAATGGATTGCACTTCTTGCTACCTTTGCAATAGCATAAATAATTACTGAAGGCAAAAGCAGGAGTAAAGAAAAATAACCAATCATAACTGCAGTGCTTTGCACCCACTTTGCACTGGTATAAAGAAATACAGAAGATTTAGGGTGAAGGAAAATGGTTCCCTGAATTTCCTGCGTGGAAATTTTCAACAGCACCACGTGTCGTTTGCTTAAGACATTGACAGCTTCTTGAAAGGACTAAATCAGCCAAGAAATCACTACCAGGTCCTCATTTCCATATACACCACTGCTCAAACTCTCAGCACGCAAAAAGACTGTATTCTCTAGGGCTCTAGTCTAACAGACTCCCTTTTTTCCCTTTTATCTTCCTATCCCTTTTATTTCTGAAGTTAAGCAGCTCACTGTTAATGTCAGGTTGCGATATTTGGAACTACTTTAGATCCCAGGCCCTGCTGCTCATCACCATCCAACTTGGGTTCTGCCCCGAAGCAACAGCTGAGACGCACCAAGGATGGCAGAGCAGAAGATGCTGCTTTCCTTTTTCACACCTCCCAGGCTAAACCAAAGCGCCCCAGCAGCAGAGCATCTCTGCTGAGCGTCAGCAATCCCAATGGAATCACCGGGAGAAGCACACGGAAGTGCACCACGCAACGTGTGGAGGCGTGCTTTGGGGGTTTTGGGGTTTGATTCCAGTTAAATGGGAATTAGTTCATGAAAATAAAGCAGGCAGGCCACCTCGCACTACCAGAAGAGTGTCCTGGTCCTCCAGTCCCTCTTCCCCAGCCGCCACCACCCAGTCTGCAGGTGGACAACCGCAGGATGAAGAGTTCATTCCCACTGAAACGCATATTGCCCAGCACCAGACTGGATGGGTCGGGACAGAAACGTTCTGATGGGTAAGAAAAAAACATGGCTAGAGCTATGTGTTTAATGGAAAACACCATGCCCACCTGCAGTTAACTACCAGCTTTTCACCATAAGGTGCCCACAGGTTTAAAATAGCCATTAGGAAGCATTAATGGTTAATTGATAACGGAATATTTAATTACAGATAAACACAGTTGAACTGAAGCAGCTGCGTGGTCTTTGAATGCAAATGCCCCGGCTGCTGTTGGTGAATCTCAAATGAAATGGGCAGGACGCTCAGCAGGCAAGAGTCAACAGCAATCAGGGAAAGCAGAGAAACACCCCAAGTCTCCTGCAGGAGCCACCACCGACTCGCCCGCGCACGGGGCGAGCGCCAGGCAGCCCCAATTAGCACTGCCAAACCTGCCGCGGAGCCACAGCAGCCTCAGACAAAGCGGCAGACGATAAAGGCTGCGACAAGCTCTGGGAGAGGACGCTGACTGCGCTGTGACACACGGCGCACAATGTTTGTACCGCCAGCTTCTCAAGGTCGCATTATTTTTCTTTATAAGCCCAATGCTGCCTTGCTGTCTTCAAGAAAAAGGAGGAGCTACATTACAGAGACTTAGAAATGCACAGAGCTAATTAAAAGAAGCTGAAACTCCTTTCCACATTCCCCAGCATACTTTTGTACTATATTATGTGCTCTGAATTTTCAACACCTACTATTAGCCCAGTAAATGATTGAATTTCTAATAGTGAGTCATGTAAATAAAAGCCTTTCTCTTTTGGACCTCTGCCACTTATTTTTCAATATTCCAGACTTTTCTTTCTTTTTTTTTTTTTTTTTTTTTTTTTTTAAATAAGTCTATTAGCAATTTGTAAAACTTTTTAAGCTTCTGTATGTTCATTTCCCTCATGCTCCCCTTTCTCACCACCGGCACCAGGAGATATGAATCACTTGATTAAATATTCAGCTTCCTGAATATGGCAACTTGTTAACTGAAATCTAAGGCTTTGGAATGACTAAGCAGCAATGTAAGAACTGTTTTTAAAGTAAAATCAATAATCATTACTCACTGATGGGAATTCGGTACCATTTTATGTTAAGCATCTTTTTAATCCTGGAGTCACTCGGAGAAAGAGATGAAGTGAGCTTCCACCCAGAACTTTCATTTCCACAGCTCTGTGTGTTAGAGCCTGGAGGTGGCCCGAGGGGATGCTGCAGCCGGGAAGGCTGGGCTAGAAACAGGCTCTTCCCTGGGTCTCCCTGGCCCGGTGACCCAGAGCTGCGGCAACAGCCGTTCTCCGAGAGTCATTTCACCCACGGCTTCAAGTTGAGTCCCACAGGCACCATGGTTTTGGACACTTTGGCTTGTGCTCTACCCATGAGACATCCTTGAAAGCAAAAGTTACCACTTCAACCACGTTGAACACACTGCATGAGAAAGAACCTGTTAGACGATGCCTCACAGTTCAGGCCCTGTAAGATACTGAATAAATCTGATCAAGTTTCAAGCGTCTTCAAGACCAACGTCAAGCAACCAACGCTCAGAAAATACAGGAACTCTCGTAATTGCTTGAAGAGTATTTAACAGCCTCAGAAAAACTCAATAATAGTGAGGACTTAAATTTTTTTTTTCTTGATGTCTAAGCCTGACTTATCTTCTGCAATTTGAGCTCACGCACAGTGGACAGAGAAGAGATTTGAGCTTTTCACATCATGGTCCTTTGCGATGCAGAGACACCAGGGCAGCAGGGTCCTGGCTCCCCACGGCCACCTCCGCAGCTCAGTAACTGCACAAGCAGACAGCCTCTGAAAAACGCATCTCTTAAGCAACTGATTTTATCCCAAATGCCTTCCAATACTGTTTTCAACCAAAGCATTAAGGCATTTTTTTAAGTGAAACTGAAGGCTCCATGTTAAACTCAGCTCCTCCAATTCCTTTATTGCATTATACAGAAAGGTTAATGGTATCAAAACTCCTCTTTTGAGCAAAAGCAGTGAAGTGTGGTTTTCTCAACTAAACTATTTTCTTTATTTCTTTTCTTGCTCTTGTATTTCACATTGGATTGAGGCATTAAATATTTATACCATTCACTCAGCCATTCCTCCCTTGGCACAATTAGTATTACTGTACATGGATGGCACTGATTAATCTGCATTCATGCACCATTATCTATTTACAATCCCAGTTCCTGCTTTAATTTGGTTCTACGTGGAGAGAAGGAGAGGAGGGGAAAAAAAAATATCAATAAAATGTCAGAAAGTGAGCTAGAAGCACTAGGATAATGGAAGGAGATATTTGCAGACAGAAGATCCAATATTAACCACCCTGAAATTTGATTAGGACGAATTTGACCACAGTACTTCTTAAAGAACCCAGATACAATGAGCAATTCATCGTGTGGATGTTATACAAACCGACTGCAGGAGAGCGTGGAGTCGAAGGCCACAACTAAAGGTAACAACTCCTCCAGAAACTGCATTATGTCAAGTGCGTTACTTTGAGATAATGGATTTAAGCATGAACTTGAAGGTACACGTGTGCCCTGGTGCTGTCCTGGATCAGGATGCAGTCAAACACCAGCTTCAGTGAGCCCACACAGATAAAAGACAAAGGGACATCATTGGGGCTGCCTTTTTTTCTTTTAAACTATTCGTGTTTTAGTTTATCTTTTAATGCAGAGCAAGCTGAGCCGCTGAGAGAGGAGGCAGCACTTCTAAGGTCACACCAACACTAGCTCAGGACAGGGATTCGCGCTTTAAGCTTTTAAGATTCAGAAAAAAAACTTTTCTGAGAGGACACTTAATAACTGGCACCTCTGAGACCTTCCTGGGACTGATGCGGCAATGGCTTGTGGCAGGCAGGAGCAATACACCACTTGCGGAGGGCTGAATTCAGTCTGACAGTCTCCACTGTCTCCCCTCTCAGAAGTACGGGCAATCCCAAATCTCTGCTTTTCACAGACACCTGGAATTAATGCCTCTGACTTTGAGATCCCGTCCAGGCAGGGCCGAGCCACCCCCTGAGGACGGGCAGCGAGCAGAGAGGGGACCCCGGGAGCTGCCAGCCTGCGTGCGGCAAACACTGCAAACCCTCCGGCGTACGTACGCCCGGTGCAGACACCCCCCCCCCTTGCACTTGCCTGACCGCAAATCCAACAGCACCTCTGCAGCGCTTCCCCTTCCACAAGGGCTACCTTGAATTTCAGTGCGTTGCATTTTCCAACAGCCTCATAAATTTAGAATAAAGACTTTAACAGACTTTAGACTTTCTTTTACAGCGGCTTGTCTTGGTTAGCATCTGCCGGGGGACCGCGAATCCCTGATTTGTACGGGCACGTCCGGGCACGAGCGCTCGTGGGAAAGCGGCAGCATTGCTGTGCTCTTCACCCAAAGGCACTGCAGGATCAGCCTCCTGCTCTGTGCTCCTACAACCCCGCGCACCGGGCGCCGCAGCTCCCACCAGCAGAGTACAAGGCCACTCTTCATTTCATCTCTCTTTTCGCATCCCCCTGGCACACGAATGTCTAACTACGAACCTGCCAATAATCAATACATCAGCCACTCTGCGACAGACACTGCGTCCTCCTCGAGTCCCTAACCGTAACATTTAGGGTGAACCTGTCTGATATTCACCTTCCCAGAGCACACCTTCACCCTTCCCCGCTGTGGCTGTATTTAAGACTAACCCAAAAAGAGCAGAGGAAGCACGTCAGCCGATGTGGCCATCTGCAAGGAGGCGGCGGGGAGCTTTCAGCAGCATTGCCACAGCAGGATGAAGCACTCACAGAAAACTTAACGCTGTCTGACAGTCACAGTCAATAGGAGATTTAAGAAGAAGAGTGTGCACTCCTGGAGCCTTCGGAGAACAAGACAAAAACATACACAAACTGCTTCAACTTGGGGCTGTAGATGCTCGGTTTAACCAAAACGGTCCCGGGCACAGAACTGCCCCCAGCCCAGGCCCCGGCACCCCCAGCGCCGCCTTCAGCTCTGCCACATCAGCCTTGACAGAGACTTCCATTTCCTCGCAGTCTTTATTACGCTGAAACATTCTGACTATTCAGAGATTAATTTTCCTTTCAGTACAACTAGGGGACATATTGCAGAGGCTCTTCATATCTCTGTGTATTATTATTCACTTCACCTGTATTTTTAACTTCTCATCCAAACCTCTACCCAAATTATCATGAGAGCTGTACCATTAATTCCGAACATCTTATTTCAGCGTGCCTACTCTCTTAAACAAAGTATGCTTAAGCACCTCTAGACCTCATTTTTTGGTCACAAGAGACATTCCATCACAATGGACTTTTACAAGGAAAATTATGAATAATTGGATCAAGTTACTGTTCCTCGCTCAGCGCTGCGGGGATGAGAAGAACACACAGTCTGTTTCAGAAGCACAGCTACAAAAGCCCAAAAGATGTTCAGAAAATGCCGTAGGAGATCAGCTTCCACAGCACCCCAGTCCTTCACGAGTGCGGGGCTGTTGGCACGTACATCCCTAGGGACTCCTGAGTACGGAGCACCCTGTGAAAAGCCCAAAACAGCCTATAAACAATGAAAATGAACCGCTTGGACCAGTCAGGCTCGTGTCTCCTCATTAAATGAAGTACTTATCACCTTCAAGGCTTCAAACTCCTTTCTACTACCAGCACATTTTTCAGACCCACAGTGGGGCTCACGGGCCACCTTGACCCCAGGGACAGATTTAAACCAGTTGTTTTCTGCAAGAGAGGCAAAACTCTCCTCCGGGGGTGGGTCACCATCCAAAGCTCTTGAGGAAAAAAGGCTCCTCCTCCTGCACGACACACGTGTCCGTGACCAGAAGGGTTCTGCCTACAGGCGGATCTGGTGGGCTTCTTCCAAATGGGAAGAGAACAACCCAACTGTGATGGGGGGTACTGAAAGAGGAGACCACTCTGCTGAAACGCGTGTGTTTTATTACATGAAAGTACTTACCATAATACTTTTACTATGGAAATAGCATTTGGCTCCAGTCATACCCCAAAAAAAAGGTAACAAACACGATTATATTTATTCTATTCAGGAGAAAACAAACACTAATTCAACACAACAGAAGAATAGCTAATGCAATTGAAGCTTACTAATGCTGCATTGCAAATCCCCCAAAGAAATCTGCTACAGCTTTATTACAATTTCCTCTAAGCCCTTTCTGCCTTACTATCAGTGGTACAGAGATTGTTTGTTCTCAGCGCAGGCAGAGTTAGATGTGCTGATAACAAGAGACAGTATTTATTACTAGATAAATAACAACCATTTCCATCACTGCATGCACAGATACACTCGCGCCTTTGTCAACCTAATAATGCACTTAAGTTCCATTAAACTTGGACTCTTTATTGACAGATGGGCTGGAAAGCCAGGGCGCGCGTTTTCACAACATTCAGCCCCCAGGACTCTGCAGGCTGAGACCAAGAAGTTGAAAGGCGATTTGAATCTCAGCCTCCCGCTTTGCCAGCGGCGCACCAGCCGCTTCCTTTGGGAACCGGTGCGTGACCAGGTCACCTCACCTTTCTCCTGAAGTACACAAAACCCACTGAACCGATACTTCCACCGCCTAACTTTACAGCGTCACATGAATAATGGAAGATGCTAAGCTTAAGTGACAGCTGGAGTTTAGACCAAGCTCAACCACACTTGGACCAGACGCAGAAGTTCATGACTGTCCTGTTTTCTCCTATGGGCTCTGCCTTTACAGCCTGGCACTGCTTACGGCATGTTCTCCTCGCAGGTACGCTTTCGTTAAGTATTAGTTAGGCATTTGAGAAGGAAAAAGGACATACGCAAGCCTGCCCCGATAACCTTTCAAGCTCCTGAAGATACAGTGTCTTTAGAAAGGAGGTGGAATGGAGGCCGTCGCATGCAAAACACAGTGACCTCTCTGAAGTCCCAAAGGATTCTTACAGGGTTTATTGCTATATCCAGGATTTTAGCCACAAGACACCTATAAGACACTACAGTGAGTCAGGTGTCACTGGCTGTCACCAAACCAGCCCATGTGCCCTCTCTAAAGACTACTTTCCTGTCTTTTTTTTTTTTTTTTTCTTTTTGTAATTTCTACAGTGTAGCAAAAAGTCTCAGAAACTAGGAAAAAACCAAGATTTGGAAACTGAACCTTGGACTGCTGACAGTTCCATGAAGGCATGCTAAAATTACAGCAGTCATGGCTGCAGAAATCACAACAAAATGCAAAGCAGCCTCAGGAGGAAGAAAGTAACTGGAAATTGGAAATTCTCTTAGGCAGAGACTTATTTTCTATCTTCACGTTTAGCACAGTGATACATGAATGTGACCAGAGTTTCTACAGAAGACCACAACTTAACGCTGGTAATAAATAACGGCACGCAAAAGCACCAAGTGTTGAAGTACATCTTTGCAGGCACAGTACTTCTGCCTCTCTTTTAAAGATGAGGGGAACTGACAGGCTGTATAATAGGGTGAGGGGGTAAAGCCCCCCGAGGAAGGTGTAAGCCAGGTCTAACGGCTGCTGCCCGCAGGCAAAGTCTGAACTCATCAAGTGATGGATGGCCCCTGGGAGCCCGCGCGTCCGCAGCAGCTCCGTCCCTGATCGTTGCCATCAGCTCCCGCAGACGGGGATGCTGATGGATGGCAGCAGCACCATACAGCTTAGGGAACCCTATGTGCTGATCCCCCTCCTCATCAGCTCAGGAGAGGCTGAAGGTTTCATTATTTTTATTTCATTTTGATCGTTTTGAAGCGTACGTGAACCTGGAATGATGGCAACATCCCTCCTTGCCAGAAGTTACAGCCTCCGTAGATGGCTGACATGGTGCTCAGCTCTCACTGCGTTGTGCGTTCTTGGCCATTGCTCAGACCGGGAAGAAGTGCTGCCTTGTTACAGAATGCGTATATGGAGCTGGATCCAGCACTTCTTAGCTAAAACAACTACATTTCCCATCTTTTTAGCAGACAGAACAATTTTGAAGCGTCACGGTCAAGACTGTTTTACTTCGTAACTTCCAAGTGCAGTGGGGTGACAGCAAGACTAGAATTTCTGTTGGAAAGGGCTTATTGGAGCCATCTGCTTATTTACTCTAGATATTAATTTAGCTAGAAGGCCAAAATTGAAGAAAAGCTGCGTAATGGCTTTAAGCCAAATCCACAGAAGCCACTTTGTCCCTAAACTCCAGCCTCAAACCTGCTCAAAATTCTTGAAGCACGGGCCTCCTTGTGTCCTCTCCGCGAAGAGCCCCAAGTGCAGCCGCATCCCGAAACACGGCACAGCTCAGCCATTTCGAGGGTTCAGCGCCACCATCCACCGCTGGCCAAGTGCCCACAACTCGAGAGCTAATGCCACACCATGGATTCTCGCTCAAAGTCCAACCTCACCACCTCTTTTTGTGGTAATACCTTGAGCTGGGAAGTAATTTGAACAAATGATGCATTTTAAGGCAGTATTTCCATCAGCTTGAGCAGGATTTTGACCAGACTGTACGTTTATGTTGCAAGCGTGTTTTACAAGAGACAAAAATGAGGTTTTACCACAGCTCACACAGAGCTGGCCAAGAGCAAGCTGGAGTTCGCTCCATCATGTAAATCAGCTGCATCTCCCAGTTTTGGATAGCAGACCAGAACCTGTCCCTCGCTGGCACCAGAGGATCAGCCACCAAGGCTAGGAGGTAGGGACAGCATCCTCAGCCTCCTTCAAAGGAACACACAACCCTCTTCTCTCTTGAACATCTCTTTGACAGTGATTCACCATGGTCATTTAGCAGCCTCCTCCACTGCTTAAAAATTACCATGACAGGTATGGAATAGTTTCATGTTCTAACCTTCAGCTACTACCAAGAGAAAGTAGTTGCCCTTCCTCCCTGGCATAGCCACGCATGTTTATACAGTGACTGTGTCTGCCTCCATCATCTTTTACATTCATCTCCATGGCAATTTTCTTTTCCAGACCTTGTTAGCCGCCTTTCTGGGAATTTATTTCCATTCTTGTAGGTCTTCAAAACTGGCATGCCCCTCCACATGCGACAGCTGCTGGAAAATTATATATATCCCATTAGCAAACAATACAACGTCTGAAAAAATCTGTCCGTAAAGCTTGAAGAGGTTTGCTGGAAATCAGGAATTTTTTTTTTCTTTTTTTTTTTTTATATTAAACTCTCCAATTTCTGAATACAGGTAGATTCTACATATAAAGGCAAAGAAAATTCTCCTTTGTAAAGGGTACTTTGGGAGAGGGATGAGGTAGACTCCAGGACATCTGCAAAGAAGCCGCTCCATTTTGTCATATTGCTGCATCCCTCCTCCCAAACCCTGGCATGTTTGCTCAACCTTTCATTCAGAAAGAGCCATCAGAACTCTTTCCATTAGGGAAAAAAGCTGCTTCCACTCCTTCTTTCCTAAGCATGCTCTTGTGCCAGAAGTATCGGGGCAAGAGAGGAAGAAATTCCCCCCGGGAATCCCCTCCAGCACCATCCGACAGCCACTGGGGTCGGTCAGGACCTAAACTCCCTTCTGACAACGACCACCGCAGCGCTTGCAACCCAAACTCTGCGTCACCTTTCTAATAGCGGCACTGAAGGCTTGTCCTTAGACATTAGCTCCTGGAATAGCTTAGTCAATCACAAAAATTGCTTCTGTGCTAAACTTAAACTGCCAAAACTTCAGCTTTAGAAATAATTAACTCTGTAAGTGACACCTGCAAGCGCCCGTGCTCAGATAGGGAATTACATAAAAATACCTTCCTCTGAATACTAGCATAACAAAAGTTCAGACCAACCACGACCTTGAAACTAGGCAGTACAAGGAGGTCACACGACAGCAGGTCCATCAGCAGTAAGCAATATTTCAGAGCTCAATCTTACCGCCTTCAACACGAAGCGCACGGCAGGCACGTTACAAGATGGTGGTGTTCTGGCACCCCAGCGAAGAGATGTACAAGAGCAACTTTGCTGTAAAAGACGGAATAGAGATGTGCTGGTTTTGCTGCGTGCTTAAGGCAGGAAGAGAACATCCAGAGAGGACTGTGTGGTGTGATGATTTTGTGGTATTTCCTGTCCTAAGTCTGGAATGGATAAAGATATTCCACACTGCAGCCAAATTTAAACCACTGGAGCTGGAAAAGAAGTGAGTATTTTCATCTTCCTCGCACTGAGCTCACTGCATCTCCCTCAGGACACCAGCGCGGACACTGGACTCTGCCATTCCCCCATCTCCCACCCCCATCACGGGGAAACTCCAGTATCGGGAGATGGACAGAGCTGACCAAGGACACACCTGGACTGTCCCAAGTCCCCCACACAAACCATTTATTTGGCTTCAAATCAAGGGCTTATCCATTTAGTCTTTAACGGAAATAAGAAGTTAACTTAGCCAAGCACCGTATCATGAGCCGTCGCTGAACACACGAACGACGGGTTACCCTCTCCGGGGTCAGATCTGCTCTGCGTTTCATGCTCCGCTCCGTACGGTCCCTGGGGCCGCAGAGAAGCCTGTCACAGCCAGGCAGGGCTCGGGCTTACAGGGCCAGGGCTCGCTCAGCTTTCCAGCCACAAGCTCCCTGTGAAAACATGGCAAGTCACTTAATTTGAAAACTTAATGGAAAAATACTTCATCAGCAGCGCATCACTGTCAGGAGAAGTACCTGCGATGCTTTATCTACACAACCGCAAGCAGAGCTCACGCAGTGGTGGCGAGAGCCACGGTCAAGGCGTGTGAGCGCAGCTCCATCCACACGTAGCCGCCCACACAGCGTCAGGATCCTCCCCACGCCGAAGGCAGCACATTCCACTAAGTCCCCCTTTGTCTTATGGGAACCCCTTTTGCGCCTTCCTATTAAAAGTGAAAACGCCTCTGTCTCCAGTATAAACCATCAATATTTTATGCCTGCAAGGCGGCTGCAGGGGCAGCGGGAGAAAAAAAAATGAAATTAAATTACTCTCCAAGGTCATTCAAGCAGACTCAGTAAATGAGGCCTCCCCGAAGATTCATAAAACTGAAATACCCATGTCCTGTATATTAAAACTTCAGAAAAAGAGAGAGAGAGATCAAATATTATTAAAGCTCTGAGTGAGAGCTATAAAAGGCAGGAAATCCAATGTTAAGTCAAACACTGGATCAAATTCAAAAGGAGCAGAATGGAGGAGAAAAAAAAAAAAGATACAGATAAGGATTGTTTCCAACTGTGAACATGTTTACCTTATTAATTTCTGATACTCCGATCCTCTGATCAAGGTACTTGGGACTGGGCAAAAATTAAACAAAAGCTAGGCACGGTTCCCAGAAAAACAGCCTGGGAGCACTATATCTTCCACAGACAGCCCATCAGTAAATCTCTCTGTTTTACACAGAAGAGGTCAGTATATAATTATCTACGGTACCGAGAGGGGAAGCGGCCAAGGTGACACAACAGGCCGATGGCCCAGAGCCCCGGTCCCCAAGCCCTGATCTGCTGCTCTTTTCCCATGTGCAATCTGCTTAAAAGTCTAGACGTGCCTGGGGTAAGACCTTGCTCTGGAAAAGCCACGTGTACACACCGATTTATTTGTTCTTGTGTTTCCTGGATTTTATATAGTATAGAAAAGATTTCTGTCCCAAATTTCTCCTAGGTCCAGAACTCTATTTACCCAGAGACCAGGGGCTGGAGAATAGACCAATTCACCACATTAATTCCCCACGTTTCAGGAGCTCCTCACAATTTACGAACGCCGTCAACTGCATCAGCCCTTTCCAGGCAGCTGTGACCCAGCTCAACCCCAGCCAGCATCAGGCACGAAGGTGTCCCTCAGCCCAGCTCCCCTCGGCTTCTTCCTCCCTCCTCCAACAAAGTACGTCAATTCCATCCTCACAAAGAGCAAGCCCTCCCCAGCCCTCCTTCCTCCTCTGCAGAAGGGCAGCTCTGCTGCTGCTTGGTTATGCTAATACATAAAAGACAGGCAACAAAAAAGATTATCTGTGGAATCACGGAGAGGAATTGTTACGAGGGAGTAAAGGTTCAGTAATGATGATGATGTTGGAGGAGCAGTCGTTTGTGCAGAGTGGGCCCCCTGGTAATTTCGACAGTGACTCCAGTAGTAAAATAGAGAGAGTTATTGCAGGGAAACCTCTCATAATGAAGCAGATCCTTAACTTGGTTTGACATTGTCATTTTACACCACGCTATTTAATGCGAGACCTGCAAAGTAATAAATACTTATTTTGCCAGGATATCAAAGCCCTGTGAGAGGTGCCAGCTACCAGCTAAAACAACACATTGTTAAGCCAGATTGTCGTTTCTGCACTGAATTCCACGCTGTCCTCATTGCCTCTTCAGAAAGAAAAGGAGTTACCTGCTTAAACCTTACCGGAAGGTTTGAGATTGCGTTCACTGATAAACTAATGCTTGAGCTTTATTGTAATCCAGCAGCAGAGATGAGAAAGCCCCTTCAGCAACATTCAGTCAATGAAGCTATGGAAGAAATAAGACTTGTTTTCCCCCTTTGCTCGCTCGCGCTTTCCTTCAAGCCAACATTAATGGCTTCAGCTCCTCCTGTCAAGAGAGACACTTTGAAAAGGTGCTTGCAATACCATGTATATTTACTTAGCGAGCAACTGAACAATTGGAGCAGAAGAGCCTAAAACAAGCCTGTCCCTATCCTTTTTGGTGAATTATTAAAAAAAAAAAAAAAAAAAATCCATTTTCAAGGGGCTAGTGTAACAAAATAGTTTGTTGTTGAGAGAACTCCTAGCATTCGATTCAAGTAAATAAATTATTGTTTCTGAGGATCAAGTGGCACATTCTCAGCAGCAAAGTGAGAGCTCCTGTGTCTATCTTAACACGCCAGCACGTCCCATAACTCAGTAGTAACTACTGCAGAGATTCCCTTGCTGAAAGCTTTCAAAAAAGGCAAACAAACTCATTTTAGATTCCACCTGCCACTGTACTCCCCTCCGCAGACGGGAGGATATTTACAGTTCGGTTAATCAAGTTATCAGCGATGTTCGCTGCCTCCTTAGACAGGAGCCCACACCTCACCGGCTGACACACTCCAGCCGCAGAAAGGAAGGACCGAATGAGCCCTGGAACCGATTTGTCCTTCAGAAATCCCCACACATGGGTCTCTGTCACCTGCCGACTTTACTTTGTCTTCACCACCGCTACTGACAAACCGGGGCTTTTGTTCTCAGGACTTGCCAACCTACAGTCTTCACATGCAACGCTTCCATCTTAAGAAAGATCAAAGCTTTTCTACTGCATCATTCCTGCCAAAGGCATAACGGAATTAGCTTAATCAAGAGGAAGAAAGGTCTGGGTGTTACTGTTGCAGTATTAATCACCCCAAGTACTCAAAACCATGAGCAGGTTTTGAAGAAAAAAGGTCTTGATGGACTTGGGAAAACACCCACAACTAAACTGTTGCTGGTATGATTTTATCATGCAAACCATAGCACTGCAAACCAATCTCAGCCCTTGAAAATTTAATGTTTGCAGAAGTCATTTGACTTGTTGAATCAGCTGCACTTAAGAAAACATAGCAAAATTATCATAAAAATCTCCATTATGGGAACAATTCCTATTACAAGCTAGACAGTCCATCAGGACGGACCCCAGGGCTACAGGCAGCAGCAATCCCAGCGACACAACCCGCCACGTCCCCAGAGAACTTACATCTTCCACAGCCAAAACAAGAAAAGTAGGAAGAGAATTAGCCAAGGTCACACCAATGCATTACGGCAAGCTGTGCAGTACCAGTAAACCAATACATTTTCCAATTCACGTAATGTGCAGAACACACAGAGTACAGCTATGCAACAGACCTGCAAAAAGCATCTGATGTTTATAAAATACTCTGCTCAGTCAAAAGTTTGGAGGAGGGAGAAGGATTTGTTAATTTAGGCTGTTTCATGCTGTCTGCCTAATATCAACGGATTTTGCTTATGTCTGTTCTAGAGTTGGACAGAGAGAGTAACAGAGATTTAATTGGCATGAATCCCACGGCAGCCTCTGCCAGGAACAGCTGCTATCTGTCTGGGAGAAAAGCCATTCTTTTCCCCAGAGTCCTACAGTATCAGGACATAAAAGACTCAAAAAACTGTGCGGTGCATTTCTTACCTTACAGACCGTCTCAGGACTTAGGGTTAATGCAACACAATATACAATAATTTCACTAGGCACCTATAGGCATCACCGCGACAGATGAAAACATCGAAGATTGACAGGTTTGGTTTTGCTCCAACTGATAATTTCTGTTCTTTTTCTAAAAGCAAGAATCCTAGATATTCTTCCAGCACCCAAAGATTTCATTCACCTGAACTCCTGAAACCAGCTGATGACAAGACCAGGCCCCCAGCCACAAAAGTATGTTCCCTTTACGGAAAGCCCAGCTCTGCCCTAGGAATGCCCTGGAAGAAATCCACCCTTCACCTCCCAGATTTTTTCTTTCTCCTCTCTAAACATTATGCCTGTTCCAAACCCTGTCTATTCCAGCTCTCTCTCCTCTAGTCAGTTTTTCTTTTGTTAAAACAAAAATGGTACAATTTTATGGAGCCGTGGACAATCGCAGGTGAAAGAACTCGAGAGCAGGCAGTTGTTACAAACAGATTAAATCTTGTTAGTGCTGGGAGGGAAGGAATCAATGGAAGAAAATAACTGGGGAAAAAACTGTTGTCACAATTGTTCATGAAGTGTACAGTTTGAGCAACTTCCTCTACCTACTGGTGTACATATATGTCTACCTTCATTATGATGACTTTATTAAAGTGCAGTTGAGTCATTTAATACTTACTGTGTCGTAGTTAAATTATCAACAAGTACAACCGGGAATGGATTTTTTATAGCCACGAGATTAAATTACACACCCTGACTTCACTCCCAGAGAGGACTCTCTCTCCTGAGGGGGGAGTCTCTGCTGACAACCAGTAACAGGTGCATTAAAACAGAAGTCAAGGCGGGGATGGCAGCAGCATTTTGTCTGTTCTGCTGACAAACGTTACCAAAGCACAAAATCCAAACCACAGCGGGCACAAGCGGGAGGTGATCTCACTATCAAGGACAGACAGGCAGCGTGTTCAATCCAAACACAACCGCTATCAAGAAATACTCCCGCGATCAGTACTCCTTGAACCTTTATCTTACCCACCAGCATCTTATCTGGGGATTCACAGCACTTCAGCCCTGCAGCATTTACATACAGCATTTAAAATAATTCCTCTAAAATAAACTGCTTATCAGGCCGCGATGTCCCTTCCCCTCACAAGGCGGCTTTGCAGGCTGCCCGTTCTCCTCCCCGAGGCGTCACACGGCAGAGCTGCTCTTCACCTGCGGAGAAGCGGGTCCAGGTTAAACAAGCAAAACGCTCCTGACAAAGCGGAGGCGGAGTGAGCCCAGGGCGACCCGCCGGGCAGCCACGACATCAAGATGACAAAGTCAGTTATCAGCTTCACGTCTAAGCCCATCGCCTCTCAAAACGGTTTTATGTTAGCAACCTGGAAAGCAAACAGGGGACAGATAATCTGGCACGACGATGTCCTTGGTGATGCCATCAAGAGAACGCAGTAAAACGAGTATCTTCCCATGAATTAACCCAGGATAAAAAGGAGAAAGAGCTTCATAATACCTTCATCTGGGTATCAGCCAAATACACTTATCTGGGGGAGATGAACTGGAGCGTTGCAGATGTTTAATTCTCATTGAAGCAAACAATGCACAGCCCAGTCCCTCAGGTGAAGCCAGTCCCGCGTTCGAGCCTTGGTCAGGGCTCAGATGCAGAGGTCAAAAAAAAATAATCAGGAGAGCTCTTTGCTACCTTCTCCCCAGCACCCTGGGGTGGCCAATAACAATAAAACGTGTCTACAGAGCTTTCAGCCTAAAACCCAATTCTCTAGGCGGTATCATGCAGTTACTCTTTAATAGCATTTTTTTATGGCATGGAAGAAAGAACTTAATATTGCAATTACTTCATTTAATACCATGTAATGGCTGAACAAGCTTGTCAGCTACCTGGAATAGAGAAAAGGCAAAGTATAGTATAATTGCATTAAAGTGGAAAACATGAGTAACTACTCATATTAAAAAGGATCCGAAATAAAAAGGCAACACAGTGTGAATTATAGAGAAAATAAATAGTTTATGACACACAGCTGAAGATCTGGCATCTTTTAGCAGCATTCTGAAAGCCAGTTCAGCACATGAGAGACCATTGTCCTCCCCGTCACCTTTGCTTGCCACGCTCAGGACAAGAAAGAGGGGGGGAAAAAGGGGGAATTGAAAGCGTCCACGTCACAGGGCAGACCAAGGGCAGGAACGGGGCTCACGGACAGAGTCAGCAGGTCAAGGACAAGGCACCTCGAGATGATTTCCACGCGATGCAGCCGGAGATGGTGCATTGCAGCATCGGCTGCCAGCCTAACACCGGTGCTTCACGTTCTGATGGCCTGGCTGAGCGCTGTTAAACCGCCGGCACCCCCGGCTCAACAGCCCTTTGGCCAGGGGCAACCAGAGCGTACCCATCTCTCAAGTTCTATGGCAGGAAAAAGGAGACGGAAAGAAAAAATGAAATAAATAAAGCCTATCCTTTGGAAAAACATCTGTGCTGACCCTCAGCACCGCTGAAGGCGGGCGTATGCCAGCACATGGTTTCATGCATTCCTGAGGGTAAGTACTCCAGCTTGCAAAAGCCAAAACGCAAGTCTCCCAGACTCTGGAATTTGAGCACAAGGACAGCAGATTGACACTTAACGACCGGAGTGAAAGTGCTTTACCTTCACAAGAGAAGAAAACTGCAACGGTGGCAAGAACACGCGTCACTTTTGCTTTGCTGACTTCCGTACACCAGGAAAAGCAGGAATATTTGCCACCACAGAAATAGCTTCGGCACCAATATTTTGCTAAAAGGCCCCATGTGCGCATCGTAGCTATAAAGGGAGCTATTTGGATTAAAATTAAGTCTTTGACCTTAGCTTTATGCAACTGAGAATACCTGTATCTCTAATAAATGCAAAACATTCACAAAAGCATCATCAGATTCGAAAGGTAATATAGTACTTCTATTTACCTTCTGACTTTTAAGATAATATTACCATGTTGAGACCTTTTTCTGCAATCACAAACCAGGCTGGCTGAGAAAGACTCCGAGAGATGAAGCTTTTAGAAGTATCTCTAGATTTGTGCTGTATAATTATGAGAACCAACAAAAAAAGACAGTGCTGAACCGAACATTTTACTTTCTTCTGCTCTTACATAAATGGTAAGCTTTCAGACATTACACAACTTTTCTTCTCTCTACATACTTTACACAGATCCTCTACACCTTAGTGCGTGTCTGATCTTTTCAGCTGAACTCTCAAATGTCAACATTCATTTACCTTATAATTAATATCATTATGAGCAGTGACATTTTTCTCGTCTTCCTGCTTTTTTAGTGTCTTGATAGTTCCTGTCAAGGGGCTGTTTCCACTTTCAGCTTTTTACAGAAATAGTAAAAAAAAAAAAAGTTATTTCAAATTAACAGCTAATGTATATTGCAAAGACGACTTGTGATGAGGCGGTAACTCCGAGCACTGCTGGAAGCGCTCCGGCGATAGGTTTACCCTCACATTAATTGCAATTCATGTAGAGTCTTCTACTTTTGTTAATTTTCCTGTGTTGCCTTTTATGTTATTCCTTCCGGCATGAAATTTTTCACCTACCATGGCAAATTGGAGCCAATTTCATACCTTAATCAACACTCATTAACTAATAGGCAGAGAGGTAAGGTCTTAGCTGAGTGAGCATTTCAGTGGCCAAAGCCTGGGAGGTTTTTTTTGCTTTGTTTTGTTTTTACTAAGTGTCAAATACTAGGGAAACATTATTATGTATTATACGCAAGCTTTATAGATTCTGCTTTTCACTGGAAATCCGAACAGGTCCACAACAAAGATTTTCTTCTGCCAGGGCCAATGGCAGAATCTTTTCTTCTTAATTCGTTGTCTGCAGTCTCAGGATGCATCTCTAACTACTGCACTGAGCAGGTACCTCGCAACAGCCAGAGGCCTTGTTCAGGTTCAGTGAGGAAAATGGACAAAAATCCACTTTAATGTACAATTTCAGGATGCCTTTATGTATATTCATATAACAAAACAGACGTCACCACCCCAGGCACACATCTGCAGTTTCCTGACTGATCTAAAAATCACTGTTTTACACGAGGAGACATATCAGACGCTCAGCACCAGTATGAATGGGTTCATTCCCACCTCTTCCACAAATTCTTGGCAAACCCCATGCACAGGCACATAGGGACACCTTGGAGATGCTGGTGAGAAGGAGCAAAGCAGCTTCCACCAGAGCGGGCCTGAGCAGCCCAGCGGAGGGAGGGCAGCTCGGAGCAGGGCCACGGAACGGGGCTTTAGGCGCAAGGATCTCCTTTCACATGCCAGCTCCGCTCACGTGCCGAACGCACACGCTAAAACACCAGACTGAGGAAATGAAGACTGAATTATTCCTTTCTGAGGCGCAGAGTGAGCTAACAGAGCACCGAAGCGTCACTACAAGCACGACGACTGGGCTTTGAAGGTAAGGAATACAATGCTATTTTAAAGGCTCAAAAATCCCACCTGCTTTGCCAGAATATGCTTTAAACCAGCAGTAGCTGCATTTACAACTTCAGTGAACTTCAGAACTCCAAAGGAGCTCTTCCTGCAGGAACGGCGCTGTCTGGCATCCCAACCGATGCCTCTCACCCCAACCAAGCTCTCCAGCCAAGCACCCTTAAGAAACACCAAGAATGTTAAATCAGCGTCTCATCTAGAGATGATAAACAAGAACAAAGACAAACAACTCAACATCTCACCTAGGATGACATTACCTTTTGTTTGAAAATGCCCTAATTAAGTCTTCTGCTTTTTTCAAGCTACGTCACCCACTTTTGGTGCCCCTTCACGTCTATCCATCCCCCATTTCACCCCAAACTCTTTAATCCCTCAACCCACAGGTGCTGCCCAGCACAACCTGTGGATGCTAAAAACAAGGAGGAAGGCAAGAACTGCCCATCAGGAATATAACGGCAAGGAAGCTTCCATGTCCCAGGAAGAAGTTTATCCTGAAATAAAAAGTCACGTTGCGAACAGAGATAGAGCAGAGCTTTCAGGTAAAGGCTGTCAAGTGAAATAAAGACTGGAAGCTTATTGAGGCACAGAGTATCTTTCCTATCCGGCACTTGAGCTTCCCTCAGCAAAACACACAGCAAACAACGCACCTCGCTGCGTTATCAGGAAGGGACAGTCATTTTTAAGTTATAGCTCCTTATAAACTCCTATCAGGTAACTCTTTTTCCGCTTTATTGTGATATTCCTGACTTATCATACATGACAGCAGTGGAAGGGGGGTAGCAACAGCCTTGCCACCGTTCCGAGCTGTACTCAACTCCAGAAGCATTAAGACAAGCATAAAATGTTCTCCTTGGCTGAGGAAAAAAGCCGAGCTGTGGCCAGCGAGACACAGCACACGCAGGAACATCGAGCTGTCACCTCCAACACATGAACCGCTTGCAGGAGACTGAAGGATGCTGAAACTGCTCATTATTAGCAGCACATCCCACGTTTGTCTTCCCCACAGATTATTTTTTTTAATCTGGATCTCAAATGTGATATATTAAACACATTAACAGCTTTCAATTAACATGTTTTACACACATGAACACTCTACACGGGCTGTGGGTCTTTTTCAGGCCCTTTTTACAGGCTCTTGCTCCTCAGGTAACACTTCTATTGCTTGGCTGGATAATTCCAACCACTGACATTTGTATAAAATAATATTTTAAACAAATTTTATTAAATATGATCTTCAGGCTTAGAATTCATTGTCCACACAACTGCACAGCCAAAAGCCTGCTTGCGTAAATACCCAGGCGCAGCAGGGTAGCGCAGGGTTGGAAACCCTCTGATGGCCAAGTTTCTCAGTGCTCAGCAATCTCATTTAACCAACGCAAGGTGGAGCACAGGGAAGACATTCCTTGATTTCCCAGGGGAATGTTCCTCCAGATGGGAGGGATTAGCTGTGAATGCGCTGGCTCTGCAGGCAGAAGCGGGAGGAGAGCCGATGATGGAGGGCCGAAGAAGAGACCTGGTGGAGCATCACTGTCTCCTCCAGGCTCGGCAAGCACACAGTCTTGAGTCCAAGGCTCTGCTCTGAAGGGTGACACTAACCATATTTAGCCAACACCAACAAGTTTGGTCTTTAATTAGCCTGAGCCAATAACACAAACTGCTCAGCTCGAGTCGGGATGGAGCACAACCTTCGACATTGGACTTCTAAGAAGCCAGGACTGTGCGAGGACCAAACAGCTCCCGGCTCCACAGACGAACCCCAGCCCCATTTCCCAGAGGCCGGGGGGGGCTCTAAGTCATTAAGCTCCTGTAAGTTTCTAAAAAAACCACACTGTGCAGCAAAGGGCAGATCCTCAATATGCCACTGAGGAAAAAGTTTTGCCATTAGACCCTGGAGAGATGATGAGCGGCCACAGCCCCGGGAAAAGCTTTGCACAAACACTGTCTTAGACGCAAGCACATCCGAAGTTGGGCTTTGCTGGGCTCAGCTGTCCACAAATGATTTGTTCTTAACAGTTATTGCTCTACCTGAAAAACCTCTAGTATAGAGGAGGTTACAGTAATAAAGTGACTTTATGACAGTATACCTGCCCACGGAGGCCCCAGGGAAGCGGCAGCACACGAAGCCCTACCAGAGCTCCCTGCGCTGGGCAGGAGAGGGACAGGGGTGTCGGTGGTGTCCCCGCACCGGCACCGACCTGTGGTTATTCCAGCACTCCAGTCCCAGGGTTTGTCAGAATGGAGTTGGCCTATTTTGATGAATTATGTAGGTAATTCAGGGACATGAGCAAACATTCTACTGAGTTCAGATTAATGGCCTCAATTCAAAGTGAATTTTATAAATGACCTAAACCAAGTGGGACACACACTGTCTCATGTGCATTTTAACACAATGCACTCCCTTAAGGCAGTTTTACTGAATATCATCAATTCCACATTTAAATGAAATTCCTGGGGAAGATCTGGAGAGAACACAGATAAATGAGGCTAAACAAACCCAACCAGGGAAAGAGCAAAAGAGTTTTATTTGTAGCTCCTGAACTCTGGGAACTGGGGACTCTGAAAAGTCTCTTAGGCTGAATTATTGAGATAATAAAGCACCTGCTGAAGAGACCTCTGAATGCTGTAATGAAATTATTTCATTGCCCCAGAATAATCACAAACGCAGGTTCTCTTTTGAGAGCAAAAGAAATAACGGAAGGGAAAGTGGGATAGATAAACGGAATGCAAATCACCCTTCTCTGCTCGCACAGAAAGCAAAAAAGAGCCGTGCCATGAAAGGAGCAAGCCTCGCGGTACTACGAACAGGCTGAGTTTGTTCCAATTTTATTTACTATTGTGGGGTCACTTGAAAACAACTGAGCGTAAACACAGAAGGGGAACAGACAAGCGCAAAAGCACCATCGCATTGAAGTATTTCGTCTGGGCTTGATTTTGCCACAAGCTTCTGCGCAGCCTGACAAGTCATCTCCCCCCAGCTCTGACGGAATGAAACAGCCCAGCAATTCCGGACGTCCCGCTACTTGCCGCGGAATTTTGCAACAAAAAGCGTTATCTGTGTGTCATACAGGGATGGCTCCCCACTTCCAGCCTTCTGCCCCCCCATCTTTACCTTTCAGAAAGACACGTTCTGCAGAAGTAGGGTCTGTTTCATAATTTAGTACTTATGCAATCTACTACATATGAATATTTAACGCTACTGGGACCTCCAATAAGTCATCTTGTACTTACAATGAACGCTCAAAATTTCAATTTGTTTTATTCATACTCCTGTTCTTAGGCACAAGAATTCTGAAGGGGGCAGAAAAGCGAGCTATTTCCTGGGAACAACTGATTTAACCTTTTAAAAGCAAGCAAACGATGCATGGGAAATTTCTTTCTTTTATTCCCACACAAACCTGCAGAACCTTAGTATGTTTTCATTTACTAAAATGTAATTAATGA
This sequence comes from Fratercula arctica, assembly GCA_947846985.1. NCBI lineage: Eukaryota > Metazoa > Chordata > Aves > Charadriiformes > Alcidae > Fratercula > Fratercula arctica. The sequence goes on from CANTUZ010000018.1 coordinate 4,498,609, forward strand.
AGGCTTTTAAGCCCTCAGAACCTTTCAAATTAATGAAAAGTCCACCCAAATAAATTAGACATGTAGTCCAAGAGCTGCAGATTTAAATTACAGTAGTTATCCTGACAGGAACCAAGAAACAGCTGTCACATACAATTATTTTTAGGGCTGCTACTAAACCATTTTCACATTATGAGCTGCCACCTCTCAGCAGCTAACAGCAGCTTCACATTTTATCCTGACAAAAAATTAGAGGCATCCAGTTATCTCCTTGGGTATTACACATTTGTAACATACTGAGCATTAAATGGAGCTAAACCCCAGTGCCGGGGGAGGAACGCAACCCTAGGCCAGCAAAGAGCTGTGACATCACCACAGCTATGACTTCATCCAGCCCTTTAGCCAATAGCATTACAGGAAGCAGATCTGGCCCGAAGCGATTGGCTGGGGGAACTTTGTGTCATAACTGCCACAACAAAGCCAGTCCCCACCGTACACCCCAGTGCGCTGCGGCAGCCACCCTGCCGGCCGGCAGAGCCTCCTCCTCCTCCTCACCATCATGCCCAAGGGGTAGCTCCATCCCAAGGAGGGGCAAGAAGAGCCCAGCTCCCCCCGGCCATGCCTCGGCTCGCTCGCGAGCTCCTCGGAGGGAAGCGCAGCGCTCATCTGCTGGTCTACATCTCCATCAAGAAGGTCAGGGCCAACCAAAAACCTGCAACTAGAAGAGCGATTTCAAAGAAACGCTCAAAAATAGGGAAAGCCATGGCCAGGAAGAGGAGAAAGAAGCATGAAGAGCCAGGGAAACACCACAAGGCAAAGCGCCCAAAGAAGAGACAACCGAGTCCTCCAAGGGGGGTGAGGAGAAGGCAGAGACGGCAGCAGAGGAAAAGAGTTCGCTTCACTATGGCGAAGCGGGCGCTTCCTGCTTTCTTTCTCTTCATGGCCGAGCATCGTCCAGAGCTTCAGAGATCAAATCCACACTGGACAGCGGTAGAAACTGCCAAAAAGTTAGGGAAAATATGGCACAAGCAGCCTGAAAAAGATAAAGAAATGTACAAAGAGCAGGCTGCACGCCTGAGGAGGAAAAAACAAAAGAGAAAAACATAGGTCAGGGCACGAGCCAGAAACAGCCAGGAAAGGAGCTCACAGCAGAAAAAATCCAAGCAGAAAGGAGGAAATGAAGACTTTGATGGTCTGCTTTGCTGATAAGACTGTGACCCTCTGCAATTTCATCTTGTCACTTGTGCCACTGCAGCTCCTTGTGCAGTTTCAGTACAGTTCATAAGCCTTAGTAAAATAACTGCAAATGCTAGATAACCACGATTTTTTAGGCAGGGCAATAATTCAGAATTAATATAGTTGGCTCCATATTGACGGCAACAGGAAGGCTTGTGCAGCCCAGAGATGGAAGTTTCCTGCTTATCCACAAAGAAAACAGCAATGAGTCTTCTCTGCCTCCTGTCTCCTCCAAGCCATGGGTTAAAACACGCTCCTTCTGCAAAGGAAATCTGGTCCCCTCACTCAGCACGTCCTGGAGCCTGAGACACCACAGCTACTGCAGATTTGCCTCGGGGGAAACACAAGGCGCTCCATCACTGCCAGGGCTCTTCAGCTGGTCACCTGCTTGGCCCGTGGGTCCCGTCCACACTCCATATGTGCCTCAGAGGCGACACGGTAGGTAGGACAGAGCACGCTGCTGACCTACATCCCTCTACTGCCCCACACCAGTGAGCAGCTCGAGCTTTGAAACCTCTGATCCGCTTCAGCCAAGAAGAGGGAGCGGGAACCAGAGCGTCCTGCTCCCAGCTTGCGCAGGCAGCCTCACGCAAAGACCTGCCAGATGGCACCGTGTCCACACAGCCTCTGGTTAGCACGGGCCATCTCCACAACCAGCACTTAGTCCCCAGCGAGGTTTGCAAGCGAAGAGGAGCAGCCACCAATTGCCTCTAGTGAATGTATTTGCCTTCCCCGGTAGATTCCCCGGTAGCTTCTGGCACTGGTCTAACGCACGCGCCAAAGGACAACGGCACAGGGGACAGGCTGGACGGCTCTGGGTTTGGTCTTGGGCCCGGTTCAGGCAGATTATCAACTCAATTACTATACCTTAGTGTACTAATATAGTACATTAATATATACAGCAATGTGTAACTTCAAAACACAGGGGTCCTCCTGAGCTAAACAATTAAATGGAAATAAGCTTGTTCGTTTCATTTTTTGTTTTCAAACTTTCAACCTTTTGAACAGCAGCATAACTTGGAAGGGATGGCAGTTTCCAGTCTGAGGACGGGATAACTGAGTTAACTCTCTGCAGGCCAGAGAGGAGAGAAAAGCCTTGGGAAAGTGCACAAACTCAGACCCCAAACCAGCACAGGTGCCTGAACCCACTGAAGGGCTGGGGGGTCCCACATCCGAGAGACTCCTCCCGACCTCGGGTTCCTGAGGGAAGAGTCACAGCCCGTTTCCACACAAGGCTCAGCACCTGTTCCCTTTCTTTAAACAACTTTGTCCCAAGATTTTTGCTTTGGCTCAACCAAAGGGAAGCCTAAATTTGATCCAGGAGACAAGATCTGTTACAGAAAGGCTGGGGGCCTATTTAGCAGCTGAAGCGACGGCACCAGCAAGCACTGCTCGGGCAAGAGGCGATCTGGCTCCTGACGACACCTCTGCACAGCCTGCGCTTCGGAGAGCGGGTCAGTTCTTTCCAGGCTCTCTGAAGCCTCTGCTCCCTGCAGCTCACACAAGCCCAAGGCGCCTCCAGCTTGTCTGGTCCGTGAGTGCAGCCTCTGTCACTCTGCTCCCTGCTCATCCACTTTTTATTATTTTTTTTTTTTTTTTAAAGGGAAGGATTAGCAGGAGAGAGCAGGGAAAGCGTTCATTCTTAAATGCCGCCTTATGTACGAAGCTGCTGCCGTCTTTTCCCACATCCCTCTGCCCCAGCTTTACCAGCCAGTTTTTTCTGAAGTTACAATTTCACTCCATGCTGAGAAGTGCTGAGGTTTAATGAGTCACCTCTCAGATGGAGGTCTGAGAATCGGTTCCTCTGCCTAACATACTGCGCCCACACAAAATTAAACAACAGAAGACTCGAAAGTGGAACACTCCAAAACAATTCCACATTGGCCAGGATGGGGCATGGCCTCAGCGTAACACGTCAGCGTACCGTAGCCAAACGCCATCTTCTTTCCTTCTATGCGCACCAGAAACACTGCGGCTCAAAAAGTCACACGCAAACAGCTCCAAAGATGTGTCTGTCCCTTATTCCACACACTGGATTTTCTTAGGGTCTCAGCACCATCTACTGTGACACCTGGAGACAGAGTCAGTGGTCAGCAGCTCTCACTGCCGAGAAACTTAAAAATCCAGGACGTGGCCCCAGTAAGCCATCAGTACAAATGCTGGCAATATTAAGTAAAAATTAATACTCTGCTATGACTTGGCAGCAGAGTGTTTAAGTGAGCAGGGACAAGAAATAGCACTTTAAAGGTTCTCTTGACTGCATGGCCGCTAACAGCTTGACAGTATCCATCAATTAAAATCTATTCCCAGCTGCACTAGTGATGGCCACAGCAGACTGTACAGCTATTTTTGGCACATTACAAATATGAAGTGGTTAAAAAAGATGCATCAAAAAGGCCTAAGATATTACCCATCCAATTATATTTTTAAGGGAATCTTTGTGTCTTCCATTCCTCAGCTTGCACACTTCATAAACAACTGGCGTTCAGACAAAATCATGCTCTGTGAAGTTGGCACACAGGTTCCACTCGGTTTAGCACATCACAGTCTGTTCGTGAGTAATGTCTTCAAATACCTGCAGCACTGCCTCAAAACATACACTTCTTTGCAGACACACACTCCAGTAAACTCCCAGTACGGCTATTTCTACCAGCTCTTCAGCTGAAACGCAATCCGAGAGGCTGAAGGACAACTCTGGCCGCCAGCTCAGAACATACAATAAAATACCAGTTATCTGTGGTGGGAAATCTCCTACCGAGAGGCACCAGGAGGGCCTGGGAAACAGCACGCTTGAACTTGGTAGAGTTTTTCACCTCTATCTGTTTGCACACTAATGGCATATAGACTATAGACGAAAATAATTTTTAGAGCTAAGCATGAACAATGAAAAATAACACTTTTTGAGAGTGCCTTACAGTAGCAGCAAGGAAGCTACGGTCTTCAAAGAGCCTGTGGGCAACTGATGGAGAAAGGGGGGTAAATACGGCTTTTATGGGGGCAACCTATCTTGGAGGCCAGTGGTAGGTTCCCTCATCTGCTTCCCACACCGAAGTGAAAGCATTCAACAGAACTAACTGAAGCCTTTGGTTTCTTCCAGTATTGTAACAATTTAGACTCACTGCAAGCCTCTGCGGACTTTTCATGTACTCAAGACTAATGTCAATGACATTATAACAGATCTAGTAATATCATTTTTATCGTAATGCTGCCTGTGTTGTTCCTGCTACGGGAAAGATGAGTAAAGAATACCTTGTAAATTCGGAAAAATTAGCTGGACTGTGTTCCCTTCAAGTCAGGTAAATGGAGCCACCTGGAGAGAGACAGGGTTTGCTTTGCCCGGCATCTCGATGCGGGGGCTTCAAAGGGGCCGAGTTTCAGAGGGGAAGAGAATAGCCAGAAGTGCTCGGTCTTTATCCAAAGCCTTCAGAAATCCACTTCCCTGGGCTTTGACCAGCTGCACAGACACAAATCTGTCACCACTGCCATAGCGGCACTTGCACACCCTGGATCACAGATGCACGACACATTTGGGTCAGACTTCAAAGTCTGGATAAACAAGCAAACCCCAAAGCCAAAGTTCCATGTATTCCCCCCATCACCCTAAAAAAAAAATTAAAAAAAAATTTAATCTGAGCACAAAAGCATAAAATATCAGTAAGGATGCGCAGATGCTACACTCATACTCCTATTGACATCCAGAGAAGCACGTTTCTGTAGATATTGCCTCTTTTCCCTGTTCAATGGGAGCAACGGCACTCGAGCCTACCTCCCTCATTAAGCCTCCGCTCTCCTTATGCTGGCAATTTTCTTCTGTCTGTTTAGAAGATACGGTCCAAAAGCTCTCATACTGCAGCAATCGTAGTGGAAGCACCGGAGTATTTCTGGAGAGCAGATTTCTTTAATAGATGTTCTCTGCAGTAATGCCTCGACACCGTTGCCTGATCTGCTGCGTACCCCAGCCACGAGAAGTCACCTTCAGAGAAGCTTACTGATATGCTGGGTCTGTCGCACCGGTGGGGACTAAAAGCAAAACCAAACCACTGCAATTCCTTCTAGACGTTGCAGTGAGGAGTCGAGCCTTTGAAAGCACTTGTCTGGGGGTTGTGGTTTGGTTTTTAAATATAGCAGATGCACCACTAAAAGCATTAGGCACCCCTTAGTAAGGCACCCATTTAGTAAGTTATTAGCCTTAGTCGCATTTCAGAGGTTAAAGGAAATATTAAAAGGACATGAGATTACGTGATTATAGCAACACCCCACACCAACTACCGTGCAGTTTAGTAAGCCATTGGTTGTATTTACATCCCCAGAGGGCGATACAGGAGTCGCCCCAGGAGATCCCCCACAGCCCATCGGCAAGGGGCAGCCCCGCTCTGGGCACCTCCATCAGAGGGAGGCCCTTCCCTCTCCCTCCTCTCCCTCTCTCCCTCCTCTCCCTCTCCCGGCTCCCAGCAGCTCACGGCCACCCAAAAGGTTTTCCGAGAACAATCCTTGGCAGCCTGAGTCAGACGAGCCCGGCGGAGACCTCCCCCAGAACCCTGCTCAGTCAGGAACACATTAATTCCTTATGACTTTGAGATTTTGTGGGAAGGGCCCTGTCATGAGTTAATTGAGATGTTACAATTTAAACACTTACAAAAATCAGAAACTGGAGGTGTTCTCTGCTCATTAGCCGGCTGGCAAAGAATCATTTTGTTTCAAAGAATCAATAACACACTTTTGTTCTCAGCTTGACGTTAACGTGCCCAAAAGGACACCAAGTTTCTCAGAAGCTAAAAAGCTACCGGGGCTGCGGTGAAGAGAGCAGCAGCTTGCTGCTTTTAAGTCCGTCTTGCAACAAGAGACAGACTGAGCATTCCAGAGCACGCACCCATGGGTACAGATGGGCAGAGGCAGTGCATCCTGGCACCCCTGTTAACTTTGATTTAGATCACAAATCACTGCAATAACACGCTCATCCCCCGCGTGCCGGCGCGTCGCGCAGCGGAGCCCTGCTTGGGGGCCGCTCCCGCCACCCTTTCGGGAGCTCCCCGTCCCCCTCCATCCAACAAGGACCCGGATCGAGCACGGACGATGCCTGCTGACCTTGCGGCGCTCAGGGAGAGGGCATCTTCGCTCCAAATCAGACGGAAAATAATGAAACAGGTCTTCATGTGTGCCACTCCCACCGAACTGCAAACCCATCTGCCGCTTTCATTTGATAATCGTTACCAAAAAAAGCAGGTGCTAAGTTATTAGAAGTGCAATTACAGCAGCAGTTTGACAGACCCAATTTTGTCTTTCCCAGAATTCATCATTTAGATTGATAAAATAAATATTTGCTTGTGTTCTTCCTCACCTCACATAAAACCACAGCAGGTACGTTCCATCAGGCAGACAGATGGGACCCGCAGGCGATGGTATGCATAAACCACCACCGAATAGGAACAGGAACAATATGGTTAAAATATTAATTTCTTTTCTACATGAAAAATAAAAATTTCATCAGACTACCATTTAAGAGACCACAATCACCAGTTAAGATAATATTAAATATGCTTAGTAAGTGGCTTGCTTTCCTAAAGTATATTTTCCATCCCTTTCATTGCAAGAAGTTTTATGCTTCCAAGAACATCAAGTGACAAAAAAAGTATTCACTGAAGTTTAAATAAATTAAATATATAAGTATCTACTTGTGAATCTACAGAAGACGTTATTCAACAGTAACCAGAAGCTGAGCATCAGCTGCAGAGTCCCAGCAGCTGCTGGTAAAGCTGGGCTTGGCTGGGACAGGGAGGGTAAAGCCGTCATTCGTCTCACAACCGCCCGTCACTGGAGATTAACGCATTGGGATGATCCACCACATTGCCTGGATCATGAGGGCAGAGGAATTAATTCCTCTTCTAGGCATGTGGACATGAAAACCATGAGTATCAGAGGATGCTATTTCATGTGCACAAAGAGAAGAACCCACTTTGTTTCAGCAAGGATGTCATTTTAAGGAGGGGGGATTCGCAGGGTGACCCCATTCCTTGAGAAATCAATGAAGAGTTCACCACTTGAGTCAATCCTGCTGCTGAGTGAAACGCAGCCTAGCACCCAACACGGCTAAGACAACACACACACATCAGTCCTTCCTCGCTGCTCTCGGGAACGGCCTTCTCAGAGGGCAGCAGCTCCGCGGGGCTCGGCACGGGCTGAGAGCAGAACCCCAGAGCGACCCCCAGGTTTGCTGCAGGACCTCGGGCCGGTCTCCTCCCTCCCGCGCCCGGCGCAGGGAGCATCCTTGCTCAGCAAGCCTTCTCCAGAAGATTAAGAGGCCTGTAACACCTGAGCGAAGTTGCCAAGACAGCAGAATAAGAACTGTACAAGGGCAAAACCTCCCTTTTAAGCAGCCTGTGTGGATGACCTTAACACAACCTGAAGTTTTCCAACTACAAAAACTGTTGACTACTTGAAAGCACTTCCAGTATGTCAAAAGTGGGTTTTACTTTATTATTTTTTAGTTTTTTAAACCTGCCTTCTCTGTGTGCTCTTTGCTGCTGTAACAGTTCCTCTTCCAGATTCTCGGAGGAGATCAATCTGCGTCTGTTCCGCTCAGTCTCCTCAGCTGGTGTGAGCGGTGTCACCGGAGCTGGTTGTTCCACACTTGCCTATTGCTCTGTATTGCCAAGTGTTAGATCAGATAAAAAATCCTGAAACACGTGATTCAGCCTGAAATTAAACACGCTATGACAGCCTTCAGAGAAAGGCAGCGGACTCAAGAGTCTTTCTGTTGGAAAAAAAAAAAATCCGCCTTTACACAATCAATAATGTGGGGCCGATATGGTTTGATACCTTCATTAACGACCTGGCTGATGGGACAGCACACGCTCAGCAAGTCTGCAGGCAGCGGCTGACGTACCAGATGCGTGCGCTGCCATCCAGAGGGACCTCGGGAGGCTGGAGAAACGGGCAGACAGAAGTACCATGAAGTCCAAAGGGAAAGTCCCGGGCAGGAGTAACTCCAGGCACCAGCCCAGGCTGGGGCTCGCGGCCTGGCAGAGACAGGGCTGGGGGTCCCGGTGGACAAGCCGAGCACGGGCCAGCGATGTCACCTTGCAGCAAGCAGGGCAACAGCATCCTGGGCTGCAGCCAGGCCAGAATTTCATGAAATCCCACCTGTTTTACAAGGACATGAGCATCGCCCTTGCAGGAGTTCAATGCTACACTTGAGCCGAGGCATCTGAAGGACTGAGACATCAAGTGGCCTTACAAAGAAACCTTCCAGCTTAACATGCATTGCTGCTTTCAGTAGTAAACGGGTTTATTAGCATTGCTACTTATATGTCAAAGCTTGGTGCAGCAATTATAGCTACACAGCAGTCAAATTTGCAAGGAAATGACCAGAATTATCCACAGTTTAGATGAACTTTCTACCCTTTCGATCAATAATGTGCCATTAACAACCTATTCCAAGCTCTACATTGTTTATAGCATAAGAGGCTCGGTGCAGCCACGGTAGAGCCTGCAGCCTCTTAAAGACATTCTCGCTCGATTGTATTAAAATTTCGTTCAATACGACTTTGCTGGGAAGAGTCTTACAAACCCCTAACTCTGCAAACCCTGACATCTCCTAACCTGCAAGCTAAAGGCAGTTTTGAAGCTCTGCCAAGGTCAGGTTCTGGTCTCAGATTTGTTATGGCAGCCACATACTTGGAAATATTTTCTATTACTTGTATTGCTACCTATAAGCTGCTTAAGGAAAAGATCCCAGGAAAAGTATTTAAGGAGAAGAAGCAGCACAAAATTCCCAATTCCAAGCACTTCAGACTGGTTTATGTTAAGGAAACCTCAGAGCTTTGGGGTTAACGTCAGGATACAGCCTGCGGTTCATCCGAGGCTCTTACACCCCCAGAGCAGCTGCAAGTTGTCTTAACAGAATGTTAAGACCTCCTTAACAGATGGAAAATTAAAAAAAATTTCCAATTTGAAATCTCCTGAACAGCAAACACCTTGGAGTCACTGGAGGTGAGCAAGCAGCGAGTCTTTACCAAAGATTTGTTGCAGTCTTTCAGAGATTCACAAAGATGGATTCTTCATAATTTGGCATAAAAAGCAAAATAGTTACTTTTTTGGCAACTTATTAGAATCAGAACTTGCACAAAGAAAGAGGAAAAGTGCCAAAAGCAAAGCGAGCACTGGCATTCGCAGCGAATGCAGAATCTATTATTTTGTCCCTTTGGACTTAATTAGTTCACATTTACAAAGAATGGCACCCATAAAGATGTTAAACATTAACAAAACTTCTGTTAACTTGCTTCAAAATGAATTTTAATTGCAAGCTTTGTTCTATACATATTCCAGGGTTGCAAAATTTAATGAGTGTTTTATTATTCCCACAAAAATTCCAATATATTAATTTCACACTAAAAAAGTCCATAGTTCCTTAAGACGTATAAGAAGAAAAAAACCAATGACAACGTGCTGCGAACAAGAGTCACCTGAGGTCTTCCTAATTTTGAGGGTTTCTCGTTGGGGGGCAGTGGGCAGGGCAGAGAGATATTGAACAGCAATGTACAGACCCTCCTGCATAAACATTCTCTGTTCTAAGAACTAAACAAAAGCAGTTTAGAGCATTTTTAGAGAGAATGCGTCAATACAGAGGCCTATGAGCTTTTTCTTTTTTTAAAAGAACCAGGCTCCAACCAGAGCCTGCAACACCTGAGTTTAAAAAGACCAGAACATTTTTACTGGCAGCTCTCCTCCGCCCGCAGTGACTGTGTGCGCCCCCAGCAAAGGGGGCAGAGCTGCCCCGGCCTTTCATTCTGGGTCTTCTTACCATCAGGAACCACCTCCCATCGCGTGCCGAACACGGCCCATCAACTACGAGAAGGAATCAGTCAGCCTTTGCAAATCCCTGCGTCTGGGCTGGAATTAGAGGCCCATGCGCTGCTGGCCCCGTGTAAAAGCACTGAAGGTGCAAAACCCAGGGATGCCTCGTCGGGCATCTCAGAGCCCCAGCGCCTGGGTTTGCCGTGGGCCACTGGCTCCCGGGCCACTCCACGAAGCAGGTTGTCAGCATCCAGGCAGGCGGCCACCTACCACAGCACAGGCTGGCTCTGAAACATCTTTCAAGATTTTCCTTTTAAGTTTTCCCTTCCCTTTGACTTTCTTCCAGGCTCCAGAAATTCCGGTGTGGCTTTAAAAACCAAAGGATACTCATTCAAAGTCATACAAAGCATCTGTGACTGAGCAAAAAGAAAAAAAAAAAAAAAAAAAATAGCCTCTCCGAGCACTCCCCTGCCCCAGCCGGCTGCTCCGAGCACAGGGCACCGCTCCAGGATCGATGGTGTTCATTTATTCTGTTACATTACAGAGCGAACAGCCTTATTTCACGATTCCTTCATGCCAGCTTCCAGCCTGAAGCACTTTTATTTTTTCCCTTTTAAGAACAGCTGACTTATCAAAAACAGGTTTTTCTAACAGAAAACCACAAGCTAAGCCACATTATTTTAATTGAAGCAATTAATTACTTTTATGCCTTTCTTTTTAAGGGAGACCTTTAATGCAGGTAATTCTGACTAAAAGAGCTCATTTGAACTGCTCCATCATTTAAAAGACGATTATAAAAATTAATTTAGAGAGCGGAGAATGAAAACAAAGGGATAAAGGGAAGCACGCAGAGATGGGCATTTCCCCCGTGCCAACTGGGCAGTATCAGACCGACATGCCTATTTTAAAAAGGCCGATCACATTTTTAGGCCACTGGCAAAAAAAGCAGCTCTGACAGTTCCGACAGGTAGCGAACCTGGGGGTCTCTAACGTGGCAGGGAAGCAGCTACTCGTGCTTTGCCCTTTTGGACTTCTACAAGGCAGAAATCGCCCTTTACACAGAACCACATCAGTGGAGCACCCTAACGCCTCGAGTTTTCCAGGGTCTTGCAAAATTCCAGCTTATTGCAGCCAGGAATACAGCCATTAGCTATTGAGAAGGCTTTTGTGTATTACTAATGCTCCGCTATTTACCCCTGCCCTGGCAGCTTCCTGACCTCCGCTATAAATCCAGCCGTGAGAAGGGTCCCTGTGAAGAACCACCAAAACACCCCTGCTGTAAACCAGCCAAGACTGTCAAAACCAGCATTAGCTAAAGTGACCACGACCTGCCAGGACAAAACATATTTTGCTGCTGCTTCTTGGCTGCACTTTAACCGCCACATGAATCCGAACCCATGATTTCCTTCCCCCATCTGGGCTGTGGGAAGGCTGATTAGATCTCTGTGTAGAAGATATCAGAGACATTAAGAGGCAAGATATTTAGATAAGTGTCTACATTTAATAACTGATATTACTAGATTTGCGGTCCACGCTTGAGTCAAGCGGCGAGACAGAAAATGCATCTGTGTGAAGACCCACCAGTGGCAGCACCTCTCAGCCCAGAAAGAATGCTGGATTTTGAAGCACAGAGAAACACAGCTTCAAAGGCACAAGAAAACTTGCAGAATTCATTATTTTCACCCATTTCTCACAGCAGGAATCATTCATGTTTCTTGTCTGTCAGCCCATTCGTGTTCCCTGGGCTCAGAACCAGGTTTTGGACTAACTCCTTAAGGAAACATCAAGGTTTTGAATGAACATCCCACCCCGAGGAGGCACAGTCCGGGTTTCCACTGCCTACGATCCCAGACGGTGCTTCACTAGGTGATACCGTATTAACCAATTCTGAACTATTAGGCCTTTCACTTCAACACTTTGTTTTCAACTCCCTCACCATTTATGAAGCCAGGCTCTGCTCACTTCCAAAAGCACCTCACGGATCTGGAAATGGAAAATAGTCTCTGCGCTCTCCTGCTTATCCCGTCCATTATTGATCCTTGCCAGGGCATCTTTATCTATTTTTTAAAGCAGCAGCAGCTCAGGCCTGTAGTAAGCAAACAACAGGAACAGAAGTCAGTTTTTTCACTTTAGCTGAAAGGCTGTTACTCAAGGACAAAAGGCCTCCAGACCTGTCCTACAGCTATCACATTGCAGAAGTTTGCCTATCTAAAAATGTATAACATATATAGTTATACATATAGTTATATGGTTTTGTACTCCATCGTATTTGTCAAGACACACATCACAAACACATAGATATGTCAAGATCTATCTTAACAAATACAGTGGTCTAGCTCTGAAAACACACTTCTAATTCTTAACCTGAAGAGTTCTTCCACTTCCATGGCTGCAGTGATGGCTGTGGGACCACTTCATTTAATCTGTCCTATTGAGAGGAACTGCGTTTCTCTAAGCTTTGAAACACTGACGTTTTCCTCCACTGTCTTCACGCCTCCTCTCCATCTCGCAGCCTCTGTCTCTAGGAATACATGGGGAGGGGTGGCGGAGCTCTTCACGTGTGAACATCAGACCAGAAGCTTCTAATAAAATAAAGCTCCTTGCTGTGCCTGTGTCCAAAATGAGAGCCCACCCGCACAGAGTGAAGGAATGCAGCTGGTATCAGCCTCAGAAGAACCTCAAAACCTGTACCAACCAACAGTAATACATTTAAGTTTTGGGCTATCCAAATATTCTGTCATCCTAGATGAAAGAGGGAATGGGTTCTTTACATAAACCAAGGGAAACAAGATGCTGGGGAGTCAGCTCTAGTGCAACAGACTGAGATCTCCAACTTCAGCAGCTTACCTTAGAACAAACAAAAAAAAAAAAAACCCAAGAGAAGGGAACACAGAAGTAAAACAATCTTCTGACAAGCTCGTGACAGGTCATTGCCAAGTGCAGTCCTCCTGAGTCGTGGTCTGCTGTGTTATCTCATAAACCTGTGAGTCTGGTGATATCACCAGTTCACGACCCCAAATCTCAGCTGCAATCGAAACCGGGAGAGGTTGGAGTAAAGGGCTTGAATGCTCTGAAGAGACCAAGGTGGGGTGATAAGCAGCTTGCTCACCGTGACAGTAAATGGAAATAAATCCAGTGCACCAGAACATCCCTCCTCCCCATCTACAATCCCGTGTGCTGCCAGCTCGCTACTTAGCGAGTATTGATCCAACTCCTGTTTACACAGGAGAAAGCGACTGCAGAGAGACTGTCCCCAGGAGCGCTCGGGCGCCTCTTACACCCTTCTTCCGCGATGTTTCATGACTGGAAGGTGCTGATGTGACACCTCTGTCTTGCTAGAGGGCTACACTTCGTATAAAGAGCAGAAAGTCACACACACCCTTCACCACATTACCCTTAGCAGCCAACAAACAGCTCCTGAGGTAGGCTCTCAATAGATATTTCTTCCCTGTCTTTCATGCACTTAAGTATTTCTAGAGACAAGTGGAAAGGTCAGGTTGAAGAGATGCGTATGACCTGAGAATTGTCAAAAAATAAATAACACTCCTCTGCAGCTTGAGCTTATGCAAACCATGCTAAATGCAATTCTTCCCCAACTTTAATGGATTAGCATATAATGCAAATTAGAGGGGAGCTGTAGTTTAATCGCAACACATGAGACACATTAGCATCAGACATCCAAAAAAAAAAATAAATCAATTTAAGCAAGAGAGATGAATTCAGCACCAAACTGAATCTATCGGGTGTGATTCCCACCTGCAGCGCAGGAGAAGGAGCTGCAGGAACCCAACGCAGGCAAAGCAGCACACACTTCCAGACGAGAAGCAGCTGCAGAGAACCTAGGGAGGAAAACCCAGCAGGCAAAGATCATTTAGAATATATTTTTGTGAAGCAGGTGACATCTGAAAACAAAGTACTTACATTCTTTAACACAACTTGTAAATACAAGAAAGCATCTATGAAAGGGTCCACAGAGAAACCCTAGAAGAAAGAGGCCTTTGAAAGTACCGAAGCCGCTGCAGAGGTGTCTCCGCTCTTTCACTTTGAAGTTGTAGATAAGGGTGAGCAGTGTAAAACATGACTATTATCAGCTCTGGCAGACAGATTTTGACGCGCAAATCCAATTCCTTCAACACAGTGAATTCCTCTGCAAAGGAGACCCCTCTGCATATGCACAGCCTCAGCCAGCTCAAGTGGCGGTGGAGCCGTGCACAGAAAGGGACAAGAATTGGTTCTGAACAAGAAAAAAAGCAACAGGAAGGCAGAGACTGCTGCTGGAAGCACCCGTAAGCAAAGTCAGTGAACTCTCCCGCAACATCTGTCCAAATCCCTGCTTAAACTGGGACAGCTCAGAGAACCGCTGTAACAGCGGAGGAAGACACATGGTGTTGTAAAGAGGACCCCAGATGTCCAACATTTTACAACCTGGGCCATCATTCGCACTTATGTAAAGTCTCCTTTCCCTGCCAAATAAAGCTATTATTCACCATTTTATAATCATATTTTGGGTCACACACAGAAAGTACTCTTGAGATAACCAGTATTTCTCCCAGCTTTCAGCCAGTTGCATTACACTAGTTTGCACGAGGTGGGTCTTTCAAAAAAACCTCTTTAGCTTGCAGAGATTGAGCGTTCTTGCAAACAAGGCTGTCTTTTTCTTCTAATGTGTTTGCAACCAGGACAGAAATAGCTAAATATTAATTTCTTCATGGTTAATAACCTTCAGGGATTTTTCCCCTCACGCTACAGGCCTTCCTGCATCTCATCCCTGGAGGTGGAAGTCCAAACAACAGCAGCCTTCGCAGAGGGTTCTCTCTCTGCCTCGGAGGTGACCAAACACCAAAGGAGGACAAATTGGGATAAAAAAAGGACAATTAAAACACGATCAGGGTAATTTTCAGCCTAAAAGCATCTTCTTCCATGGCTTAGAAAGCTAGCCTGAATATTCATGAAATGCTCTCTACTACCTAGCAAACAGAATTAATCATATTAACGCATGGAAAAGTAAGATTAGCCAGAAAGCGGTATACGGAATCTCATCATGTTTTATTGAGTGAAACATGAGTGGGAGAGGTCACGAGGCCCTTTCATTGTAATTTGTGGCAGAAGTCTCTCTCCCTGCCGCGCTCCCGGCAGACGAGCCGGCCGGGCTCCGGGACGCCCTGAGCGCAGGGCGGGAGCCAGCAGCAAGGAAAAGCCAGTTCTGTCCCTGTGTTCAGCCATGCTGCGACTCCAGGAGGGAGTCACACATACTGTCAGCTCAGTCCTTCACCGATGAGAACTAACATAGCCTGTATATTATTTTTCTCAGCTGGGGTACAGTTTAAATCTTCCTTTCCCTACTAGAAACACGTGCTGAACTATGGAACGTCTTTAAATACCACCTTCCCCTGCTCAGCCCTTTCTTCCAGCATTTCCCAGTTATTTCTGCAGTGCAACAGGCCAAGGAGCTCTAGGACAATGTGCAATACTACTCTACAAAAACTACTTTGTACGAAGCATTATCAACCCTTTAACTTCAAAACAGTCACCAAGACGCTCACGAATGGTTTGCGTGCGCTCGGGCTGCAACGGGCTCCACCTCGCAGCCACCCCAGGAACCGAGGGCTCCCAGTACCGTGCCGGCTGTCTCCCGTCGGGCAGAAACTCCCTCACTGCCCTACAAAATCCTGTTCTTCCTATTGCAGATCCGTATTAAAATCAGGCCTGACGTGCAGCAGAGCAGGCTACAAAGCCTGGCACATCCCAGGAGTGACACCCGCACGGCAGCGAGGGACCCCCCACGGCCCGGCAGCGAGGAGCTGCAGGAACAGGGATGGTTTGTCTTCTGCCAAACCTCCCCAAAACGGTACCTCCAGACAATACACCTGCTAAGAGAAAAGGGGGTTTTGCAAGGAGACTATTTCCCACTAAAGCAATAGTTTACAGTTTTGAAGCCTTTGTGGAATTTTTTTCCTATTAAAAGCACTATAAATGCTTTAGAAAAAAAACATTAAACTGTACCAGTCAAATAAGGAAGTCTGTTTTCCAGATCCCAGCAAAGATGTAACTGACATTTAAATAGGGATTTCAAAAGCCACTTTATACATTTTTTTTTTTTTATTCATTCCCAGTCCTATGGAAAACGTTACCATGGAAGAAAAACATCTGAATATTACAGATAAAGTATCCGTTAGTTAACTAGCGCTTACAATACGGAAGCTTAATTCATTTCCCAGGAAAAGAAAAACTATCACACTTGCATTATCTAGGCCTCAACTAGTGAGGAAATAACTTATTTCAAGACATACAATAATCTTCAAGTCTTCAGCCTCACGCGTGCACCAGGGCTTGATAATGCTCGTCAACTTTCAAATAAAAGCAATTACTGACTGGAAAAAAAAAATCAAAAAGGAAGTGGCAAGTGTGAAATGAAAATCGTTTTGAAGCAGTCATCAGGCAATCTGTTTCACAGAATCCCTGCAAAGAACGGCAGCTGCTGGGTGCAGAGGAGAGGACCCGTCCTCAGCTCCCGCGTGCGTTGGGCCGTTCTTTATCGTAACGCAGAGCCTGCAAGGCTCCTGCCAGCACCCTCCCACCAACCTGCACCGGTAGCAGCAGCACCAGTGGAACCAGCAGCAGATGCAGAGCCCGGGCTCCCAGCTGCAAGGGGGTGGCAAGAGGAACGCGCTTTAGCGTGTGACGATACAGTAAAGCCTGATTCACCAGCCCTTTGGAGCCAAAGTCTTCCCATGGACTTCAGTAGACATCGGATGAGGTCTGAGATGAAAACACTTGCTGAAAGCTCCGAGACGGCTTTCTAAGGATCAGAAGCTGCTTTGATATAAAGAGAATAGGTTGGTTCATTAGAGGCACAAGCAGAGAACAGTTTTTCACCAACCAACATTATCATCATCTGAAACGGTGACCTTCAAGAACACAGGCGCCCTAATCTCTTACGGGTAGAGCACAAGACGTGCAACCAGACTGGCCTGGCCAGTGGTACGAAATAACTGGCACCAAGAGGGAAGCACAAAGCAGATCTCGCATAGGAGAACTTTAATGAGTATTAGAAACCATTTAACAGATAGACAAGGGTGGCGGGGAGGGAAGGGTCAACTCCAGATAATGACAAGGAAAGAGATAAAGTCAGCAATAAGTTAAGAGGAGCTGCTGAAACGGGCGATTCCTCCAACCGCGCTTCCCCCTAACTCAACTCCGCAGAAACACAGCAACAAGAGAGAACTTCTGAAATGCTGCTCCCAAAAGGGTCGATGTCCGAAAGGGGTCTCCTGGGCTCAGCTCCAAAAAGGAAGATATTACAGAATTAACCGGAGGAACCTGAAATTCAGAGGTCCTCAGTTCTCCTCCCAGACTCGCCCCAGCACAGGGTCCCTTTGGTTTTTACCGGCGCTCAGCACCTGCAGCACAGCGGCGCTGAGGCGCAGCGAGGTGCCTGCGCTGACCGCACGGCTGTTCAGAGAGGGCACGCAAAACAACGCAGATGCACGTGTTAAGGCATGCTGCCCCGCTTCCAGGAAACGAAGACACGAAGTTAAAACCAAATTCTACCCAAATTAAGTGTAAAAATAGACCTAAGGAGAAGGAAAGCATTTGCGCAAGTGAGATGAGCAAAAAATGGCTCCAAGGCTGAAAAGGCAAAGGAAAAGATGAGACATTGAAGAGGAGGAATCGGATTCAGACAGGAATAAACTCCATTGATTCAGCAGTTACTCACTTGCAGTCCTGCTTCTCCCATGGGATTATTAACAGAAAATCAAAGAAAAAAAATGTTTCTCGGGGGAATGGCAAGGGAAGGCTCGAAGAGTGGGACAGCAACGGAGGGGCAACATGACAGACGATGCAACCCCCCTGAAAATTAGATTTGTGTTCCATAAGGTAGAATAAGTAAGTCAAGAGGAGGATCACAGGGAAGAAAGATACCACAGACCAAGACTCTGCATTAAGATGAATTCACTATATGCTCGCATCCTCCTGGAACAAAATACACAAGGGATGCAACCGAGGAGAAAGCAGTTTTTAAAGGACCATGAAACAGACTAAAAAAAAAAATAGAAGGGAGTGGGTGGCATCTGGAAACAGTCAGCTTCATTTCTTTCTCTCAAACACAAGCATTTGGATTTTCAGAAGTGTAGCCACATTCAGTAAAAGCTGGAACAAGAAATAAAGAAACATAATTAAGTTCAAGAGGAAATGCCCCGCAGTGGGCTGTAATTCAGAAGAGTGGGCAGAGTCCGGACTGCCCAGAGAAAAAGGATCCGCAACCGCAGCAGTCTCCATTCCCAAGCTGCGGTGGGGTTTCTATAGGCTGGGCTAAGCAGGCTCAATATTTGGACAGAAAAACAAGATCCTAGAGACAAATTAAGTAATTCAAAAGGAAACCATATTCCCAGGTCAACATGCAACTTCTCAGCACAGTACTATGAAGGTAACGTCCTGTTCCAGCCGAGCTCAAGCAAAGAGATTATGTGAAATAAGGTTACGGAGGGCAAGGGGGAAGCGGGTTAATTGCTGCACTAGAACCTAATACTAGGCTAAAGAACAACCCAAAAAGGTTCAGACCCTTCACATACCGTAGAACTTTTTGACCTGAAAAACACCACACTGCGATACAGCAGCAACAGGAGCACCTTTCCTCGCTAAAATCCCCGTCCCTCCTACCAATTTGGATTCTCATAATCTACCATATACAGTTGCGAAATACGACATAGCTATAAAAGGTTTGAAAAGCCTCATTATTAAAGAAGCCATCTACATCTCAAAGTAAATTTCCCTTCTGAAAATTAGAAACATCTAATGAACCTTCAAAACGTGCCAGATAGTCTGTCATAGCCAGA
Source organism: Fratercula arctica (assembly GCA_947846985.1). Lineage (NCBI taxonomy): Eukaryota > Metazoa > Chordata > Aves > Charadriiformes > Alcidae > Fratercula > Fratercula arctica. Next base: position 4,517,454 of record CANTUZ010000018.1, read on the forward strand.
CAAATGAGATACTTGTTAGTTTTATCTCATGGAATTAATTCATTTGGCAGGAGCAGAGGCTTTGAAATAGTTTCACCGGCGGAACAAACAGCCGTGGAGCACCAAACATCCTTCTGGGCAGAACGGCTACCACTAGCTGCTTACCCGTTCATCGGACGGGCTGAAGCTGACAGTGTCTCCCCTCCACTTTCTCCTATTTGCCAACTCAACAGCAAAAAAGAAACTTCCTATGGCAAACAGCAGATTGTCTTCCTAGACCTCCACAACTTTGCAAATCCCTGCAGTAGAGAACTCTGTTGCATGTGGCTCTATGTAGCCTGCGAACAAGGCTTCTATCTTTTACCCACCTTGCCTGCTTCAGCTGTACTGGAGTGACTGCAAAAACCTGCTTTGCTAAATATTTGCATTATACCCAGAAAAACGTACACTTGATCTTAGTCAATTCCTGTAAACACACATACATAAATTGGATTATTAGTCATTTCCTGCACCACCACCTTCTCCGGCAATAGCAGCATAATGCTTTAATAATCGTAATACGAGTCATTATGTCTAATATTAGATACAGGTCCCAGACCAGCTAGACGAGATCTAAACACATGACAGAAGGAACCGCAAGAGACAGACAAACACATCTTCATTGTTTCCATATACTTAAACCTCACCAAATGTGCGCAAACAGAGGAAATCCAGACCTCCTCCATCACAGGCAAAGCAAAAACTTACCCTCTATTAAAGCGTGCTCAGAGGGCAGCCAAACAACTGCTGCACAGCACATTCCTGCCTTCTCTAAGCCTTCAGGGGACACCTCGATGCCACCAGTACTGAGCTGCAGGACCTGGGCTCCCACCATCCCTGCAGGAGCTCCCGTCCCGTCACCTCAGACATCCCCCAAGCCCTAAGGACTCACAGAAAAACGTGCAGGAGATCAGAGACAGTATTTTCAACAAAGTCAAAGCTCCCCAAAGCTTCAGAGCAATCGCTGAGCTATCGAAGAGAAGAACGGGCTGGGACACATCTGCCACGGGACAGGGTCAGGGCCATCCAGGACCTGCCTGGAGACTTCCTCACCACCAGACACGCTCTCGGGATGCGTTAGGTGCTCAGCTGGAAACGCTTTGGTATTTTCAGCCGAGCTGAGCACCCACAGGGCTGCTCGTCACCGAAGAAAGCTTTAAACCAGGTACCATGGAAGAGCCATAATCAGCAGATATTCCTGAGAAGTGTGAGCCGAGGGATTTATTCAGCTCGGAGCAGATACCGACACAAAGCACATGATCAACGGAGCTCAGTCCCCTTAAGGGCTGGAGCCCAAGCTGCTTCGAGGGATTTTCTTCTTTTACATGTATTTATGGGGAAGAATTTCATTAATCCTCTCAGGTCCCTTCACTACTACAAAATAAGGGGGAAGAGAACGCTAGTCTCGAAGACAAGAAAAAGTCGGGGAATAACGACATAAGAGAACATAAACACTACATATCCCTCTCCGTGTCCAGAGCATCCTCGCCCTAGCAGAGGAGGGCTGGCACTGGGGTGGCCACTCCAGACAACCTCGAAGGAGAGCAGGGCAGCTACCACCATCCTTCCAATTTTGCTTTACAGCCTGGAGACCCCCACGTCATCCTTTCTCATCTGACAGGCTCTTTTTCACACTGCTACTTTTTTTCCCCCTCCTGTTCTCTGCTCAGTAGAATTTTATTTCTCACCTGTCAAGGAAATCTAGACCCAAGGCCCCATGACAGAAACTGCGATAGCAGTTAAAAGAGCTGTAAATGTGTTATTTTATTAATATGTCTCAAATAGCTGCTCAGGCTCTATTGCTCTGCTTGACATATGGATGCTCAGACCTGCAATGCCCTTTCGCTTTCAAGACTTATTGCGGGATTCGCATCCGACAGGTCGGGGACCAAATGAGACCGTCCCGGCATTCCCCAGGGAGCAGTTGCGTGCGCAGAGACCAACGCGCCACGCAGAGAGCTGTGGCGGCCACCAAAGGCAGGAGAGGTGATGGAATCTGGCTCGTAAAAAACCAACAAAGCACCTATTTTTAAAGAGGGGAGGGGAATGACAACGCAGGAGATTTTTAGCAAGTGCAGGTCAAGTCAAGCCTACTTAATGTGCTGAGTTAGTGCTCTCATAAATACTACCATTACAGAATATCCCATAGCTCGGAAATACGTATGGATTATACTCCAGATGACATTTAATTTTGTTTATTTGTGTACATCTCTGGACCAGATTAAAGCTATTTATAAGGCTTACGAAATGAAATATTTAGCTGCAAGATGCTTCAATGGAATGGTTTATTTGGCCGCAAGTCTATCTGCCGTATTACCAATAATTAAAACTAGGTTTTCACAGACAGAGGGGAAAAAAGGTTTTTAGCTATATTTTCAAGCTGAATCATATCAACATGTTTAAAGAGGAGATATGAGCTCCATTTTTTTTTTCCCCCCTACAGGCAAAAATTATTAAAAAATGGGAAAAACGAGTCATCTGAATTTAATTATCAGGCTCTGAGTTGTGAAGGCTAGCTTTGAAAAATGAAATTCAAAATAAGACTCTTTGTAATTCCGCTTATGGGACTGAAAAGTTCGCTTCTCAAGAATACTAAATGAGATTCCTTTGAATTGACTGGTGTGTTTATCTTGCCCGTGTGCATTTCATGGCACTATAAAAGCGCAGGACGAACCTCAAAAAGCAGGAATAGCTTTTTTTTTTTTTTTTTTACAAGCCCCGGATGAAATTCGTGTTTGTGTGACCTGTTTCGCGCATTAGCGGAGCGCACCTCGCCTGGGCTCTCCCCCGGCGGATTCAAGCGAGAGCCCACTGCTGTTGCAGCCACAGAGTCCATCCAGCTCCCAGGGAAACTCCATTTGGAGGAAAGGCATCATTAAAGATGCAGCACACGGGTGCTTGGGGGGGGGCATGGGAAGGGGAAGAAGGAAAGTAAATACATCCTTATTCCCTCTGACAAGGCCCCAAAACTGATGTCTGTAAAACATACTACCTTTAAAACAGTTACTACATCTCATTTTTTAAACAGTGCGTGTGCACATGCATGTACTACTGGAAGTCAAAGGGATTAATTTTCTAAGATGCGTTTGCCATTTTTAAAGTTCTACCATGCTGTATTTATGGGTAGTTTATTAAATTTTTTTGCAGCAGGTTCAGTCTGACAGGCATTGTTTTATTTTTGATACGACAAGACACAGTGCTGCACCGGCAACACCTCCAGGCTGAATAATGTTTCTTAACTAGCTACATCCATCTTTACCACATACCACAGACGACTGCTCCTCGCTGCAGTACATAATGGCTAAAAACTAACAGTGCCCTAAAATATTAATGCATGCTAATAAAACCGAGGTTTTTTTTTTTCATGAAACAGCAACATCTAATTTTCAAAAGGGTCCTGGGAACAGTAAACAATTGGTACATGCTAAATGGCACGTTCTCTCACATCAGTACACCCTAAACATTCAAATCCTATTCCCCCATAATTGCCAGGCAAGTATAAATTACTTAAATTAATGTTCTTTGTGGCTGCTACAGAATCCTCATAAATAATCGTAATTTAACTTCCTGCTGATAATCCCAGGCAACACCTAATTATTTCAAATGCTTAATTCTCCCCTTCCAGAGGGATGTCGAGTTTAAGACCGTTCCCTTCCGTTTGCTGCTAGTTTGGACTTTAACTGTTCGCTGAGAGCGACGAGGGCGCAGGAGATGACAGCGCAGAGCGCACCAGAGGCAGAGTTTCCTCCGCTGTGAAAGGAACACGTCAAATTCCTTCTGCAGTCCCTCACTTCAGACTTCACAGCACTGAAGCACTGAGCATTTGGGTAGCTCTTGTACATTGGGGGGGGGGGGGGGGGGGGGGAAATCAGCGTGGCATTTATTATACATAAAAGCAATATTGCTGAAAGCATTGCTCAAATAAACAATGGGATGAGAGGGGTATTGAAATTCTACACACAGCCTCCTGTCTAAAGGACAAACTGATCCGTAGAAAAAACTGCCAGAAGTTCATTAACAGTAAAGTCAACTTGTCAGCAACATATTTAGCAATAATCAGAAAACAATTTATCAAAAAAACCAAGGTTTGAGCATGACAATGTTTGAGCAGGGTTTCTTGGGTTTTGAAGCGTTGGGTTGTTTTGCTTTTTTAAAATCTTTATTTCTTCTAAGCAGCTACACTGAAACCTTATTGCAGGGAACATCATCTAAAGCAGGCAATAGTCACTGCAAAGCTTACCAAGCAAACAAAAAGCATCCCAGGGAGTTCCATTAGAAGGCAGCAGCTACAGCTTGTAGAATAGCTGGGACTAACCGGGAACTGCCTTCATTCAGGCACAAACTCCGTTCACCCTGAACATCCTGTGAAATTTCTATCTGTGCACCCAGAACGCACCGGGCACCACGCGACTGGACAGACACAATCAAGTATGGCCCGTAGGAACCTACCAGAGCGAAGATCCCTCTGTTCCAGCAACTTCTAGGACATCGTATCCATCTTCCAGCTGAAAATCCATGAAAACCAGAGCAATAGTGTCTCCAGGTTCAGCGAGAATGGTCCACGTGCAGTCTGCGTTATTGCCATACTCCAAAGGAAAGTGAGGGCTGGAGATAATTCCGCTCTGTCCCCGCAAAGTCCCTCCACAAGCATCATCCGCTGGAAATAGAACGCAAGTGGTCAGATATTGCTGCAATGCACAGAGCAGGATGTCAAAAAAGAACAAGCCCAAATTCAAAGCAGAGCTTTAAAAGCCCCAGCGCTTTTGTCAGGGTGTGTTTTACGACACACTATTAACAAAGAAGTTGCGGGATGCAAAATCCTATTAGGTCAGCCAGTGTCCCCTGGCAAGTGCCAGCTTATTCCCCACCGCACACTTACTAGTGATTTGTTTAGTCTAATTTTAAACACCCCGAGCAAGAGAGCTTCTGCCACGTCCCTGGCGAGGCGGTTCTCACATAACGTGTCTCCCTGTCAGGACACTATTTCCTCACGTGTCGTTGCCCAAGTTTTCTGTTCCATCCCTTATTCCTGATTAGGATCCTCTGAGGTGGTTTTTCCTGCAGTTTTCCTCCTGTCGGCAGACCCAGGCACGCAGGAGGGGAACCGCCGGGGCTCAGTGACCAGGAAGGGCTTCCCAGACGCGTGGAACCTCTCCTCCCACAGCGCGGGGAGAGGCTGGTTTCCAGCTCTCATAGATCTCGGCACCTTCAGCAGCAGAAACACCCCCAAGGGCTGGGACAACAGGACTTACACAGCACAAGCGCTGTATTTAACAGAAATCTAATCGAAAAGGTATCCCACACTAGATAGAAGAGTATCCCACACACATGCTTTCCATGTCTTTGTTTGCTCTGATTTCTTCAGGAAATTATGTTGTTACCAAAATCATAGTGGTAAAAACTTAACTGCTTGTTCAGAAATCCAGCAGTGACATTTCCCGGTCATATAGTGATCTCCTGTCGGCAGCAGGTTCTTTCATTTTCACAACCTGAATTTTATCAGCAGGAGCTATTAGAGCTATTAAAGGAGGAGGATCTAAAGAAAACACGGGCAGGAAGACACAGGAGAGCAGGAATGAATGTGACTAGGAGCAGGGCAGCTCACTGCTCCTGTAGATGCAGCATCAGCACAGCGTTTATTTGGAACGCTGCTAAGAAAAGCCTGTTAACTTCACAACACGTATTACTGAGCAGCACTTCAGAAGCTTTAGTCAAGGAGCTTGGGGCCGTACAGTATAAACGCTTACTTTCATTACAAACTATTTTTAAAAAAAACAAACCCTTCCGAACTGAAATTTAACACAGGTGAGAACAACTGTAAAGCGCAATGGGTCAGCGGCGCCTAAGGAGGGCAGGACAATCCCGCAGGGCTGCTCGGGAGGGTCCTTCTGCTTTTAGACCTTTTCAGGAATTAGTGTCTTCTGCTACCAGCAGGTTTTAGCAGCAGAGCCGAGACCTCCAGCCTCTAACTCATGAAACTTGAGAGATAAAGTATGACAAACACATACGCCAATTTTTCTTTCCCGCGGCCACCTGCTCTCCCAGCACAGCCACACACCCCAGCAAGCAGGAGACACAGCGACCGGGGACCAGTGACCGGGTCAGGACCCCCCGGGCTGTAACACGTTGTTTGTGTCGCGCTGACACACTCCGCGGGTTCACTGGCACCTCTAAGGCCCAGTGGAGATCACGGATTGCGATGGCACATCGCCAATTACTGCACAAGCAGGAAAGGCAGAAAAAACCCCATGATGAAACCAGACACGTAGGCAAACATGCAACTACTGCTGGGCCATTCCAGCAGCCAAGACTAGGACTGAAAAAGGCCACTGAAATCCCAACGTGATGCTCTATTCCGTGGTATTCTATCACAACAAAGTTACTTACAGACACAGAAGTGCAGTTTGAGTCATCGATAAATGTAGCCTGAAAGACCTCTGTATGAAAAATCCTTCAAACTTCAACGCATCATACGCAAGATTCACAGTGGGACCTCCAAAGAAGGTCCATGGGAAAAGTGAAAGGGCTACTTCCAAACCCTTCCCTCCGACAGAATGAAAATGCTTTTTCGAGGATGAATGGATTCCAGCCAAAGAGGATAAGCACAATTCACCAGTTTACTGGTACGTTCAAATTTAATTTCTCATGAATAAGTGCCCCTGCAGATGCTAGAAAGAAATAGATGCAAAACCGATTCTTAACCAGTGAACTCTCAGACCGCATGCCCGGCAGCAAGACAGAGCAGAGCAAGGTCATGAGCTGCTTCAGCAAAACACAGGGATCTGAAGAGGCAATTTATTCTCGAGATAGCTCCCCTCTGGAGGTAAGCGTATCTCCAACGTAACATGTGGAACACTATTGTTGCCTGGCTGCTACTGGCCCTGGGCAACCATCCAAATACCTTTGCAAACAAGGTCCTGCACCTCTACCATGAGCCACCTGCAGGGATCCAGGCTCTGCGTGCGAAGGCGGGCATCGGTGCTCACGGCCAAACACGGGCGTCTCCCCGCCGTCGCGCGTCCCTGCAGCGCCGGGCTACACGCAGCCCTTCCACACACACCCGAGAGCACACGCAGCAAGGATTTGGAAGAAGCAATTCCCATCGGCAAGTTCCCAGCCACGTTTATTTGTTGGGGTCTGGGATGTCTGAGACTGGATCTGGTACATTGAAGTTGGTTTGTACTAGAAGGAACACAGGAGGGGATGGAGAAATATGCTAAAGAATTTTAACTCAATGCTATGTCAGAACTCTTAAACAAAGGGACTTTTTTTTTTTTTTTTTTTAACAGGACTAAGCTGATTTACAGTAGCTGAAGATCTAGCCCAGGGTATGGTGACTGGCTTTTTTTTTTTTTAATAAAAGGGGAGGTTTTAATTTAAATTCCTTGAATTTTTTTCATTACAAAAGGTATTTAATGGGAAATATATTCCCTTCTCATCTACCTCTAAATACACACTTCCATATTTTGTAGAGGTTGTTACTGTTTAAACATATTCTACAATCTTCCAAAATCTCCTTGAACATCCCTTCAATTACTTTGGGCACAGTGCAGCCTAAGCGGCTGTTTGAGCTACAGTAAGACAGACCACGTTTAATGAGATTATGCATATTTGATACGCTTAAGATGTAGCTTTGCAAATGTTCTCAACTTTTCAGCTGGCTTATTGAATTTTTCCTCAACCGCCTACCAGAATCATAAACCCATCAGTTCTACCTAAGTTCAGCAAACAATCTGGGCAAGACTTCTCTCCCCACGCACGAAAGTGTTTTACAAAAGATTCCCATGCTTCCGCATACTCTTTTGGTGCCCCAAATGCACCGTTCTGCCTTTTTTGAGATTCACTGACCCAGGTGAGGCTGTTCCTTCTGTGGCTACAGCAGAATGGAAGACGGCATTCCACATCTGCTGGGGTTTTGCCTCCAGCGTACCCACCGTCAAGATGGAAGAACAGCTAGACTTGTAGGACTCAGCTTAAGGCCCCCTTTGGATTAAGTACAAGGCCTCATTTTATTCTGTGACTGCAGAACAATTGTGCAGAAAGTGTGTAAAACCACACAAGATGCAACGAGGAAGCCATTCCACATACGGCTGACACATGTTACATAGATGGGTGTCAGCTTAGTCCGGATTTTACAGCCTGACCCAGACTGGGGAGGACTTCCAGGCCTTGAGGCAAGGTTCCGTGTTCCCCGTGTCCTGCCAGGCACGGCCCAGCTGCTTCTGGGCAGCCCCAGCTGCCGCCAGCTCCCCCCCGCGCTCCTTCGCGGCTCAGCACGGGGATGGCACTCGCTGCCGCTCTGGTGCTCCCTGAATGAGATCACCCCCGTTTTAATCCTTCCTGCCACGTAAGCAAGAAACATAACTCACCAGAGCAGAGTCTGTGCAGACTGGATTTATAGTCTCTTCTAGCTCAGAGTCCAAGAATCAATTTTGATATAACTGTGCTTTCAAAACCACTGGCGAGCTGCAGCACTAGCTGCTCTCACTGACTCTGCAAAGACACATTTCACCAGGCCATTCTTTCTCCGTCTGGGATTCCTTCTTACTTTCCTTTCTCACTGAGATTACACTTGTCCGTTATAAAAAACAGGTAATATGTACTTCTAAACTGAGGGTTGGGTAAAGGGAGTGCAGACAAGTCCTAAGGAGAAAAAGCAGCTGAGCCACAGAACCCTTCACGGTGTTGCTGTCCTGGCACATCCTCTCAAGCATCTTTGTTTCTTATTCTTTTCTACCAAGCATTTCTTTGCATCTTTGATTGTTTCAATACACGAAGACTGGAATTGAGACAAGGCTACCAAGATATAGAAAAGGATGTTACAAAGCAGAAGACAAGCACAAAGAAAAGAGCTTACAGACACCAGAAGAGGATCTCGATCAGCATGGCAGAAACAGCCACTGGTTTCGACACTGGTCTCATCCCTCTGCCATGACACTGGAGAGGAGGGGAAGGAGGAAAGGGCAGAGTCCCCAGACCAAACACTGTCCTTTGCAGTGACATTAGACAAGCCTATTCCCAAGACAGCAGCTCCCGAGATTTCAACACCTGCTCAGCCAGAGGGCACCTTTCATCTCCATGTCAGGATCTGACCCAGCAGCGCGACCCATCTCCAACTTATATTAGAAAACAAAAGAATATGTACAAATACATTTAACAAACTTCCAGCTGACAACTACCAGTAAGCCAATATTAACAGAATTAATTACAAGCTACACAGACCACAAAGATCTTTTGTGTCTCAAGGAAATATATATATTCCTCTTCAGGCAACAGTTTTGAAAACACTGGTTTTCCTGCAGCAGGAGGCATAAACCTGCTGGTCAGCGTGTGATCTTTCTGCCCCTTGCAACAACCACAGTCCGTATCAGCAGCTCATCAGCCAGGCACGAGCGCCCGACTGCTGAAAGCCGACTGACTGCAGAAGGGATGCAGCTGGTTCCTCTTTGCTACTTTCCTGGAACGAGGGAGAAATGTTACATGAGAAGATTTCTGGTTCCTGCCTCCAAAAGAATTCCTTGGAAGTTTAGCTTGAGGTAAAGTCTTGAAGGATCAGGACCAAAACAATTAAAAAGGAGCGGCTCCCTCCAGGAACCTGCAGGCGCATCGCTACACAAGTGCGCCTGAAGGAGCACACGTTCTGCTGCCATCAGAGCAACTCACACAGCACTGATGCGAGTATTTCTCCATCCTGAAGCGTATCAGAGGCCACCATCATCATCGCAGCATTCAAGATTGAAACGGTGGCGTGAAAATTAAGAGTGAGTTTGTCAGTCCAAGACAAAAAATGCAGAAATAGTCTTTTACTCCATCTGCAGCAGGGATCACAAAAATGACACTGATGCCAACCCTCGGCTTCAGCACCTGTTGGGGTCAGGAGTTATTCCCTCCCTCACTGGGGTCTACTACACAAATGCCTGAATAAGAGCAGGGCAAGGAGAAGATCCTGCCTTTCTCCAAAGGAAGGCTGCTGTCAGACCGGAGAAAACACTGGTCCATTGATGCAGACAATTTCCTTCTCTTCTCTAAAGGGTATTGCTTTGCATACCCTCAAGGTTGAACTTCAGTCAATGTTTTTCCTGCACACACCCCCAGTGAAATTAGAAGAAAAAAAAAAATGTTCCAACAAGAGACGTAATTCAAAGGAAAATCAAAGAATCATAACTGATCCTACTAAAATGGCAACGATAGCTGTCCCTCTCCAGCGTCACTTTGGCTGTGTGACCGCTCCTTCAGTGGTATAATGCCCTTGGCCCCAAACCTGTAGGGGAGCGTACAAGAAATACACTAAGCAGCACATATTACTGCGGTGTAACTCATTCAAGGAAGCATTAAAAACACACCAAGCAAACAATATTTGCTCACTTTAAATTCAAGATTTACGCTACAGCTTAGAACCGCTGATTGATTGCACAAGCAGAGTCAATAAAAAGAATCAATATAAGATGCTCTGCTGAAGTACACAAGGAATTGAGGGGAAAAGACTTCAAAGCGGCAGCAACTGTTTTGGTATAACAACACAGACACTTGTATATTTACAGACTCTCTAGTCCCTTGTGGCCCCGGAGAATTAGCAAGCAGCTCTATACTGAGCGAGGAATCTAAGTTTCCCTACCCTTGCGGGGAAGCTGCCCAGCCTTTTCAACCAAAGGCCAGATTTTTCCTCCCAAATAGCATCCCCCGTGGGAGGCTGTGGCCCCGCTGCCAGCGCCCCCAGCCCAGCAGCGCTCCGCACACACTCACGTTTCTCTACGGGCAAAGCACCACAGTCACCGTGGAACGTGCCACGAGGGAAGCCAGCCTGACGTGGCAGAAAGCAGAAAATCCAGTCTCGTTTTCTAGTGTTTCATCTAGAAAACCTGCGTGGTCCTGGGTAGGCACCTTATCTTATGGATAATACTCCTGGGTTTTCCTCCCCCCACACTTTAGACAAAGAAATTGAAGTTAAAGTAGCTGTGCAGCATTTTGAATACTTTGAGCACTTCATAACCTTCCTATTATTCACCCAAATGCTGGCAGGTTTAAGGAAACCAATAAAAAGGAACCTCAATATTAGCTACATCATGTTTAGTTTTCAAGTATCTTGAAATCAAGCTTACAGTCCATGAAGTTTTTCCCAGCCCCAAATAGCTCATTAAATCCTGTTTCGTTGTGGCTGTTCCAGATGAGGAGAGGGCACTTTACCTCTGCAGAAGGGGAGAGGAAAATCCCAGGAGGCGCTGTTTTCCGAATTGGCGTGGCACGTGAGCAACGCGTGTCCTTCCAAAAAGAAGCCTGGATTACAGCTGTATCTCACTTTGTCCCCGATGCTGAACGTTGTCCCTTGCTGAATCCCGTTCTGCAGCCTTCCCGGGTTTCCACACGTATGACTTGGTAGAACTGCCAAAGAAAGATGCTTCTGGTTAGGGACAGTGCATTGAAACAGAGCTGTCAGGTGAAGAATCCAGAGGGAAGGCTCGTCTCAAACGCATCACATAAAATGTAAAGAGCAAATAACCACCAAACTTACCCTACCGGATTGCAGAGCCAGTTACAGTTAACGTCTAAGCACCATTTCTAACGAGACAGATATATACACGCACAAAGACACAAAATCATTCCCTGAGCAACTGAGTCAGAAACAAGATCCGCTCCTTCCTGACCAGTTTTACCCATTTCCAAACCAAAGCATCCCTCTTTCCAATACCCACCTGCAGTTCTGTCTAACACAATTGCAGTTGATTAGAATCCAGAGATTAGATTCCCGTTGGAAAATAACATTTTTCAACAGACCTTCGCCGGGCACCTCACAGGCCCTGCAATGTCAGCAGAGTTGTGTTGCACCTTAGAACCACGGAGAAGACAGCAAGTCCCGTAACGACCACCCGGACGAAGAGAGCATCACGTCAGCCCACCAGGATTTATACTTCAAATGTTTAATCCATATTTCTCACATTTGCATCAAATGGACTCTGAGCAATGCAGTTGGACCCAGCTCTACTGAAGGCAAAATATAATCCAATAAAAGTTTGCATCAGAAAGAAAATGGGATACTTGAATACAAGATGGAGAAGTTGCAGCTAAAATTCTAGTAAGTCCTCTACCAATGCCTCTGTACAGCAGTTTCAGAGAATTTAAATAAAACTCCACAGGCTCCCACGAGCCACTCCAAAAAGATCCATTCAAATCATGGTTTTAGAGCCCAATACAAAACCAACTGAAGACAACCAAGACTACGAATGACTTAATCAAATTCGAATCAGGCCCTTGTGCAGCATCTTGTATTATAGTTCCTTTTCATTAAAGCTGAAGCATCAGAGGAAGGAAAACATGGTCATTCAAAGCTGAGTGATGGTTTATCATTGGAAACAATTTTGTCAGGGGCATGAACAAAACCAGATGAGTTCCTACGAGCAAAGGGAAGTTCAGTCTGCAGCTCTGCCAAGGCAAAGAGGAAGATTAAAAGGAAAATGATACGCTAGCATACGCGGCATGCAGCAGGATAAAATACAACCAAAACTGCACGTAAGCATGTGAAATGAAACACAAATCCCAAACACTAACTGATGCAGAGACACTACCGTTCTCTCCTGCCGTGGGACAGCACTTTAGGGTTGGGATTTGGAACCCCCCCCAGCTCTGACACAGGCTCTCCCCCCCTGACTGCCCCCCGGAGCAGAGCTCGGGCACCCCATGAGGGCTCCCGACAGCAGATATGCAGACAGGATCCCTCGCAGCCAGGGAAATGAGAGACTAATCCGTAATGAATATAGGATTAGGCTTCCTGCATCCAGACAGACCACCTTGTTCTCTAGTTAACCCACTTCCAGATTAAATGCAACCTCACCACCTTAAACTTGATTAATTTGAATGGCACGTACATCTCGACTCCTGCACTGCTTCGGTTTCTGGTTTTTTCCCTGCTGCGACTGCAAGCTCTCGCCACACACCTGCCTGCGGGGGAGCAGCCTGGCCCCCAGCCCCAGAAGAGCTCGGCAGCACCCAGGGACCCCCCCAGCCCTTCATCCCACAGCAACACACCAGCTCCCACAGACAGGATTTCTTCCCCTTTCTCCATCCCCCAAAATACTGGTTATGTCCTTCCATAAAGCACCTGGAGCCGGGAAGTTCATCAGCAACTTTCACATAGAAATAGTAATGACCCTGCAGGTTTGGTAAGCGGGGGGATGCTATCAAATACATCAGATGGGTTGAAAAGCAGCGTAGAACTAATGTTTCATTTTCTGTAATGATACTCAAACCCCCAATTTAATTAAATTACCAATGTCACGTTTTTTTAAAAAATGAACCCATTCCTGCTTTTATGCTTCCTTCCTTTAAAATTAATGACAAGAACTTTGCTATAAATAAAAATCTATCATTTTTAAAAGTCAATCCCTAACACTAGCTGCTCTCTACTTAATGAACTGTGAAGAATCAGACAACCCTGACCCACATCTTATCTTAAAAATCATACTTGAAAAACAGGATCTCATTTAAAAATTCTGCTTCATTTGGCTGCCTTAACTAATATCTTTTTACAGGATGGACAATGCACGCATGCTTTTTGGGGGAGGCAACATTAACTCCTTGATTGCTTCAGATTCAATGGGGTCGCTGTAGGAATCAGTGAGCCTTGATTTTTTTTTTTTTTTTTTTTAAAAGGACCCCTGATGCACATCTGCCGAAGACAAACACTTCTTCAAATTGCTGCCTCACAGACCAAAAGAGCTGCTCCCAAAGAGGCTGGTGCTGCGTGTGCTGATGAACTGCACCTTCCCCTAAGAGTGGGAGGGAGAGGAGTCAAAGGACACATCGTCTGTGCTCCCCGAGAGCGCGGGGACCCCCCCAGCCCTGCAGCCCATGCCCAGTTGGGCTCCCAGAGCCTGGAGATGCCCCCAAAACCCCCAACCGCTTCCCTGTTCCACCGCTGAGGGGGACTCCCTGAGCTGGTGCTCTCGCAGCCATGGATTTATGATTCTCCTCCGACATTCCTGAGAGGGGATAATATTATTGCTCATACTTGGCTGCCTCTAACAGCCAGACTCTCTGATTGCTTGAGAGATTAATAGAACTGTATTATTTACATCAGATGTCGCACAGAATAATATTATTAAAGCTTTGTCTTACCCATTTACCAATTCCACTGTAGATTAGTAGCATGGATTTTTTTCTTCCTCCCCATAAAAGCTTTGTTCCCAGCAATCAACATAATATTTTCCAGTGATTGTATGGAAATGAATGCAGCCACAGACCAGATTTGTACAGATGAATAGAAGGTCCCGTTAGTCATTTTGTAGCTAAGTCTGTTTCTTTCCATGATGAATTTAGAGCAGTTTATTGCATTTGTCTTGATTTGAACAGTTGCCAAACTGTTATCTTATTTTATGACAGAGGAAAGGAAATAGGATTATTCTATTGCAGTTGCACCTGGAGAGCTCCTCAACGTACCTCAAAGACCACTGTCCCGAGCTCTACTGCCCTGAGACCCCACGTCCTACGATGACACAGTCGAGGAACCATAATCATGGTGTTAATTGCCAGCACAGACACAAACAGAACCAGACCAGAACCTCTGGAGAGGAGGTTAGGTGAGAACTACAACCATCTTAAGAGGTAACAGGAGACAGGACGATCTGAGAGCAAGGCAGAAATGGCATCTTTTCAGCAAGAAATTACAAAGTGTCAGGACATGGAAAACATTAGCCGGGAATAAACCCACCAAAACCTAGAACTCTCCCACTTTCTGCAGTTTTCAATCTACCCTTCAAATCCATTTATTCATCAAAAAGAAACCGGGAGGGCACAAGGGAAACCTCTGCCCAACTTAACTCCATTCTGCTCCAACCTCTCCCTGCTCTTTTGGTTTCTCTTGCCTTTCAGTCTGGGCTCCTTTTGTTCCATCCTTTGGAACCGCACATGCTCCACTGATTTATCTCTCCCTTCATCTTACCCTGGGAGCATCATTCAAGATCTGGTGTGCTATGTGGCTTTTATAAAGTAACAAAGATACATTTCCCTCATGGAGCTACTCTTTGTAAACTTTATATCCAAATCTCTTAACACAAGACCAGAGGCGTCTCACAGATTTCATAGTCTTGCCTGAAAGTGAACTGAACAAACTGGAAATGGAGACAATGCATTTGAGACGTTTCCACCATCCACTCCTGTGAGCTGCTGAAGAGCGACTACGGAGCTACCAGAATTGCTGATCTGCGTCAGAAGCTTCATTCCATTCACTGACTTTCATTTTTACACCCATTTCTTTCTGCCCTTTTCAACAGGCTCACCAGGCTTCTCCCGACTTTCCTCAGCCCCTTGCCCAGGATCACTACACTGGAAGTTCTCAAAATCAGCAACTTTCAAAACTTAGCACCTGTCAAGCCATGTCTCCTTGGTCCAGTTCATTCAAAATTAATTAGTAGTTTTTAAGTCATTAGATGTGACTCAACGCATCCTTGGACAGCATCCCACCATCAAAATGCATGCAGCCTAATTACATCAGCCTTTCCTAAAACCCCATGGCTCTTTTTGTCAGGAGAGGGAAAAAAAAAAAAAAAACACCCAAAAAAAAGGCAGCAAGATGTTTCTCTTCTTGCTCATCACGTTGATACATTGGCGTTACCTTACCAATTCAGGTGCTTTCAGGCAAAGCAAATTCAAATCCATCCCCAGCTTGCTCACCACTCCAAAGAGAAATCTTCCCTGTTTCCTATTCAAATTAATCTTC
The DNA here is from genome assembly GCA_947846985.1 of Fratercula arctica. Taxonomy (NCBI): domain Eukaryota; kingdom Metazoa; phylum Chordata; class Aves; order Charadriiformes; family Alcidae; genus Fratercula; species Fratercula arctica. The sequence continues at coordinate 4,533,181 of CANTUZ010000018.1, forward strand.
AGCTCCATTTTCTCTGTTTATATTGTTTGAATATAAAATAACCCCAACATTTAATACATCTAGATACTGCATTCCAGTCTATTACCCTATTTACATAGCTAAAAGAAGCGTTTTTATTGCTTGAATTATCTATGGTAGTTTACGACAGATATTTCAATGCTATCATTGTTCTAACCTTGAAATCTTATCAAGGAGTGCAACTTCTATGATATGAGGCCATACATTATCTCCTCATTCCCAACTAATTTTCATTCCTAATAAAAAAGAAAAGCAAGCAAGCCATGCCAGAGCAGGCACTTACAGCTCCTGAATACAGCTATTACAGCAAGAATAATTTATAAATCCCAATGAAAGGACGCTACATAGACCAAGCAAAATAACAAAACCATTGACCTACACTCCTTGGCTCAGTCATCACTGCACACTCATTTCCAAATTAATCGCCAATATGCTCTTTTAACCCTTCTTCCCATTTTCCTGCGCTTACGGGATCTAGTGAGGGCTGGAAGTCAAGACACCCAAGGGCACCAAGAGAAAGGTCCCTTCTGCCCGAGACCGGGCTGGGCTGCGCAGCGCGGCGTTTCACCCAGCGGACAATCTGCACGGTATTTGTGACCCTCCTAGAAATTCGAGGAGGGAAACAGATTTTTTTTTTAAGGAGAATATCTCTAAGGCTTCCATGACAGCTTCAAGGATTAACCGAAAAACCTCTGCGCCACATGGACACCTTTGGCCAGCACAAACATGAACTCCGACGGGAGAGGGAGATCCACACAGACCAATTTCCTCTCCCTCTTCAGCTGTAACTTCTGGGCCAAGTACCACAGGGATACTCCATGACTCTCTAATACCCTTCACCAGTCTTTTAGTGCAATCTGGTTTAGTTCAGAAGAGTTTTAACCTTCAGAATAAGTGTCCAGTGTGTGCTACAGAAAAGGAAATAAATGGTATCTTTCTCATTTCATTTTATCCTTTTTTTATATCATGATTCATTTCCAGTACAGCCAACAGAGATAAAGCTAAACAGAAACTATTTTTTCCCCCTAATATTTCTTTGTTCACTAAAAACCAGCCAGATAGTTACTTTTGGATAATAACAGACCAGAATGGTTCATCATCCATCTTCTTTGTGGTAGTAGTTCGAGGGCTTTTTTGGAAATTCATTTTCAGTTTTCAATTTACCTTCCTGGAATGTGCTACAGCAACTTCAGTGCAACGTCCGAGAGCACCACCCAAGCTGAGAGAGGATTACTCAAGATTTGATTTAGCCATCCCACTACAGAAATAGCAAAAGACTCAAGACGTGAAAGCAGCAGGATCATGGGAGATACAGCAACAAACAATCCTGTGTACTTCAGAGATGCGGTGAGCAGGGATCCTTAACATTTGGGACTTTATGCCACTCATTATTTGTACTTTCAAACAAATGTCGTTACTGACTGAGCACAGCAGAGGAAGCCTGGCTGGCAAGATACAGATACTGGAGCCTGGCTACAGAAAGCTTTTGCTGGGCCCTGAAGAGCCCCGACACGCTGGCAGCCGCTTAGATGTCAGCGGATGCTGAGTTTCCAGAGCCAGTGGTCCTCGCACACCATCCCAACCTGGGATGCTCCCCGCATCGGGAGCCTAATCAGCGCGGCACTCGAGAACGTGCTTATCTTCCTGAACATGCTCTAGTCCTGCTGCTTTTCAGTGCAACGACACTTGAACACAAGCTTAATTTAAAGTATGTGGTTAAGTGTTTTGCTTAGCAGGAATGGATTTAAGTGTATGTGTAAAGGCTTCATTGAACTGGCATTTAACAGCTGCAGAGTAACCTGAAAAAACTCCCCTAGGGAGGAGGGTGGTTCTACGTTTGTTTTCTCTCTTCCTCCCTGAACCAAGGTTAACCATTCCAAGGGAAACAAAGACCTGCATCTTTTTGTAACATAAAAGACAAGCCCAGAAAAGCAATACTGCAGTGGTTATCAGCACAAGACCACAACTGCAGGAACCAAGCGAAAGCAGAATTAAAACTGCAGCCCCAGAGAGTTCAGCTGCCATATCAGATTAAGCACCTCGCTCCGCTGGGCGCATCGAGACTGAAAGCCAAGGCGCCAGTGTGAAAAGAGGGTGTCAGATTGGGAAACCCAGATTTGAACTGATTCTATCTAGACACTGGGTGCCAGTGTTGATCCGCTCTGCGTTTTGCTGGAGAGTGTCCCTGGGCAGGGAACGCTCTTTGTTCTGTTAGAAAAAAGCCACTTCCAACTTTAGAGACCACATTGTTTATCTGCGTATTGATCTTCTCTAGCTATTGGCTGATTACCCAGAAATAGCAATTGTAGCCAGCTACATCTGTTTTAATAAATATTTCACAGCAGAGGAAGGGCACTCACCACAACACGCCATCCCGAGCTTTTTCAGCCATTTCTGGGGAAGCAGCGGGTACCGTGCACTGTGCGACACGCACCGACCCGCTGCGCCTTCACGCCGGAGCACTGGCAGCTCGAGCTTCCTTCTTCCAGTAGCTTCCACACAGCTTTCCTACCCCTCATTCCTGGCTTTCAGAAGCCCTTGGAGGGTCAAGCTGGAGATCACATCCCACGCTCCTGCTCCGCGCGGCAGCCCACCCGTCCCCCCCAGCCAGACTGAGCGAGTTCCCTCACAACCATCCTGCGCTTCAACCAAAATTAACCCATCTCCTCAGAAGTGGGGTCACAACCTCCCGTAATTCACGGCTTCCAGTTGCCTCGGCTTCCACTCACACTACATAAGGTCTGCCTCACCCCCACAAATAAGCACGGAAAAAACTGGTTTGTTTTCATTTTTCGACTGCCTTCATAATTTATTCCTTCTGACAGTTTTCTGTACCTTCTTTAGGAAGCTTGGCTACTCAATAGCACACGATGGCCAGCACCGCAGGCACAACTAACTGGGACATCAACCTCACCGAGCAGTACATTAACTCATCAGTGACATCGCACAGTTTGTGGGGAAATGCTGTTGAGAAGAGGGAAGGTGAAATATTATACCGTTGAGTAGGATGGTCAATAGTAAAAGCAAGCAGGAATGCTGAGCTCGCGGTGCAGACCCCTCGTATCAATAACCAGAGAGCAAATGTGTCTCAAGGATGGTGCCACAATAGAGCCCACTGCGCTGCCGTGGCAATCAGGTAGTCTTCTGCTTCCAGCACTAGAGATTCATTATTAATTTGGGCTCATAACTGATAAAAAAAACAACCTAGAAGGTAATTTTACCCTCTTCACCAAAAACAAAGCTAAAGTGATCTAATTATGTCATAAAACCATGCCTAGGGCTCAGTCCTGTTTCCTAAATTCACAGGTGCCTATCTTGCAAAATTTGCCACAAGCATAATTTTGCAAGCTATGCAACAGCATGCGCTCATCTCAGAGAACAAGTTTTTTAGCCCCACATGGGATCTCCCCAATGCCTGAATATATTCAGAAGCAAGAGCTTGTTCTGATTTCAAGGACCTTACTTTATTCACTCTTCTCTCCCCAGACAAGCTACTGTGAAGCTTTACTCAAAGGTTAGACCCGTATCTATCCAGAAATGTTAATTTAACTTCTCTCTAGAATAGTATGATGGTCCAAATACTTCAGGGAGACCTCGACTATACCAGGAATTGATGCAAAGAGATGTTACAAATGAAAAATCCATATATACACGCTACAAGAAAGGCATCTATTGTATAAATATTGTCATGGAAACAGGATACAGATTTGCTTTAAAGGGCACTCAAGGCCCATTAACGGAAAGAGGAAGGACTGGGACTGAACCTCGGGAAGAAGGCACCTCAGGATCTCAGAACGGGCCTGAATCTTGTTCCACTACATGGCACAAACCTACTTGTTGCTTAAATTTCCCATCACTGATATCAAAGTTGAATGTTTTGACTCTGATAATACAGTTCTACACTGAGAAAGATCATATTGAAAGAGCTCACATATAACCACAAAAATACCTCGTTAAGTTCCCAGATGCAAATAAAAAGGAGGAAAAAAGGCACACTTCACTGAAAGTTCCACATGAAACAGCTCAAAAATAATCTCTTCCACTTCCATTTTTCCCTGCCATTTTAATTACGCTGTTTACATGCAATACAAGTCTATCCTCTCTACCGGCAAAGAGGCAAACCCTACTTAAACCTGAGGGGGGGCATAGGGGGAGCAGACGCTCACCCACCCAACCCCACATTCCCTACTGCAGGCGCTACCGCTGCTGAGAGGACGGCAAAGGAACAAAATCTGCTTATTACAGACAGTTCCCCGAACCTGCCTACCCCAGAAGAGAGAAAAACCCAGCTTCTGTGACTATCAATTTATGCCTTGAACGTTTTCTATTAAGAAAACGCTAAATGGTAATCTAAACAGTCTTCAGCTCTTGAACCCTTCAAACAACCAAAGCCCATCCAGGCAAAGCATGGGAGTTCAACCCCTCCAAACGCTCACGTTGGGAAGAAGAATTTACACAGCACCTATTTGACATGAAATTCAATCTAAAAAAGTAAAACCTCTTTTCTCTGGAGCTGTGCATCAGGCACTCAGAGGGGAAACGCCAGGAAGTCAAAGCAACGCTTGAGTGGAAAAAAAGAGGGCTCATTGTAAAAGATAAACTAGAGAAGGCGACACATAAGCCTTATACTCAGCAATAGCTCACAAAAGCCTGTAAGAGATTCACGGAGCAGACTTTTCTGTGACTGCCGTCACAGTCTTCACTGGACTAGCTGAGCCGAAACAGATATTTTTAGACTAAAACCCTTATATGAGCTGTTCATCTTATTACTGCTTCATTCCATTCATTATGTTTTTAATCATGTCCAAACAACTGAGCTATTAAATAAATTCCAAAGCAGCACAGCAGGCTGTGGCTTACCCAAGCTAAAGATCAGAGCAGCAGGAGAGAAAGGCTACTTTGGTCGCAGATTAAACCTTCCCGTTCTCATAAAGCAGCTGCTGGACTCAACTGCCGCATATTCAGGATTATGGCCATTTCTCAGTCCCTCCCGTCTCCTGCTGACATCGTAAAAGACATTCAGGAGATGATGTACTTTATAAAAGTTACAGGCAGCCCACAAAGGAGGGAGGAAGTTGTAGAAGTATCTTTTCAGTAATGAACTCCCCACTGCAAGCGCCTTTGTTAACCTGCACTGGAGCATCTGTGAAGTGCAGATTTGTCCACTGCAACACTTGAAGCTTTCCAGACAGCTTCAGCATCTTGTGAACTGTCTTGAAATGAGAAACTCCACACCGCCGTGACCACACCAGAGATGCTGCGCGGCACACCTTCCACCGCTTACAGCGGAGTCATTGGAAAACTTGTAGTGATGTTTAAAAGACATCCACCCACCTGCTTCTGTAAATGCTGAAAGGTTTTACTGAAATCAGGGAAGCTGTTGTGCCACAGGTCAGAAGGAAACCAACATCCCACACAGAAAACCAGAAAGGAACTGCTACTGTCCTACAGTTCCCACAGAGGCAAAAGATGTGTCTCCCTACCTCTGAATCCCGGTGTTTGGGACAGGCAGGCCCTGGAGCAAGAAAGTTTACAGCCAGTGATAGTACCAAGACATCATAGGTCTTGTTGTTACATGTTTTGTTGCTGACAGAGCCCTATACGTGGATTAAACAACTAAAGAATATAGGGAAAAAGTACATTTCATAAGCCAGGATAAATATACTTTCCCAGTTACAGGATTACACCTGCCATTCATCCTCATCCCACCTCAGTTTCTCATCTTTCAAAGGCAAGGAAATGAATGCTCTTAGTTCTTCAGAGCTTTCGTTCCCCAGCCCAGCCACGCGCTTTCCCACAATAACCCCCACCCTCCTTCCCAAACCACCGCAACCAGATTCTTCCATAAAGGATCATCTCGACCAGATAAACTAAGGTCTACCAGATCTCTGCCTCCAATCAGAAAAATCTATTCTTTTGAACGAATGCTTCAAACCTCGCTTAACTCACAATTTTCTCTCGGCTCCTTTCGCCCCCCCAACTCCTCTGCTGACACAGCAGGTCCCAGTGGCCCCGCTGAGGACCTCTCAGGAGACCTGGCAGGAGAGCAAGGAGCCTGAGCCCAAGGCCCCCGGAGGGGTGAGCGGCGGAACAGCCAGGTTTGCTCCAACCAGCATTACAGACTCCTGTCCGGTAGAATTTCAGCTGTGACAGTTTACCAGCGCTGGAAAGCTACCCGAGGCTTGAGTAAAATTGGATATATTTCACAGTACAGAGACATAACAGAAAGCTTAACAACATGTGGCATTTATATTATATTTTATATGTTCAAAGCATCATTTAGGCATTACCTGCAGCACAAGGGACTGGTCAGCCAGGCGGGAACTCTATTTAGCATTAGTTCTCATGGGATTTCCGATAATGGATTCTTCACTTGTGCCAGAAATGCCATAAAAATAGATCTGTTTAGGGGGTAGCGTAGCTTGTATGCTTTCATTGCAAACTGCAGTCTCTAAAGAAGAGGATACGCTTTTTCAAGCTCTAAATGGAGTTTTCCTTTTAATTTGGTTTCTAAGCAAAAGATTGCAATAGTCCTTTTATCCAAGACATTCGTCTCCTTTCAGCGCTACAGCCTGAAACAAGAAGTCCCAAGGAGAATTAATGGTCTCACTTCTGCGCACACAAGTTGCACCAGGCTCTGCTGTACTTCAAACCCCGCCTGGACCCGTTCCTGTGCCGCCTGCTCTGGGTGACCCTGCTCTGGCCGGGGGTTGGACCAGATGGTCTCCAGAGGTGCCTTCCCACCCCCGCCAGTCTGGGATTCTGTGTACTTTGGTCCAACGCACTGTCAGCAGCACAGATTTTTCTGTAAAATATAAGAATTACAGCTGTTTTGCCCACTGAGAATCTGCTCACACACAATTACGTGTCTGCAACAAGAAACCTGACTTCCACTAAGTTTTTGTTTCCACTGACTTTCTTGCCTACCAGCCACCTGAGGCCACCCGCTCAGGGGGACACCGACCTGCACACGCCATCATGAACACAGCAGCAGAGGAAGATGCTGAAGATGGTTCAGGATAAACGCATTAAGAAAACGCACGTGGACAACTTGGTCATGTATTCACAGAGCACAACTGTAATGAGATTACTACACGGAACATGCTAGCACAAACTCATTTTCCTCCCACTGCATGTTCCTGCAAGGCTAGTCTAATTTTATAGGATGAGAGGTTGTGTGGGAGGAACAGGATAAAAGTGAGATCAATGTTTGTAAGAAATTTTAATTAGCATAAAGGTTCCTCTGTGATAGTTTAGAGAATTAAAAAAAAAAAAACCATAACAGAATGTCTGGAAGATTAATTTCAGGAGAGTCTGGGACCTGGATCTCTGTCCAGGACACACTGAAAAACGTACATACAACAATTTCTGACACAGCATGGAGAACAAACTGCTCTCTTTTTAGAGACCTACAGGATAATTTTGCCATCACCTTTATGTCACTTCCATTAGGACTACGGAAACTCTTGTGCTTCAAATACCATCTGTCTTCTTACCAGGGAGTAGGGCTTATATAATTTTTTAATATAAAATAAGAATTCGCTCAATGCCAAACTACAGCATCTGTTCTATTAAAATACAGGATCATTCCAAATGCCCAGCCTCAGACATTTCTGAGCTCTAGCCGATGTACAAAGCATGTGCACTGAAGTGATTAGTCCACAGGAGGTGAAATTTCACGGAATTTAATGACACAGCATTGAAAAGAAAGCTCCAGCAGCGAGTGCTCAGGCTGAGCAAAAAGACCTAGTGGTCTAAAACGGATAGAGAGAGGGGTCGGGAGAAGGCTGACCCGTGAGATGTTCCCATGTTCAGAAGATAAATGGACAGACCTTTGCATCTTCCACTACAGATGGTCTGCAACTGAACGCACGGCCATGTAAAAACTAGCACCCTCGCTCACAGAGTGGGGAACTAAGTACAAACGGAATGGAAAGCAAGAGTAAAAAAAAAAAAATAAAAAATTCCTGCACATTTTCTTCCTCTATAAGACCAAAGAAAAACAATCACGTAATTAATGTGTTCTTCAGCAAACAGTTAGGAGACATCATTTTCACATATGCATCTCAAACAGGGCACAGAGGAAAGTTACGAAGCCTGGAAAGGGAGAAGTATACTAGTTATATTTCAGATGTTACATGGCACATAAATAAGCATTTGAAAGACTAATCTTCTTAAAAGCCATCAGACAGAAATAACAAGGGAAAAAGCGCTCAGAAACTAGCCACTTCTTGCAGCCAATGAGCTCTAATGGATTAGTTGGAACCCACATTTTAATGCTTTTTATACCCACCCTCTTTTCTTCAGCTTTTGTGCTAAGCTGAAAATATCCAGCCATCCCACCCCTACTGTTTATGGAAGTAAGGACAGGACTGCCAAATTCCCCACCCTCCATTCTCAATTGCTTATTATCAAGAATGGAGGCCACAATACTGAAGAAGCAATGTGTATTTATATCTCTTTGGCAGACTGATCTCTTTTGAATAAATGAGCTCATATTTTTCCCAGTCCGAAATATACTAATGGCATGTGATTTGTCAGCTGGATTTAATATTTCTCAATGCAGAAGTACCTGGATATGAAAACCTGACCCATCAGAGGAGAAATACATGGATTTACACCAATGCTATAAAACACTTCTCAGAGTTCAAATTGTAAATTCCATTATTAGTCTTAGCGCAAGTTGTGCACGAAACTGTTTTGGTCTTGAAGCCAGTGGGAAGATTAGGAAGAAATAGGTAGAACCTCCAGGAAAAATTAAGACCCAGCCCTGCAAAGGAACAGAAAAGGAGCTCGGTGCATCTCCTGGGCCAGGCTCAGCGCTGCCTCCCCACCGAACAGGGCGCGGACCAGTTTGATGATCTCCCCACTGCAACCAGCTCTGCCGCCGCGAGACAACTCCTCGCTAGAAAAAACTAAAAGTCAGATCAGAACAACTGTACCCAAAGTGTACGAAAACAGTACGAGTTAATCCTTTGAGTGAAAGGCATTTCAACAGACCTGCTCCGTCAGTCAGCCGTGGCCGAGGTGGAGAGGGCGACTGTGGGGAGAGAAGCAAAGAGGGATGAGACCAACTGCTCCGTTACATCCTTACGGATGAGATCTCTCGCTGTGAAATCTCCGAGACAAAGCACGGCACAGCACTCCCCCCGGGGCAGAAGGCAGTCACCGTGACTTTATCAAGTAACTAGTTATAATTTTCATGCAAATAACGAGAATAATCAAATGACTATCACAGCTGTGTCAGCCTGAAGAAAATAACATCTACGAGCTGATCAAAGCAAGCAGATGACCTCACAGACAGCGCGTTCAAGATGTTATCCGTCCCTTTGCTTTGGTGTGAGCTAAATACTGAAGAATAAAGATAAAAAAATACCCCTCAATGTTTATAACTGCATGGGTGAGGCTGCCACAGACTCTGCACACCAAGAGCCTTCCCTGAGCACACATTATATCTACGGTCAATAGTCAAGGGGTCACGCACATAATGTGTCTGTGTGTTAAGGAATGGAGGAAGCTGTTGAACAACGAGAAAAAGATCAAATAATCAGAAGGAGCTTTTCAGTGGGATTTGGTGTTTGGTTGGTGTTTTTTATTTGAGGTTTTGGGGGGGGGGTTTGTTTGTTTGTTTTTCTTCCAAAGCAGAGGTGGTTTCTTATCTCCTCTGACTGTCGAACCCCAGGATAACATCACATGAAGTTGAGCTTTCGGGCGTTGGCAGGTCCATTTTACTGGTGTTTTAGTTAGAAAAGCTTCATCTTTCCAAACTGGTCTTGGCTGTGGTGGTTTTGTTGGTGCATTGCTGTTTTTAATGTAAAACTCACAGGACATGAATTATCTTTTACACCACTTAATCCCTATTAAATTTAGTTGAAATACTGGGTTAAAAAATTACTAGTCTACACACAGAGGGCATTAATTGCATTCCTCATGTCTTTCAGAAACCAATCTAAGAACAACGTGATGAATTTTATGACTGGGATACTCAGACACAGCTAATAAAAATTTACACTTAAGGAAATAAATGCCATAAGTAACACATTTTGCTTTCCCTCTGCTGCATAAATTAAAGGGCATACACTTAACTCTTACAAACTAAATGATTTCTCTTATAATGAAGTTTATACAGCATGTTATGGCACTGGGTTGGGCCTGCGACGGTGCAAATCAGGAACTTCAACTGACATTATCCATTTTGACCAGCTACAGTTGGCACGATTATGTTCAGTGCTCAGGAAAAAAAACAATAAAATGTTTTCTAAAAGCATCCTCTTTACTGAGAGCTAACTGGATAGCAGGGATTTGATGGGAAAAGGTTGGGGCTGCACAGAGATGCGCCTGTGAGTTCACACTAGGCAGTTCCCAGAAAAACATGCACAAAATTTTATATTCGAACCTGATCTAATTCTCTTTTAATCATAGAATCTTCGTGGCTGGAAGGGATCTTTGAGATGATCGAGTCCAACCATACACACACACAAAACCCCTACAATCTCTGTCAAGAACCTCTCTGTTAAGAGAGGTTCAGCTTCATTCCTTTCAAGTGGGCATCGGTCATATCAGACTAATGTATCTAACAACTAAGCACCATTAAGTAATTAAAGTTTTTTGCAGTCAAAATGTAGAATTACTAGATAATCATTAGGGATTAAATACTCCCAGTACAAAAGGAAACGTGTAAAAGCCCATTTTCAGGAAGAAAGTGGAACTTGTTGCAGTTCTCCATATAAAATCGGGGAGGGCAGACTGCTTACACCAAATTTTACTATTTTCCGTGAGTTTTTCACTTTTCCACTAAAAGTATTTCTCACTGACCAGAGTTATCTAGCAAATGAAACAGGCTGAAGAATTATCCCTAAATATTTTATTCTGTAGTATGGTTTAGATCAGCTTTTCCATTTTATTTTATTTTCAATTGTTGGATTACCTGTTATTTTATGCCAGGCTTTACTATCATCTAGAGAAAGCAGCACTTTCCAAGGCTCGGTACAGCACAGCTACCAAGAAAGACGGGTCAGATCTATTAGTACATCTACAAGGTGAAAGAAAGTCAGGGTCAGATTTATTTTGCTCTACATTTCATGGATTACTGATTGACCGGCCCTACTCTTATGAATAATAATAATATCACTGAGCCTTTCTGTGCTTGAATAATCGCTGTTTTTCCTCTCTAATAACACGACAGGGTTTACATGGAAGGCTGAAGAGCATAAAGCCACAGTGACCTTCCCCACCTGAGAAGAAGCTGCTGAAAGTGACAGTGGATTAAAAACCAGAGCGACTGAGATGATGCTCCAGCCCCTTCATCTCCAGACACACCAGCCCATAATAAGCAGAACGATAACAACAAACTCGGATTGATGACACTCCCTCCCTCCCCCCCATTCTCCCTCTTCTTCAAACAGCATTTCACCTCGCCATTTCTAATACTTGGGGAAAGAACCAATTTGCACTTTCTGTGCTGGTTACGCGCTCCCAGACTCCCTGAGCACAGCCCCAAACGCCCCGAACGCTGAATCCTAATGATCCGGATGGCAAAGCAGATACCCACGTAAAAGTACATTTTCATCTAGATATTGACAGTGTTACAGGCGCTGTTTCCCACCATCACCCTAAAATTGTCGTTAATACTCTCCTCACACAGCGGCGGCCCCTGCTCTGAATGAAGCATCGCCGCTGTCGCTCAGCCTCAGGTATCTCTACGTGGCATTTTCCAGACACACGAGCTGCAAGCTCAAGTAAATAAATGCCTTTTCCCTGGTCTTTAGATAGGGTAACAAATAGCAAAAATTATAAAGGCAGTTGATACTTAGGACACGAGGAAAATATGAAATCAGGAGAAAAATCTTCTTACATGTGCACTCTTTCTATTTATATATAGGAAGCTGAACCATTATCAACACAGCTTATATCTGCATGAACAGCTTTTGTACAGTGCAATACGAAACTCCTTGTTTTCAGTCAAGAACAGAAAAATTAGTGCCTCGACTGAAGTAACCAATGGATTCAAGTGAAGAGCAGCACGTACCCCTCCAGCTGCACACAGCTGTAAGCAGTCCCGTGCTCTTCGATTTTAAAATTACAAATTTCAGTTGAACACAGCCTGCATGAAGGGATGTGTTTTGGTGGAAGAGAAGGAAAAGGGGCTTTTTTGGTTTTTTACATCTTAAATGGCTGACAGCTAATCATACTGCTTTCTTCATCAAAATATTATTCAAGGTTAGAATGCATCGTAATCAGAGAGACACAGATCACCACGTAGCATGTGCATTTGCTTCTGGAAGCAGAGATAAAGTTAATTAAATCCTCATTTAATTTGAATTAAGATGGATTCACTCTACTTGAGCTGATCAAAACCCTAAACCGAAAGGTATACCGCACAGAGTTGTAGCCTTTTGTTATTTAAGCTTTCCTGAGGATACATTAATTGTGTAGACTAATATATACATACAGGCCTTTTTCATATCACCTGCTTTAGCTCTCAGCTTCTCTGCTTTCCAAGGAGTAACGCGGGTGACTGGGCAATAGGGGGATCCTGTCCTGCTCCTCCCGGGACAGGACGAGTGCTGGAAGAGCTCTCCGGATGCACAAGAGACACCTGTGTGACACCCCCGGGTCACAAGTGCTGTGCACGCAGGAGTGATGAAAAGACCAAAGAAAAGGGATGTAGCGAAGGAGGAGGAGATAAGAGGTCAAAGCAGAGAATTACAAGGCCAAGTCACCCCTATTCCTACTCAGTGTCAGGGCACTGATGGAGACCTGAACACTGAGCTGCTTGTGTTCAATCAGTCCCTCATCCAAAACACGATGCTTTCTGCTTAACACAGCCCAGCCCTATGGACATCCAGAGAGAGAGAACGCTTCTGTCCTCCTCCACCGTGAAATCCCTCCTGCTGGCCTGTGTCCTGGTCACCTGAAGAGGGGCTGGGGGTCCTTCCACTTTGTTCCTGCAAGAAACCACCAGGAGTCACCAGCAAGTCAAAGCTTAAGCTACAGATAGAGCAGGGCTCTTCCAGTGAGGTGAGCCCCGGCAAACCGCTCAGAAGTTATTTACTTATTTATAGTCATGTTCTACTTGGACAGATGACATTTTAATCTCAAAACTGGAAAGAAATACCACCAGGTAAAGAAAAGGGGAAGGAATTACCATCCAGGCTGGGTGGATTTGAAGGGATTGAGAGATGTCTCACAGGAGCTTAGATCCAATCAGCACACGTCAGAGGATTTTGTGGGGTAGGTTTTCTGTTCCTCGGTCAAGCAGGTTTCCTTTCGGTGCCTCTGCAAACTGTGCTCTATTTCCCTGCCACCGCTGCTATGAACGGTAAATTCAGCTCACAGCAAGCCACCAAAAGCCATGCTGGTCAGCCAAGCCACCGCCTCTCCTTCTGCAGGAATTGCTTTGCCTACATAATCAGAAGTCCACTAGGCTTCTACTAATGGAGAAACTGGAGCTTAAAGCTAATTCTTCCTATCTAAATTGCTATGTATAGACAGCTTTAGTCAGTATTTTCAGCAATACACACACCCAACTTCCTCTAAAGTATATCTGATCTGTGTATCAGATGGAAGATTATTTATGTGCCTAAATCAAGATGTAGTCTCAAATAAATAGCCCACTAAAGAAAAAAAAAAAAAAAAGTATGGTCCACTGAAAGCCATTTAAGACAATGAGGATTTTAAGTCCCAGCTGGTACAAGACAGACACAAGCCAATCTCTCCAGCTGAGGACCAGCCCCCGTGTTCCTTTCTTCACACACAGAAACAAACCGATAAATTTTATAACCGTTAGACAGTGATCTCTAAAATTACATTTGTGAATCCTATGGAGCAAGAAACATTTTCCAGGCTGGTGGATTTCTGCAGGCAGCTCCAGGACTGAACTAGTATTCAAACCTCTGGTCGCATCAGAAGGCCAAAATAATAAAACCTGCAGTTATAGAGAACTCTGAGATGCTATTTCAGCACCTCACCTTCCTTTTTATAGCTACCATGGTTGTACCTGCTCGAGCACGCTGTGTCTGTGTCAGGATCAAATGGTAATGAAGGACGGACAAGCCTTTTAACCAAATTGGCTTGGCAGCAAGTCTGAAATTTTCGCACAGCTCATTAGTAGTGACTTTTTATGGAAATGTATGCTGAAACAAAACCAAACGCATCTAACAACTACATGTTCTGCAAATAGATTCCTTGATTGAAAAGAAATGGCTCTCTATTATATGCGGGAAAAAAAAGGAGCAAGAAGGGAAGAAAATGAAGGATTTAGGAAAGAGCCGCAATGAGAGTCCTTCATGAAGTACCCTCACACTGCTGGGCTCAGCCTTCCAGGCACCGATTTTCAGCATCTTTCACCTCTCCAGTCCCGCAGAGCATCCCACGGGTCAGGCGGGTACATCTCAAGCACAAATGACCCTCCATTTCCAAATGCCACGAAAGCAGAAGCAACATCAAAGTCTCACAAATTCTTTAGTATTTTCTCCACTACTTCCATGTGCTCTTCCCCCAAAGGGGCTGATGACAGAGCGGCGGTTCCGCGAGGGCAGCAGCACTGGGGCCTCCTCGACAGCAAAGTGTCCCCGCATTGAGGCTGAGCAAGTGTCACTTGACGTTTGTTTAAATGCTTAATACTGGATCTTATTTGCAAAGCATTAGTATTCCTGCTCTCCTGCGTCTGCACTGATTGGTCTCATTTGCATATGCAAATCAAATGCCAGTATGAGACACTTAATATTCCCTCAACTTCATTTAGCGCTGCAGCAACATGGGTCAATATCTCACTCCATCCCCCAGTATGTGGGGAGGGCTCTGGCTGAGTCAGCAAATGCTAATAAGCTTTGCTGCTTTCAAGTCTTAAAATCAATTAGTAGTATATTAAGGCAGACTTGCTGGGAGCTCATTTAAGTAATAAAAATCTTTTGTATAGCTAAAAAGGAAAAGAATAGGAAGGTTGACTCTTCCTTCCCCAGGGAGCTGTTTTAATCGGAAGCCACAACGGAAAGCGATGTGCCTGCCACAGCCTTGGCAGGAGCGGGGGGCTGCTCCGCCGTTCCCGCTGGCTGGCGAGGAGAGCAGTACGGGTACCTGAAAAACACAGTCTTTAGTACAAGTTTTTCCCCCTGCCCTTGTTTGAACAAAATTAACATACCCAGACAGCAAGAGGAATTCAGAGCAGCAGATCCACAGCCACCACCCCTCTGCCCTTGTGTTCGTGACATTAATCCTGTGCTGCAATGGCACTTTGCTTGCGTTGACGTGTACAGAGCAGTGACACCAGGCCGTCACAGCACGCAGCATCCTACCCAGGAGCACAGGCATCCAGTACTAACACCACACGCTGCTGGGAACACGCGCTGCCATGAGAAACTGCACACTCAGCTTCGGCCAACAAAGGGTCCAACAAAACCCTGGCCTCACCCACTGACCCCCCCCCCAAACCCACATGCTCCGGGTTCCCTTCCCCACCCCGATGGGTGCTCAGCACCAGCAGAGCTCTGGAATTAAGTGACTGCACCAAGAAGGTCCACGGCAATCGGAGCAAACCCAGCTGACAGGTTGGACGGAGCAGCCTGGGCTGGTGGGAGGTGTCCCTGCCCAGGGCAGGGGGTTGGAACCACGTGAGCTTTAAGGTCCCTTCCAACCCCAACCATTCTGTGATTCTATGACACCAGGTGTCAGTCGCAGGCTCGCACCCCTCCGACAGCAGACGGAGCACAGACAGCTGATTTTAAGGTATTTCCCCTCTCTCTTGATGCAGCTTCTGCGCCTCACAGGGCCCAGCGCCTGCTGCTGTGTTAAGATGCGACAGACGGCACCAGCCCCACCAGTACTTGACCTTGCAGCACCCACGAGAGGCTCGCACCAAAGCCAAACTGCACCTCAGCTGGCGACAGAGCTCATTTCAGCTTTATTTGCACCTGAACATTCCCCCCACCTAAAGAAAAGAAGGGCCTGTTCATAACCAAGTGCAAGTGTGTCCTTAACCACACTTCCCTGGGAAATACAGTGGCCAGCACAGCTATTTACATTTATTTCTTCATCTTCTAATCGAGATTTTTGTTTTATGAGTGCCGGGGTACCTGGTGTAGCACCGAGCTCATAAACACTGCAAGGGGCAAACACCTGGCTTATTTGCTTGATTCTACTTCAGCAAATTTATTGGACATCATCTGCAATCATCAGACTGAGCAGCACTTACGCCAGTTCCTGCCAAGGCTGTGAAAAATAATTGAGTCACCACTGTCATGCCAATTTGCCATTCATTTCCTTTCAAGCCTGAAATGCCACTGATGACTGGAATATGCTTCTGACCATGAGAACAGTTTCCTCTATGGAACAAAAAGGAGTAAACAGATAAAGATAACTGGAAATAAATAGCAAAACAGGCTTTACGAGCCAACTTCAGATTTCTCAGGTGGCTTTTTGCCCTTTAAAAGTCATTCATAAAACAACTGCTCTTTGTCTAAACCACTGTCAAACTCTGAAGCAGTCTTTTTTCTTTTTTTTTTTTTTTTTAACATGACATCTAAGACATCAAAGGTGTGTACTCACTGTCAGGCCAGCACCAGCTCTTCCAGTGCTAGCACAGGCCAGTACCAAGGGGAGCGAGAAGCCCTGGCAGGAGCCCAGGCTGACATGGGCCATCAAGCCCAGCTGACTGACTTCAACCAACCCGATACTTTACTATTTCTCTCCGCAAGTTTGCGCCCACCACTCCAGACACGTGACCGACCGGAACAGTTGACTGTGCAAAATGACTGTTTCCAATCTGCATATGGTACATTAAATGAAACAGTAGTTGCACATTGTGAACAGCTGATGACAAACAGGGACACGGCCACAGAGCTGAGACATTGTGGAAAAATTCCAAAGAGCAGCTGTAAAAAAACATCTGAAACCATATGACAGACAAACCTATTGCCAACCAAATTTTTTACATTAGGTAGAAAGCACTTAATTGGAGACAGAATCAATCCAATGCTATGCTTTAAATCTAATTATAAACCCACTTCTCTTCCAGACGCTACACCATGTAGAACAATCCTGTCACTCAATATTATCGACAACGCTGCGCTGCCTTACTGCTGATTTGGTATCTTGGTTTCTCATGTAGCCCAAATACTAACACCTTGCAAACAAGCAGCAAATCAAAGCGCCCTGTGCCGACGGAGGGGCTGCGGGGTTTGGCACAGCTCTGAGAGCCCCCCCTGCACCCGCTGGGATGCCCAGGGCAAGGGGTGAAGCCAGCGGTGCCAAGCCCTCTCCTGCTCCTCCCCACCGCCGACCTGTGCCAGATGTTCCGGCACAGAGGAGCAGAAGGCCCAGCTGCGCGGGGTCTGTTATCCTTTAGCTATTTGTCCTTCGACAGTGCCACCGCACCGCTGCCTCCCTCCCCGGCGAGGCTGGAGCTTTCTGCTTTCTATTGCCACTCGACAGGCAGCAGTGACAGCAAAAGGGTAACACCTACTTTTTGTTCCTGTCCTTTCTTTCAGGCATGATGCTCATTACGATCAATCATGCTTTTTTTAATCCCCCTGCGTTAAAATGGATGGGGGCATTTCAGACATAGGAATATCAACACTCAAACACGACCCGTGGAGTTCTTGCTCTGTTTCTAGAACAGTCAGTTCTTTGACAGCCATTTGGCAACAGCAGTGTGACTCAGAAGTCGTCAACTCATCCACAAACCTGCTAAGATACAAACATTAACAATAAAATAGATTAAAAACGAGTATTATTAAGAAGTGCATGATGCCAGCACAGCCAATTCACGATCTCAGCTGCTGATCTCTTTGGCTGGTTTGAATGCTCTAAGCAAGTTACTGCAGCAAAATAAACTAAT
Organism: Fratercula arctica; assembly: GCA_947846985.1. NCBI lineage: Eukaryota > Metazoa > Chordata > Aves > Charadriiformes > Alcidae > Fratercula > Fratercula arctica. The sequence continues at coordinate 4,551,035 of CANTUZ010000018.1, forward strand.
ATAACAATTTTTGGTAGGTAGAATTAGATGAGAACTCCTGGGTCATCTGCTGCTGTCCTCCGCTATTTCGTTGCTTCTCCATATGGTGGGCCTACATTCAAAATACGGGCAATTTCTCTTTACAGCATTCCATATAATTTGCAACTATCAGGATTTAAACTCTCCGGGAAGGTTTTTAGGTTCTGCAGTTCCACAATACAACAGATGGGAAGTTTTCTAAAATTTAAATTAATTACAAATTTGAACAAATTAACTACTAAAATAATAATATGTTTTGAGCACAAAAATCTTCACTTTAATATTTCTGTCACCCATTCAACGCAACTAATTCCATCAGCACATTTTCAAATGGGCAACAGTATTTTGTACCAACACGACTGAAGATGCTGGAGCTCGGGCTGCTCCTGCACAGCCGCGAGAAGCGGAGCTGGAGTTCCCCGTTTGCAAACAAACTAGAGGCAGATGAAAGATGCTGAAAGGAACAACCCAACGATGTATCTCTGCTGCAATCATCTGCCGTGATTTACAAACAGTAATGAACATCTCAAAGTTACAGTGTTGAAGCCTCTTAGAGACAAAAGGGCATTTTGAACCCACTGTTTCAGAGCGTTGGCTCATTCACAGAAACATCATTTTATGGCATCCCACGCTGTTTGTCTCCATAGCTGTATCATTACAAACTGTGAGGGCTACAAACTTTTTTTAATTAAAACTTTAGTTCTTGAGAACAGCTCTTTAATAACAAAACTCAATAGGGTGGATCCAGCATGGAGTTCTGGCCATTTATATATTTAGGAACCATTTTAGCAGTTACAACCACCACTGAAGTAAAACACCAAACCGTCCAGTCTAATAATGCTCCAGCCCAGAACAAGCAGAGCACTCTTCACCTGAAACTCAGAAGAAATGTTAAAGCAATAAATATTGTGTAAATGGAAAGACAACATCAGGATGCTAGACTGATTTTGTATTTAGTGCCTTATTAACACTCATAAATTTGGTACACACCCTTTAACCTTCGCAGTCACGAAGCCACTTGGATTGTGTGCCTGAAGCTAAAGAAAGCACCTGCAGAAGCAGACCAGCAATGATGGCAATCGCATCCACCATCCCAACAGGAATTTTCTTTTTTCCTTTTAAAGGAAACATGCAAGGCCATTAGATTCACTACTCTGTACTCTCTGCTGACTCACCAGACCTTCCTCCCATCGGCATCACGGCTTTCCCGGGGAGTTCTCCCTTCCGAGCACCAGCTCCGGCATGACCCTAACTCAGCTTGAGACACCCAGGGAGGGATCAGCCCCAGGGAAACACAGCTACATCTTTCCCAGGTCACAACCGATACTAGAATTAGGAGGCATAGTGAACAAAAAGCCACTAAGACGAGGTACATTAAACCCAACAGATAAGAATGGTCAAAACTGCAGGAGCAGTTCACTGAATGAGAGGTAAAGAACTATGTCTATTAAAACAAAAAAGCCTTACAAGGTATTGCACAGTCCTTGGAAGCTTTATGCCACACACTCAACACGCCCAGTACTAAGCAGACCAAAATAAAAGCGTAGCTGTTGAAGAGTCAATACGCTCTGGCATCCAGATCCACACACCCACCCGCAAGGTTACCTAGTTTTGAACACGCTAAACCATCCCTTGCAGAGATTCAAATCACACAAAGCAACGTCAAACTCGCAGAAAAAAGGAGCAGCAGAGCAAGACTCAGAGCTTTCATCCTTCCCACTGCCACCAGGACAAGGGTTAATCTGTACTTTGCTGCAGCTTGGGATACAGATTCATTTGTCTGGGTCTGAAAAAGGAGAAAAGCATGGAGCCAGTAAATTTACCAAGAATCCTGTACGCTTCAAATTATGATTCAGGTACTGAGAGAACCGGGCCCCAGCTGGATGTTTAAATGAGCCCAATATGGTGTTCGCTCAGAAGGTAAATTGGCATAAAAAGTGTATTCAGTTATGGCTTAAAAAAAAAAAAATGTTAGCCTATTCTGTACTAACCGGGCAGTTCTGAAATTTATTTACGCAGATGGAGAATATGCTTTGAGCAGCCACTGGGCGAGCATGAGTCGCCATACAGCCACCGGCCAGCCCCCAGGGCCGGCGTGGCCACCCGTCATCTCTGGTGGGCTGCTCCCACTGGTTTAGCATCCTTTCCTTCAAGGGGCTCTTGAAGGCTCAGAGACTCTCCAGTCCCCGTAGCAGCATCAACCCCAAGCACTGAAATCTAAACTGCTCCTGAAGAACTTTCTTGCAGCCCAGTGAGCCTGATCCGAGCCTTCAGAGCCCAAGTTGTACTCCCAGCACAAGCAAATTAGAGCCAATTTTTCAGAAACTCTTCTCAGAGTTTTATATTGAAGACTCATTTTCAAAAGACAAAGAGAATTTGTGCATCCAAATTCCTCCACTCTGGTCTTTGAAAAATGGGATCACTATCTCCCAATTTATCAAAGGAGTTACAAAAAAAATGCACCTTCCCAGAGGCCTTGCGGAATCCCGGGGGGAGGGGGGTGTCCCCCTCCCAAGGACAGCATTGGTCTTTACCATTATCAGAACTTGCTTTGAACAGTTATGTGTTTTTACAAAACTCGTGAATACTCCCATTTCCAAAGACACAGAGAAATCAAACTCACCAGTTTGTCTTCCATTAATGGGGCAACTGTTACAATAAAGTTAAATGACAGACAGGAAAATGAGAAATGAAGCCGTTTCCGAGCTTGTGCACAGCAGCAATACAGCCACAGCGTCGGGAAATCTCCTTCAGGTTTAGCAAAAGGATGGTCAAAGAGGGACAGGAACCAGTTTTTAATTGTATTTTCTAAATATGTACGCACAACTCCACAAACAGCCCTCTAAAGAATGAGATATTTGCACTTGAGAAAGAGGAGGGCATTTATTACGAAGGAAAACAGCACCATTTACTTGGGGCTGTTTCCCTCTGTATTTAAACACTTCTAATTTCTTAAAATAAGCAGTGTTCTTCTAGGCATAATTGTTTCTTTTCAATCAGGCACTTAGTGTTTGCAGCTATTAAATTTGTTGCAGCTGTAATCAAACACGATGTCTTGGGAAGGAAAATCTTCACCTACTGTTAAATCTTGCTGCATCACACAGCAACGGAGTCCAGAGTCCCACACGCCCTGGTTCTAACTGAACTTTGCTTTTGAAAATAAAAAAAATTTAATGTTAAAACTCAAAAAATTACATAGATGAGGATTCCTTAAAAAAAGTATTCAACATCACATTCCTCTTCTTTTAAATAGCACTTTCACTGTTAGAACACAAACACCATGGCTGAAAATCTGATCTCATCTGAGAGAGAGAGAAACTGAGGCACGGTGCAAAACTGTGACTTGAGAACATCCATATGGCAGGACAGGGACAAAGTTAAAGTGTGGATCTAATTCCTTCCTGGTCCTACCAGGAATCCACTGGACAACACCATCCAAGCCACAGCAGGACAGGTCTCAGGCGAGATCCCTGTGCCTTCTATGGCTTCCTGCACCCTTTGAAGACCACACCTGGTCAGCAGCCTAAGGAAAGATCTGCTCTCCCCCTCGGGATCCAGAGACACCGTTTTCGGTCTGCAGTGTGCCATGAACTCAGTCAGCCACTGGTCTTCTCTGTGTCCCGGCTTCTCATCGCAGTACTCTGTCCTCTTGCCCGCTCGTCTGCTTCTTTTGTCCCCGTCCACCGGAGCACAAGGTTCAGAGGCTGGGCTCCAAGGTCGGAGCAGCTGGCACTGCTCCCCTCTGCTCCGCAGCCCCAACACCCGGCCTGTCCCTGCCAGCCACCAACACACCCCCAGCCTCGGCAGGACTTGGGACACACAGTGTCAGAGCAGAGGGAAGCTCCATGCAAGACACCCGGGCCCCGACTGCTCGCTTGGTGTTTGACAAACCCTGGCAGAGTCTCGGAAAGAAGGACCCGTGCAGCCTTGAAAAGCATAAGGTTTCATTAAGCTCACGAGCCCCCGTGGTTTATCACATCGCTCCCCAGTCAGGCATGATAAAGAGCGGGTTCCCGTATCTCTCCTTAAATCCCTTTCTATTTTTCATACCCTCAAGACTAACAAGGCAGCCAAGAGGTAATGGTTTACAAATAATAATATGTCACTTTATTTTACATCTACATTAGTAAACTAAGAAAACCACCTGCTATTCATCATGAACTGTTATTAGCATTATTGAGGAAATGATGTGGAATTTATATCAATTTTCCTCTTATTGTAAGAGACTTGCCCAATTTATTTTAAATGTCAATTTACTATGTATTCATCAGGTGTGTGGCAGCAGTGATTGTAATTAATTTCACATTGTAGTCCAGGCGCATGCCTTCAACATTAGCTTCACATGTCTTGCACGGGAAGCAATAAATGGAAGCATTGGTCATTTTTGGTCATTAAATCTTCAGGAATATTTTTCACAAGGTGAGACTGTCAAGATTCACGTCCTAGTAAAATTCTAACTTCGATTATTTATAGCCGTCTCTACTTTGAAATTCTCCTGTAGTTGAAATTGAATGCAAGACTCTGCAACAGCTGGTTAGGATTTTGGAGAAGAATCATTTAGTCATAAAGAAAAGGAAAAAATCCCACAGTCTAAGGGTGAACAAGGCTAATTGTGAAATCATGTTGAATTCAAGGGACAGTTTAACAGGGAAAAAAAACCAAATTTAAGGATGCTAAAAGCATGAACGTGCTTAATTTAAATATTTTCTAAATCATATGTTCTGAAATGGAGCTTCCTAAAGAACTGCTTACATTTAATAAAAGAATCTCTTAAGTAAGAAAATTACCTTCAGATCAAAGTATTATATTTAAATGGAAATGAAGTTTTCTCTGTTCTTTCCATTCAGCAAGAAAAAGCTGACAATTTTTCATTCCCGGTCATCCTGTAATGGTTGCCCCTGTTTCTTTTTCCAGATGATCCACTTAATGACAGTTATTTGTGCCGATCTCGCCACGTCTCCTCTCTCCAACTGCGATTTGCTGTGGGTTTGCCCACTCTCGCAACACCACGCAGCAGCTCCGGAACGCTCCATGTGCTCTCACGAACACTAATTCTTAACAGCACGTACAACAAGGAGCCATTCTGACCTTGTTTTGCAACTCCGAAACTGGGAACCCAAACTACACAACCAACATGAGATTGTGGAGAACCACCTGTGCCACAGGTGGGAAGAGAAAGCCAGGTCTCAGGAGCCGGGAGCCTTGGACCCGGAGATGCTGCACCCTCAGCAGCACCATCCTGTCGCAACCATTTCCACTCCCTGAGAGGTGGCTGGGCTGAGGAAGGAGGACATCAGCCTCTGCTTGCTCTCAACACTGTCTTCCACAGCAGAAGAACGACTATACAATCCCTACTGTTTACCGAGCTTTGAAACAATATTCAGCATCTAGAGAAAAATCACAACAAACAGCAAGAGCGCGGAGAACAGGACGAATCAGACAATGAAAGCAGACAGCAACAAGCTGGCAACACACACCCAACTAAATGAAGAGAGATTAGGAAGTCACACAATGAGGAAAAGAGGATTAAGGAAGATCTAGCAGCAAGGACAATCACATAGAATGAAGTCAGAAAACTGTGAGCTCAAGAAGGGAGCAGCATAGCACAGCAGCCCCCGAGCTGGCTGTTCCCCAGATTCCGGTGCCATCGCTGGCACCTGCCTTTCCTGGGGCTCGAAAACAACCTCTGCAGGCTTTCAGAAACCCACTCTGCCTGTCTGTTCTTAAAGCATCTCTAAACTTCTCATAGCAGAAACGTTATTTAACAGATCCCACCCCCACTGCATGCAAGCTATCTTTTTCAGCCAGTGAAACGTATAGCTGAACCGCGTGTCCTGAACCAACCAGAAATGAAGACACACACACACACACACATATATATATATATATGGTATATACAGGTATGAGCAGGAGATGCCTGTTGTTTTCACAAAATTGCTTGTAAGAGATCTTATCATGCAGGCATCATACTAACTAGATGAGCAAGGAAGATGTTAACTCAGATCAAGCCAATCTCTATTTATTTATTTCCCAGAGGGTCAGGGTAGAGCAGACATCAGCATAAGCACAATGTTTTTGTGTCACTTTGATGCCTCCAACTATGTACTTTCTTCCTGTCTTCCTTTAAAAAAGTTCCTGAGATCTTTAGTTCCAATTTCAAAATTCTGTTTCTTCTGGTGCATTTCCCAACGACTGCTTAAAGGGAGGAGGAGAATAACGAACACGCTTTGAGAGCAGATCATAAAGGAGCCATTTACTGCAAGGACTCTGATGCATTGTTCTATCTTTAAACATGAATTATCAAATCAAACTATTCACTGAGTCGTAGATTACCAATGTACTGAAATCACATTACATCAGCAGCATGTCCCTTTGATCAAAAACACACTTATCTCCTCTTTTAGTCTTAGTTAACAACAATCCAAATAGCAAGTCGCTTGTTTTGAGGCAGGCTCGCGGCAGGTTCGTCGGCCTCACCCTCTCCCTCAAAATGAAGCTTTCGTTTACACCAATGCTCTGCGTGGCTCAGGGTACATTTTAACAATATTTCTTCCCCCCCCCCCCCCCCCCCCCCCCCCGAGATGCACTCAGTTGCCTGCCTTAAAGCCTCTTAACCACCAGTCAAATAAACTTCAGATAACTAAAAATGTATGTGACTAAAGGGCAGCCCTGGAACAAGCCTTTGGACAACATCACCTGCTGCATCAAGGTAATATAAAACCACAAAAGAAGCGCACAAGTAACTGCATGTAGCTAAATGCCAAAAGATGAACTCTAAATGTCAAGAAAGTACAGAGACAGCTACGTGTCCTCTGTCACAGGGTTCGGGAGCCACATACTGTCGTGTCTGCCAGACGCAGTGACTGCCCCGTGTTCTAGCCGAGGCTCTGCAAACAGCCGTGGGACCTGCCTTCGCTCGCCAGGCTGCGGAGCTGCCCGTCCCGAGAGCCCCCGCGCCTCCAGCGTCCCCCGAGGGCACCTGCCCTGGCAACAGACGGAGCACGGTCTCCCACCGAGGAGAACCTGCCACACCGAACACCTCCTAACACACACCGAGCGGTTCAAGAATAATAAAAACATCTCAGTGCCGCTGCCGCCTCGAGGCAGAGCAAAGGTTTTAATCAGAAATTAAAGGGTATTTAAACAGATTTCCCCTGAACAATCGTCAAGTGCAGAAAATGCTGAGAGACTACAATATCATCTAAATGAAGGCATCTGCTTGGTTTAATGTATTGGGTAATTGTCCGGTAGGACTCATTACCAAAAATTATCATTAAGGCTGAGAACTTTAAGGACTCCAAAGAAAAACATTTACAGAGATAGGAACAACATTCTAGGCTCAATAATCAACGTAAATGTAACTCAAATTTGAAAACAGTTGATCTGTCATTTACCCAGCAGCACCAGCTCGTACTACAAACACCCACCTCCTAGTATAACCGTCTGTCACAGCTCCGATGGCTTTCAGTGTTAGCCAACATTTTCTGAAGCTACCAAGCCTTCACATACAGTCCTGTACCCCCACAACCACCAAACACTGGACATTATTTAATGACAAGATATACAGGAATTTAAATACTTGGGGAGGAAGGTGCAGGGAAAAGAAAGGTGATATATACGTGAAGGGAACGTAACAGCAGAATGCAGTGATCTCCCAGCGCTGGACGGGGCACTGTGCTCCCACGGCCGCAGCGGTAGGTAAGAGCGGCTGCACGGGGCACTGCGCTTGCTGGAACCTTGGAGATTCCACTGTCAAACCCCACGTTACCCTTCCTTCTCAGTCATTCTAGCTTTGCCGTTAGAGTAAGCTTCTGAAAATGTTTTGAGCGCAGATGTTGAGGGGAAAAAATATATTACACTTGGAAGGAATCAGCAATTTGAATTCTGAAAAAAAGGATAAAATTACTTAAGAACCAGACTCTTCTGTCTTGGATTAGCTGTCTGCATATGTACATTTCCTGGTATAAACTCTGCATCTCAGTTTCACATCCTACCATAAGCCAAACGCGGATACAATTCAAGACAATTACTGCACTGGGCAGACTTACCTTCATAGTTTGCCTGGAAGCCTTGAGCACTGACCGCATAATCACTCACAAGCCACAAGGACAGCACAACCCCTGTACTCACAATAGGAGCAGGCAGCTGGAAACCCGTTAACCTGGAAGAAATCAAGAGGAAGGTTACACTCACCATTTCTGCCTTTGACCTGCGAGCAAACGGGAGAGTGGCAGATACGCCACTGCCTGGAGGGGGGGCTGACGGCTGCAGACAGCCTGGGACCACTTCAATTCCATAGCGCTTCAACAAGCGCCCGGCAAACCTGTCCTGGGCTTTTAATGCCTTCCAGCTTACCAGAACAACTACTAATGTATTTCTTCACTGACTGTCTTTTAAACCACTCTATTCGCTTCACACCATGTTCACTACCAGCATCTGCAGCGCTCTGAAATCTCAGAGCAGTCACTGAGCCCTTCAGAACAACCTTCCCCATCCATGGAACGGGAGCAACATCTAAGGGTGCTGGAAGAGCCCGAGACGTTACTCAATAATGCTTATAACACGTTTTGAGAACTTTGGAGTAAAAACATTAGATAAGGGTCTGAAGCATTATATTAGCTACATTAAATGAATATGAACTAAAATAGCATAAGATAAGCAACAAACTGATGTTACCAATTAATTAAAGCCCATCAAGGTGGCTCTCTCTGAAGTATTCATTGTGTGCTTTTTAATGGATATGGTTTGAGGTTTCTAGGAATCCCCCCCAACCCTCTCCTGACTGTTCCTACAAGAACAATCCCAAGGACAGCACTTTTCACCCTCCATCCTAATATCTAATACGCACCATAGTGAAGACTGTGATGGCTAACATCTCTTTACTCCCTGAGGAAATCAAAGCCCACAGACACATGGCCACAAGTCAGAGCAGAAAGAACCATATAGAAAGGTGACCAGTCCAGTGAACAGACCAAAGACCCATAGCCCAGGCGTCTTTCCCTCCCACCCGCTTTCCTCGCAGACTTAGAACTAAATGACAACTGTTAATTTTATCAAAAAAAGTCTGTCTGGTAATGATTTTAAACTGGCATTATCAGCTCCCAAACACTAAATCCCTGACACTGTACTGACACAGCCCAAGAACAGCTAATGCACATTTCTCACAAACACTTACAGGTTTATAACTTATAAGCTTTCTCCTTATGCTTGGCTAAGGTGATTTGCATAACTGATTTACATAAGGAACATTTGTTTTCAAGCGATCTCCTATTAGATTCTTGCCTGCCATTACCAAGGACAGAAATCCGGGTGCTATCCCCGTTGCCTGACAACTCTCCTAAAACCAGACTTTTACAGAACCGCAGCAGCGGTGACTGAAGGAACTCGCCACCACACGGTATCAGTCGGGATCAAGAGCACCCAAGGCTGGATCACAAGGACACAAGTAGCACAAGATAAACAGTCTGCAGTAAAAAAAGAAAGTTAAAAGCTTCTTACACACATACTCAGAGTTTTATCCCACAGTTTTCCATACAGCAGCTTGTCTTAGAGGACAAAAGATCACGCGTGATACAAAGCGCTTTGCCCCTTAGGAAATACCTGTAAGTGTATATTTGATCCAGTGTTTCCCTCTCCTGATATATTACACATGAAAAAAAAAAGCACACACAGAACGAAACCAGCTCCTTCATTTTGGGGGCCACCATCCTCTGACCGTGGGCTCAGGTACCAGTACACTGCAATTCCCAGCCCAAGCAATTCCTCCCTAAAGCTGCCACCAGCCCCCTGGTAACTTCCAGAGAAGGGCTGAACCTTCCCTCTGTTTTTGCTCTGGCCCTAATTTAGTAAACCTAAATATTATTTCAAACAGATTGAACGCTAATGAAAGCTGACATGCTCTGCCCGAGAACCTTATTAAAGCAAAATTTCCAGTTATTGGCAAAGTTCACGCGGTCGCCGGCCAATGACGGCAGTCAACTTTTAGTGTCAGCAAAGAAGTACGTGCCTGCTCTCCGCATAAAATCCATTGTCTGTACAAGCTGGAAGAACAATTGCTCCTGTTTATTAAAAATAAAAGGTTCTGTAATTTTTAAGGATTCAAGATAGTTTTACCATACACAGAACTGAGGAAAAGTGCCATAGTTTTTAGTAATTTATTTTGCAGTTTAATTAAAATGGCTTATTAAAAGCTTCATGCACTCAAAAAACCCAGGAAATGCATGGACCAGTTTTAATAAAAACAGAGAATGGACAGCAGAACCTGTCAATTTTTCTTCCTGTAATCACCACACAGTGATTTTTATCGTTAGCTAGGAATTAGTTAACGGCAGTCTGTGCTTTTTACATCCGAAGTAGATGCATTCTCTCTGAACTAAGCTTTTTACATCATGGATTCTGTTCGCAATCTATGTACTGGGAGGACCCCACTTTGCAGATGTTGCTTTTAATTCAGGGCAAGATCTCTGTGTCTGCTTATCTGTAAGGAAGAGCGCGTGTCCCATAGGAGTCAACGGGAATTAAGTGCTACCTGAAACAACGCTGCCCTTAAGCACGTATTCCTATTTTCTAGTTACAGGGCCTTAAAAGAAGAGGATGGCCTGTGCATAAGGGCATGAAATTGTAACTGAGAGTTTGTTCTCAGCCTTTCTACAGATTCTACATTGACTGAAGAGACAATTTTCATGGGAACCTCTGGGCTTCCTGAACCTCTAAAAATTAATAAACCCAACCATCTCCCCAGGCCCTTAACTTCAGATGTTCATTTGTGTCTGTCCAGTGTCCCTGGAGCAAGCAGAATGAAATGGGCTGCCTGACAGCACAAAAGGTAACCAAACACTGCCTTCCCCTTCAGATCAAACAGCCTTTCTGCCCGCAAAAGATGAAAAGTGTCCCCATTAGTGCTAGAACTAAACTCACTCAGAAGGAAGCAGGAAACTCTGCTTCAACAAGAAAAATACCCATACAGCAACTCCCACCCTCTATGCCACTAATTTCCTTATCACCTCCTGCAGTGAAAACCTGCACTAGAAATGAGATTAAATTCCTCGATTCCTCACTGGGAAGGAGCTGCAGTCAAAATAAAAGTTATCCCTCCTCTTAAGCCTTCAATCAACGCACACAATTGAAAATTTTTCCTTCTTCTGATGCCCTCATCTCCTCCAAGCAAGAGCGCAGGCAATATCCTCTTGAAGAAACAATGATTTAACAAGGCTCATGCTCAAATCCCTCCTGTAAAACCTCCGCACTCCCGTTCCAAAGACCCAGAAACGGCCAAGCTTGGCAGGACACCCTGCCTGGTTTTGACCTGGCTGCTAAACTGTCCTCGTGCCTTCCTCCCTAAATCTGCAGCCCGGGCAAATTTAAAGCATGGGGATCAACATGATGGCAGACAGAATATGAAATCATTCCCCAATGGCCTCACGCATGAAACAGTAATCCTGACATCACCGTTATTTAGTGTAGCAATAAAAAAAAATTATACATTAATGAGAAAGAAAAGCAGCAAACTCTGTTCCTTGTTTTTATTAAAGGCCATAACAAGAAGGTGAGGGCGGTAATAACAGCATGAATAATCATCTTCCATTTCTTCTGTACCTCTGGCCAAATGGATTATTGAGTGATTATCCCCTTAAGTTGCTTGGAGCCAACACTGATTGTGTGAGATTTTCAATGTGTTTTTCATTGGCTTAATTCTGCTCCTACTGTGAGGAACCAAACTAAACCAGTGCCAGAAATACCACTTCATAAGCTTGCCCTTGCTTCACAGTACAGCAAAAAATCAATATACCAAAACAAATCAACACAGAAATCCTCTACTCTATTTGCATCCTTCTTCATTCTTTGCCCTCGGGTTTGCCACCAACATTGCAAATATTTCTGGCGCATGACTCCCCACGTGCAGCAAGATCTGCTCCACAGGAGAACCGAGGTCAGTAAGAGCTCGTTGCGGTTGTAACCACCACCTCCGTACAGGCGTCTCTGTAGCACCACGTGCACCAACCCCTCCGCACACCAGCGCCCGCCGTGCACTGGGCTCTGGGTGCGAGTTCCCCGCTCCTCAGGGAGCCCACCGCCTTGCCTCCGTGATGGATCACCATCTTCCCTGGTGCCACAAGGTCCTTCCTGGGTGGAAAACTGTCCCATGCGCCTATGAAAGGAGTCAAGCACCAGACAAAGACCCGCTGACTGCTCTGCTCAGCAGGTTCAACCCACAACTGAACATTTCTTTTGCCCTCAAAAAAGAACAGTCAGCCAGGACAGTCCCCATCTCAGCCCCTTTGCAAACGCTCTCACCTCCATCTGTTGCATATTATACTCTTCCCCTGTATCAAGTACAACTGTATCATACACTGTGACGCAGGCTCCCGTTTTGGAGTGCAGGTGCCATAATTAAAACAGAGCACATTATTTTTCTGGTAGGATGCCCACCATCAGCTCAGGCTGCAATCAAAATAGTTATTGCAGCTGGCAATCCAACAGCCTTTAAAGCATAAATGCTGGAGAAGTGTCTCAGAACATCTAATGAAAACGCATTGGATTGCATCGTTTAACCCAGCATTAAATTACACTACACCATACTTCAGTGATTTTTTCCTGCATGTAATTTAAAGGCACCTATTAAAGAAAATTTCCCACCAAATGCACCACTCTCTTCACTACTTACAGTTTAAATGACACGGCTCCGTAGGTGCCAGTCTGACACCCCCGCGCCATCCCAGGACAATGCTCAAGCTAAGTCAGGTGTAAGGGACTGTGCTGAGGCAACAGCTCCGAGTGGGAGCTGCCCTTTGGGGCGCCTTTGGAAAACAGCCTGGAAGGAGCAGGCGAGTCCCCTTTCACGCCGTGTGCCCAGCAAACAGGGCAGCAGGCAACCATTTTTGAAAGGTGTATTCATGAAGTATTCAACTGATCCATTATCAGCTGGGGCCAGGAGCCCAATAACTTCCAATTGACTTTGAATCAAGTTTTACGTGGCTTATTCAGCTAGACAGCTGGCTTACGCGCACACAGAAGCGAGGAAGCTCACTAGCTTCAATGAGAGGCTAAATATATGTTTAATCTTTTCTCAGAAAAATGGATATGAGTGATATTAATTAACGTTTGCAACTTTCTCAGTCTTGATGGAAAGGATATGAAAGCATTGTACTCCAGCTGCTGCAGGGAGAACACCAGAAATCCACAGGTATGTTTAAAAATTCAAGTCTTAGGGGAAACTGGAAACGCAGCCACCCACATGCAAAATCAGTGGTCACTCACAGATGTCCTCCTCGGGGCTGCTTTGTGGAACGTATGCCAAGAATAAGAGACTAAATGCAAGAGATCAGGGAATTTATCCACAGCAATCCATCCCGCCTCAGATCTCGCTACAGGTAGCAGATTTTTTTCTTTAAAGATAGAGTTGCCGGTGGGTGTAGGGTAAAGCAGTCTATGGGGGGAAAAAACATCTTGTCATTCCTATTAATACCTTAGTTTCAGAAATCATCTTTCATCCTGAAGGAGTTTATTGTCTCCTCCAAATCATGGGCGAAATCCCAAGAGAATCACCGTGCATTTCAAATGCTACTTTACAAAGCTGGCGGAAGCGCGACACGTAGCTGCCCAAGGCACAAGGACTTCAATCCGTGCAGTAAAACTGAACCTGACAGGTCTTTGTTTCTCACCTATCGCTGTCTGCAAGATCCAGTGCCGGCCCTGTCTCCAGGGGGGCTTTCCATGGGGGCCCTCCCAGGAGGGCCACCGCTCTGCTGTCCCCGGTAACCCACTGCAGTGTCCTTCTGGCTCCTGCAGCCACCTCCTCCCAGCCCTATTTTCAGCCAGAAGAACCACGCAGATCTTCTGCCCCGTTTCCAGCAGGCGTGCATGAAGGACATGCACTGAGGAGAGCCGACTGCGAGCCTTGTCTGGTTCAGAGGTTTTTCCCCAGCGGTTGTTAGTTTTCCTCCCTCTCTGTATTGCTTTAATAAAGAAACAAGCAGTTACAATGAGATGTTAGCTTGATTTAAAAAAAAAAAAAAAAAAAGAAAAAACAAACCCAAACAAACCAACATTGACAGAGTAACTGGTACCATAAAGTGTTCTCATTAATCATCAGTAAAACAAGCAGAGCATAATCTGAGAACACTTCCAGCTCTTGCGTGCTGCAGACACGTAAAAGTCACTTCTGGCTGCAAGGCAGAACTCCCTGGTGTTACTTAGACAGTTGTCCTTTAATTTTGATCCCTGTAAGGCTGAAATGATGCTCTGGACCACAAAAAAAAAAAAAAAATCTCAGCCAGTTTAAAGGGATACTGTAGTGACAGTAGAAAAACAGCTCACATCTAGATTTACTCAACTTGTTGGAATGATTTATGCTCAAAACCAAGCTGCTTTTATTTTTCAGTCAAGCTACAAACAGATGATCAACAAATATCTTTGGAGGCACGTTGCAAGCAGCGCTAACTCCTTGGACAGTCTCTGTTCATATCTCACCAAGCGACTCCAAGCTACTTTGCTGCCAACCAATGCCACATGTCCCATTTTATTCCATACTACTTTCCAACCATCCCCTCCTGCCCCGTTGCTTGATAATTAAGTTGCTTTTAAAATAACATAATTCCTTGGCTCTGACCTACTTTACTATATATTTTTCTTACCAAAACAGTAACAAACATTAGGGGAAAAAGCTTTCTCTGTCCCTTGAACTCGCTCACAACGACATATACTACACCTACGTTTTTTCCAAAAGTTAATCTAGCGCTTTGCAAACATTTCTCAGTCTAACAGCAGACACCTGAGCCCATGAGCCAGGGGACGTAGGAATCAGCTCCACTTTCTTCGCTCCTCCAAGCCAAGTACAATTCATCAAGCCCCAGGAGCCCTTTGCTTACCTCTGACACTAACGAAGGCTTCATTAACTAACACAGTCACCTCCAGGGATAGTCCCAGGGCTCAAATTCCATCTTGGATGGATGATATCTTTCCTCGTTTAAAATGGTGTTTGGGTCAATTCCCACTAGAAAAGTGTCACTTATAGAGCCTAAAGCCTGCACAGCCATCTCAAATATATAATTAATGGCTCAAGCTGGGAACAGGTACTAAGCATCAAATTTGAAAAAATTTAATTTTCCATCCAACACAATAGAGTAGGAAGACTCAGATTTATTTTATTATTTTTATGTCCCTTCCATGCTCATTTTTCCTGTGCTTTCTCAGGTAGCAGTGAGATCCAAGTACATCTCAGAAATTTTGGCATCTGTATTTTCCGTCTTTTTATTACAAACAGAAAAAAAACCCACAAACTCACAGAAAGGTTCACCAAATTTTAGTAACCTCTTGGCAAATCTGTGCTGATATTCTGAGTAAACAAGGACAAGTTGGGATATAAACCAAGTAAGGCTCCACAGTGTCAATTCAAAACTTGGCAGTTTTAGGTTATTTCTGGCTTTCTTCAAAAGAAAAAAAAAAAAAATCATCAGGGGTGTGAAATCTAGTAAATGGGAAAAATAAGTTTTCAGAACCCTCTGCAAATCACACAAGGCTTATTGCTAAACACAATGCAGCTGGTGAACAACAAGGCGGCATTACCATACTGGAGGTGTTGCGAATACCCCAATATTCACACCAGCCCTTTAGTCACACCAACTCTTCTGCTGCATGCTGCGCAAAACCAGCACCCTCCAGCCTTGAAGAACCTCACATTTAAACAGATATGAACGTTCAAACCAGCTATAATGCAAGAAAGGCAGAGTGAACACAGAAGTTCTCAGGTAAGCAGCGTTCTGAACAGCCATACCACTTCCTGACTCGTTGGAGCGTGTTCAGCTGGGAGGCAGCTTTTGAAACCGCGGTGCTGGAAGTCTCAACTCCGTGGCGACGCTCTCAGGGGTGCCGCTCATCTGCAACCTCAGCCCCCCGTTCCTCCCGCACCCCAGCCCCCGCCATACCCCATCCTGACCGCCCACAAGCCTTGCGCGGATGCTTAGAAGCCTCAGTGAGAATTTACGGAGATTCTCAGATGAAAAGCAACAAGCATTAGATTTGTGGTAAATCTAAAAAATATAAACTACCATTAGTTTCACATGCTGTTGTAAGGTGACACAGTCAAGCAGAAAGTTTAGTTATGGCTTTGTTAATAGACGTGGTTACTACATATACATCCCCGCTCCTCCTGTTTTCTCCATCTGAATCTCAAGAAGCTAAAGCTATACAACTGTAAAGAGCCAAAGCTGACACGCAGAGTGAATCCAGGTCTCACGTGCCAAGTCTGTGCATCCCTTTCACTCTTTACGCATGAAAAAACCTCCGGATTTGAACTAGATGTCAATCATCAGTACTGAAAGAATCTTTACTTCCCCCAAGTAACTATTAAGCCACAGCATCAGGCAAGCCCTGTTCTGCCTGCAGGATCCCGGGACAGCCAGCTCCAATCCATCCGGGGGATTTCCACATCAGCTGCAGTCTCGCTTCCCACCTCATACACGTATGCCTACACTAATTCCTTAAGATTAATTTACAGTAACACATAATAAAACAAAATCTGTTGAGAACAGTTGAGAAGAAACACTGGAAATTTACTTTCTGTAAAGCTAAGAGTTAAAAAGAAGCACACAAATAGGACAAATAAACAACGCAAGTCGTCCTTCGTAGCCAGTGCGCTCAAAAAAGTAGGTTATTAAGAAATTTGATTTTTAGAAGATGCGTTGCACGATGAAAAACCTGAAATCAATCTCATTGTTCCTGCCGATGAAGATTTATCCAAAAAGACTGTCATATTGATTCATGTCATATCTAACTCTCTATTCACTTGCACCTCGTGTGAATGCTGAATATTGAGAGAAACAGGGTGGAAGTGTTGCTAACTGACGTTTAGCAGGAGAGCCCCGTAACGCACAACACACTCGAGGTGAAACGCCCTGGGTTCAAATCCAGCAGCATCAGAGCTACTGCTTGCCCTGGTGCTAATCACTTCTTTCTGTTCCCATACTCCTCCCTCTGCCACGCACACACAAACTGGGAACAACTGGAGTGAGAGGATGTCTTGCCACGCGCCTGGACAACTAAAGGTCCCAACTTCAACAGCTAAAAAAATATTCTATAAAAATGCTAGAACAGCAGCATTTCACACTTCAATTTGCACACCGATCAGTGACAACATAAGCTACAGGACAGTTGCAATGAAAATATTTATCTCCTTCCTAAACCTTTTATTCCACTATAGCAGCTCTAATCGGCTGCAAGACTAAATATTATAAAAATCGCTAAAGATGTAAGGACAATTATTGCATCTTTGGACAGCAGAAGCCTTTATGTTTTCCAAACAGCTATGAAATCACAAGCAGACAATTACAGTCTTTATTAAGAAAAAGGACCAGATGTCAGCAGTTGCTCTTGCAGCACACAAAAATCAATTCTGAATAGTCTAAAAGGAGCTGGGCCACCCTCTGCCACCCAACAGGAGCATAATGAATTAGAGTCAATGGGCGCTGAAGATTTGTCAATTTTCTGTTTGAGCCTGCAAGTAATAGCACTCCACAATTCCACTGTATCTTCAATGATCTAGTAAGACTGCATCATCTCCTGTAGACTTTCATTAATTTTGATAAACGGGAAATCTACACTGTCTAAAGAGGTGCTGTGCCTGAGACACTCTCAAGGTTAGACCTTATAGAATCAAGAACTTCTTGACCTAAATATTCACTGCATTCAAAAGAACATGGAAGTGCCTGCATTTTCACTCCCCTCAGGAAGATGGATTGAAAGGCCTGGCTGTGAACTTTACCTGGTCTGTACTTCCATTCTCTCTCCCCACCCTAGAATACAGACCCTCCAGATGGGGGCTTTTAACCATTTTACAAGTTTAACTTGCACAAATGAAACAGGTCGTCATTCTACAGATGGGAAAACTGAGATAAGTAATTTACCCAATGCCTCTGAGCAGAGCGGCGGCAGGGCTCAGAACAGCACTAAGACACACACCTGACCTGCTCCTGAGGGACACCTCAGTGCTCCACCAGCACCGCTTCCACCGCCACCCCCCCGCACCCATCCCTCTGCCCACAGCGTCCTCTCCTTGGGAGACCTGCACTAATTATCAGCGAAGAAAGTGGCCACCTTGCTGCTAACTGACGTCAATATTTATTGACCGAAAGTGAAATTATTTTTGAAGACCTGATTCTGTACTAATAACGTCAAGAGACTTTTTGTACAGGTTCTTACGCAAGCAGGAGCGGACTAGTCACCTTCTCATCATCCAGTTCTGCAGGAACACAGCAACTGGGCAACGCGAGTTCAATAACTAATAGCTAAGAGTTAATAACTCGCTGTGCTGCCCGAGGCAACTCACTGAACTTCCCCGGGCTGCTTTCTCCCTTCCCAGTAGACCTGTTCCTTCACAAAGCGCTCTAATCTAAAAATGAGAAGCACCACACAAGGGCTACAGGTTAATTCAATTTCTCTCCCTCCACTGCTAAAAAAAAAAAAAAAAAAAAATCTAATCTCACTTGCTCTAACCCCCAAAGCTCACCCACTGGTTTTGGAAATTGCCCACTCCTGCTAAAAGAACAAAAGAAGCTCTGTCTAAAAGAAATGACTCAAGATTGACTAAAAATGTCTGTGACTATCATTTTAACCACCACATACATACAGGCATAAAAAGATTATAAACTTCCTCTGCACATAACAGCTATTGTCTTTATCATTAGCTATCTCCGGTAAGGGAAAGGAGCAACCCCACGAAAGCCGTCACAGATCCAATCACGCAGACGTAGTTTACCGGGAACACCGCAGACGTGGGCACTGCAGGGTCTACAGTGACCACACATCAGATCACATTCAGACTTCACAATGCTCTGCTGCTGCCTAAAAGCCTTGCCGTCACTGCATTAAAAGTCCACCTGAAGTATAACCAAACATCAGCTAGAGGAGCCTAGAGAAGAACATAAGATCCTGGGCTTCAGCAATTACTTGGTATTATCAACAGCAAAGCCCTGTGCTGTCAGACAACGCAGAGGAACTGCAAGAGGAAAAGCTGAGGAAGTGTAACACATTCTGCAACAAGAGGTTAACGGCAGAGTCCAATAAAACCCCATCTGCTGTCTCAGTGTCCTGCATGTTGGACTTCACTGGCCAAAGCCATCAGCAATGTCCTACAGCAGGGCACTCCACTGGCATTTCCCCCTCTCTGTCCATCGCTCAACATCAGAGGAACAGGGGGCTTTCAAGAGTTGCCTCAACTTGGGCGTGGAAGACTAAGGACACCATGATCCTCCCTAGAATTTCCACATACTACTTAAATTCACCCATTTAAAACTTACGTCAATGATAATGGTATTCAGTGCTCACAGATCTATCAAACGCAGACTGTTCCACTGCACGGTCTTAATTAAAACCTATTAGATGTTGTCCAATTATAGAAAATCTTTCTACGCTTAATACACTTGCATACCTTAATATGAAGCAAGACTCATTGTCAAGGTTTGCTAGTAGATTTTACCTGTAAACATGGTTAATCAGCAGTTTAGAGGGAAAACAAAAACAATTTTGAAAACTAAATATTATTTGAGTAACAGCAACACCTTAAGGGCCAAACACAACCAACCGCCTGTGCTGACCACAGCAGGGAGAGCCATACCTGGAAGAAATTCTGTAGTCCAACAGTCAAAATACAGAACTACAACCAGCCAGGAAACGACTTCCCCAATTAGTATTTTATTCAGTGGCCATGAATAAAAGCTTCCAACTGTCAACAAGATCCTATTTTACCAGATATGGTACAGGCCACGCCACAGCGGCAGGCCTTGCTGCAGACAAGGTGTGTTCCTACAAGACAAGCAACGTCTCGAGAGCAGATCCTTTAACCAGGACCAGAGTTACTCCATCCCCTCACCTCCCCATCCGTTAACGGGCCAAATCAGAGCCAGGCCTCCGCCCAAGCCTGTTGCATTCAGCATGGCGGCAGAGAAAAAGCTCCCATCCCAATTTAATCATCAGCTTTTATCACTCATCCTGATGCACATACTCCTAATAAGTATGGAAAAAGTGAACAGAGTATCTCAAAACCAGACAGCCCTAAATGCAGTTGCATTAACTCCATTAAGTTTCCTGGACTTTCAGATCTCGTTCCATCAATTATCTCACAGATGAAGTTTAAATATTCAGCACTTCCCCAGAACGATATGACGAGGCCACTGGCAAAAGGCTGTAATGCTGCTGGAGCAGCTCAAACAAGTATCTTCTCAGGGGGTAAAAAAAAAGTGTATTTTATTCTACAAAGTGGAGAACTTAAATTTAACTCGGGTTTTTTTTGTTGGTTTGTTTTTTCCCCCCATGGAGTTAATGTGAAGTGACAGAAGACTCCGCTAAGGCAAAAAGGGAGGTAGGATTCTGAAGTTCACTAAAGATGACAAAAGGATTTAGCTGGCCCTCCATTTTATTTATCTTTACCCTTAGTAAAAAGAACTGTAGTCACCTTGGAGACGCGAGGTAGCTACATGGAATATATCACAGGACCAAAGGTGACTCAACACAAAATCCTAATGTAAGTTCTGTGTATTACCAAATGGCAAACACTATTTCTCCAGGAATTCCTTTAACAGCATTGAACACCAGCAAATCCAGTACTTGTGAAGCCAGAACCCCAGTGTTATTTTAACCCAGGTTTGCATCTCTGCAAGCGAGAGCATATGGCACGTGGGGGGAATTCTCTCCTTCACTCTTCCCTGCGTCTCCTCCTCTCCTCCTCCCTTCCATTGTTTTTAAGATCAAAAGCTTTGTTCTCCTGATTAGTAATTAAGTACCAGTCACTCAGTCCAATTTTCGAAGAGTAATTAAAAGGTTATCAAGGAGAAACAGGCAAGATACAGGTATTTCTGTTGTATCTGTAAATAGGTCACCCCAGTAGATAACTCTTATCACTAGTATCACAGAATTTTAAGTTCAAACAAAATACTTAATCTTTCAGTCAATTAAGTATGGCCAGAGAGATCATATGGATTCTAGACGCACACACAGCACATTGACGGCAATGCTCTCTTAACTCTTCGGTCATTTGTCAGGAAGGAGGACAAGTATCTCCAACAACTTTAGCAGAAGACACTCTGCTTATTTTTCTAGATACACTGGCTCAGACAAACACTTTCACAGCCAAATAAATTCAGTACCATTGAAACCTTTCCTGTGAACGGGGAGAGCAGACCAGAAGACAAGGGAAGCACCTACCCGTGTCACAGGGGCGGGAAAGCCCATGGGCTGTCAGATCAGCAAAGGTTCCCCAGCATTGTTCAGCACGTATGCGAGGGAGCAGTCTCAGGTAGAAAAGATGGCATATTCTGTCCCTTGGGCTTTCCAAAGTAGTTTTAAACATCTTTGGAAGGAAAAAAGTAAACCTGATTTTCTAAATTGACAAGTCCCAGTTTGAGTGTAAATTCAGTGGCTCCCTTCAGGAAAACAGAATTAGGTATCTGAAATTACTTACTTATCAGATATATTGTAAATATATTTCCCCTGGATCTGACTGCAAGCCTCAAACTTCAAATAAGGAAATTAGCAACTAATTTTAGATTCTCACATTAAAAGCGTCCTGCAAGTTATCAGCAGCAGACGAAAAAGCTTGAAGATATCATGTGGCTTCCCTTCTTTGCTACATTTTTTTCTTGCTAACTACTGTCTGGTTATGTCACATAACAACAGTCTGACATGAAAAGGTGCAAAGAGTCTCCCAGCTCCCATAGCAATCTTCGATCCATAAATAACTCCAAATATTCAAATTTTAGTCAGGTCTCTGCTGAGCTCCGAAGCCCAGCACAGCAGGAAAGCAATCAGGGAACTAACCTGATTGGAGCCTCCTCCTCACAATGACACAATCAGCAAAGCACAATGGGAATTGGCAAAAAAAGACTATTCGTGAGTAACTGCAGTTTTCAGATCAGGTCTCCATATGCATCCCTCTGATCCCACTGGCAGTCCAGAGTAGTTAGGAACTTGACGGATGAGCATCTGGGAGAGTTTGGTCTGGTGTAACGAGCACAAACACTGCTCAAGAGAAGGGAAGCCACG
Organism: Fratercula arctica; assembly: GCA_947846985.1. Classification (NCBI taxonomy): domain Eukaryota; kingdom Metazoa; phylum Chordata; class Aves; order Charadriiformes; family Alcidae; genus Fratercula; species Fratercula arctica. The sequence goes on from CANTUZ010000018.1 coordinate 4,573,085, forward strand.
TACAGGCACCAAGGGGAAGTTACAAACCTCATCTGAGCTGCTAAAAACACACAGCTCTCCTCCTCAAGTCAAGGGAGAGAAAAATCTGCAGCCGTTGTTCTCAGGTTTCAAAGGAGATCCTGTTACAGTGGTCCCTGCTGAAAGCCAGTGTACGGTGTTGGGAAAAAGCACATTATTGGAAAGAAGCTAAAGGAGCAAGGACTCGGAAACAAGCTCTGGTTTTAGCAAACAAAGCAAAGTCATGGCACCGAAAAATGACAACAGCCCTGGATGTCTAAATTAAGACACTGAAACACATTTAATATTCACATACTCATCACAAACGCACAACGCAAATTCCCTAATATACAGTAAAGCAGTTTATTAGGAAATGTCTCATCGGATTAAGTCTGCTCTTATTCTATTAGGGAACTTTCACACCACATTAAATTGCAAGACAACAGGGTGTTTGCCAGCACATGGTGAACACAATTATTAACCCCTTCTCAGAAATGCACATAGACATGACACCGTGACACATCAGGCCAAGGAAGCTCTTAGGAATATATGGCTTAAATGGAACAGCAGGGTTTTGAGAAGACTAACCATTCTCCACCCCTCAGCGTAAGAAAGCGTCATCAACAGGTTAAGGCATTCAATGTACACCGAGATCATTCTCTTCTCCCATTCAGGGCATGACCTACTGAAATAAATCAGTGATGCTCAACAACGTAAGCTCAAGAGTGGGAGAAGCAGAGATGCAGTTCCCTGTTTAACTGTATTGTTGATCAGCCTTGAACACACCGAACAGTTACCTTCCTCTCTACAGAAGAGCGCTTCCCCCCTCCCTCTTCTTTTACTCTTGCTTACAGCTTATTTTGGCCCGCCTCCTGGTAGCATGAGCTTTGATGAATGACGCATGGTCATCCATCTTCGACTGGTGCACTTCTATGATGAATTGAGTACATTTGGAAAGCAGCCCAAGAAAAAAACAAAATTGATAGCCACAGGAAAAAAAGCAAAAAAGGGAGAGAAGAAAAAAGAAAAAAGACCAGCGTTGAGCAACAGCTACAGAGTTTAATGAGGTGAGATTGATGTACACACACACAGAAAAATATGAGCTGAACAAAGAAGTGAGACACCAAACAGCACTAATCTAGAAACATCCAGAGGAAGAATGCAAGCATCCATCACGCAAGAGCCCATACTGGTGCAAGTCCTCTGTAAGTGCTTTCAGATCTCTAGAAATCCTCCCCAATACCTTCCCTCTCATCCCCATTTATTTCACTCTGTACTAAAACATACCATTTCCTGAACAACTCATCTCATTGGAGATGAAACGTTCCCACAGTGCTTTGCGATCCTGGTTTCATCCCACAGCTAATCTACCCAAGTTGTGCATGAAGCTCACCAGTGATGCGGAGGGGGGCCTTGTTTGTCTCCTCACTTTCCCCCAAAATGCAGGGCTACAAATTATCAGGACAGTATCCAAGCTGTATCTTGGAGTTTTGTGGTCAACTGTAGGAAGACACCCTTTGCCGTTACCTCTATCTATAATCATATCGTGCTCACGAGTAGCTTAGAGCAATACCTGGATGCAACTTGTCTACAGCATCTTACTGATTTACTCCACCGTGACCCTACTTCTGAATTCATTTCATTCTCGGATTTTGCTTCTTCAGCAGAACCTCCCCCTGACATCTAGAGGGCAAAAGGAAGCATCTGGCACGGCTGATGAGCAGAGCCGTTTGCCAGGGGCAACTCAGGGCAAGAGCAGCATTGACTACCCACCATACAAAGTTTCCTGAGCAGAATTTTGTACCAGATGTAGGCATCCTTTACATAATACCCAAAGCACTATGCTACCTTCTGATTAAGTGATGAGGTCCCATAATTAAGATGATTCTCAAGCACAGTTGCAAGATGAAGATACGATTTATTTGCATAACTGAAATCATCTACATAAAGAGCTGGTTTGCACCAGTGATTCTTTAATTCAGATGTTCCAGTTGGGTTAGACAAGACACTGAGGTCAAAGGATCTGTCCTAAACTGAAGTGGTTTGAAGCAAAATTAATTTCCAGGATGTCCATGACTACAGCATTCTTACTAGGATTACTAACACTGGATACTGCCACTGTTTCCATTACTTTTTGAATATATTACTGTCAGACTTCAGCTGCAATCAGACACCCCATCAGAGAACAGCAATCGTGTCACGAGTCACCAAGCTGATTTCATCTCTGCCTCAGATCTGAAGGTCTGAGATCATGACTCCTTCAAATGCAGAAGTCTGACATGTCATATAACATTTGCTACCCCAGCAATACATTATTTTTTTCAAAATCAGCCTCTCATTTAACTTTTTATTAATATCAGGATGGTACCTGAAAGTCTCAGAGGTGCGAATCCATGGAGAGTCTTCATACTAAATTATATTACTCATTAACTCCTTACCCCTAAAGATCCAGCGGTCAGTTGGATGTGAGAGAATATCACCCCTGTCCAGCGGGTGAACAGACTGCAAGTTAGGGAATTGCCCAAATGCAAAGCATTTGGCAGAGCTATAAACTGAAACCCATTATCCATCCTCCCACTCAGAGAATCTCTTTTGGATTGAGGGAAGCTCCTCTGCACATTAGCTCTGCTTTCCTCTTGCTCCATTTTCTAATTAACTTCTCTGGATGTCTAGAATGACTCTTGATAAATCATTACTGTCAGGCATTCAGAGAAACATTTCAAACCTTATCAGAGATAAGAAATCAAAACAACTATAAGAACGGCTCATGAAGAAGCACTCCCAGTTTGTTGCAGCATAAACCTCCAACCTAGATTTAATCCCAGTGGCAGAAATGGGAACACGTTTATAAACATCACTGTTATGAACAATGTACCTTGTTCTCAGGTTCCCCTGCTGAGGCAGTCCATCGTAGACAGATAATACATCAAAATCTTCCTCTAATGCAAAGGACTGGAAAACAAGCTGTATCCTGTTCTGCTCCTCGGCAGTGATTGTCCACGTGCAGTTTGCATAATTTGGATATCCGTATGGAAAGCCTGGACTCTGTATTGTCCCATTTGGGCCCTGCAAAATGTGACTGCAGTTCTGGGCTGGCAAGAGAAAAGACAAAAGTACAAGTCAAATGGTGTAGGATACACGTTTAACATTGTCACCATCAAAACAAATCATACGAGATTCTTTCCACCGAATTTCTTTTCAGTTCATGGTCCCTGGGAACAGATAAAGGTAAAATCTGAAGATTCATCTTTGTCCTCCCTGCTGGAACTTGCAGCCCAGATACCCATCTCTTGGGCACTGCTCCCTTTAGCTCTAAACATAATGGGCTAATAACAGCTGGATGAGAGCAGCTGCTGATAGTCACTGGGAAACAGATGCTTACTCAAACATCCTTTCATAGCCCACAACAAAGTCCAACTTTTCATTACACACCGTGCGTTTAGGGATTTAACGTGTTTCAGGAGTGCCTGGCCATGCTGCGTGCCTCAAGCATGAGGATTCAGAGGCCGGAACAGCAGAATAACGATGCCAAAGCCGATCGTCCCTTTTACCCTCAGTTCCGCCTAAGAGACAGATGATCAGGGCTCAACTGAGCAGACAAAGAGAGACAAGACCACCCCTCACCTTGAAAGGCCAAAAACTGCAATGGGCATAATACATAATGAGGAACTGAGTCACCAAATGAGTAGTCTGTCTGGACAAGATTGCATAAAAACTGAATGGCAAAAGATCAGAAATTCAAGTTGTCTGGACTCCAGAAAGATCAGGACGCAATTCTAAGGCTTTAATGAACAAACCATTCTCGAACAGTTATTTGAAACAAACAAAAACCCCAAACCCCCAAATCTTTGCAGCCTCTCAGAACAGCAGTTCTTTTTCCCCCCATCCACATTCTCTCAGGTAACCATTGCTCACTAGTCTGAAACTACCTCCTAGCAGGGAGAAGAGCCCGTGGTTTTTCTCCAGGGCCTTTCCACGCAGACTGCTGTAAGGGAAAAGCATGTGCCCACTTGGTCTCTGGTCTGCCTACCCCAAACTGGAAACTGTACCTCTGCAAACCAATATGGACTGTGGCCCAGAGCTGCCATCACCAGTAATGCTACATCCCCGTTAGACCTGACGGGGAGCATCAGAAAAAAAAAAAAAAAAAAAAAAAAAAAAAATCGCTGGCCAGACCCAGCCTTCTCAGGCTGCTCTGTTTTCTCTCACCCAGCTCTGAAAGGTTTCAGCTCCTCGTGCAGGCTCAACACATCGCAAATGTCTTCCCATCAGTATTCCTAAGGAGCTGCTGTAGAGCTGCATCTTCTGAGAAGAAAAGCACAGTCCTGTACCCACCAGCTAAATACTCAACACCTCCCCCAAATCCATTTTTCCTTCCCCAAAGCAGTACCTGTAGACACTCCATCCCAAAGATAAAGATTAACTGCCTTGATGTACAACTTCTGGATATATGAGATTTTCTTCTCTCTGGGGAAACGGGTACATAAACATGTGTTGGGAAGAGCCTAAATGACAGATTCTCCTTAGTGTTTTCCTCTCTTCACTGCTACTTTACACAAACGTCTTTGAGGGACAAAGAAAAATTCACCCCAAACAAACTGGTGTGACTCCTACTGGCTTTAATGGAGTAACTCCTCCACACCAAAGCTGAATTCCAGACAGTTTGCAAGGCAACTGTTTTGAAACCAAAAGCAGAATTTCACCTTTATCCTGTGGCCAGCACCAGAGCTGCTGATGGCTGCTGCCTGCGGTCGCGCTGGCTTTTCTTACTGATGCTGGATTCTTTACCCCTGCTTATGTAGGTAACCAAGGCTTTCAAGTTGAAATGAATTAGATTAAAAATTACTTTGATTTCTCATTGGGTTTTTCAAAGGCAGGAATGGCATTTGTACTTCTGAGTGCCAACCAGCTACAGGTAAAGAACTGCAGAGTAGTGCTCATTAAAGCCAATTATAATTAGCTTGACCTACTTGGGTGCAAAAATGCTTAGTGGAACTTCTCTCTACGAGACAAAGTTCACATCTTTATGAATCTAAAATGGTCAATCATATTTACTACCCAGGGAATCTTTTTGTATCATGTTTATTATAGCAGTGAGAGTTAGGACGGCCCCATAGTCCACCGGGGACTAAAACTGAGCTAGGCATGTCACTCGTTAACAAGGGCAGGCTGAAGTACTCTGCATTTCTATAGCACCTGGCATCTGCCTCTCTCAGTGCATTTTGTCAATACATAATGCAGACAAGAGTGAAATCTACCTCCCTCCTCCACTTCAGTTCCATTTAGTCGTAGAGTTCACTAAAAGGATGCATTAACTTGGTGCCAGAAAGCTGCACAGGACTGGGAATATTACCGTTATCAGAGTGGGGAAATTAGGCCTGGTTTGGTTTAATAACTTGGAGACTGCCAGAAAGCCATAAGCTTCACTTCTCTAAAATTCAATCACATCCTCCTTTCTTCAACCAGACTGGCACTCAATAGGCAATGTGGGGATATTGAATCTCTCTCTAGCGCACATTTTTTATTTTAATCATAAGTAAATGTCATCAGAACAATTTAAGGAAACTGGGAAATTAAAGAGGCTGTATCTTTCCATTTCCTGATGGTATAAAAGCTACTGATGTTGCATGAAGTTCAGAAAACAAATTCAAGGTCACATGAAAGGCAAGAACCCTTAAGATCAATATAAATTTATGCTGTCCTCACATAATCAGCGGTTAAAACAGAACAGAGACCAGAAATATATACATAATCTTAAACCTATCTGAAGAAAAACAAATACATGATAGAAAAATAGGACACAGTTTTATGACATATCAAACCAATCTACTGAAGTATTTTGCACGTTCATGACTGACCAAGATGTGCTTTGGAAACAGCTAAAAGAAAATTGTTTACTGTGAACAAAAATTAGCTTTCCAAAAGCTGACAACCTGGAAAGCAATATATCCTTCATCAACTCTGATAGTAGGGAACTTCTTTTATATTGGACATCGCTGGAAAAAGTCAGTGGGCACAGGAAAGAGATCCAGGAAGCCCATGAGAAGTTATGCATAAGATACAATTGGCTTTCAGGTTTGAGTTAGTTCAGCTCAGGCTTGACTGACAAAACCTTATCTAAAGTATATGACAAGGAAACAGCTTCTCCTCTGGAGACTTGCAAAAACAATTCTCTTTATCCCTTTGGCCCAGGAGCATGAATAAGTAGAAAGTTATGAAAGGAATGAAAGGACAACGCCAGTATCTGTGCTATAAAGTTCCAGGTGAACAGTTGACAAAGAACAACATTCTTCCCAGATTCCTTGAGCGTTCTCTCCAACCCAGAAGTCTGACATGAGGCACCTCCACACACCTCACTTGAGTCATGGGAACGCAGAGGCTTCCCCATGGACCGGCCCAACTCCTGCCCTGCACCTCAGCTCTGACGGGGCTACGCCAGGCGGCCACAAGAAACGGTGACAGGACAAGCTGCACCCAGGGACCACATTCTGTACACCCTCTGGAGATTAACGGTCAGCCCTGGTACCAGAGGGGTCACAGCCCTTCCAGAATGGGGGCATTTCCCCCCCTCTCAATTTGCCACTCTACTCAAAAGCTACAGCAAAGGAGAAAGGCTAAGGGATCAGGTGTCATCTAAGGGGATCTAAGGGACAAAGCTAAGGAATCAGATGTCATCTGCCAGAAGACTCAGTGTGGCACTGTAAATATTGATGCAGACATTCCAGCTTCTAATATTGTTATTTATGGACTCATACTTTCTGACAGTATAACACCAACGTGAAACTCATCAGTGGATATGCGTTTGTGGGCACACGTCCTGTTTTGTGATGGAGATGACCAGTCTGAGAATGGAGCTAATTCTAACTTGTGTTCTGCCAATGCAACCTGCTATTTTCAATTCTGGAAAGTTGTTTATTATGAGAGTATTTCTTTTTAATGAATGCATCACTGTAATTTTATTGCAGTAGCACTTAAAGTTTCCAGACAAGGACAAAGGCATTAACGTACTTGGCACTGTTTGGGGGACAGAGCCTTTCTCCAAAGGGATCACAACCAAAGGGGGAGGAAAAAACCACAGCCCAAGGAAACCCACGCTTGGGGCTTTGCAGAAAAACATCTTTGTCCAGGGGCACAACCATTTTCTCAATGATAGAACTTAAAAGTCAGCTTTACCAGCCTCCACTTACAATACTTGTTTTGTGCAATATACATCGCTTGAACAATGTAAACAGACTGATCAGCTTCACTTCAGGCTCATATACACAAGGAAAATGATGAAATACTTACTTTGCAATATGCTCAGAGAAGAACTGCATTTCTAACAGAAACACGGGCTGCCTGCAGCATTTTACAACATACAGTTAACCCACACGCCACAAAACTTAACAGGACTGGACACTTAACCAGAAATAACTATCAGCTGAATACAGCTCTGGCTGCCTCCTGCTTAAGCAGAAAAACTGCGACCCCTCAAGCTTCGTTCCAGGTATCTATCAGCCTCTTGCCACGAGGAAGGTTGGAAGAATGTCCCCAAGACTTCTTCTGACAGCACAGGCTACGGGACTGGAGACAGAAGCTAGTGGGAGGTTTATTTACACTGTGTATCTGAAGTTGTTTAGACACGTGAGCGTGGGACGGTTCTCCTGTCAGTCCCTCCTGCTTTCGAGGGGCCTCTGTCTAATGCAACACGGCTCCTCGAGTTCTGGAGCTGAACCACTTCACCCCCCAGCGACTACAGTGTGGGCAGCGTTGACTGTTCTCACGTCCTCGGTGCCTCGTGACTGGCAGTCATGATGGCCCCTGTACAGTGACCAAAACAAACCAGTTTACAAAAGAGGAGACTCAATTATTCAAGCACATTCATAGCAACAGCATTTTGTTATTTCCTTCAAATACGTACCGGAGTGAGCTGCCCTGGCTGCTGTACCCTTCGAGCTCCTGGCTGGCACTGGGTTTCATCACTTGACGTAGAATTTCAGCAGCTCAGACTCAGATAAACTCGTACATTCAAATTCTGTCACTGCAAACCTTCACCAAGTTGTCAGAAGCTTAATAATAAACATGGCATCGTCTGACATTACAAATGCAAAGGAAATGGGTACAAAACATTATCTTCCACCTACTTCCAATTCCTTAAACTTACCAGGCCAGATCCACCATGGTGTAAATCAAGGAAGTGCTTTAACTCTGTTGATTTACACCATATTAATAACTAAGGAAGTAATACTTCAGAGGGGAACAGAATTGCTTTCTGAAATGCTTCCTAAAATCTAAGTTGATGCTCTGTTTCTCAGCAGAAATCTAATTTAGCAAACACTGATGTATGGTCACTGCACAATTCAAAAGGAACAAATATCAAATCATATACACTGACTTACTCTCAGCAGTATCATCTAGTGGTGATACATGGCTGTCTTCTCCTTAACGCAGTAGTTTCTGGTATTGTCATTTTCTTTAGTTATTGTTACTTAGGCACAAATGTTTCTATTTTGTGTTGTTCTAGCCCATTCAATGAAACAGACAAACATAAAAACCTCTCTCCCAGAAAACTGAAATCCATATCCTGCAGACACACAAACACTGGCCTAAAATACCCAGGCCAAATCCTGCCCATACATCAGTAACTTCTCAATTTTTTCTATTTACATTACTGTCCAGAGTCATTCACCTTCATTGCATAGAAGTTCCTCAAACTGAGACATTAGACCCAACTCCCAGAGAGCACTCCAACGCTAACACAGGTTTCAGCATCCCCTGCGAGCACGTTTGGAGGCTGCGATGGGTAGGGTAGAGCTCAAGGATGGAGACACAGTTAAAGCTGCCCAGTTCGGTGCAGAAGTGCCCTGGCTTTCTTTGTGGGATGAGACATGTGAAACTACACGCAAGTCCTTCAGCTTCTCACCCAACTGGGTACATGCCACAGCAGAGGATCAACACCTCAGGTCTGAGAGGCCTCAGAACAGGGGTGTCAGGAGTGGCGTGTCCCCAGCCAGCTCCTTCACACAGGTCTTCTCACAACTGTACCCCTAAAAAGAACATACTAGAAGCTCACCCCCTGTATTGAACAGTTCATCTTTAATAATTCAAGTTTTTTTTCAATACTGCTTGATCTGCCATCTAAATAGGAAAAAGGTTCTTCATTTTTCCCAGTGTTTACTGTTTTGAATCATTTATCAGCAGCTAGTTACGCTTCCTTACATAGTAATCTTATAAATCATTACAGACAACCACAAATAGTAAGTAGTTTACCTATAGCCTAGCTTTGACTGTCTTGTTCACACAATTTAAGTGAACAAACAGGGAAAGTACCTTCACACTTCATAAATTTAAGTCTTGTTTCCCTAAGTATTCACCTTTTCATAGTTTTAACTTAACCTACAGTCTTATATCAAAGCCTTCTGGGTAATAAATAATGCAGAGACATTCCATTAACTATAACTTTTAATCAAAAGCCAGTGGATCCAAGCACATCATCAAGGGGATGATTTACATCTCGGACACCCAGCGCCTTTTTCTCTCTGAACGCATGGAGCGATAACAGGCATTTTCTCTGAATCCAGCTCATGCCACTACTGCCAACTCCAGAAAGAATTATAACATCCACCTCAAATCAAAAGCAGTATGTGAGTTTTCAGCAGGATGGCACAATACTGTGACACCGCAAATCAAACACACCATTCCTGAAACCAACGTAGTCACCTCCAGTTCTCTGGAGAGAGCCATTACTTCCCTTTCATTCCAACAGCCTTTCGCTCCCACTCTGTCGTCACTTTCTATCCCTTTTAGTGCTGCCCAGGCATTTAGACTGTTATTGCCGGGATCTGTCACATTTAGGCATTGTTCCAACGTTAGCATAACAATTCAAATTTAAGGGCTTCCCAAGTAGAAAAGAGGAACAGAAATGATAATGGTGGAGTGAAGATGCTGTACTAACATATTTAGGTTTTCCCACATGTACCGTCCCTTGCTCTCCCAACCAAAAAAAAACTGTCTTGGAAGGTTATGCAAACTTCCTGTACGTGTTTGGGATTTTTAGTCACATTGCTGAGCATGGAGTTCCCCAGCAAAAGCTCCAACCAAACCACCTTACAGCTGGAAACTGCAAATCCTTGCCCTTCTGGAACTTCCAACGGTCACTGCACTATCCTCACACACTGCCACGCTGCTCTGTGCTCATGTAATGGTTCCAACGTATCTTAAAAATGACACTTACGTATTTCAGACTAGGGAAAACCTGGACAAAAGCATTGTACCTCTCCATTCCCTTGATGTCTGCCCCAGATTCACCCTGTTATTACTTTAGACAGTGGCATTTTCTCCTATGTACACTGGACTCAAGGAATTTTATTCTCCCCAGCCATCTCCTTCCGAGATAGATGATTTTTCAACCCGCAGCTCAATGCCTGTGGGCATCTGTGAAAGGCAAGAAAGGAAAATAGCCTCATGTCTAGTCTTTTAAACTCTCTCGAAATGCAATAAGCACCTACATAGAAACAAAGGCACTTAACACTGCAAATGTTGAAGTCAACAGATCCAAAAATGTTGGCAAGCACTATTATAGACTAAACGAACCCAACCTGTTCATTTCCTTGTTCGGTGATGTTTCTGAACCCTCAGTGAGGTTCTGGACTCTCCCCAGCTGTTCCATACCTGTGCTGAAGCATCAAGACAAGAACTGGATACAGTGCTGGACCTAAGCCCAAGCAAGTTCAACAGTCCCTCACTCACGTGGTTGGGAAGCCAACTGTCACCCTCCGCCGGCACATTCCCTCCTCTACATCAAGCTAACCTTCTCCTTTGAAAAAAGTCTTTTCGCCTTTATTATCCTGTGTTTTCATATTTCATGATTGAACCTTGAAAAGGCATATACTTCCAACAGCAAGGTCAAAGGAGTTCTGACATGCTGTTGAGGAAAAAAGGAGAGCATCCAATTTCAGGTAACATCAAAAGCCATGGCAGGAGAAAACTTGAAATCACAAGAACATGACACTGCACATATGTCCTGTCTTACAGCTGCACTACAGTCCCCTGACATGCTGAGAGGCCAGAGACTGCAGCTGCTGGAAAGCAATGCCTCATTTGGTTAAGCTAGAAATTGCCTATGTGAGTACACACTGGTCCTAACAGCAGCTGCCAGATCTCCCCTTCAGGCTGAAGTCTTCTGCTCCTACCAGAGGCAGCAGGGAGGGTAGCGTGGCACGTTGACCGACACAGGCCATTCCCTGCCAGCTTGCTTCATCCCTACCCTAGAATGACCTGGAAACAGAAGGGATGGATTTGAGTCTTCAAGACCCTCATCAGCTTTTTTAATTATTAAAAAAAAAAAAAAAACAGCAAAAATAAAAAACAAACCCAACCCAACAGATTGCTATCAAAGGAGGGAACCCAAAAATCACGCTGCTTGTTGTGTAGCTGGTAAGAACTTGAGCTGCTCTGTAGGAAATATCACAACACATACTCCCATTGGGTTATCCAAGAGACATTCTAGTGACATGCTGGCTTTCCCCAGGTGCACGCTATATCTTTCTCAATCACCCCTGCAGGTTTATATACCACTTTACCATCTGAAAAGCTTACAATTTAAACAGAATCAAAGCAAGCCAGAAAACAGGACAAGCACTTAGGAGTGAAGACTTGTATGGAGAGAGGGGAAGAGATGTATTCCTTCCTATTTTGTTGTTAGAAGGGGAGGAAGGAAGGCTTAAGGACTAATAATAGCAGATATTATAAAATTACTTTGGAATTATTTTAATAAGCATTTAGAAAATCCCTGCTAACGCATGCTTTTTAATCTAAGCAGTAACAAGAAAAACATTAGAGAAGTCTGTGTTCATCAAGACACATTATCTTCCCGATCTACATCACTGTAGATCTTCCCGATTTACATCACTGATCTTAAAAAATATTGCATTTTATATGCAGTAACTCAAGCTAGCTAGTTGGGGAGAGACAGGAGATACTGCTTCAGACACCACCTGATCCAACATCCAGTGGACAGCAATGGACACAACGCTAGAAAACATTTCAAACGCGTAACAGAAAACTTTGCTTGGCCAATACTGACGAGGAATTCAAACCCCTGAATTACTCATCACTCCACAACACGGAATGCCTCAGTATCTTCCCACCAAACCTCAGTTTTCAACATCTTCCTTGAACACGTGGTGGCAAAGACCATATCCATTGCTCCATCTCATGCATCCAATGAAGTGAGATGAGCTCTGCCTGTTCTGACTGTACTCCAAGAGAAGAGACTGTCTCCACGCTCTACTGACCCACAGAGATCACGCCTAGCCAAACAAGCAGAGTTTGCTGATGCAAGGAGCGTACACAGAAAGAAAATCCTGAACCTGTGAACAATGAACAAAGCATAGGGATCTTGTCAGCAGGCTAAATATACTACAGCTCACCCTGCTTTACACTGAGTTGAGCTTTATCAGCATAGTTACTAGTGAAGATTTGCCACACTGGCACCTCTTTGTACTTGTGAAACCAGAGTAAGGGACTCGAGAATAAGATTCTTCATGTAAACTGAAGATCTATGTCTCTTAACTCTCTCTCATACACAATAAACATCATGTAAATCCAAAGGCTGAGGCACGGCTACACAAAGCATCTGCAGTTAGTGCTGAACACAAACAGAACCAGGAGCACCTCGCACCCCCCACACCCCCAGGCCAGGCTGTCTCTGCAGAAGGACGAGGACAGTGCCCTCCACTCCTGTGGGGAAATAGCGCATTTTTCACTGCCTCAAATCTGGGAGAGCAGCACCTGGAAAAGGAGCTGCACTTAGCTCATGAGACACACCGAGTTCAATTGCTGAGCTCCACTTAGACACAAGCCTTTCTCACAGCCCTTCCCAGAGAATCCAGGCGGATCAGGAGCACACGTGCAGCCTGTAACTCCTGCCAGGCTATTGCAACCAAAGCGCCATGGGGTCCGCCAACGGGCAACATCAACAAGACATACAATTCAGAGCTGCCCCAAGCTGCTGAGCCTGCAACGGGGCAATCTCTGCTGGCAGCGGGGAAGCCTTCTCCTGGCAGTGGCATCCATCCCTCCCTGGCGGCAGCCTGGACACGCCGCAGAGCCACCACAGCTCCACCCTCATGGGATCCGAGCTGGCCGCTCCGGAGCACTGTGCACGTGGAAAGAGCAGCACTGTCAATGCCGGGGAGAGAATCTCTCACACTGTACTGCACTACGAACACGCCCGCTGACTGCAAATCCATGCCAGAAACAAGCCTGGTTACAGAAGGTCCTCACCCTTTTGTCCTTCCCGTCTTTAGCATGAAGTGACCATCCTATCTCAGACAAGCACAAAAAACCTGGTGACTTGCTTCACAGGTGACATGAGGGGAAAAAACACCTTGTGAGGCAGTAGGCAGGAGTCTTGCACTAATGATGCACTCTGAGCCATCAGCAAGGGACAGACTCTTTCATCTGTCCAGTCTACATATATATACACACACACATCTCCAGATGTGTTCATGATTCACACGCCGCTGCTGTAAGCCTTCACCAGACAGGGCAAAACCAGCCAGTTCACCTTGTGCTGCTCCAGTTCCCCGCTGTACCCTGTTCTAACCACACGCATGCACTCCTGTCCTATGGCAAAAGCAAAGAGCGGTACTTCATTTCATGTCCTTTGTTTGCATTAGAATGGAGGACACTCATCCTTCCACTGCAGGAGTTACTGTGAGCTCATCTAAATGGAGCTTTAAAGAACCTTGGCTGAAATACACTCATGCATTAAGATTTTAAAAACCCCCAAACAAACAAAAAACAGCCAAGCCGATCTAGGAAGAAACAAGACCTTTAGACACTTTAAAAAAACAAATTAAGCATCCACAGCTGGCTCTGCTTTAAGCATACTCCCCAGCTTCTCCCCTGGCGTGGCTCCTAAGAGAAGTAGATCCATTTCCTAGAGCAGATGCTCCACATGTTAAGCGTTGCCCCCTGTTACTGCAGACAGGTGTTACCCAGGGCAGCTTCAGCCTCAGCTGAAGTTGTGGTGCACTGGCTGTGTCACAGGAACTCCTCACACACACGTAGCCTACCCCACCCCGAGTGCAAGGCAATGGGACTCAGCTGAAGGACTAACGGAAAAGGTTTCGGAGCCCCGCGCACCATCTAAAGGTTTGGCTACCAGGCAACTCTCAGCTCCTCTGACTTTTGCAGGGCAGTGGCAGAAGGCTGTCTGTAGGCATTCAAGGAAGCCTGAAAGTCATGGAATTAAGAACAAGGCTCTGCAAGCCTCATGACAAGAGGCTCCAGTATCTTTCATCACAAATTACCATTCTAACCAGCTCCCCAGCAGCCAGCGGCTCCATCCCCATCGGCGGCGGCTGCGATGCCGTGACGTTGCCAGGCACAGTTGCTAGGCAAAGGCACACATGCAACAGCTCGACTGCGGCTTCGTTACAAGGCAGCCTTAACGAAAAAGCAAGGGGAGGAAAAAAAACACCCCACCCTTGATTTTATATACACATAGAAGTTTCCCTGAATGCTAAACAAGCAGTTAATGGAGTTTGGCAATACTGCAGACAAACCAGCTTTCTACTGTGTGGCTTCACTAAGTCACAATTCATTTGCTTCCTCTCCTTCACAACATTCACGCCTTCTGTATTCAGCAAGGCCCATTGTTTGGGGTTTTCTGCTGAATTCAGGCCATCGCAGGAAGCCAAGGAAAGTGGTCGGGAAGAGGCAGCAGGAGACAAGGAAAGAGAAATGACATCCCCAGACCAAAGCAAGAAGGTGTGACTGTTCTTTGCAACGAGCCCTACACACACTGTTTTGGACCTGAATTTTGGCCTAGGGCCTCTTAGCAACAGGGGTTTGAGATGATGAGCTCAACAGTAATGTTTTAAGCAAAGCCAGAGGCTGCAGGTGTTTTCACGTATCTCCAGGACACGGGATGAGGCCTCTTCTCTCTAGCACCAGACACAGGAACAGAGATGCTCCCATCCAGCTGCTCAGAATCAAGTATTTTATCCAGATGACACAGTATTACCTACCTCCAGACCACAAGTATTAGATGCTTCTTAAACAGCAGTATTTGAAGACTCAGAGTAAAGGTTAGAGCCACGATGAGTCATCAATACAAAGAGCAGATAAATGAACCAGCATTTGTAGAAATAACCAGTTAGTAACGGAGTCTGTCCCTTTGTCTGACAGGCTGTTAGCCACCTACCTGCAACAGGTCTTAACCAGAACATTCCAGAGTACATTACCCAGATCCACTTAAAAGCACAGTTCATCCTTGTAACACCTGCTGGAATGAGAAGGAAGATCTGCTCTTCTCTGTACCCAACAGATTTACTGAGTGCGTGTCCTGGTTCCGGTGGGGACAGGGTTAAGCACTCCATGCCACGGGAGCCAGGCCCACCCTGGGATTAAGGGAGGGGGGGCAGGCAGTCAGGTTTGGAGCGGGCTGGCGCCTCCCGGGTCCGGTCGGGGAGTGGCGGTTCCGTGATCGCGTTTGTATATTCCTCTGTCCGTGTTACTGTTTTCTTGTTCCCTTTGCTGTTCTGTTAAACTGCCTTTGTCTCAACCCAAGAGTTTTGCCTTTTTCTTCTGATCCTTCCCGTATTGGGAAGCGCTGAGCGAGCGACACGTGGTTCTTTGTTGCCCTCTGAGGCCAAACCACGACAGTGCATTAAGTACATGTTTTAATACTGATAATCTTTGGCAGAAACTTAAAGCAGTGCCTATTGTGATCACTAATACCAGTGTTAAAAGTTTAAAGTTTTTCACACCAAATGGTATTTCATGAAATGGAGGACGTGCAAAAAACTTAGGAATAAAGATGGTCCCACTCTGCTTCCAGCCCGAGAGAACACACACGAGACTTTCTGAGGAGCGTTACAGCGAGACAGGTTCAGACAGGCTGGACAAGACGCAAAAACAGCAACTGAAGGCAAATGTTGACGAGTCTAACTTCTAAGTTTGCTGAGCCTTAAACACGCTGCTGGACAGCTGGGCCTGGGCTCAGTCCCCGGCAAATAAGATTTTGAGTGTTCTTTGCCAGTTTAAGCCTCAGTTAGAAAAATGCAGAGATACAGCAAGTGACTACAAACTGGACTATAAAGCACATACATGGATGCGTGTTCACGTGCGCATAGACATATACACACACCTAGAGAGAGAAAAAGTTAAAGCTAAAGAACTAAAAAGCTCTCCTGGTTATTACATACTGTCTCCTTCCAGGCTTAGCGACCACACCACGCAATCCCATTTATAAACACCTAAGCTTGTCTGTCCTGTACTTCCCACTGGAAGATTTGCACTAGAGCCTTACTACTTTGATGATTATAAACATTACTCTAATTTCCAACCTAAAATTAATTCATGACTAGTTTAACCCCATTTGTTTTCATATCAACATTTTGTTAGCTTAAACTGTCCTTCTCCCTGTTTTGTTTTTACCTGGCCTTGATGTATTTATAGAGAATAATTAGATCCTCTTGCAACCCTGTTTGTCAGGCTAAATAAAAACTCTGCGCTTTCTCTCTCCTAAGATATACCCTCCGTTCCCCTGATCATCCTCCTCCCAACTTCAACCCATTTCAGTTTGAACTCCTTGGGTGCAAGGGCCATCAAGACCACCTCAAAATCCTCAGGCTCCTCAATGCTTTATAAAAATCACGTCAACTCTTTCTCATATCTGCTGCAAGACCCATTGGAGTTGCCTACACATATACTAATGCTTTTGCAATTCGTAATCCAGAAACTCCAGGGTTCTCCGACTGCTCTTAGTGGAATTAGATTTCACAAGTTAGGTTTCAAACTAAACACTACGTGACCTTCACACCCCAAACAAGCCTAAACTGGGTTCCCAAATGCTTGCAACAATTTCACCCCTCACAAGCAGCCACTCATTAACAACCTAAAGAACAGTAATTATCTGCAAAAGTTCACAGCTGCATAATTCCTGATGAAACTGGGAATCTTGTGCAGACCATCCACTACTTGAAATCATTTGCTCATCTCAGCAAAGTAACACATTTATCCCCAATATTCAGCCAGAATGGCCTCTTCTCAAGGGATGTAATTTTCTCCCTTCAAAACTTTCCCCTTCAAAATTGTCTCTTAATCAATTTTGACGGCTCCCTTAGCACCACGACTCTTCTACACATCCATTGTGAGCATAATAATAATACCAAGCACTTATATGGCTACTTCCATCTTCAAAGCACTTCACAAGCATTAACCAATTAATGCATATTCTTCCCATGCTGCCTCTAGTGCGAGTAACAGCCTCACTGGGTTCTCCCGTCACTTCCCTTCATGCCTGTTCAGTTGCCCCAATACCCTTTAACAGAAGCCCAGAGTCAGTCTCTTTTGCAGAGTTTGTGCATCCCATTTCGGAGTGAGCCAGAGAAGGGCTGCATCCTACTCTGGGAACAGGAGAATGGCTCGGCAACACACCACGCAAGCTTGGGTCCTCCTCAGCTAACGCCAGAGCTTGCCCAAGCACGTACGGTGTAACACACGGTTAAGGCACTAAGCTGGAACTTGGGAGGCCTTGACTTGTCCCTGGACTCCTGGCAAGGTGTTAAAGAGATCAGGCGACTCCTTTGTGCAAGATTTCACAGAACCAAACCAAATTCAAAGGACCACAAGTCCCTTTTCAAAAGGAACTTAAGTGCACCAGATTTACAGACATTTTTTTATAAGCTAAGAACAGCAGACAGATGCCTTGTAGCCTTTACAAATGCACTGAGTTTTGCAGCTAACGTATCTTCTTACAAAACCCCACTGGGCAACTATACACCTATTTAGGCACCTAAACACCCTTGCAAATCTTGCCCCAGGAGTCCAAGACTCAATGAAAGTGTTCAGAATGATTCAAAAGCTTCTTAAAAATTTTACTTTTATTTTCTCTCTGCATCTCTGAAGTGAACACAGTGAAGACTTAACTTCTCCCCACCTTCAGGCCAGACGTATAAAAACGACAGAGGGCAGACACAGTTTTCTGCTGTCTGCGGTTCCTGGCATGCAAATCTGCTGAAGCTCAGATTTTATCCAGCTCCCAGAAGTTTGGTGTTTCACCCAGCAGTTCATCTCAACACACGACTGAAACGAAAACTCAGAAAAAGGAAACTAATTTGATGAAAAACATTTGTACAAACCCCTGCAAACGGACTCCACTCATAAGCAGCATTTTTACTGTCTCATTTATAAGGTGCTAATTATTATCTCCAAAACAAATTTTTCAATTTGTATTTCAATTATTTTCCAGTAAAAGAATATTTGCATTTAAATGGCTTATCCGTTGTGCTCAAACACAAACTCATTTTCATCTCAGGTGTGAGGACTCCTTTATCTCCAAAAAAATGTAAGAAAGGTGAAATAAGGTTCAAGGTGAAATCCATCTCACAAATCACAATGAAGGTCTAATTTAAAGATTTGCTCATGATAAATTTTCATTATTAGTCTCTATTTCCCATCCGTTACCAAATCTATGTCATCATGAAAAGACTTAAAAGTAGCCGCAATTTCACTTGCCATTATCAGTTATGAGGCTGTGTGTCCATCTATAAAGTTCAACGCTCCCTCAAGGCCAGTGAGAATGGAACTTGTCCCCACAGAGATTTTTGACTTACCTACAAATCTCATCTCACTAATAATTTAGAAGACCTCAGTCCTTGAAATTCTCACAATATTAACAATTTCATCATTACACTGATGGAGAACTGACAGTTTAAAGAGAATAATGCACTGGATATAGATTCTTCTTTACAAAGAAATCTGCCCTAAGCTCAGAGGGAGTTGCAAGCGGTTTTGCCCCTCCCCACCGCATTTCAGCTTTTAGCTTGTAACTTTAAATATCAGTAATCTGGTTATATTTTCAGGCATTTATAACTACATGGAAAGCAGAGAAGTTACGCACACCTACTATACACTGTTGGTAGTTGCAGGGGGGCCACCATCCCTTTTTAGCACTTAGGGCTTGGAACAGAAAGGAGACACAGAAGTTCTGTAGAAAACACAGAAGAACTAACTTCAAATATTCAGCGAATGCCAGAACCAGTGAACAAGCTGCCACTACAGTGACCGGAATCTTATACTTTCAGATATATTAAAAAAAAAAAAAAAATCCTGAGTAAGCAGAGACTCCACTTATTAAAAGCTCTTCACTTCTACCACAACTCTCGTTTCCCCACACCCTCTCTGGAGAAGGCTGCTGCGTGTTTACGAGTGCTTTGAGATCTTCCAACGAAACACTCTGCCAGGCATTTGTATTATAACAGCTTGCACTTGCATTATCATATTTGAATTACAAAAAGAGGCAAACAGAAGGCAATTTCTCTGGGGAATTTTTGTTGGGATATAAATACAATTTTTACTTGATTCTGTTAACAGCACCTTCACATTCACTTCCTTTAAGTATTGCTGCACTTGATATTTATTACCTAATGCCTGCTTGTCACCTTGAGCAATCAATGAAAGTCACCAGAAGTTGATGGTACACAGAAAAGTTAACAATTCACCCAATGGAAAAAAAAAGAAAAAGACAGCCACATGCCCTAAACAATAAATAGCTACAAATGCCCCAAACAATAAATAGCTACAAAAGGTTTCTAAAAGATTTTCTGTAGAAAAAGTGAAACATTTCAATTATGTTGAAGTTTTCATTCCCTTTACACATGAATTTCATGTATACAACAGCAAAAACTCAATTCTTCACTGAAAACTATTAGCTCTGTTCTAACAAGAAATGTCCCTCTGTCCAAACATAGTGTTGACAACTGATGGATGCTCTGAATCGACAAAACCAGACTTATTTTTATCCTGTTCTGATCCTATTTAGAAAAATTCTCATTCTAGGTACCAATCTGTCACGACTCGCACACAAATATTCCCACTAGCTGCAGTGGATCAATTGAATCATATGCAAAGTCCAAGTTGTTTCCGTACAGTTTCTGTATCCTGTGACCTCCACCTGTGTATAACCAAAGAAACTCAGAACTTATTTCCATTACCATTAACATTATATTGCACTGTTTTATTTTTCTTTCACCTCCTCCATTCATTTAAAACCTCATTTTCACCCTTAGACATATTCTATTTAATCTTAGTTTTCAATCCCAAAAGCAGATCAATACCTTTCTTCTTCAATCTGCATGGCTCTCAATCAAAGAGTTAACAAGGGGTGAATTGAATCGACTTGTAGGTTCAAATTGGGTATTTTTTTTTGTAAAAAGCCTCATTTGCTAACTGCACTCATGGAAAAGAAGGGAAAAAACTCCCCATAATAGCCCTCACTATTAGATTCCTAGGCAAAAATAGGTCATAATTTGTTCTCTAACTTAGGACTGTCGCAGTCCTTAGCAGGAACAAATGACAGACCCTCCCATAAAACGTTATTTTCTGGAACGCTTTACATCTAGTGAAATGAACTTGCTTTTCCTAAAACAGCTTCTTTCAGTCTGAACCCACCCAGCTGTTTATGAAGAGGTAACAACAGCACGGGGCTTGCAGGGTTGTCTCCACTACCTTAAATCTTGCCAAGGTAAAGAAACCAGCACTGTATGCGCTAGTGAAAGAAGACACCTTGGTCTATGAGACACCCTTGTCGAGGTACTTGATGATCTGTCTTCATGATTAAGATCCAAGAACTTCACTCAGCCACAACGGTTTCACTGTGCTTTAGTTCTAAGCCTTAAGCAAGATACTATCTGTGGCGTGGGGACCATTCCACACATTGGAACATCTGACAGGTTTTTTTTTTTTTTAAAATGTAGTTTCATTAACACATGCTACTAAAGTACAGAAATTCCACTACAGCTGTTCTGCCATCCTTTGAAGAGCTGCGTGATTTGCACAAGACCACAGCACAGTGTGTAGAAAGGGAGTAACCCCGCAGAGGGGTCAGCACACGAGTGACAGATCGTCCCTCTCTGATCATTCCAGGACCCAACATTAGAAATAAAAACCCAACACTATCAGGGACAAATTCCCTATCCTTCAAATGCTTATTATTTCAGCAGGTGGACATTATTTGAATATTTACAGACTGAGTCCTTCTCCAAATGGTGCTTGACTTTAATGAAAACATCCCAGGATGGTTGCTGACAGATGTCCAGCGTCCACAATCAGTGCCTAACCTTTCCCTAATGGAGACAAAACAACAATAGAGAGATATAAACAATATGCTGCATGATGCAAGTAGCATCTTTAAAAATGGCATTGGCTTTGGAAAAGCACCAGGCTTCATTATCCTTCTGAAGGATATTTCCTTTCTGGGAGGAAATATATTTTTCTTGATATTATTATTCGGTGTATCAAATGGGAAAGGAACACTGAACTGTGCCTTTGTTACAGAAAAAATGAGCTTCCATTTTCTGTACCTCCAACTTGGCTTTAACTGCTCACCAGCGTCAGATCAAGAATCCAGCTAACAAAGGACCAGATCCCGCTTTGCCCTGCAGCAATGGGGAGAGGGGAGAACCCTGCTGACGGTAACGAAGTTACAGAAAGGTGGAGGCGGCGGGACTGGGGAAGAGAATGAGACCCAGGACATCCTTACAATTTCAAACTGTAAGACCAGCTTTTCTGCAAGATGCTTAAATCACCAGCCAGCGTTGCTCGTTTTGGCTGGGGGAACAGCGAAAGAGAGTCCTCCTTACAGGGCATCAGATCCCAGGAGTCTGGGAACACACAGCCCGGTACCAGCAGCAGAGCCAGGGCAGAGGGGTAACAATGTGTAAGCAATTGCACAACAGCACATCCTTCCCCCTGTAAAGTTCTTCAGCAAACTTTCTATGAATAAAAAGCCAACTCCAACCTTGAGGAAATCCCCTCCTTCCGCTCCTTCAGGCAATAAGCTCCACCTCAGCCCCTCTGGCTCCAAAAGCAATGACAGAGATGCCATAAAACATAATTCAAACTCTGCTTTCACTAGTTTAACTGGTTAAAAAAAAAAAAAAGTGCTAAACTGCTGCTAAATAACAGATACCATAACTGGAAAACATGTCTCTATTTGCTCTCTGCCATCCTTGAGACATTCATCTTCATAATACATTAGAGAGAATACTATTTTTCCACTCCACAGCCAAGACGCTGAAGTTTACACAACGTAAGCAACAGCTTCAAAGCCAGAAGGTCTGTGGCAGGTTCAAATCTGAAAGTCCAGACCATCCTTTCTGCCAACTCTGCTTCTGCTAAAGACCAGTTTCCCATTCCCCAAGGCTTCTGGTAAATTCTTTGCCTGCTACAAGTCTCCTACCTTCCCATCTATATGGGAATACACTATGCTTTTAAAAGTTGCGCTGCAGCTTTTCAATAAAAGGCACAAATGTGGATATAAACGTATAAAAACTGTACAAGTGATACGGTGCGAATTACAGCAGGAGCTGAGCGACCTGTGCAAATCCCTGCTGGAACAGAATCTGCATTTGAGTATATTCCTGACTTTTTTTGCCATGAATACTTTGCTGCTTAAAGTTCAGCAGCAGACAGACAACTTTCACCTCAGAATGTCATTCACAATTAATCCCAAACTGTACATGAAATGGTTGAATTCACTCCATGCAATCAAGGGAGAGAACCAAGAGCATAAAACCTGTGTAGCTAATCAACCTAGTGCAATTTGTATCTGCTGAAAGCTTTTCACAAACATCCTAAGATCTCTCTGCAGAATAAATCTGTAAATCATTTTAGGATTTTGCAAATTCTACTTATCCCCATTTTACAGATGGGGAAGTGAAACAGAATGACTAAGGCTCGCACCCTCAAGGATTTCTAACTGCCAACAGTCGTGGAAAATGGCAAGAACTGGGCTTTAACGACTTCTGAAAGTCGAGAGAGTGCGCAAATAACAGGAGAGCACTGAACCAGAAAATCCCTAGTTGTGGTTAATTCGCTGGCAGTGATTAACTCATCTTCCCTGTCTATTTCAGCAGTTCTCGTGCCTTCTAATAAAACCAGCTCTGAGCATTGACGGGGTCTGGAGTGTCAGACCATGGCCGTGGTTTGCTGGAACAGCCTGTTGGTCCACATCCCACCGAACTGACAACTACGAAGCAGCTAAATTCTTTACACTGAAAGAAGTGGGGGTGACACTAAGGCAGGAGGATGAAACCCAAATAAAGCCATTTCATTAGGACAGAACAGACTTAACATTCCAGGGAGCTAATGCAAGCCAGAGGCCAACAGAACCAATCTTCTCTTCCTTTTGTTTTAAAATGTTCTGGATAAGGACACCTTTATTTGATATTCATTGTTGTTTTATCTGCCTTGAAATGGGAACTGCAGACATTTTGATAAATGGATTGAGAAATTGTTCTGTTTCAGTGTAACTACTGTAAAATGCCTTTGCATCCACTAGCACAGATGCAGCTCCGAGACCTCATCTGCACAGAGAAAGCATCTCAAAAACATCTCTCTCAGAAGCAACAGCCCGGCCTTTCTGTGCTGCTCTTTAGCAGGTAATAACACCCAGGAGTGAGGAGACCTCCAGCCTGTTCCTGGCTCTGCCGGCAACCTGCAGCCTGACCTTGGGCAAGCCCTTCTGCATCCTGCACTGCCTCCCCCGCTCTTACAGCAAAACCTCCGTGGGCACAGAGTGCTTCTGCCCAGTCCTTCTCTTACAGCACCGATAATGAAGCAGGAGCAGCAATGCCTCCTGGTTCCCATGGAGGGAACCAAAAAAAAAAAAAAAAAATTTGCCAGCAGGATATAGGATGCTGCTGATTTCCTTCTGGTTACAGACAGAGAGAAGGAGCTGCCTGCTGAGGTCACCAGGAATTTCTAAGGAGGATGCCCAAATGCCAGTGAGGGTTGCGGTGCTTTGGTGAGAACTTGGCTGCAGCTCCAGCCTACCAGTCTGCACTCTTCCCGAGGCCAGTCTGATGTACGTACAAGCATAAAGCTGTTCTCCGCTGACACTGGCTGCCTTTACCATGTATTGTCCTTAGACAAGCCTGGCTTAAGAAGCAAACTTCCAGCAGTGCGGGCAGAGAGCCCCTGTGTTGTGGTCTCCACCTATCTCCACAATCCTCCAACACTCAAGAATTACATCCAATACTTGTTGGTGGCTTAGACTGTACGCTCTTCCAGGCAAGGGCTGCCTCCAACTCTATGTTTACACCACACTAAACACGTAAGGGCCACTGCTCATGAAGCTGCTGAGTCTACCATACTATAAATACACTAATACCACGTTGCACATGTTTCTTCACGTCATGTCCCCCTTCCTTCAATTAAATACCTTACCAAGGCATCCAGACCTAGCCCATCAGTTCATTTTCAAGTAGATTTTTGCAGTCAATAATGGGAAAGGATTTTTAATTTATTTATTTTTTAATTTATTTATTTTTTAATTACTCCCCTGTCACACATCTCCCTGGCAACCGCTCCAAGTCTCACAGTTGCAAGACCCTTCTCCTCTTCCAGTGAAAGTCAGAGATCATCACATCTCCCTAATCCACGATTATTTTGACCTCTCAGAAATTACTGGCACTAGCGGGACTCTGACACTGTCCCCAGTTCTCTTTCCATCCAGCAGACAATGGTGGCGTGCACACAAAACCTAGACAGTTTATTACTACAGTGGGGATGCCTGTACCTCTTAAGGATAGAAAATTAATGCAAGGGACTTAATCAGGGAACACACCTGACATTGGAAAGAAAGAACAAACAACATACTGTTCGCTGTGAAGTGACATTAAAAAGGGGGGAAAAAAACCCACCCAAACCCCCCCTCTTTTGCACTTTCATGCAAGGGAGGTATAAAAAATTTACATACAAGCTCCCTGCAGCATACTGTCTCCATTCTGGCTGGCTGTGTCCATGGCAGCAGCAAAGAGACTGAAACAGAGTTAATTTGATTTCTTTAATCAATGGGATTTTCCCAATTACACATTAACCACTATCAGATCAGTCTGCCACTGCATAGCATGGCAGAAGCACACATATTCTGCAGATTACTGCACTGCATCATGTTTATTGCAAGCAAAGTACATTGATTTCCATAATTGCACTGTACTTCACTCCTCCAGAAACATTGTGTAAACACAGAAACTGTGGGTGCTACTATCACGTTTTTTAATCTCTGTATCTTGATGTCTTTGAAAGCAATGCAAGTGCCCACATTGAGAAGCAGGCACTCACACACCACAGGAGGCCTCAGAAATAACCTTCTAGTTGCACTGAAAGCACCTCACAACAACTACTGTCATGCTCTTTCGAAGTGAATTCAGAAACAAAACAGGAAAAGCGACCTGTTGTTTAAGGCTGAGACTGACACATCTGCCGCTCTGCCACGAATTCCCCAAATGACCCTGTGCAAGTCACTCCGGGAAGCAAGGTGCTGCTTTCCACTTAAGGGCAGCTCCTCGGGCAGCCCCGAGGGTGGGCAATGCTGCCAAAGGCAGAGCTTCCCCCCATCTCCCCACCTGGGGCAGAGAGGACCAACTGGCAGAAGTGGTGGTGCTCCGCTCCCGCAAAGCCCCTCGGCAGAAGAGGACTTGGACATGGGTTCTGTGGCCTGGCACCTGCAGAAAATACTGGGCAGGCAACAGCTCCCAGTAGTCTGGATTTGCCACGGACACAGGTTAAGAGTGCATTATTAGGAAAGGCCTTTAATTCTATGTTTGCCTCTACTCTGAAAGAGGCTATTGGATGGTACCATATGAGTCTCACAGGCTGGACTTACACACTGAAATATGTAGGTGACAAGTATTAAGTGCACATACTGGAGTTCAATAAAAATATTTTTAAGGGAAACGTTTCAATAAGCAGCAATATACGGACTTCATTAAAGCACTGAGCTAGACTATAAAACCCCAGTTAACACACAGGATTGATGAGGTCATCTCTGTTCCTGTGCCCAGTCTTTCTGGGTGGAGCAAAAAACCTACCTGGTTTTACATCCCTTCTGTTAACCTCCCCATCAGTCACCTGCACCCGCAGAGGCTGTACTGGGATATTAGAGCCAACACATGCGATTACGCTACCTCTGACACTTTTGGCTGCTGTGTGTGTCAAATAGACAACTCAATGCTGGACAGAATCTTTGTTAGTCCACTTAATCATTTCTTTTTTGTGGCCCTTAAAGTCTCCTCTTTCCCCTTCCATTTGAATTTGCTATGATGGCAAAAGGCTAATTCAAATCTAGGCCTATTCATAGTATTTCTGAACCTCCCAATGCCTAGAAACATGGAGCGTAGTAAAGAAGTATCATTTAAAATCTGCTCAGCTAAACATAGCTTTGTTATAATTCCACTAAAGCCTCGGGGGGGGGTGGGGTGGGGTGGGCATCAGCAGGAACATAAGCACCGCTGTGAAATTTGGCGTTTCACAAACAACTGGCCTCTCAAGAACCAGCACAAGGCAGCACGCACCGGGCAGTACTTCAGCGGTTGCTAATCCCTGGAGCCACTGGTGGAAGTGGTTAACAGCAAACTGGGAGGGGGGGGGGGGGGGGATTATTCTTCACTTGTCCCTGGAGGTAGATTAATAAGGTATCAAGACCCTCTTTATAATAGACCTTCAGAAGAAATCACATATGTGTTTATCCATACACACCCCAAATGCACCTTTCTAGTGCCAATGCATAGCTAATTACCCTGAAGGTAACAGAAAGGAATACTACTCCTGTTCCCACCTGTTTTGACAATCAAGAAATACAATTTCAGAATAATCATACAGACTGTATTCCTGAGAGGCCAGGTACAGGTCATAATCAACTCACAGCCAAAGACAAATTCAGTGCCTTCCACAAATCTTAAGATACTGTCAAATCATTACTGCACCCTTAAAGCTAAAGAAGGAAACCATACGAACGACTTCCTCTGCGCTAACCCCACACATACACAATCAACTTCAGCGCATCTCAAAACACCCCCTTCCCTGCAGCTCGGGCAGTTCTTTGCACGAACAGAAGCTGCATTATCTTGCCTTCAGCCACAGCAGCATCTGAAGAAAGCACACGCTTTGTGCCATTTTTTAGAAGGACATTACTGGGCAACAGGACTACCAACATAGCACAGCTGATGTGATGCGAGTAGGATTTCTTTCCCTTTTTATTTTCAAGGCGGTCAGAACTACTAACTGATAGTTTTACATATACAGCTCTACTGCCACACTATGGGTACTCTTGGTTATTGCTACCTACACAAACCCTAGGAAAGGCGAGGTTAGAACTGAAGACTCTTAGGAACTTTGTCCTACAGAGGTTCATGATTTGCTCAGCGAAGGTACTAGAAATTCCAGCCCAGACTAAACTTACTTTCTGGGATTAGACCCTGAAACCACCATGGACTCTGCAAAGGGCGGGTGCATTCACTCCGTACACATTCCCCATGTTCTGGATATCCAGCACTAAGCACTGATGTCAAAGTTGGTGTCTTGCTTTGACAAAAAGATCATTATTAGGATTTCAGAATTTGTTAAAAAAGAAGAGCTAGGAAAGAGGAGCTATTGACCAATGCCTCTAACTCTGATGCAAATAAAAAACGTGAGGTCCACACAGCTTTTGCAGATGATCTGCTCACAAAGACAAACAACACAGAGAACCAAGCTCTGGGTGAAGGATCCAGAACAGACAGCACTCTAAATGCAGAAAGAAGGGAGATAGGGGCCTGAAAAGAAAGGATTATATACTGAACAAGCAGGTACAGAGAGAAGCCTGGAAGATCTACTATGAATAAGCTACAGATAGCTTAGAAGAAAAAAAAGCTGTAAACCCCTGACACGTTAAATCGTATGTTTAGGTATCTCTACATTGGTCTACTCTTACCAGAAAAGCACGACAGAAGCTGCTAGAATGGTTTTCTCCTGTGTGCAGGCTAAATGCTCCTGCTAAAGAAAGGAAAAAAATATTGCCCAAATTAAATATTCATCCTTAATTAGGACTCGTAGGCTGTTTGGGTGGTTTTATACCCTTTCCTAACAGATACTTCCAGTTAGTGAAACTCTTCAGGTCCACTGCAAGAGTACTCAGGAGGAGCAGTTAATACTTATTCTGGATCTCCTTAGAGAAGATCTACCTTACATAATAAAATCAGTGTTGCATTCCAGCTAAAGTTTTTTAGAAAACCCAAGGAGGATTCACGCACATCAACACACAAACACGCATTCCTCTAGCCTGAGATACAGGGACAAGACAAATGTTACTTAGAAACTCTTGGAAATCGGGCCACTGCACAGTGTTGAAAGAAGACACTGCCAAACACTCAGCTCTCCCACTCTTCCCCCTCCTACACACACATAAGGACAGTCCCTAAATATTTGCTGTTTACACCAGAAATAAACTTCAGTCTTCAGATATGCTTTTGCTACAAGGGCAGTTGCAGAAACTAGGGAGGAGACAGAAGCAACTCCCCCCCAAATTCAAGTCTTTTTTTTTTTTTTTTTTTTGCTATCTTTCAAGTCAATAAACACGTATTTCACAAAAAAACACCCCATGATGCTGAGGCCAAAGAGCTCATATATAAGAGAGAATCAACTTGATAGGAAGGAGGAATATGAGCAGAGTGCTTCCATCTTCATGCAAGGCATCAGAAATCTATTTTATCAGCTATGGGCAAACACTAGGGTAGTGAAATACTGAATTAAGATGCAAGGGAACGACAGAGGGGGAAACCGCGATGGCATTTTTCACAGTCATCTTGCATATCATACAGCAACTGTGCACAAACGATTTGACCCACCAGAGAAGGGGAATGAGATCAAGTAAAGCTGCCTTTTATTACCCCATCGCTTAAAATTGTTGCTCCCAAAGGATACAAAGGGAAACTATCTTGTACAAAGCTACAAAGGTCTGAATAAAATATACTCCTTATTGAACACTACAGGGAAGCATGTGCTGACACCCAAGTGTGTGCACACACAGTGTCATCCCCCCACCCCACCCCCCCCCCCCAGGAGGATTAACAGTGGTCCTTTGATCTAAGGAGCAGGATGAAAAACGCTCCTAAAGTTGCCAGCTTTCTCCATTACACTTACCAGTCACCGAGACGGCCAGCAGCCCCACGGAGAGCAGCAGCACCCGGCTCCAGGAGCTCACTTCCACCGTCATGAGAGCAAAGATCCCCAATTTTCCCCAGTTCCTTCCAAAGCCGCAGCTGCATCCCGGCTTGTCCCATCCCAAGGAAGGTTGCATGTCAAAGGGCAGCAGGAATGGGGCGTGTTGGTGGTTGTTGTTGGGTTTTCTCCCCTTTTTCTTCCCCTTCGCGATTGGGATAGTCCTCGGCTCGGCTGGATGAGGAGGAGAAAGGAAAGAGGGGGGGGGGGGAAAGCAGGTCAGGCTTGTGATTTTTTTTATTTTATTTTTTCAGCCCAGGAAAAAAAAATCCCACCGCATGGAAGGCTCTGAGCTTCTGCAGCTGGAATGAACCAAGTGTGGCAGCAGCTCGGGGAGAGGAGAGGCAAGGAAAGGAGAGGAGGGCTGGCTCGTCCCTCCCGGTGGCTGTCTCAGAGCCAGCTCCTCGGCATTAGCAGCACACAGTCCCCAGGGATTTATACTTTTTTATTAGCCAGTTGATTAATCGTTCCCATATCTTTGTTCTTCACTAAATGCTGGGGAGGGGAGAGGGCAGGGGCGTTGTGGCGAGGGGCTGCTGTGCAGCCACCGAATCGATTTGCCTCAGTTTTGCTTCCCCCAACCCAGCCCAGTCCTCCCACCAGCACCCGCCCCACCAGCACCAACAAACCACAATTATGCTTGAGCACTGTATTTGTTTTTTAAATGCACACTACAGGTTTCTTGTACAGGAGTAAGTCCCACAGCCTCCCATTTTGCACTGGATGCATGTGTACACACACGCAGCATCGCGGCTATGAAGACATCTGCCAGAGCAATGCAGCCTCCCCGAGCCCCCCCTCCCCGCCTCTGTAAACAACTTGATGATATTGACACAAATTTTGTGATGAAGCAAATTTTGTTACAGACACAAGAGAGATCAGAAGAGAGCCACCCCCTCCCCAGTCTGCATCTCGTCCTCGCAGCATGGATCCCAGCAATAGAGCAATACCCCGGCACTGGCAGGACTGGTTCAGGAGGAGGCGGCAGCTGGAGGTGGGGAAGGCTGTGCCCACCCCCCCCAGGCTACAGGCGTGCCAGGCTGGAGTGCTGCTGCCCCTTCATGGGGCTGCCGAGAGGGGCATTCCCCCCCCCCCCCCCTTTTTTTTTTTTTTAAACATTTATCAGTACGTTTGTCACTGTAGCTGCATGCAAGATGGGGAAAAAATGCAGTCCGTTAAAACCATATTCAGGAACTTAATTATCTTGGTAACGATGCTCAGATCTAGGGACAAGAAAAATAACTCGAACGTGACACGTAAGCTTAAAGAAAAGCCATCCTCAAATATCCCCCCCCCCCCCTCCCGGCAAGAACCTCCTTCGATGCTTCTCTCCTGGTCTGACAGCCCAGGAGCAGCCCCTCTCCCAGAAGAGAGACCAGATCCAGACCCCCCCCCCCTCCAGCCCTACTCCCCCTCGCTCCCCCCGGCGCCGCGGAGCCGGGCAGCGGCGGGGCCCCAGCGCCCGGGGCCGGGACCGACCCCCGCCGCCCCCGGCTCGCCCAGCCAGGGCGGGCGGCTCAACTCGCCACCCATCCCCCTGCCTCAGCGCTTTGCATTTGCTGCAGTTTCTTGCTGCAAAACCCCCTTCTCCAGTCTTGTTCCGGTTGCCTTGAATGAGCTTATTTGACAGCTAAAAAACAAATTATATCGAGGGCTTGCAAATCTGTCCCTCCACCCTCAAATCTTTCTCACTCACTTTCCCTGTGTCCCCTCTGCATTTCAATCCTTCCACTGCCTACACTGTGAGCCAATGCCAAGAGCCAAGGCAACCAGGGCTGTTACATGAAAGAGTTGCTTTATGTCTGTTTAAACTGCAGTGTCCTATTCAAATAGACCTTATTGTTCAAAGGCACGGATCCAAATAGAAAAGGATCAGAGAACAGGGTACCATGCTTCGCAGCTCCATACATTGGGTTTCCCTTATACAGCTATTCACCTCAAAGAATCCCCTCCACCCCAAAAATCGCATTCAGCTGAAGATGTGACTTGGTTGCTGCACACCAGCAGGGTATGGGCTGAGCCAAAGGCAGCGAGCCCTGCACCAGAACAATCTACAGGCATAATACAGTCATTGAGGAGATACAATCCCACTTTATTCCTGGTTAATAAAGTCATATCTATTGCAAATCAGGGGTTTCCCCCCAAGGAAGTTTCCTTCTCAAAACCACTAAGGCTTAGGGTCCAACCCTATTAAAAAAAATACTGCATTTATTTGCTACATGGACAAGACCGAATACAGAAGAAAACATCACTGCAGTCACCAACTTCTTTGATTCCAACCCATCTCGAGGAAGGAGGCGTTTGCAGGTTCTGGTGAACAGCCCATTTCTAACCCCTACCACTCACTCTGCTCCTCACCTCGCAAAATTCCCTCTCTACTCACAGAGAAATTCTGTCTTCACAGTGCAAGCACTCACCGGAGGAGAAATTCTGCTCTGCACTGCCACCCGCAGTCCCAGCCCGGCCTGAAATCGCTCTGCTGCCTTCAGACTTCGCTGCCTTCCACGTTCTCTGCAGGTATTTAGCCGACTTTTTTATATGCCATTTATCACACAGTACCTCACCCTCCCTGCCAGAAGTCTGATCTGGTTTGCGATTCCTCCAAATAAAATAAATGGCAACATTCCCGAGTTCCAGTTTAATCCATGGAGCCGAGAGCAATTCACAGGTCTGAACCAAGTCCTCACAATAGCTTCCTGCAGGAAGAGAAACAGACTCTGATAAAAATCAAGGACTTATTAAACAGAGCGAGCGCCAAAACCTGTTCTTCCCTCTGGTTTTGACACAAAGCCACATCCATCAGGCTCTTCTCTTCCCCTCTCCCTCCTTCTCCTACATGCATCATGCTCCAAGGATGCAGACAGCACCCTGGCTCATAAACACAACCGCTCTGGTGCGGGAAGAACCATAGAAGGCATTCACACTGAGAACATGATCACATTCCCTAAAATTTTAAGTACCACAATTAGTAATTTGGTAGAGGGGAAAATAACCCAGAACTTTTTATTAAATGCCACACAATTATTTCATTTATTCTCTTTTAACCACATAGTATCACTATTGGGGGGGAAAAGAGCCTTTATCTGGCAAGAAACTGCAGTCACTGTTTAACTTACATGCCAGCAAAGTCCAGTTCTGGGTTATCTGAAAGGAGATAAATACAGAACCAAGAATGTACAGGGTAATGACTTTGGTAGCAAAGAATTCAATACACAGCTGTGTTCTGTGCAGACTTCTGTGCAACTTGCTGTGGAGGGTGGATCTGGAGTGGGCTGTGAAGAGCTTCAGGGACACACACTGCTCGAGCAGGGGTGAAATGTGTTACTAGGTGGGTCTCAGCCAGGGATGCTGCTGCTCCTCCTCTTCAGGCTACAGCAAAATAAGATAACTGCTAAAGCAGGAGCACCCCTTCTGTCTGCACTGCTTCCCTCACCCAGGGCCTCTGCTTTTCATCTCATGTCAGTGGAAAGATGAAGGACTGAGGGCAAGAGAAGGGAAAAGGACCAGAGGGACAGTCCTCTGTGCACTCCATGGGGCTAAGCCACCTGCAGGCACACGAGAAGCTCAGGTACAGGGAGGCAGAGACAGTGGGATGCTGAAGACTAGAGTCTATTTAGAGATTTCTGCTGGAGAACGCTCTCAGCTGCATGAAAGGACACAACAGGGCCATTTCCATTCCTGCTACTGGAAGCCCAGTGGACATTTCCAGCTGTTGCCCTTCCTGCCAGCTGCCAACGCCCAGGGTTCCGCAGTTGCCACGACTCTTCGTTACCAACACAAACCATCCCTTCAAAAAAAGACCGTTTGCAAATGCAAAGAGGCTGAACGATGTTGGCTGGCAGGAACAGGCTTTCAGCTCCAATAGTAACATCTGAAGGTCCATTCCCCCTGGGACCTTTCCCTCGGCACATCTGGATCCACAGCAACACTCCCCAGGACAGCCTGGACAAGACCTGCCACGAGATCTGGAAACGCGTTCAACAGCTCTCTGGAGAGCTGCAGCCCCCCTCGCTGGTGCCACCGCTGCAGCACGGGCCCAGCCCAGAGCCACCGGGGACCCTGCAGAGGGACAGCCGCAGCTCCCGCAGCACGTGAGTGGTCTCTAAGCATCACCCAAGCTCTAGTGACAACGGCTGCTGCTTTCCTTTTCACATCCTTCCAAACTAGACTTTCATAACCTGTTGAAACGAAAGCCTGGGGCACAGGGCACATTGATTGCTGTCTGACAGCCTCCTAATGAGGCAAATTATTCCCATTTTTTCCACTATAACCAATTTTCTTTTGGGAAAACAAAAAAAAGTGTGTCCCATGAAATCTGACTACTTCAAATTCTGAAGCACCATAAGCAGCTGCTCCATTCGCATCCCCACAACATTTAAAGAAAAACAACCACACGCATCAAAATATTTACAGGAAGAAGTGAAAGCAGCATTCAAAGGAGCAAAATCGAAAATTAAAGTGTTATAAGGAAGCTACTGTAAACAGCTGATCTTTACAAAGAAAAGCTGAATTTAGCACAGAAAAATTTATGCCAAATCATGTTTCACAGGACAAATAATGGTAAAAGAGGGAAGTATGCTCTTCAGATTAATAGGATAATATTTACTGTATGCTCCTGAAAACAGAGAAAGTGAAATTTATAAATACAGCTAGAAATCAGCAAGCATTAGCATATGTCCAGTTCTTAAAGTCCAAACAAAACACGCAAACCTGGACTATCTTGCTTGGTGCATGGAAGAGTATAAATCATTATTTCATCTGTAAAAAACAATAACTTCACAGATGAGGAAATAGATAATTTTACAGATGAAGATATGGAGGCACAGCAGGGGAAGTACCTAACACTACACCAGGTACAAACCTAGGAATTACATCTTGGAGTCGTGCGTCCTTTTCTTTCTCCTCCATATCCTAAATAAGGCAAAAATCATAGGAGTCTCCAAAATAAATGCAGGAAGAGGGAAACCAGGTAAATTAAGAATAACCAGCGAAGCCCACAGAGTTGCCTACAGTGGTAGGTTAAATTACACAGCTGAAATATCTTCACAATTAGCACATGCTCAGTTAGACACATATTTTAGCCCTACCAGTTGCTAAGAAGTCTTAGGAAAGAACCAGTGAAGAACTATGAACTACTAACAATCTTAATTATACTCTTTAATAACACATTTTACTCTTAAAGGAATATAGATCTGGTCTTTAGCAGTAAGTCCACTGCAGCCCCGCCAGCCTAGCCACCACGACTTCCAGCCCACACAACCTGCCGTTACCCTGAAGCCACTGCAACTGGGCAGAGACACCAGATCCAAATAGTTCTCATTTCGCTACTTTACTTGGGCAACTCATCCGGCCATTTCTCTCAGCAACATTTTCCTCTAATTAACTAGCAGGCTCTTCTGGATAGAAATACCCTCTGCACAGGCACTCCTACAGCAGAGTACATTGATCATCAGTTGTTCAAAGACCCCAGAGTCCTTGAACCTTCTAACAACAGCCAAACTGAAGTGCTAAAACCAAATTACTGTTCAGAGCTCAATGAGCTGCTTTAAAATGGAAGCAATTCAAGTGAGACAGTCCCAGGTCAGGTTTCCACCTTTGAGGTAGAAGGTTCCATACCCCGCTTGGCTACCTCTACTACTCCTGAAAGACTTCGAGAAAGATTAAGAAAAATCTTTCAGTATATACCAACTGTCAATAAAGGTGTTACCCAATTCATCACCTGCAATAGCATCAGCGGCCAAAGATTATACCGCGTGACCTTGCTCAATTTAGCAATCCTTAATTATTTTAAAATATTGACTTATGCAAATTGCTAGTATGCTCATTTTAAAACGTATCTGGAATCTTTTGAACAAACAACAACAAGTTTCACCTTCCTGGTTTTGTTCTGGAGCATTTGGATACAGAGGAGCAAGTTATTGAGAACACCCAGAGCAGGGGGTGACAGGAGGAACCTCTTTTGTTGAGGATGTCACTATTTACCAACGTAAGCGAGCTTATAGTCTTCCATGAGAAGATGACAAAGCTTCACAGGCAAGCATCAGGGCTAGGAACATGACATGCTGCATTCACATCTTCAAACACATTCAAACACAGGACTCCCATAACCTAACGCGTAAGTCCAAGAGAGACAAGAAACACAGTTGCCACCTCAACTCTAAGTCTTTCCAACTACACTTCGGGCACAAATGCCAGCAGGTTGTGCAAAGCAGTAAGAGGCGACCCAAAGAATACAAGACTTGAATAAGAAGTACAAAGTTTGAGTAAGAACTTGCAGAATCGGGGCTGCAGTCTGTGAAGCCAGCAGAGACCGGAGTCCTACAGAAAGATGGGGTGAAAAGATGTACGAAATAAGCTGTACTCCGAAATAGCCTAACAATTTTCTATTTTCATATCCACAGGATAAATCCATTGAGGGTTTTGTTAAAGAGACTATCTATGTTCTTTAAAAACGGGGGAAGCAGCATTCCACTAATTATAGTGATCCTATGATTAGAGATAATTAGATACATTTACAATTTAGAATTCTGTAATTTTAGCTGTTTATGAACCATGTATGTATCTATATTGCACGTGCACACAGAGCATCATCACTCTTCCCCTCAAGCTAAGAGGAGTAAATTGATAATACATTAAATTATTGAACATACTTGGATGTGAAAGAGCAAACTGGAATTTAAATCAGTGTTTTAAGTAGGTAACCACAATAGGCATTAATTGGTATTTTGAGCAGGTAACCATTACAGGCACTTAGGTGTGCCTTAAAAGAACACAGAATTGTTCAGTTTTGACAGCAGTCCCACTGTAAGGTCCCAGAGGGCTTTGGGGGATATGGAGGTGCTTTGCGATACACCCCACAGACTAAACCATCTGAGAGCCTTATCTGCCCTACACGAAAGGCGGTTAGTGAGCTACAAATACTACAACACCCAGCCCTGTTAAAGCCTTACAGGTGATTAACTAAATTGTGACAACAGGTAAGTCCAAGGAAATTCAGGCCCTCATCCTGCAAAGATTTAAGGATGCGCTGAGCCCTGAAGGCTGAAGCCATGGCAAAGCTGGAGCCTGGAGAAAAAACAAGGTTCCTCCCAGTGCCCAGTACAATGCACACAATCCAGAAAACTCTTTTCACATCCAGAATCATGGGGTTAAATTTACGATCTTTGACAGATGACATGAGAACCACCACAGGGCTTAGCCGTGTAACTGAAGTAAGGCTTCTCCACAAACTGCTGTGAGGGTAACTTCAATAATGATTACCCATTGCTGTAACACGATGGCACAGGGAGCCACTTAGCTCTTCCTCGTGGCAAGTGTAACCCAGCTCAAAGCATGCTTAACTCACTCACACCCACTGCCAGCAAAGAATCATCTTGTTTGACACAAAACATAGATTTTGGTTATAATCAAAATCTATTTTGACCCACAAATATTTTTAAGCATATATTCTGTAATGCTTCTTTGCACGCCTATAATGCTGTCATTCAGTTATTCTTGGATAGAGGTGTTAACTAAGACTTGCCCACTCCCCCCCTGCCCCCCTTTTATGTCATTCTTTGGAAGAGAACAGTGTCAAAGATGAAATTTTTTTTCTTGTTAAGAAGGAATACTTGAGTCTTACATAGAACACTAATGAGATAGAAATTCAAGGTCTAGGAGGAGTCAAAAAAAGTAGCTCAATTTTAAGTCAAACCTCCTTTGACAGCAGCCATATTCCGCTTTCTTACAGCAACTCCTTGCTAGATGAACCAGTGGGACTCGAAAGTATATACAGAACAATGATTGGAAACAGAGAAAGGGAGATGAAATTAAGAGCCCTCTGTGACGCTCAGCTTTCTGCTAAATCCATTGTCACCAGCCTTCTGTGTTCAGCAAAATCCCACAAGAATTCCAAGGGGCCGGAGGACGGCAGCGTGACAGGCGCTCGCAGCACGGAGGGCAGCAAGGCAGAGGTGCCTCTTCTACCGAAATACCCAGACACTGCCAAAGGTGCAGGGAATCAGGTAACAGCTGAGGAAACAAAAGCTGTGAAGGAGCTTGTACAGAACAGCACTTTCAGCTCTGCCAAGAGTAGCACAGCTGGGTCGTCAGCAGCAGCCAGTCAAGCCACAGAACAGAAGCAGCAGCTCCCATCATTTGCCGAGATTTGCTCCAAAACGGATTCCAATGCAATGACAAAGAATCCAGGTATGAATCTGGGCATGGTCCTTGAACGCCAGCTGGGAGCCATGGAAAAACTAAGATGTAAACCAGAAGCTGTTGCAAAGCAGCTGGTCAGGCATCACTGCATCATTTCCTCTATGGTGATGTCCTTTCCAAGCCTCATGTAAGAGGCTGAAGACTCCTGAACTAACCTCTTACATTCAGAATTCTCATTTTCTACTAGGATGCTGGTTTCTCTCTCCCCTCTAACTAGCACCTACGCAATGTCCTTCTCACACATTGAAAGAGAGTACGTATAGGGAGGTCATGACCACGGAGATTTATCTATTTGGCCAGTATTTTCCACAAGCTAATTTTTTGGGTTTGGGGTAGAGTTTTTGCGGGTTTTGGTTTGTGGGGAGGTTTTGGGGGTTCTTCTGTAATGTCATGATTTTTGCGTTCCCATTGTGAAACATCTAAGAGATCCTGATTTCCACCAAGTATCAATAACTACATTCCTTGAAGCATCTTGGAATAGACAAAAACAACGGTGGATGTCCAGATCTACTGTTTAAGTTTCTGGACTAGATTTATCAGTCTGGAGACTTAAAACACAATCAACTTATTCTCTGTTGTAATATCCTTATCTCAGAGGGTTTTGAACTTTGGGCAAAGGTTCTTGTTCTATTCTTACAATTTCATTCATTCTTATGGCTCAGGCAATTAGCTTTATTCCAGGTCCTGGGGGTCAGAGTTTAATGGCCCTACAAGTGAATTTGAACTGCTAATTGCTGAGTTTGGGTCACTGCGTTGCACAACTACAGCCTGCAAGAGTAACAGATACCTTAAACAGATTTTGCTTACAGGCAAAGCATGTCCTCTTAATGACAAATGTTGCACAGATTAATGAAGAGAATGCATGTTTATTAATATCTTTAACCTTGTTTTGTTTTACAGTAACTACTGCAACACCTGATAAAAAAATTATTAAATACAACGCATGTACTTCAGGCTTTTCTACTATTTCAATGACCACAGCATTAAATCATCCAGTGTGGCAGAGCTGCCCTCCATTTTCCATCTTTCCCAACCACTCAAACTTTCTACACTTCCAGGTAATATAATAGACCCGCATTTTACGAGACAACACCACCCCCAGGCCTGTACTGACAGACTCGGGGCACTACCTGCTGCTATTTTGACAGCTGCTTTCTGATTTGTAGGGAAGAGTAAGAAATCCGATTGCTATCCCACAACAATAAGTTACGTTAGGTGGCTGTGGGTCACAAAGCTTTAACAGCACAGGTAACAGTCCTCTGAGATGGTTGGTGTATCACAGGATGATGTATTATTGACACAGACACTGAGCCTTGACCTCTCGCAGCCTTCATTAGTTTCCATTTTTATCTTGTATTTACAAAAAATTTGACTTTTTTCCATCAAATCAATGATTAGTCAGCGTAACAGATATCTACTTAGCATAAGATGAGGCACAGTCCATCCACCTCTCAGCAGTCAACAGGGAACCGCATTTTTCCCCAGGCAGAGCTTCAGAGTGGAAAGCAGACTCCCGTTCTGGAGCTCTCAGACTCAGGGAGACAAAGAGCAGACTCTTCCCAAAGCTAAGAAATACGCTTATCTCAACCTCGTTTCTTTGAGTGTAACACTCCCCTAAAAAGCTTACACAAAACTAATTAATAGACCAACTCAGACTGTTTCATGCCTTACCTATGCTTAACAGGGTGTATACCACCAGAGAGCAAGGATGCCGTATCAACAAGCTCCGCACCCTTCCTTTGGATGCTATTTAAGACAGGTACGTTTAAATGCTTATGAATACGCTTTAATTTGCAGAACACAGACGCTAAGCACAATAGATCAGTCAGAGCAGTTTGTCATGTGCCAAGACTGACATTGGTGCCATCACAAAAATAGATCTGGGGATGCGATGCTGAACTGGTAAATGTTAATAGAGTTTGCTGGAGCGCTACGTGCTCCAAATAGCTCAAGAGGTGGCCTTGAGCCTCTAACCAAAAACATTTGCTGCTCATGCTCTAGTTTTGTATAGGATTGGGAGAGACTACCG
The DNA here is from genome assembly GCA_947846985.1 of Fratercula arctica. Taxonomy (NCBI): domain Eukaryota; kingdom Metazoa; phylum Chordata; class Aves; order Charadriiformes; family Alcidae; genus Fratercula; species Fratercula arctica. The sequence continues at coordinate 4,612,344 of CANTUZ010000018.1, forward strand.
TGTGTGTCCGAAAAAAACATTTTTGACAACTCCAGTTTCCATTTATGGGGTTAATGCCTTGCCAGTATTCCCATCCCACCTTTCCCTCCCCCCCTTTCTTTTTTTTTTTTTTTTTTTTTTTTAAATATATGCCTTTTTCCTCCCCAGGTAGCTCCATACAGCCCACAGCAGATTTTCCAGCCACCTTACACTCCGCTGTTGAACTACATCCCTCTGGTCCAGCCTGGTTATCCATACCAGCAGAGGACCCCACCTACACTATCCAACATGCGGGATCTGCCCCCAGTAGCAGGCAATGGGATCCAGTATCCACTTTCTCCTTCCTACAGGTATGGCCACGCAGATTCACTATTTTTTCAGTACTTTAGGGAGAGTTTGTTAGTTGCTGTAAACCTGCACAGAGCTAAAGGTTTAATTGGCAATTGGTTTCCCGGTAACATTCTGACCAAATTCCAAATCTGAACAAAAGACAAGATTTACTGTGAGGTCTAAATTCTAAAATAATTTTGATACCAGAGTAATTAGTTTTGGGAGAATGAAGCTGAAATCCTGTGGTATAGGAGATGCCACCTACAAACTTCCAATCAATATTATGGATAAAAAGTATAAACACTTTAAGTTAACAAAAAGGAAATGCTTCAACATGATGAAAACCAAAATATTTTGACACTGTCAGAATGAAATTAAAGGATTCATTTTCATACCCTTCTATAAAAACTGTAGTTAAGATCAACATATTCCAAGGGTCTAGTAAAATAATCTCCAGAGATTTGAGTTCTATATATCATCTTCTGTTAAATGCTTATGGCATACGCAGGAATAGAACATACTTTCCCCCCAGATCACCTTCCCAGAAACCATATTACACATTAAAAGAAAAGCAGATAAATGCTTCTAAAAGCTCCATTATTAGGAAGAAGAAAAAAAAAAAAGTAATTGGGAAGTTAGATGTAATCTCCTGAAGCTTCACTGTATTTCATTTTCTGTTTTAGGTTTAATGCTACACCTGGAGGAGCTGTGACAATTAACCTCAACTACTTTTCCAGTGAGAGCCATGTAAAATTTTAAGCAAACCCAGTTTTCCTATCCTAGTATTCAGAGAAAAACCTGCTGTCTATCTGTTATAAGTCCTAGGGTCCTACAAGGACTTCGTGTTTTCCCCAAAGCGAACATTTCCATCTAGAATAATCCCCTATGATTTATATGATAAGGAACAGCTGCATAACAATTCATCGGAAATATTTTTTTAAGACAACAATAAGGAACTTCTTTGTTTTGGAAGACAGAGACAAATAATAAAAATATTTTTTTATGACAAATGCCTGAGCTGCTTAGAATTGAGCGTTGGTGCAATAAGGATGGTTGATAGAATAGAGTTTTGACTGCAAATTTCAGAGACAGTAGCTTTAGTTGTATATTCTGAGTGAGATTAACACAAATATATTCAATAGCTGGGTGGTACAGCTCCATGCATGACACGTTCCTCAAACTTTAATGCTAATCTAGATGCTAATCTGACTTTTACTATTAAAGATGACCAAACCATAAAGCTTGCTTGGAGAATCCTGTTTAACTATATTCCCGTGGTTATTTAACTCAGGAGTTTGGAGGCTCTAACTTTTGACAGTGAGCCTTAGCCCCTGCAAAATAGCTTCTGCTTCCTCTGGAGCCTGCGCCACCACTGCAGAGCCCGAGCAGCGAGGCTTCCCCTGGACGATGACTGTGGCCGTCCGTCTGCTGTACTTCAGCCACAGATCACTGGGGCAGGAGTAGAAGAGTGATTAAAATGGGATTCTACAGCCTGCATGATACACATCAGAGCAAATTACCGCAAAGGTCTCTCCCAGCCTTAAAACTAGTGAATCAAGTCCCAGTCACAAAGATCTGACAGTTTGCAATCATCCAGCCTATACCCAGCAGTATGCAAGTCAGTCTGCTCTCACATTCAGGAAGGTGTATTTATATTTTGCTTAAGAAGGATATTGCACCCATACAAGTCAAGGTGGGAAATTAACTCTTTGCGCTGCTTAACAAAAGCCTGGGTATTTCACAAATAGTTACAAAATATAAAGCACCATTCATTCCTGAATGAGCTGATGGGACCAAACATGCTTAACCTTGTAAGAGGACAGACTTCAACACATAAGTCAAGCAAAAGATGGAGCATCCTTCCATTCAGTGAGCTTCAGACTTGACCCCAAATACACAAACACCAGATTTATTTTTTTTTTCTCTCCTCCCAGGAAATAAAGCTACTTACGTAACTTTAAAAAAAAAAATTTAGCTCTTCCTTCCCTCTAATCCTGTTTAATGTAAATAGTACAACTTAGTTGTGCAGACATAGCTGAAGGTAGTAAAGAATTCACATAAAGTATGTTTACTCTTGTAAGGCTGATAAACAATCTTACAGTGATCCTTCAGGTGACATTTTGCACTAACTAGTTTACTCCTCACCGTTCCTCTTTCCGCACTGTATCTATTTTGAGTTACACAGATGGCTGAGGTGATCTAGGACAATTCATAGTAAGAAATTCATGCTTTGGCAAGATGTGCCCACCAGCCTTTTTTTCCTCCACGTACCGCTGTAAGCCAAAATTTCAACTAAGATATATTAGACAAGCAATTAGGAATCTCTCGTGTTTCCACAACGCATCAACGCTCTTCAGTTTCCTTGCCTTGTGGCTAAGGTGAGAGGCTGATAATGTAACACCATCTTAAAGACCATTAAAATATACCAAGGCAGCCAGGAGAAATTGAACCCAAAGCCCGTATACTGTTTACCAACTCCCACCAGCATCAGCAACGATCTCACAGTTCCAATGCACTTCATATCTGAAAAGAGTAGAAGAGGGGGGGCACTAGTAAAGAGACCACCCATGTCATTTCACCAACACTTGATTTGTTAGTGATAAGTAACCTGAACCAGATACATCCTTATTTCCCAAAATTCAGACTAGAAATCAGGCAACCGAAGACTAGCCAAGAGGCAGAAATGAGCTCCCTCCAGGGTCCCGTGGGGAATGAGGCCAGAGGATCATTAAGGCACACGTAGTCCTAACCACAGCCGTATCCCTCAGCCAGTGACACCAGCACACTACGGCAGGATTGCACGCATTTTCTACCCAAAATGCTTGCCATTATTTTCAGCACAGGATCAAAGATACCTATCAAAGATGCTTGTCAATATTTTTTTTTTTTCTTTCTTCACAACACATGGCTGTGGGCCCCATATATAGCTACAGAAGTACTCCAGTTCTCAAGAGCTTTTTCGCTCATAGTTCCAGCCTCTCGCAACACACTTCTCCCAAAACTCTGTAACAGGTAGGAAAGGGAAATTATTCCCATTTTACAAACAAAAAGTCTAATTCTGGGAAATAAGAGCTCAAAGGTTTCATCCATCCAGGTTAAGGGCACTAACTGCAGGCAGTAAAACAAATTCTCAGGAAACAAGCCAGTATCTAGAGGGCACAAAATTCACATACCCTTTTCCTCTAGTTTGACCCTTTTTGTAACTCCCTTCCAGTGCATCTCATTGTTACCTGATGTCACATGCAGCTCCCTGGCCAAATCCTTATTTCTTTCATAAATCAGTCCTGAATTTTTCTGGGTTCCTCTTGCAACACACTATTTTGGAACACACTCCTCTATTATGTCTGTTACAGGCTTCCCTTCAAAAAGAATTTTACAAAACAAAATAATTATTTACTTATGCTTTTCAAAACCTAAACTTGGATCAGAATTTGCTTTGGCTAAAGTCAGATACGCTCTGCCCCAGAAAATTCCCATTTTCTTTAAGTAGAATAGAAGCTTGGATTTTTCTGCTATTAAATCCACTGGCTGTTTTTCTCCAACATTCCTAATGCAATTAGCATAATAAGATAAAGGAATCATCAAGTCTTTTTCCATTTTTCTTCCTTTATAAAAGGACTGATGACAAACTAGGAATCAGAATCTGTATTGAATTACATTTGCCACAAAAGAGTTCATTAAGTAATAGTACATAACAAAAATCGTCTGTCAACTTGAAGGATAGACCAAATCCACTTAACGAAACAGCTGGTTATTTTCTAGAGCACTCTATAGCTCATAAACAGTCAATATGAGCAAGGACAAAGACTGAGACAAAGGGAAGTAAGGAACGGTTCAGATATTAGCATGCTAAGCCACAGTTTGAAGACTCTTGTCTTCTGCACGGCCGTAGCATGACTACAGGTAAGCCTACAGTACCTGGATTTCCCCCTCATTACAGTGGCAGCAATAGCTCTTTTCACCAGGAAAAGGATAATGAGTCTAAGGGCCTGACAGACCACGAGAAGCCTCAACACCTGGAGCGTCATCAGCAGACCTGAATTTCTATCCCACTCCAACATATCAAATGGTCCACGATGATGATGATGGGAGTGGGGTCGCATTTCCTGCCCCCAACATCCACGTCCAAGGCTGAAGCTGCACCACCACATCCTCACCTCTCCCAGCCTCCCCAGCCAGGAAACTCAAATCGAAAGGTGCTTCTGGCTTGCAAAGTTTGTGCTCTCAGTAGCAAATCTGGGAAGAGGAAGCAGAGGGATCAGTGCTAGTCCTTTGCTCTAACAAGCCATATTGGCTTCTGACAGAAAACGTGCCTCCCTTTCCGTATTCAGCTCACTCGCTGAATAATCCACATCCAAGCAAACTGGCTGCACTGCTTTGGCTCAAGGGATTTGTTCCGAGATCCTTGAAGTCCCATAACATGCCACTCACAGTAAGAGTACTACAGGTACCACTCAGTGCCACAGAGACAACTTGTTGGGAATAAAGGTCATCTGTGACATGGCATCGCTATGAGCCTCCAGTGCCCTTCTTGCATGTATCTAACAACGGCCTCAGAAGAGCAACCCTTCTTAAAAAGGGTCAGTTTCATTTTAATCTTGTTGACTCATCACCATTTAGGAATTTACTACAAGACACACTCTTATTGGTCCTATTCTTCCACATATCTACAAAAGTTTTAGACAGCAGATTTATTCAGTGCTTTAATAAAGTCTCAGAAGAAATGGATGTAGAAGCCCTATTGTGGCCTATGCTCAACTGCACACTAGATCCTTCTCAGGCAATCAACCAACCAAAACTAGTTATGAGTGCTAAAAATAATCCATTATGCTGCTCTGTTTTTGAGAGTCTCACACTGCGTCACAGGATGGAAACTCCAAGCCCAGCATGGTGATGGTTGTGGTGGAATCAGCCCAGCCATACCTCTGATCCAGGCAGAACTTTAGAGCTTTACAAAATCTGAAAGTACAATGAGCATGGGTAAGTCACCACCATGCCAAACTCATACCTGGATTATTAGCAAGGCAAAATGTTTTCAGATAGCCTGAGCTTACCTGACTTCCTTCAAAAACCAAGATTCTGTTCTTGTTCAAGTTCTATTGATCCCAGTTACTTACAGATGGGATAACAGTGAAAATGGAAACCTTGTACCAGGGGCTGTAAAAACTTCTTGTCTATCTCCTACTATTATTATACATAATAATTTCAAAACACAATTCACCTCTTTTGTCCTAGGTCATCTTCCTTCACTGTAAAGGAGGAAGCAATCTGTTTTTGCAATTTACAATACTTTACAAAAAACTCTGTATCATGAAAGTATTTGTTTACACATACAATAACAGGCATTGATTTTTTATACACAAAACCACATCAGCATTACCAGATTCTCTAAAACTGCTGTATTCATTACCTGCCAGAATGGGCCAAAAGCCATTGCCGTTACTGGCTTTAGACACAACAGTTTTTCCCCTTTCAAATATGCCCTTGTATTGCCCTGCTGATCAGATTTGCAGAACTCCTCACTGAGTATTAAGTCCTGCTGAAGATCTGCCCTCTCCCAGGTGAAAATCCTACCCTCACTGCTCCAGTAAAGGCAGAGTAAACTGGGGGACGCAACAAGCATTTGTAGGAGCTGCAGACACCTAGAGCTGCAATTCTACTTTGGAGACAGACCCGCCTTCAGCTGCAGGCACGGAGCAGTTTCTCTCCCTTTTCCTCTAAAAGTCTCACACAGTTTGCGCTGCTACCGCTGCAGCTTTTCCAGAGTCCTTTAGTCCAGCTACCCAAAGCAAACTTTTACAAAATCAGCTTGCATAGTTCCTGAGTCCATTAAACTTAAGATAATGAGGGAAGGGGGGATTGATTGAATAGCTATTAATCAAAGGATGGGGTTTATTCTTGTGATGTCATAAACTGCAGAAATAGAGCTCAAGCAGTTTATTAAATTACAGGAATGCCAAGAAAAATAGATAGCTTTAATAATACATTTTTGCCTATCTGCTATATTTTATATGTAGCTTGCAGAAGAGAATTAAAAAGTTTTCTACCATATAAAATTGCCATTTAAAAGGGGGGGTGGGGGGGAAGCCCAAAATAGATTCTGTCACTGATAGAGAATACAATTATTCTAGGCTAAAAAGTTCATTCTTTTGCTAATGTGTGTGATTACTGCAGCTCACAGCCTATAGGAGGAGGGAGGACCGCTCCAAGATAAGAAATGGCCTCTGAGCTTAAAAGCACAAGAGCATTAGCTGAGAACGGCAGCAAACACAGAGATGTCTCCTACAGGCAGGCCCGTCTTTGAGGGAGAAAGCTCTCTGGCTGGTGTCATCCTGCCAGTGCTCTGCCATCAGCCTCATGGGCTAGACCCACCACAGCACCCAAGTCTAGAGGATGCAATGGAGAACTGGGCTGCCTACGGGCTGCAGCAAGTCACAGGTCAGCAGAGGTGTCTGAAGGAGGAGGGGACTTCCAGAAACCTCTGCTCCTCACCAAGATCCAGCCCAGCCCGAGAACCAGGAGATGTGTTATTGGCATCTCCAAGGCCAGGCAACTTTTGTAAAACTATTCACAGCCACTCTTCAGCAGGGACAGCCTTCCTCCTGTTAGCTACTTCTTCAACTATTTCTACCACTTAATTAACAGCTCAAGAAGCATCCCTGTATATAGTTCCAGGCCCACCAAAATCCAACACTACCTCATTTTTTATTATTCTCCCACCATCCTACTTCCTCTCAGTCTCCAAGGCTTTTCTGTGATTCAGCATGAGCACACCCATCCCAGATCTTGCAACCTTAAGACTGAGTCACACTATCTGGATGGAAGGCTTCCAAAGAAAACACCCAAATAACACTGATGAACTGAATCTTTCCTCTGGGAACTGGACTCACAAGAACACTACCGGGGATGCTGTTCTGTGATTCAAGATGTGGTATGTCTGGCATAACAAGTAAACATGAAATTCTGAACCTTAATAATTGTAACACTTAAAAATGCTGCAAGCAGCTACGTCTTGCAGGTTTCAGATGGCTTATTTATGTCCATGAACCAGAAGCCAGTTTCCAGATCTTAAATTCTTTCAGTCTCTCAGCTGTGCTTTATATATTGCCCTCTGAACACTGTCTTGCAGAGATAGACGTGGATAAGTATATTGTACTATCAGAAACTCTTAGTAGGGAGCAAGCTACATGAAGTCTGTATTTATCAATCTAGATGCAATTGCATGGGGGAGAGTGTTCATATTATTTAACAGGTAAATCCATCTGACAGAGCACTATGGTTAGGGATAGCCCAAGGTTAGGAGAAACATACTTAGGAGTGCATCCAACATGCTGGTATGTGAATTTAATCTCCTTTTCATATTCACCTTTCAAATATGCCCCTGTTAATCTTCCACAGATGCTTTTGCAAAAGCAGGGCTCATCAGAAATGAAGTGTCTTATTGAACACACGCTCCTCACCTCTGAGAGCAGATTTTGTCTGCTGGGGTAAGGGAAGCATTCCGCTGAGGAAGTGAACAGCAGGAAGCACTCTATATACATTTTAATGTTGCACACTGTGCTTTCCTCTTCCTTTCCGCATGATCTGTGGAGCACTCTGCTTCGGCATTCAGACATACACACAGAATATAAGGCTAGAAGGAAACTCAAATGTCACTTAGACCATCTCCTACCCTAAGGTAGGATCAACATTACATGAAACATCTGCCCAGATGAGGTATATATGGTTGACATAGGTAGAGCCAGCCCTGCCTTGAGCAAAGAGATTGACTGGAGGGTTTATTGCACATAAGTTATTCATGTTTACGTGGGATGTCTTCTTAACAAAAAGGAGACCAACTGTTAACCAAAGCATCTCTTTCCAAACATTCACTGCCAACATGTCTTGTCCTACACAGTGACTATTAAGACCAACTTCTACCTTATCTGTGCAATCTCCCCCCATAGGCTCTGTAATCTGCCTATCTGTGGAACAATTAACTAAACTAGGCACACCTTCCCCACATACATTTTACCAAAGGCTGCAATTGACCAGGGAACACTGGTTTGGGTTTTGTTTGCTTGGGTTTGGTTGTGGTTTTTTTTTTTTTTTTTTTTAAATTAAAACAAGACTGGATAATTTTCTTAAAGACAAATCAGTAAGGGATTAATAGTTCAGTGGTTTGTCCACCTACTTCCTATAGTATCTTCTCTAGTAGAAATAGTAGGTTTCTAATACAAGCCCTACTTTTCATGCAGAATTTGGTGCTACCAATGCGATTCTAATGCTTTTATTTTCTCTAGCTCGTTTGTTCAAACTGAAGCAGATGAATTTTAGTTGAAAGCTTACCACCAGCTTCACTTCCAAACTCCTGGCCCATAAAGAAAGATTTTGATGCCAGCTTCTTGCATTAATGAGAAACTGTTTGTCCTGGTTCCGGCGGGGACAGGGTTAAGCACTCCATGCCACGGGAGCCAGGCCCACCCTGGGATTAAGGGAGGGGGGGCAGGCAGTCGGGTTTGGAGCGGGCTGGTGTGTCCCAGGTCCGGTTGGGGAGTGGCGGTTCCGTGATCGCGTTTGTATATTCCTCTGTCCGTGTTACTGTTTTCTTGTTCCCTTTGCTGTTCTGTTAAACTGCCTTTGTCTCAACCCAAGAGTTTTGCCTTTTTCTTCTGATCCTTCCCGTATTGGGAAGCGCTGAGCGAGCGACACGTGGTTCTTTGTTGCCCTCTGAGGCCAAACCACGACACTGTTACAAGTTTGTTGCCACCAGTTATGAGGAATCTGACACGGATTAAAAAAAAAAAAAAAAAAGAAGAGGGAAAGGAGTCATTTTAATCCCATCACTAAGCATCCCAGTTCTCTGCACATCTTCACAGATACCGGCACAGCTCAGGCATAGGCAGATACACTGCAGTTTTCCACAATTTGTTCTGGCAGAAACCACTACATTACACTTCCCAAGCCAGGGAAGTGCCTTTGTCACAAAGTCTTTTCCAAGACATCAGCAGGTGCACAACACTAGCAAACACGCAAACCTATACAGGCTGCAGAGACTCTCGTGACCCCTTCTCTGCTCTTTAGGTTTCCTCCCAGAGCTCTTTAACAGAATTATCTCCTTCCTTGCTAAGATTTCTCATCCTCAGGTTTACTCCAGCAGCTGCCTGTAACACCCCTGAGTTCTAGCACATTGCAAACAGACAGCAGCAGACCACATCCCACCTTCTGTAGCAGCAGGAGGCTGACGGGCCGAGTGTCAGCCTCTCTCCCCCACTCATCCCACCGTAACACCCGGTACAGGATCCACACCTGCTCTAAGACTTCCCTACCAGGGCCTGGAACTGAAAAATTGAAAAATGTAGCCACGCGTGCTTTAGAAAGACTGATTCAGACTACTAATAATTCCTAATGTACGCAGCAACAATAAAATACCAATTTTACAGCAAAGCACATCTGGATAGGCACAAGCCTCAGAGTAAAAAAGCTTCAGAAGACAGTGCAACATCTTGCTAGGCAATGGCATGGTGAGCTCAGAAAAACAGATCAACTGGTTTTACCACTTTAGCTCTGTGGGATTTTTTGCCCCTTTTTTTTTTTTTTTAAACATTCTTACAATTTGTTACCCAGTCACTCTTTTCCAACAGGCTTGTTCTGCCTCTCATTTGTCTGCACTTAAAATTGGGATGCATGGGGTGGGTGTGTACAGTTACTTCCCTACCTTAATAAGGTATCTTGCATATTACACAAGTCACTGATAAATGCCCACTTGCTGCTGTGTCTGTGCTTCACCATTTGTATCTACTGAATTAATCTTATTAGGAACTATAATATTCAGAGCATTTATTCTTTACTTCCTTTCATTTGTATAAATATGTTGCTCTGCCATGTTCTCTAATTGCTTAACATCTGTTAGAAGGAAGAGAAAATAAACACATTATGGCAAGAACAAACTGTAATACCCTTTTACAAAGTGCATATGTAGAATCGTTTTCTAGAGCGGGCTGAGAAAACCAGGAATACTAAAGCCAAAAAAAAAAAAAAACAACAAGGGAAAAGTCATCCAGCCGGTCGAGTGAGAAGTCTTTGTGATGAAGATTCCCACGCTAAGACCATTAAGAGTTCACTTGGTTCAATTTTAGCTTTTGATTAAAGTGTTAATTTACTAAAAGCGGTGTTTGGCCAAAACCTAGTAAATGCAAACATAGGAAAGTCTGAAGAAATATTTTCTACTCAGCCACTGCTAGCAGCATCCTGAGCACTTACTCAGCTTTTTGCATACGGGACCTCCTCAGGTCCCTGTGCCAGTACCCATTTATTAAGTTGGACATTCAAGGGAACGCTGCCAGTTTAGGGCCAATTGATGACATTGGCTTCATACACAGCCACTAAAGTCCCCTTCAGTTCATGGTGACTGAGTAGCATTTACATCATTCCACAAAAACTAGGGACAAACAAGAGCTACAAACCCGTAGGCCTGTCCTGCAGTGCAATTGCCACGAAGTGTTCGGCCACTTCTGAATTTCAGGTTTGAGCTAGCTGTGGCCTGCAGTTTACAGGCTGGCTGAAACAACTTATTAGTGTACACACCTAAGAGAGATACAGCTTATACCAGTAAAAAGAAATCATGATAACTGGCTAGATCCTTCTGGCTAGAAGGAATAGAATAGCTAGAGAGAGTCCCAATTCATTTGATTTTGCCTGCTCCAGAAATACTGCTACCATCTTTCCTTTGCTCTAGCCTGTATTTTACCTCCTGTTTAAAAGAGGAAAACAAACCCTAATTTTATCTAAATATTGTTAAGTCCCAAGGTGTAATCTGAACCTGCTGTACATCACTTGTACATTTCAATGTCATTCTGACAGAGCCAACAGTGCAGTTAGATTTTATTGCATGATTTCATGAATGACTATTAACCATAGGCAGAGAGTCCTGTAAATAGCATTTCATTTTTGTGAGCTTTTTTTTTAAATTACTTCACTACTACCATTCTTTGTCTCGGAATTCTGTCTCTCAGAAGCACGCCAGTTATCAACTCGGGACTACACTGTGTGCAAATGAAGAATTTATTGACTTTAGTATTTTCCCCTCGATATTTTGTAAGCTGAAGTCAAATCATTCACTGAGAAGTGTCTTGTAAAAAGAAGGGGGGGGGAATATGTAACTTCTGAAAGATATTTCATGCAAAATACAATTCATGGAGCTTGATAGCCCTAGCCAAAGGTAGGAGGGTAACAGAAAAAAAGTGCTTGTGGTAGAAGTCATCTCTTCTGACTTGCTATTTTCAAAGATGTCTTATTCTTAAATTACAAAACCAAGGGGTATGTTTATGGGAAAAGGTGGCAAGACCAACAGCACTGGATGAAGACAATCATATTTCTCTGTCATTGTTTTGCAAGTAATTCAGCTGCAAATCCACAGGAAACAAGATAGGTTATTACAGTGTAGTGAGCAACTGATTGCATCAGAGAGAATTGGCTTGGTGGTGATAAAGCCAAAGCGAAGCAAACTGTCATTCCTGATACAGTTATAATTGCCACGGCAAGAAGAAAACCACAGCCCCCGAGCATTTACCAGTGTCCCCAGCTATAAGCAGAGACAGGCCAAGTTCTGAGCAGCACCACAGTGCCCCGTGCAGCACAGAGGGGAAGGCACAGGACCTGTCTATCAGAAGGGCTATCACGCAGGCAGCACCCATTGGGAGAACTCCTGCTTCATGATCAAACTGGGACTATTCTGCATGGACTCTGACAGGCAAGACCCACCTCACATGTCTGACCAAGCACAGGCTCAGGTCCCTACTAATAAATCCCCGAAGCAGAGGTTTGTTGGACTGAAAGAGTAACCACACAAAGTTCATGAAGTTAAGTATGATCTGCAGCACAAGCTGCACTAACAAGAGCTCGTTTGGTTAAAAGAAAGGCCAGAACTGCAAATTTAAGTCTTTACCCTGTTATATTTACACAAGTAAATCTCACCCATTAATTATTAGAAGCATGTGAATGAACTGCTGGAAATCATATGGCAGATTCTGTTCAAAGACATTTTGCAAGTAGATGAAACTGTTCTTCACTTGTTTGACCTTTGCTTGCAGTATACTCCAGTCACAAGCATCACTACGGCTTGGCTGATGGACAATTTAATTTCTCCACCCTCACTGGAGAGATACCAAGATAACCAATACAACAACAACCTGGGGCTTCTCATGATCCAATTCATCATTTGTCTCCTGTGGCTATTTAAGCTTTCAGTCTGCTCTTTCCTGGTCATTTGCTCTAGCAATTTTAATGAAAAAGCAAACTCAAGAGATACTTGCTGCTTGATGAAGACAAGACCGTGGAAGAACGAAGTCTAGATAAAAGCAGTCCTTTCTAGCTTCTGGCCAATCTATCCATGTGTTACAACACACACTAAAGATGATGGGACACTGCTCTGATATCAAGTAAAGGGCAGTGGCTGAGATTGTAAAGACCTCACCTTTCACAGACCACGGAGACAAGTTTCCTTCCCTTTTCCTATAGCGGGGGGAAGCTGACTCACCCAGAGATTACTTGAAGTCACACAAGTTCTTTGCAGCAAAGCTGATAAACACAGATTTACTGCCACAGAGCAGAGTGCGGGTGGCCAGTCACCAAGGACTGAGGAAAAAAAGCTTTTTGTCTCCTTCAGAGGAGTCTTTATTTCAAAGGCCCATCTGACTGGGACAGCTAATGGCAGCAAAATCTAATACATACAAAACTATTTTATCCATAAATAAGGTTTCAAACCTCCAGAAACATGAATAGATGTAGCATAGATGCCAAGCTAGGAGCATCCTTAATTTGCTGACTCTGGCAGGGAGAGAAAAAAAACCCAAATGCACATTTGTTTTTTTCCAGCAGGTTAGCATTTTCTTTCTTTCTGTGCTGGACAGACCATCTGAGCAGAGGGAAGGCAGCACTGCTTTCAAATATTTGTTTTTAATGAGAAAAAATTATTCTGCCTCTGCTTTGCAGGCACAGCTACAGAGTAAGACACAGTCTTGCCTATCTGGTTAATGGCTTTTTGTCAGGACAAGTTAATACATTCCAAGAACACTGTGTTATCGCAGACACAGCATCTATGAAGAGCGCATGCCTTGAGGCGTCTGGATTCATGAGCAAGGGAGGGTACTTGACTCTTTCTTGGTACACTGAAGAGTGGCAGCTGGTGGGTAAAGCAGAATTGACCTGGGACCCACCCCAGCTCGGCCAATACCTTCCTGCAGCACTGCCAAGCTGATGACTTACTGGCCCTTCTGGAAAACCACCCCAGGAACTGGGATCCCTCTAACAGCCCTACGCTCCCCATACAAGCTGTAACTTGGCAGCACTGTGTAACGCTGAACAGTCTTTTTCTTGCCAAGGGACAGAGTAATTCACACATGGAATTATGGATGCAATCATCTCCCTTTTAAAGGGCATTTCTATCCTTAATTGTATGCACACAAGGACCATCTATTCTCTTGAGCACATCATCGATATTAACAACGTATATATACACAAATAACTCTTTCCTTCCCTCTACAAAGACAGACTTTTTGCTTTTAGAGGCACTGTTCCAGCTCAACTTTTTAGAAAGTATTTCTTGAAATCCAGCTCACTGTTTTCAACTTACTTTCCTTCAAATAGATGTCTCAGGCAGGGGAAGAACAGAGGCTTGAACCTCAGTCTCTAAATCCATGATGAATGGAAAACACTCACTAGAATGTGTAAAAGGTGAAAACATTTTACACTTTAAAACCTGGTTTGAAATCCTTCCCTAACATGAAAGCCTCTTCTTTAATAGTTAAATACGGATGATGATTCTATTATCCTACATAAAGTCAGCTGAAGAGTTGCATGGTGCCTCAGCAGCTATTACTGATAAGAAAAAAAAATGCAAATATTTACCCCCAAAATTTAGCAGATTTTCCAACACCATAAACCTCAGCCCTTCAGGAGACAGCTGTTGTGGTCTTGTGACGCTCCCTTCCTACACTGAAGCTCACACAGTGGCAGTTTTAGGCTCTGCACTCCCTATACATTCTCAAACCACGCATACAACACTTGCGGGCTCGTTGTCAGGGATGAAATCAGCTGGGACAGTCACCTCCAGCTTCAGGACAGCTCACATGCTGGTTCCCTCCCCTGGTGACAGCAGCAGGGACCTGCGCAGTCACTGACCGGGGGATGCCTCTCCAGGAACGTCCCTCCACTGACGCTGCCACTTGGGGACTCCTGCGCCAGAGCCCAGGGACACAGGGAAGCAGCTCCCCAAAATCTACTGCTGAATGCAGCCAGATGAGCTCAACTGCAAGAAGATCAGAATTTGATTCTTAAAAGCCACTCAAACATTACAAGTGTATCAAACAAGGGAAAGACGTTTTCAAATTATCCTCAATATTTGTCCTCTTTGCATGCCTGGGAGGAACACATTGTGCAATTCACCTTCAGTTTACAAATGGCCACACAACAGAGAAGAAAAAAAAAAATGAAGCAAGAAATACAAAACCTGCATTTGAACTGAACCATTAAACAGTAAAGGCAACACAGCTGGATTCAGTTAAGTGCTCTTATCCAGATTCAGAGTACACCAGCCCAATTTAGAAGCTAGTGCCAAAGCACAGCCCACCCCAAAAAACAACCCTTTGGAAAGGGAAAAGGATTTAATATAATAAAACACAAGGGCCAAATTCTCTGCCGGTTTTGGGTACAAATTGCTGCATTGAAGGCACGAGGTGGAAAGCAGTTGAACAGTAACAATCTGCACCAGATTAGAAGTTAACTTTTGGCAACAACAGAGGAGCAATTACAGGCAGGAATCTGGAGCCAGCTTTAGCTCTCATTTGTTCCTGTGGAAATACAGAGCAACTTCAGGGAAATTACTGGGCTAATGTTGAAGAAAAATGCTAACAGCAGCCTGCAGTTTTCTTCCCAGCCTAGGCACAGGGAAACGTATAGCCTAATTTTTCATTGCTGCTCTTTTAGAGTCATTTACTAATTTGCACAGGCTCACAGGGAACCAATGAAATGGCTCTGTTGAAGATCTGCATTTTGGTTATCTTTTGTATACCTGTGACAAACAGCAGTGAGTACATTTCCAATCGCGCGAGCCAGGCAGCTAGCAGACAGCTTCTGCTGCCTGTATTACCTGTGCGAGCAGCAGAGCTTCACCGGTGAGACGGACAGACGTACATCTCAACCTGAGCCTCCCGGCTGCTGCACAGAAGCTAGGAAAGGACCAGAAGTCTTGGGACAGCTTTGTTCTAGCCAGGAAGCGTTACTGTGCAACCACAACTATAAGGAAGCCTTTTCGATATTAGCAACAAGCAATGCCTTTAGCTGGGCTGCGGACCAGGCCAGTTCCCCAGAGTTAAAGCGAGCTCCCTGCCTCCAGCTCCAGAGAAGTGGAGGCTTTTTTCAGATGCTGTGGTCAAATGAGGGCCAGAAAGAGCAGGTGTTGCTTCAGAGTCATTTCTGTTTCCTACAGCAGACACTGATTCAGTATGAAGGGAGGCTGTGAGGCTGTTTGGATCCAACCTGGTGGGAAGGCAATTGGCTCTGCCACCTGGCACACTGGGAACAGGAGCAACCTCCGGCTAGCAGCCAAACTCTCAGCAGAACACAAGGGGGCTTCTGCTTGGGTTTTTTATTGCTAGCATGGATGGGACCAGGTTGACAAATGGAGGCAGAGGGGTTTACACAGGTACATAGTCCACATGCTATGGACATCAGCAGTTTCCACAGATTTTGGATTTCACAGAGCTGAGCACTTCATCTGTATCGCTCCCCCGTGCTTCAGGCACAGAAGCCACTTTTGCACCTGTGCTGGGAGTTGCAGAGTCTCTGGCATCCCTTAGAAAAAGCTTTCACTTGGGTTAGGACTCCTTCCATCTCTGACTTCTAGTTGGAAACACAGCACTTCTGGGCAACATGGCTATGCTGTCACTGTCCCCCATTCCTGTGGCTAGGAGCAGGTTTGGCCCAGGGCTGTTCCACTGGTACAAAGCAAGCCCAAGGTAAGACAATCCTGGATAGCCTCTGAGCCCAGAGGCATCTTGCAGGACTGCAGATGCATAAAATGGGATCTAATGATCTGAAGAACTGAGTGCATGCTTTTGTAAAAGCATATTGCTCATCTGAATTGGATCCAAAACTCTTCAACCACTTTATATTTTAAAATGCAGCTTCCCATTCCTGTAGCAAATAGCATCGCCTGCCTTTCTGTACTGCCTGTTCTTGAAGGAGATCGGATATCAGCTATCAATTGCAGTAGCAAGCATCTAATTTGACTTTGGCAGCAAGATGACAGTGTCTTGAATGCTAAATTACATCTGCAAAAAGGTCAAACCCCATGGATACCTGAGCATTTACATAATTCAAACAGCTCATCATCAGTTGTCTCTTTTTTATTTATTTTTTTTAAAGCTACTCTAAGGCAATGATTTCGACATGACTTTCGGGAAAGTGACTTTTAGTGGGTAATGTTCTTGGGTTTGACCTTGTTTCTACAGTGTTAATTACTGTCATTATCAACTGCTTGCATCTTCAGAAAAAAGGCAATTAATTGTAGGAATCAGCCCTCCCCTACAATCATTGTAATAAACCAGAAACCCCTGCCCTGGAATGAATAGCGTTCTGTAGTCTACCATCACCTCCCAGACCCTCCTCCCTTCATAAAATAACCCAGAGCTATTCAATAGACTGTTAGATCAAGCTGGCCAGCTTCTCTGCTGGTGTAAACCGATACACAGCGCTGAAAGCCCTGATGGAGTACACTGCTGATCCGGCACCAGACAGAGTCCAGTACACAGATTCATTTCTCAGCAATGCCACCGATGTCCTGCGCAACTTTTAAAAATTCTAATGCCGAAAACACTCAGTATAATGAAAAAGGATTTCTGCCCCCTGTTCATGGCAAGGACCAGAGTCGGGTCTTTCAGGTCTCATTCCCATCCATCTGATTTTCTGGATACCAAGGACCAGTCACTGTCTCTTAGTGCCTCAGTTTCCTTTCTTCTCCCCGCGCCGGGAAGCTCAGTCTGTGCAGCAGCACGGGCTGAATTCCTTGGGTGCGCAGTTCTAAGCGTACCTCATTGCTGCTAACCTAGTCAAGCTTTCCTCATGGTTTGTATTTTGCAGATGAATTACAGCTTTGTAATTAATCTTCCTCCTTATAACTCTGTATGTTAATTACCATGATTATTTCTGGTAATTCCATTTTATAAATGCTCCTAAAAGTGTGAAGAGCTGACTGCACTATCTGAAATGAAATCTCTGTTCAGGAAATGCAATGAGGGAGCACAGAGTGCAGGGCAGAGTCTTTAGAAACCGAGATGAAATTGTATTGAGTGCCAAGCACCTGGTTCTTCACTGGACGACTCCTGCCCCATGGCTCCTTAGCCTAATTACCGTCAGTCACAGCAGGAGCATTTTGATCTTGCTTGCTCATAAGGCAGAGATCACTCACTAACAGACTACTCCCTCCCCCTTTCTTTCCTGGCAAAAAAGAAAAAAAAAAAAAGCTAGGTCTGAGCAAATACATTCATTGCTTGTTCAGGAAGGAAAGTTAAAACACACCCCCCAAATTCTAAACACATTGAACACCTGTACCATCAACAACAGAAATGCATCACCCAGCTGCCTGCCTCCCTCCTCCTGCACTACTGCAGGTCATGTTGCGTCGCACTTGTTCCAGTGCCATCCAGGCAACCTCAGTGGCCTGCCTTATCAGCTAGCTTGCTATTTCCCTCCCAGCTCATTTCTCCACTTCCATTCTGCCTCCCTCTATCTGAATTTCAAGGGCTGATTTTTTTTTCTTGTTTGAGACCTGAAAGCATGATGGAAAGACATGTTTAGGGTTAATAAGTATCTCTATCAATAGAATATTCAATCAGTATGAATAACCATCACATCTCTCCCCACCCTTCTGACTGATGATAGCTAAATTACTTCTAAATATAGCCCTTAAAATCTGCATTAATCCTGTCTGCTTCAAGCGTGTTGGGTTTATTGACAGCATGAAGATATAAGCCAAGCACCTGCATGGAACACAAGCTTATAAAATAGGAAATAAGAGCAATCCAGATGAAATGCAATTTCCATTAACCTTGTCGTTTTGGTTTCACTTCTCCCCTGAAAGCTAAGACTACCATCAAATAATCATTTCATTGTGGCCAGCTCTGGACTTCAGCTTAACTAGAGAATTGTACAACGGTCCCACTTCCATTCATATTATATTACTCTCCAGCTTGGAGAAAGATAACCAGAATGAGAGCTTCCTCTTAGAATACTAAGAGGTTAAGAACCACAGTAATTTGATAGAACTTCCAGTGTCAGTTTCCTATTAAAGAGCGTGTTAGTAGTTCCAGCGTGTCCAAACGCTACAGCCACCACAAGCAATTCACATCACAGCAGAAAACAATCCTATTTACAAGCTTTGAGGAGATCTTGGAGAGCTAGTGGGCAAAAGAAGTCAATTGTTAATGACCACATCTGTTTATATTTGACTTTACCCAAAGCAGGCAGCACCCTGATCAAGAGCACAGTCTCACAGTTCTTCCCAGGTGTATACAGTGAAGAACATACAACTATAGGCATTTCTTCTCTCTGCATCACTTAAGGGGCAGCAAAAACCAAGGAATCTTCCATGGCGAAGTGACTTGTTTGAAGTAAGCCTTTCAGAAGGATAACTGCAGGAGCAGGTAAGACTGGAGCTACTGGCCTTAGCACCATTTAGCTGATACACTGTGCTTTAAGAAGCCCACAATAAGCCTATAGATACACATCCGGAGTCAGTCCCAGTTTGCTCTGGTGTAAATTACAAATAACTCCATTAACTCCTGGAGTTACATCAAAGCAAGAGGTAAATAAGGCCCCGATCATGTTCCCTCTAAGGACAGCCTGCCCATCACGGTTTGGGTTAATGCACTTTACTGCTAGTTCTGGGCTGTTCGCCATCAGTAGTAATTGGATTGCAAGAAAAGCAGATATCTGGTTCCAAATGACATTTTTATCAATATCTGTTTACAGGTGTCTGTCATAACCTTCAAATACACTTAAATAACTCATTCATCCAGGCATTGAACACATGCTGAGAAGAAGATTCATCAAGCAAATGCACAACTACTGTGCAAGTTTTTGCCTTCTAAAAAATGTTAATGAAAGAACCTTTCCTTGCCTGAAATTGAGAGGCAGTGTGGAATGCATGGCCAAGTCTTCACAATAGAGTATCGGGGCTGGTGAAGCAAATACTCACCCCAAGAATAACTTTAATATCTTTTTTCCTTTATTTTCAGTAGGAATTGTTATTAAAGGTTTACAAAAGAAAAAAAAAATCCACTTTCCTGGAGAGTTCATTGTTTCTTTACAAAACAGTATTATTTTAGATTCACACCTGCTACTGCAGTACCCTGGGAACACTGTAGCTCAGTTGCACCACACGCTCACTGCAACATAAGGCTAAATAATGACCTCTATTCAATATAAAACCTCAGTATTTCATCTCTCCTGGATTCTGATACGGAAAGACAAACATATCAGAATTCAGAGCCAAACCTTTTAGCCTCTCCTGAACCAGAGAGAATTAGACCTTCTGGTCCCCAGCCTGTTTAAAGATCTAGTGAACCTAGACACACCTGCAACTGAACTTCTACTCCAGACTTCAAGTCTGTCAAAATAGCCTTCAGGCCAGCACAACCTATACAGCAAGGCCTTATTCTGTAAATTAGGCTGGAAGTGATTTGCTTGCAGTTGCTCAGTCCTTGTAACTGTGCTAACTGCAGAAATGATGCATCCTCCCTTAAAATACAGAGCAATATTTTCCCACCCTTTGGTTATTTTCAGCCGAATACACAAGTTGGGTAGAATGGCATGATTCAAATCTAGCAGTACTGGTCATTCACAGTATTTGCACCTTTACAACCAATACTCAGAGTGGTTTTATACAACAGTTGTGTTATACATGTAGAACAAGGGATAAACCATGTGCCTTCCAAACACTGAATCATTTGAATAATACAAGTCACATTGCAGTACTCAAAAGGTTAATGATTGGAGTCTTCAACCCTTCATGCAAGAGAAAAAGCACTATCACAGCCACTCTACAACTATACACCAAACTGCACAGAACATGCCGTTTGTTCACGACTACAGGGAGTCCTGGCAGGGTGCTAGTTCCTCGACTTGCCCAATCTTCCTCCCTGCACTTCAAGCGCAGACAGCAATACTTCAAATTAACATGATGGTAGCCTTGTCTCTACAACTTTGTTTAAGAGACTCTCTGTGAAGAAGGCTCAAAGCTAGCACATAGTTAAATCCTTTCCTGAAGACTCACCTATTACCCTGAAAAAGTCTGTTGCATGACTCCACCTTGAAGGGAGCAGCTTACATCACTAACCAAACCAGGCCAATTCTGACCTACTAGGTTGTGCAATCCTTTCATGTTTCTGATAAGCCTCAGTGCCCTTTTAAAGGGCTTTTCAGAGAGTTTATGACACAGTGACTACATAGAAGGTGTCCTTCTCTTGCATACATCCTATGTCTACAGCTGAATGCACTACTTCTGCTTTATTGGAAGCTTCAGCTCCTGTAATCAAATGATTACTGCTTCCATCGAGCAAAACATGACAGGCTAAATCCTCACAATTGCAGGCAAGAGATGCAAAGAGTTAAAGGGCTCAAAAAACCACAAGTAAATTCAAATGTACATTAAGAAAGTCTCATGCTGTTGGAAGGAGAACAGGGAATCCCAGCTCTTGGATTGGCATTGCAAACTCCCAGAGCACAAACAAGTACAACTGCCACATTTGGCACGGCTATGTGCGATGCTGTTAAAATGCCAGGTTTAGACAACATAACACTGCCAAGCCCACTCAGGGGAGCACATGCTCACTTAAAAAACAAAGAATAGCCCCATCCTCAAAATGATGCTTCCTCAAACATTCTAGCCTCCACAAACTCATTTCTATTTATTTTGCCTTGCTAATGACCTAACAAATTAGAAAGAGGCTTATGTGTGTCAGATTAAAGCTGTATGATAATGTCTTTAATGTTTTACTTTAATATTAAATTTAATTAGGACAGCAAGGAGGTGGTGAGGGGGGAGGACTGAAACCTGGAAAGTGTCGCCAGCAGCTCCTTTTCAACATCTGAATTGGAATGGCTTTTAGCCAGATGAGCAATTACTCCGACAACAGACAGAGACAACCCATGCATGCGAGGCCCATATGCTCCTGCCTAGCCCCAGCGAGGAGCACGGGGAAGTTCTGTCACTTCCCACTCCTCTCCAAGGAGCTCCAAGAGGCACCCTGCACTCACAGCACTAACCCCTCCGAGGACAGGGATCTCCGGAAGATGACAGCCGCCCCCAAGTCTTTCTGTCCCTCTAGCTTTCAAAGTAGCTGCCAGCTGCCAAGTGTCACTTGCAGTAGGAGGCAGGGACAGGAAGCTTCAGGTCTGTGTGATCTCTCTGCTGGAGCTCAGTGGGGAGGATGTGCTCAGAGCTCAGCACACAGCCCTCACAGCCAGCTTCCTTCAAAGCCAGGCAGCGGGGCAGCCAGCCTCAGCTGGGACAAACAGGCCACCACGCTGGGGTGAAGTGACATGAC
This sequence comes from Fratercula arctica, assembly GCA_947846985.1. Classification (NCBI taxonomy): domain Eukaryota; kingdom Metazoa; phylum Chordata; class Aves; order Charadriiformes; family Alcidae; genus Fratercula; species Fratercula arctica. The sequence continues at coordinate 4,634,237 of CANTUZ010000018.1, forward strand.
TTAATACCACCCAGTGAACAGAGAGGATAAAACGCTGCCCTTACCATGTGCAGCGCAAGAGCTCCTCGCAGCAGCACAGATGTTAACATTGGTGGCACTACAGAAGAGCTCCTCTCTAGAGAGGTGCCAGGCCCCTGCATTGTTTACAGCAGCACTGACAGACATGTCCTGGTGACCCAAGTCACCACGCCTCTGCACAGACAGGTACCTGTCGGGAGAGAAAGGCAGCTCCCCAGCCAGGTCAGCAGCAGCTCAAAACCTTCACCCTTGCTCAACACAAGGTTATGCAGCCTTAAGTCTCCATGACATCCTTGCTGTTCTGAAATACGGCAAGGTCCTGTCCTGTGGGGCACTTAAAGGGCTCCTATAACTCAAACCCTGTCATTGTCATCAGGGCAGCAAATGACAAAGCTGTATGCGGACAATCATGGACTAGGTACTGCTGGATCAGCTAAAGTTCAACTTTGCACATGCTGCTGGCATGCTGCACATGCACTACTGCACTAGTGAGCAGTAAAGCCACTCTCTCACAGATTAAGCTAATAATCAGTTATAAACAAACTGATGCACATCAACCAACTGGCAGTTAACTGAGGGGCTGCGGTCCCTGCAGTTAACGTAATTGCTTAAGACAGACACACACGTTGACAACTGTAGTAGCATGATCACTCCCAAGCAGCCAGGAAAGATGCTGGGAAGCCCAAGTCTCACCCACACCCCCAGAGGCAGAGGGCTCCAAGTCTTCTGCCTTCACTGTGACCACATCACGAGCCAGGCTCCCAATCTCTCCTTTTTAAAAAAGTGTCACCACAGTGATCCTCTTTTAAAAGCACCTCATGTCCCAGTTCGTGTGAAACTAGAACAGATTGCATTAATAGTAGCTGTTGCATATTACATTTACACAGAGCCCTTTGTCCAAGGATTACAGACTTTCCAAAACTTAATTAATTAGGCTGTAACCCCCCCGCCCTCCATAAGGTGCATTAAATTCTCTGTCAGCATTTTTAGACAAAAGCACTATTTTATAGCAGCTATTAATTGGCTGTAGGTTTCAAGTTCCTCACCCAGGGAAAGATTCAGTTCCTGCCTTTCAAGCACAAAGCTTAAAGTCAGGATTCTTGGGGCTTCTAGTTTTACGTTCTGCCATTGATTTGCTTTCCTGACATTAGACATGTAATTACTGCTTATCCAGCCAGCTGCTGGTGGCAGAGACATACAATCCCTTGGGTGGCAGATACCCAAGGGATTAAAATGGGTACCCAAGCACAACTGGCAGTGTACCTGCTAGAGCTTCTCATGTCTGAAATGACTTGTTCAGGAGTAACTTTTCCTTTGGATGGTCTGACACCATGATGCAACTCCTTTCTTTATTGTGCTGGCAAGCTTCACCTCGTCCTTCTTGTCTTGGTTTGTCTGCAGCCAGCACAGAACCGGAATGTTATTTGTCCCAATGTTCAGGGCTAGAAGACACAGATACTACAAAGCCTCTTGGGTGACTCTGGTTGAGTCTAGTCCCCTGATGCTACTTGGGAATTTCCCAGAGGTCAGGCTTGACTTTTGCTGTACAACACCTAGAACAGCGAAGGCCCAACTAAGATCAGGCTCTCCAAAGCCACTATCACAGCTACACTGAAGTTTCCTACTCTGACACCCACCTGTACTTTACAGTTCTTTTGCTCCTCCTCACACCAAGGCCCTTCATATTTCTAAATCTGAGCAGAAAGTCAAGGTAGTCCAAACAAACAGGACCGATCAACCGCCTCATTTCACGGTTCTCTGACCTCCCATCACAGAACACAGAAAAACCCAGATCATTAGAGCAGTGGCCATTTCACAGCTACACACAAAATCCTTTATATTGGGCAGGGCTGTGGTTATGGCCTTACATCTCCAGATAAAGTCAAAGGCATTTACCCCAATTCCCCCCAGCCCCCAAAAACATATGGATTATGCTGAGTAACCTTTCAAAATATTGCCAGATTCTGAGATCTGACAGGATTGCATCTACATGACCTGTGTCACAGTAGTATTCTTTATCATCTGTAGAGAGCTGTGGGATTTTAGAGGGGATACTATGGGAAACAGACACCTCTATTTTTGTCTCCACTGAAAGAGAAGCAAGCAGATTGCTTAATTTTCAGGCCTGTTAGGGAAGTCAAGTGAAATGGAATCCACAGACCTCAAAAGGATCTGTCTATGCAAAAATGACTGCAAAAGAGAGCTGTGAACACAGAGAGCGCATCTATTGGCATCTGGACATAATGTGGACTGGGAAAAAGACTACTGAACAGCTGGAAAAAGGACTTCCTAGAGAAAAAAAAAAAAAAAGAAAACCACACCAGTTGAGATAAAGGGTACCCTGAGCAGAACAAGCCTCCCTCACCCTTAATCTAACTTGTGTCGCACTGGGCCCCGCAGAGTAAATGGTTTCATGTCAGAGTGTTGCCACTGGGCTCAGCACAAAGGGGAACAGGCTGATGCGCAGAAGTGGAGTCCCTGCTTCCTTCTGACCCAGCCAAACAGGACCCCACTTACTACACAACCTTGTGCTCAGCTCTTAATAGCTCACTGCCACGATGAAGAGAGGCTACGGCACTGGGAAAAAAACAAAGAAGGTTATGAGGACACAGTTTAAAAATAAATCAACTTCTGTGTTGTTTTGGAAGTAATCTATGAGAAAGATTTGGTTGTAAAAGGCATTGTATAAATGGAGGCACTATTATTGTTTGACAATAAAAAACCCAAACAGTTTCCTTATATGTGCTTGGAATAAAACCATTTTGCAGATGTCTTCAGACAGGCTTTTTAACTGCTTTCTGCATCTTAATTTTCCCTTTTAGGTTTCTATTACATTTAAATTAAAATTGTGCCTGTAAGCAGTCAAGGGCAACTTTTAAAAGTCTATCGTTGCTGAACTTTTCACTGCTCATATCACCTTTGCTCAGGAGCCTGTAAAGAAAGCTCACCCCTTTTCTGATACTCCTCTTCCTCCTTGCTGCTTGAGCAAGAATGCTTCTTCTTCCCTTTGCACTTTCAAAGAAACTCCTTCCCATGGCATATTACTGCTCTAATTATGCATCACAACAAAAGAGCCAAAAGCCCTTCTGCGTGTTTATCCAGAACAATGCTCTTTAGGAAACAAACTCTATCCCAAAGAGCTAGACTGCAAGGAATAACGTGAAACAGAGAAATAAAGGTGCCTTTTTCACAGGACAGTTTAGATCATAGACACGGTCAGGAAGAGCAAAGCCAAAAAAACCAACCCAACACCTCTTCCTAGTTCAAAATTTTAGCTTAAATAAATCATCTTGGAACAGGAAAGGGTTTCTTAAAATACCTTAATAAAATAAGTTGCCTGTGTTACTAGGTTTCAACAAGATTTTGACCAGTAGTTTTGGTTACTAACAGAAGAGAAGAGACTATCCTCCATCACCCTTTTTTTCCTGCAAGCACAACTGGTCCCTCACAGCAGTGCTTAACTTTTCTACTGATTTACACTTTCTGAAAACCGGCGTTGGACAATGTCCTCATAAGAGTCAAGAAATGCAACTGCCCTACAATACAGGTTGTGGGTGGACTGAGGTTTCCTAAGCTTAATTTGCTCAGATACAGGATGATTTTTGTTCTATGTTGTGAGTATCACAGCAGTGCTGGCAGCTGCAGACACATGAGGAGACGTTCAGCTGTAGACTGTGTTCACTGCCTGAACAGCCTCTCCCCTACCTCCTCCGGGACATGAGAAGAAAGAAGCTTTCTTTTCTGAGTATTGCTTTGAAGTAGCTTGACTACAACTGCTTGGCAACCCCTTTAAAATGAAAACTGCATCTAAATCACCACAGCACACTAAGAAATACTGAGGGGAAATACCTCCATAGAGATTGTCTTCTTGCTCTTGCACCTTTATATTTTCAAGGTTCTTCACTTCAGTGGGGGCAGCTGCAATTGCTGCAGGCCAAATTAATGTGGCATGTTAAAGAGGAGATCAGCACACCTGCTCTCTAATAAAGATTTTACTTCTGTTGCTATGTTTATTCGTGTTTCACTCAATCTAAAGTAAATGCTATGTAGACTCAAAGCTGCTCTTTGCTTATGGGGAAACAGTGAGAGCCTCCAGGTACATCCAAAGCACAGAATTAGGTAAATAATTAAGTTACCTCATATACTCTGAGTTAATTCCCATGTCTGGATTTAGTTCATATTTTCTGGGTTGGATGTGTCTTGTTTCATTAGCTATAACTATGCCATTAAAGTAATCTTCAGACTGTTTGGGGGTTCTCTTGATTAATGAGTTTCCTGGGATGGATTCTCCCAGGACCAACATGTACCAGGAAGAAGAGATGCTTCTGTGTATGTAGCACTTTTGTTTCCTACAGATGCAGACCTGCCAGGTCTGTGGAGTTACAAATATCTCAGTCACAAGGACAGACTTCATCCAACAAAAGGTTCAAACAGCCCTTGTAAAGGAAGCCAGCCCATTTTGCTCAGCACAGCCTCATCACCTGACAACTTAGGAGAGGTGCTTCGCAATGTATGCAAGCTGTCAAACAAACTACAGACAGACAGACTAGTCCGAAGTACAAACAGCGCTTCTCTGCCATCAGAGGGAAGTGCATTGTGCATCTTTGGGCTCACTGCACAGGTAAACTAACCAAACCATTTCCCAGCTATTCTGGGAGAGCCGAGAGCTGTTTTCAAATACACAGTCTAGAGTACCTTGCTTTGCAATACTCTGTTTCCCTACTTCGACAAATCCCGACACAAGTAAAATGACAGTACGGATGTATCTCAAAGCTTATCGGTAACTTAAGTAAAATTTAGTTTTCCTGTCCCAAAGACTAAGGGCCAGGCAAGGACAAGCTGCTCCTACAAAGGACCGCTCCGCAGTCCAAGTCAGCTTTGTACTAGGGACCACTTCAGGACAAGAGCCTTGTTCCTCATCACTCACCTTAACAATACTGTCCTTATTTTAAGTACCTCTGAAACGTGCATGAGTGCCTACACTTCCCCCAAGTCTCATGTCTGTTTGCAAATGAATTAAGTGTTCAAGCTTTCTTCAAAGATGCCATTATAATCTCTACTGGAACGTATTTGTACATTACATCAGTTCTTTTGAAAATTTTCACATATACTTGTAAACCTACATCCAGCATACCACAGGCACTGCTGGAATAAAAACAGATGCACGCCATCTATACACAGAACAGCAAGATTTCAAAACATACTGAAGAAATATAATGTTGGCAACCTATGATTTTAGCCATAAGAAGTAACTAGCAGATGTTAAGATGCAGCTTGTACAAAGTCAGATTCTCCATATGGCTTCAAAAACAATCCTATTTGCATGCTTCTGTGCAAACTGAAATGCTCATCAGGGACACTTTCAGATGCTTACACCTTTCCCCCCAAATCTCCACCACCAGAGTAAGTCAAACTGCACTGCTAGCTTTATTTAAAGTGGAAGAACTTTCCTTCTCGTCCAGTCTAAACTGGAATTCAGACAAGCAACATCTTAATGCGGAAAACTGGGCAGTTGTTTCAAATCCAACCCCAATTTGAAGTTTATTACCCAATAATACCTGCATGGTCACTTCTGTCCTGTGCCCCTTGGTCTGCCAGCGCATGCTTCACACAGCTAAAAGGTTTGTTCTGTGCATTGTGTTTGCTCAGTGTTGATTTCGAGCCCGCATCAATACTCACACCTCTCACTAATTTTAATGGTGAAGGATTGTGCTTCTCATTCAGGGCTCAGAAAAGATGTCTTCAATAAAACTGCAATGACCCCATTGTGCATACAGGGGATTTTTAGGCCTGTCTTTGTGCACCCCCCAATAGATACAGCAAGCCTATTGCTCTTCCTCAACAGCATTAACTCTTTGTGAGCTACAGCCACTTTACACCCAACAGCCAGCCATTTGCCCTGTAAGGTAAGAAAAGACTCAGGAAAGGCTCACACTGTAAATAAAAAGATGCAGCATTTGTCAAGTTAAATTAAGTAACAAATATCACTGGAATAGCAGCTGTAAGTAAATAACAGCATCACTGGTTCATCAGTTAGATGGGGGGAAGAATATGAGCTGCAGTCAGCAGACTGTTTTGATAGCAAACGTTAACTCAGAAACTGGTTTTGGTTATTAAGAGTTGCAGCAGCTCAGCGTGGAGGCTCATACTGTTTACTTTGCTTATTAACACTTAGGGTGCATGTTTGGAGAGGGTGCCGTGGCACACACATACTAACAACCGGTAATCTGCTCCAGCGAGGCATCCCTGGATGCCGTTCAAGAACTGCGGGGAAGAGAAGCGCCTCCGAGCAGAGCCGGCAGAGCTGCCAGGGATCTGTGCCCGGTACAGAGGTACCTGCTCAGCAAACCCAGCCGCACAGGCGCTCCTCAGGCATCACCCGCAGCTCCATATTCATCCCTGCACCGCGAGCACACACCAGGCTTAAAGATTTGACTGAGAAGCTTGAGGTGACAGGGACAATTTTCATCATCAGCTTACCGTTTTTCTAAGGAGAACACACCACGTACATAAATTACTGCTAAGCTCCCCACAACGTGCAGCAGCCTCAAATGAGACGCGAGGGGCCTGGCTGCTGGAATGTGGCTCCTGTACACTACCAGCAGCTTGCACAGTAGGTCAGCACCCCCTCCAGGGTGGGGGGGGGAACCCTCCCAAATTAAAAACTGAGCATAAAACATACCTTTAAGTTTCAGAGGAGCTGCCAGAGACATCTCCTGCTGAGCTTTCAGTATCACTTGATGCCAGCTCGGGCCCAGGAATCTTCTGGAAAGCACCTCACAGCCCACCCAGCACACACAAGACTCCACCTCTTCCTTCTCCCCCCCCTTTTCTCACCTTCTCTCTGTCAGTCAGCCACACCTGGAGCCACCCCGGTGCCAACGGGGCACACCTGAGGTGTGTCAGCAGCGAGGGCCACTAACGACACGGGCCACTAACGACACACGCGCCTCAGGTGGGCCATGGCAGGGGGGAAGGGGCTGTGGGGAGGCCTCCTGCTGTGCGCCAGCTCCATTACAGCGCATCAATATTTATTTCTTTATTTAAAGAAGAAAAAAACCAAACTGTAATTCTGTTATTTATTTATTTATTATCTGGTTTCTCTTGCTCTGGTTTCTCCAACAAAAGGGTTGCACTTCAATTCAAGAAACATTTACCCTCTACTCAAATCTGTCCCTAATTACAAAAGGATTGCGCTTCAATCCCACCCAAATTTAATTTAGGCCGCACCAGTCTGCCATTTTCTACTTTGCACCAAAGCCTTTATTTATGGCTGTGGAGGGAGGGCAGAGGAAGGGGCAGGGCATTTCAGGGGCTCAGTGTTCTCACCTCTTTGTAGGTAGCAGTATCGGGAGTGGCTGGGCCTCCTCAAGAAGAAGCCAGAAGTCCCTTTGGGCAAGCACAGGGTAAGTCTGTGTGCCCCTTTTCGTTCTGTCTCCTGGTACTGGTTGTGGCGTAGCTTAGAGTGGGCCTTGTTGCGCTTCCTTTAGGTTGCAAAAATATTCATTCATAAGCAGCTGGTTTTCAGCCCACAGATGGGAAGCTGTGAATCACATATTAATTCTCTGTACAGAGCTGAATGGAGAGCACACTCAAGGTTTGGTTCCCTGCTTTTTTGCCTTTTTTTTTTTTTTTGTGTGTGTGTAATGTTCAGATATTTCTAAATGCTTATCTAATTCATAGTTTTTTGCTGGACATGGCTGTCCAGGCCCTGGTAAGAGCAGGCTCCTGTTGTCATGCCCCCAGCTGGCTGCTTTTGGTGTTTTTGGTAGGGTGTTCTTGGTCTTCTTGGCATATCTGGTGCCTTGTTGTACCTTGGTGGCCTACTGCTGGCCACTCACACGAAGCGACCACTCCCCTAGAGATGATGGAGATGTCCTGGTTAGCAAAGACAGCACAGGTGGGTCCACACCGTTTATTTCTTTCCCAAGGGGAAGAGAGCAGAGAGGTTCTCCAAAAACCACAAATGTTCTGTGGAATTCTTGCCCTGTTCCTGATGGTGGTAGTGGTGAGGCCCTGAGATGGGGCTTGTGGCCATCTCTGGGGTCAGATGGTGGCTAGTGTGTGAGAGCAGCTGAAGCAAATCAAAACTTAGGGAGTATTGTCTAGGTGTGTGACACTGAATTATCAACCTCTGTACATAAGAGGAAGTAGTGACCTAGAGCAAAAATATGATATAGCAAGTCTCTGTTAATTCCCTGACACTTCTACTGGCTATACCATTTCTCATTATGCTTCTAGGCTGATATCCTGCTTCCAGCTATGAGCCCCACTTCCACCTGCCCCCGTGAACCTGCCTCAGGGCTATAAACCAAGTGCCCTGACCCCATGTGGGACCTACTGCCCTAAGATTTTTCCCTTATACAGAATTTTTGTAACTTCTCTCCCAAGTTTGACATGAATGAAAACTTGAACAATCTTGTGAATAGGAAATGTGATGCTGCATGGTACGTTTTTAGCACTGTGCATCAGGGATTAGATGCACAACTCCTGTTGCCATAGCTTTCATCCGTCTGAGACTTAAACGTGTTACATACGCTGAATGAGATACACAACGAAAGCGGGGGGGGAGAGAGGTATGCAACAAAGGAGGGAGCCACAAGCAAAGCAGGAATCCTTTCTTTTAATTTCAGCCCCATGATTCAACATTTATGATGTCAATAATTTTAAGCTGTAAACAGCAAGCTAACAAAAGCCATGTGTGGGAGGGAGTTAAATCTGAGCTCAGGATGACTGGCATTCCTTGCGATCACTAGTCAAGCCTGTTTCAAAGACCTTGATGCTCATTATAGACTCTTATTAGCACTGACAGCCTTCCCCAAGGAGATGCCAATACCAGAGCAGACCAACAGGCCCATTTAGTCTCTTGTGCAGCGGCCAGCGCCTGAGTCTGGGTAGCAAAGGTAGGAAATCATTCCTGATCCACGCAATTATTCACAGCAGTCCCTAGTGCATGCTGCTAGAGGAGGTGACAATAAATGGGAAGGTGTCTGCAGGAGTTGGTTCAGTTTGTTTAATTCCTCTGTGGAAGGTAAAGGGGGAAAAGTTACATTTCAGTCAAGGAGGCTTCCTGGGAACTTTACAGATGAGTAACCAATTGTTCTCTTTGACAGTGTTTGTAAGAGGTGCCAATCCACACTTGGGCTGTTAAATAAGCAAGCTGCTCTTCAGTGCTGGTATCCTGGGTGGCTTTGGTTTTGCTTGGAGTGAGAAGCCAGCCACAGAAAAAAGGCAAAAACAAATCTGAGAGGGGTGCGGGAGGAGAACTTGAAGGAAGAATCGTAGTGACTCTGCATAGGTGGAATAGCTGTGACAAAAGGAAAGGGCAGAATTTATCTTTCATCTGACGCTTGTTTCAGTCTTTTTAGTTTTTAAACTTAAAAAAAGTCAGAAGTCCTTCGGTTATCTTTTGGAGATTATTGCAAGGTGAAGCTCTTACAGTTTGCATCAGCTGATCATATCTGTCCTACTTAGGCAGCAGTGTTCAGCCAGTCATGGTTTCCCGGTAGCAGAGATGCTGGTCCATTCAGCATCCAGTGCGTTGGATGAGAAGCGAACAGCAGTCGAGGTGTGGGATTTGGCAAGGAAACAGCCAGAAAGCAGCTGTGAGTGTGTAGCCAGCACGGGTAGACCAAGGCTGTGGGCTCAAGGGACCCATGTACTGGGTCACAGCACTGAGGGAAGGCAGGGGATGGAGGCTGGGGGCAGGTGGGAGCACACTGCGAGTGTATCTCTAGAACCATTCATCACGGGTGCTGCCTTTCTAGCTGCTCTCCCCTCTGCCCTTTGCAGTTATTTGGACCTTTCTTTCAGGTCTCTTTCTGTGATGAAAATGTGTCAGGGCCAGCAGGCAACCTGTCTAAGGGTCAAAGGAGTTAAAAATCTGAGATGTCTTTGGGGAAAAGATAATAATGAAAGTGGTGAGGCTCAATTGCCTTCAATCCATTTGCCTTTTAATTCCATGATAATGGACACCAATTAGCTTATGGAAGCACTCATCTTTGAAATATTCACTGGGATACTATAAAATTGGCTTGAACTTGTCTCATCTTTGGAGGTGGGGGGACAATCTAAGGAAAAGGTTGTGTTTTCTCTTTCAAATTAAAAGGAAAGGAGAGGCGGATATTATAGTGTCATGTTTCCACTGTTCCCAATATATTTCTCCCCCAATCAATGTCATCTTTTGTAGCTACAGCTTCCCATCCTGAGCGGCTCGATCCCAAGGCAAAGTATCTCAGCTTTATTGGCAGTGCGGGTGTGGAGTTTAAACTGTGTTTTACTTATCCAATTTGATGTGGGGCTCTGTAATGCAGAGCTGAGGAGGAAAAGCAATTATTTACAAGTCTTGAGAGACTGGTTTTTTGGACTTTTAAGTGAGCTGCCTTTAGAAAGTGATGTCCAGTAGTTGCATTGGCCAGGTAGCAGAGAGCTTCTAGATTTTTCTTTCCAAAATTAAAAATCTACCTCGCAAATGACCTTGCCAAAGACTTTCTATGGATGGCCTCATGTGACCCGTCACGTTGCTGTTGCAGACAAGTTGTGCGTTATTCTAATTGAAGAGCAGTTTCCTGGATTCAGTTCCCAGCTCTTCTACACAGTCTCAGACAAACCTGCGAGGGTTCATCTGAGATGTTGGTGGTAGAACTCCAGGATTTGTTCTTCCCCTTCGGTAAAAGTCATGGCTGCCCATGATGGCAACAGAAAATGTCACTTTGAAGAGGGTCTTTCTCTGGTTAGGACAGATAGCCTCATTCCTTAATTATAGAGAGAGCTGTCCAGAGGACCAGCCAGCCCAGTTCCAGTGAACCTCACCTATGTGAATCTGTGATATATTTCATTTGTATTTTTCAGGCAATTTCCTAATTTGGCTCCCTCTAGCCTTGGGCCGGTCTCCCTGTTACAGCATTTAATTGAAATAAAATATGTACAACACCTGTTACGTTTGGACTCTGAGCTCACCTGGGGTCTCTGCCACAATATAAATAATAATAGCTTCAAATTATTTTTGAATTATTTGCTTTACACTTCTGTAACACTGCATAATTGAGCAGGGCTGTATATAGGTTGTTTTTCTCATACAAGAAATGGCAATTGCGCAGGGTAATTCAGTTTTTAATAAGCTGGAGGAAGACTGCATGAAGGAAGTGTCAGAATGTTAACCTACGTATTCAGGCATTTGTATGTTTTAAGCAAATGGGCTCCTATTTACTACGACTCAGAATCAGATTTTGAGCTGGGAGATCTGGAGGGAATGTTAAGACCCCTGTGCTGCCAATGTCTGTGCTGTGATTTCTTGTTGCCGTCTCCTGACTGTAAGGTAACAGATGTTTGCGATGCAGCTACAGGCTGGATGCCCTTGCTTAGACGTTTTTCATGCTCCAAGCTGTGAGGATCAACGTGTAGTAGTGCATCTCAGCCCTCCTTAGGAGTTACCACTCCTGAACAGAGGTGCCCCTCTCACATCTATCTTCCCTTCTGCTCCTGCCTTTCGAAATGAAGCTCTGGCTGTCAAAAGAGGAGGCTGTGAACTAGGGAGGGGGAACGTGTACCTCGTTGCAGGCCTCCCCTCCCCAGAGAGCACCCATGCTCAGGCCAGCAGAGTCACCATCCACTGCCCTAATTGAATATTTTGTTTTCCCTTTGTTGCAGCTTCATTTTCAGATACCAGTGACAGACAAGAAACCGCAGCACGTGCATGTTTACACCTTGTTCTCATTTCAGCTCCCCTCCTGGTGGCCCTCGTGCCCCAAATAAATGCAGGAAAGGAAGGTGATAATAGAGCTACCGATTAACCAGCCCTGTGTGATTGACTGAGGTACAAGCTGGGTGGAACAGCAATGCTGGCGAGAAGCTTCCCCCACCCCTCTCTTCCAAATCATATATTTTTCAAGTTCACATCAATTACTTGCGTTTCCAACTGGATAAACTTGAATGAGAAGGCTTTCTGTAATCTGCTGACAAGACAGTGAAGCACTTCTTGTTAGCTTCTCCTGATGCAATCTAAATTGGGTGTTTGCAGGGAAGAAATCTAGTGTGGAGCTAGAAAAGATTAAAAGAAAGAAGGAAAAGGAAGAAAAGATATTAAGTTAGACTCTGTGTTAAGGCTCTAGTTCTGGCTCTTGTGCAGGGAAAACATGCCATTTTGAGGATACAGCTGAATGAGGTATAAACATGCTTGTTAAACAAAAGGTGCCTGTGTGCTTGTATGACTACTTCTGGTGAAATTCCTTGGAAAATTAGAAGTACCAAAGAGAATCTTCTTGCTAATGGGGCCTTGGAAACAGGAGCGGAAGAAGAGAGCAGGCATCTGCATCCCCTGACATGGCACTCGCCCTTTTGGGGGGATCCCTAGTGGGAGAGACACCTTGTGGACACCCCAGCCATGGGCAAAAGCAGCAGTCGGCCTTCACAATCAGCTGTGAGATGTGGGTCCAGGCCTCACTGGTTCCCCTGCTCACAAGAATGTCTTGCTTTTTCTTAAGAGCTTGGGCCCAGCAGCTGCAAGGTTTATGTCAGTGCTACAGCCTGTTACTGTGTGCAGGGAACGCGTTGTGCTCTGGATGTGTGTGCACACACAGATGTGATGCACACTTGGCACATCTGTAACAAGTGTGTGGGAGGCACTGGTGCTTTATTTGTGTAGAAGCTCTGGTTAAGATGGGTAGTTACCAGCTGTACAGCAAGATTCTGCTGGCCTTCACCACCTGAGTAGAACTTGACCATTCCTAAATAGAAACCTCTGGGACGGAGACCTGCTTAAGTCCTCTGTTCATCTCTTGATGGCTTTAAGCAGCACTAAACATCTATACTGTCTGAATATGTTACATAGCTCCATAGCAAATAAAATTTCCTACCTTAAAGAGCTTGGTATTAAGATGGATGGGAGTTTAATTAGGTTTTTGTAACTAGACAGCTCTAATTTCCCTGTGCTTTACACAGTGGGCTGCTCCCGTTGCCACTCCAGCAGTATCAAACTTTGTGGGAGGTGTTTTGCACATAACCATTTCTCAGGTTTTTTTGTGTTTGGTATTGAACACTCTTGTGTCTGCTTTTGTGATGGGGAATTTTGACTTGCAGACTGGTGTAGAATAAAGTCTGTGAGTAATGGGTAAATACTGTCTGGCTCACAGCTACAGTAAAGCTACTACAGAGCTACTATTTCACTGTATCATGTATGTGTACATTATATTATTATTACAACACACAAGAAAGCAAAGACTGGTGTTTTGCCATACCTATGGTCTTAAACATGATTGCTTTAAAATATAAATAGAGAGGAGTATGTTGGAAGGCCAGAGATACTGCTGCTAAAGCACTAAGCAGGGCAGAACAGAACCAAGACTCAATTTTGAGATCTGCTAACACTTTCCTGGGAAACATTATTCTGCATTGCTTAATGTCTGTGCCCAGCTTTCTTCTCTCTAAAACAGGACTGAGACTTTGTGCCTTCCACGTATTGAATATAGTGAATGACAGTCCATGTAGTTTCATGGAAAATAGTTCTTGTCAGAATGACCTGGTTTAGTTGTTCGACGTTATAAATTTGGTTGACAGTGGTAACAGCAGAGCTATAAAAAGCTTAAACTATTTTAAGGTGTTTGGCTGCAAGCTGTATGATACTCTGATTAAAAGTTGGTTGAACACACAGTAAGTTGCTAAGAACTGTGGAATGGGGATTTATTTTTTTTTTCTAGTGTGATTTCACAGTGTCATGGTTTGGCCTCAGAGGGCAACAAAGAACCACGTGTCGCTCGCTCAGCGCTTCCCGGTACGGGAAGGATCAGAAGAAAAAGGCAAAACTCTTGGGTTGAGACAAAGGCAGTTTAACAGAACAGCAAAGGGAACAAGAAAACACCACCAACAACACCAACGGAGAAATATACAAACGCGATTACGCAACACCCGCTCCCCGCTGGTCCGGACCCGGGAGGCGCCAGCCCGCTCCGAACCCGACTGCCTGCCCCCCCCCCCGGCCTTTTAATCTCAGGGTGGGCCTGGCTCACATGGCATGGAATACTTAACCCTGTCCCCGCCGGAACCAGGACACACAGGAAAATGATAGCAAGGCTAAAGCTTTAGGAAGGACCATAGGATAGTTTTATGCTAGTTCAGTCTTCACTGGGCTCTTTAACTTCTCTGCCGAGGGGACTAAGCAGGGGTGTGTCATGCACTGTACAAGGCAAGGAGCTGGAACATCAGAAGCCAGATTGGAAACTCATACTGTGTTCAGAAAAATACTTATGTTAGGTGAATCTCATGCTTCCTGGACTTATAGGTTTAGCATGATTACATTTCCTAAACAGTTTGCAGTATTAGGACACTTGGCATTAGCTTCTTTCTTGGTCTAAAACCTCCTATAGTGTGAATTACTAGCAAAGCAGGATAGTATTACTCTATTATCAGCAAGGTCTATAGCAAAAAAGTCTCTTTGACCTTGTGTTCACATTATGCCTTTACTGTCATTCCCTGTTTGTAATTATTCCAAGGTGCTTGTGCTGAAATAAGATGCTGTGAGAAGCAGGACCAGGTCATAGTGTAAAAATCACCTGTTTTTGGTGAAAGTAATGAAGCCGCTTATCTGTGGTTGAGAACTATGGAGTCATTCCTCTACAAAAGAGGACGGAAACAGACTCCATAAGAAATTTGCTGCTCTTTTTAAGTGAGGACGGTTGTTGAAGTTAGAGGAGACAGGCATGTTGAAGGATAAGGCAATGCTATCTGTTTTACCTTTGTGGATTGATGCTGAACTATACATTGCATAAGAAAAGCTGGGGGAGAATGACTGAAATGGTGGAATTCTGAGTTCTAATAAATGCTCTGCTATCTTATGGCTTTTATCAAGGTAAAGAAACTGAGACATAAGGTATAGGAAAGTGGGCTTACAAGGAGTCCAAAAATACTGCCTCGTATGCACACTTTTGACTGGGATTTTGGTTTTAATGCTGGATGTTCTTAACTCAGCAATGTAGTAATGTGTTTCTAGAGGCCATAAAACTAATGTCTTAAATCTGAACATTTCACTGAGTATAAGTCAGGAAATACTGCAGAGGAGCTACCTCTCAGATGTAAAAATAATGTGAGGGCAAGGTAGAACTGGCACTAAAGTGCCTGAAGTGATTGGAGAAGCCCAGGCTTGAATCTAAATTTAGATCTTGCTCAAGCCTTTTTAGAATAGGTCGTCATTTTAATGTTACTACCTGAAAAGGACCTCAGTTTGTATGAATGGGTTTCTTACTGTGTGATAAGTAGAAAAACTTTGGAGAAAGGATGGTTGGAGCACATGTTCAGCAATTGATGCATCTCTTTTGTCTTCCACTGGCTCCATCAACATGAGATGAGAGGGTATGTGCTGTGACAAGGTCACTTGTGCTGTTAAAACAGCAGTCTTGGCAGTAGCACTTCAGAATGTTAAGAATTGCTGTGGTTCCTGCAGTCCACACAGCAGCCTGGCTTTTAACATTACTCGGGGCTATTAAACTCTCTATTGAAGCCTTGAAAATGCTTTGAGCCTTGAAAATATTTGAGTGCTTCAGATTCATCAGTGCTTGGTACAATGTCTCTATAATACTCCAAGCTTGGTGCATGGGGACAAAGCAGGTGCACTAAAGGTAAGATGTTTCTAATGTCTTTTTTGCATGGCGAGATGAATGAAGTGGATGGGAAGGTGTGTAGCTTTGCCCTTTTAGCATGAGTAACTGGTACTAACTAGGCTTCACAGGAACACCCCCTCATCTGGATATGTTATGGTCTTAGGATATTTGTGTGGATTATTTAGTTCATAGTATCTTTGTGCCGATGGCTTTTAAGTGCCTGACCACTGCCTATTATGGCACTGGTTTTGGGTACCAGAAACTGAATAATCATCATAAACACGGTACAGTCAAAATGCACCTGCATTTAGGCAGGTGTCCATGAATAGTCGTCTTCTGAAACTAAATTCATAACAGATAAGAAAAAGAAAGCTTGATCAAAACTGCTGAAGACTGCATCCTACCTTTCTGCCAAGGAGAGAGATGCCACACTTAGTCTGTGCCACAGGTGATGGAGTTTGTTTGGCAGTAGGTTTGTTTGTAACATGTTTTCAGTTCTTTTTAAAATAAGATGCAAAACTGTTTGCAGTGGATACATACTGTTGGAGGGAAGCAGGCTAGGTGTTTGAAGAGAACAGAAGGAGGTTGGTGCGTTACTGGAGCTCTGCTGATAACCTTGGCAGAGGCTGCTTGCCTCTGACATCTCGCTAAGCAGCTCCATTATGGGAGATGACAGGTCTGGGGGTAGGAGAGTATGACACTTGTGAAGTTAAAAGCTTGACAAACTGTTGCTACAACAACTTACCTTTGCACAAGAGATTTGTCAGAACAATAAACTTTAACAAGTGGGATTTGGGTACTGGTGTGTTCCTAGTAAATCCTCTCAGACTGTCGGTGTTGACTGCCAGGGCGCTGGGGAGTGTGAGTGATAGCAGGTCTCCCTTGGTCTCAAGTAGCTACTGAGAGACCATGTTACTGAGGAGCAAACTTAAAAAGGCAAAATTCAGGCTGTCTGGAGCAGATGGAGAGTGCCTACAGTCATTGCCACCACCCCAGCCCTGACTCCTGCAGTTAATGCTGTATAAAGTTAACACTTGGGACATGACTGCACGATGCTTGCCATTGAAGCTCCTTTTTGAAGCTCTTCATCAGGTTCCACTCTGCTTTTTCTTCATGCTGTCTTTTGTGGTCAGAGCTTTTAATATGATGAGAGCACATGCCCTCACCCCAACCCCGCTCTAGGTGCTGGGACCTGGCAAAAATTGTTCTGTGTGGACTTCTGGGGTTTCGGGGCTGGTTCTGTGTGACTGGCAAACTGGGACAAGCCTGTTGAGTCACCCAGCCTGTGCAGCTGAAAGATCTGAGTTGGGAAACAATATCTTGATGAGTATTAAACCAAGCTCTAGTGTTCCCATGTAAAACTGAAAAGCTTCTCAGTGGAACTAATTATGCTTGTTAGGCCTGACAAAGTCACTTTTACAGTGCTGAACAAACACCAGTGAGACTTTTAAGTTCCTCCCACAATTATTTGTTTATGATACTAGAAAACTTAATCCAGGTTTGCTTATACCCAAGGAGCTCAAGTATAGCAAGAACGTTAGCAGTAATCAGAAAAACAGCAGCAGGTTTAGCTGAGAAAGTTTCATTCCGATAGCCTTCAGACTTTGTAGGGGCTGGATTCAAAGCCCTGGGCAGATGATATTCAATAGAATTTTCCTATTCCTGTTTCCTTGAGGTTGTTCCCAGTGTCTTGGTTTACTGC
Source organism: Fratercula arctica (assembly GCA_947846985.1). NCBI lineage: Eukaryota > Metazoa > Chordata > Aves > Charadriiformes > Alcidae > Fratercula > Fratercula arctica. Next base: position 4,651,547 of record CANTUZ010000018.1, read on the forward strand.
AAATTCCTAATTGCATTTGGAAACCCAAACTGATGACTTTAATGGGTTGACACTGATTCTGAAAGAAAAATTACTGAAGATTTTAGAACAATTTTTCTCTTCATTTGAAGCTACCCAAGGCCTGCAAGCATATCTGTTGCCTGAAAGGAGGAGTGTTTTCTGTCATCTCAGTCTCAACAACCTCCCGCTGAGCTTCTTTTTTGCGATTTGCAAGCTGTAGTGAGCTGAAAAACTTTGCA